>JAWPHD010000055.1:0-733980 GCA_037043455.1 Cyrtodaria siliqua | reverse complement strand
CCCCACTTGGATGGGGAAATTCCCCGAGCAACTTCTTATGGGGTGTATGTGTCTCAACTTATTCGTTTTTCAAGAGCTTGTACTCGAGTTGAGGACTTTTATATTCGTAATCTTTGTATAACTAAAAAGGTACTCAGTCACGGTTACCGTTACCAAAAACTTCGTAATACCTTTTCAAAATCTTAACCCTGATTTTCTTTCCAAATATAAAAGTAATTTAAGGACTCTTCTGCGACAAGGACAATCACAACCTTACTTCTATGGTGATGTGATTTATAAACTTCGTAAGATTCTTGGTCATGATCACTTTCATACTATCTTTGTAAAACTTGTTAAAAAGTTTATCAAAAGAGTTATGACCCTATCATTTTGCTACGTACTGCATGCTTGGTGGTGGACCCTTTTACAGTTCGCCACTATGCTTTCATCTTTAATTGTACGATGACCGGACAGGCTGTGGACCCTATGATGACGCTTACCTAAAGCCCATTGGGACGGTGGCGTTTGATGTTTGTCTATGATCTTTCTTGTCGTGCCCTTAATGGTTTACTCTCTTGTTGCTCTGGGTTCTGCCAAGTCACTGAGTACATTCATTGTGGCTTTCTAGGCTATGTTTTTTTTTATTATTTTTACACGAGCATATTTGTGTTTTACTTATATTGCCTATTGATGCTGCCTTGTTGGTTATATATTAGATCATGGCGGGGATTTCTTTATTTACACTGTCCTGTTTTAATGGATGACAGTAGGGTAAGTGTGAGGTTTGGTGCACCCTAGAACCTGTTTTAAACCCCCAGTGGCCTACTTTGCCACTGACCGTTCCCAGGCGGTAGCCCTATTGTCAACCATTTTGTGTTTGTGATGTCGTTTGCATTTATTATAACTTTTACCTTCTTGTTTGTCTGTTTGCGTGTTTGTTTCTGTGTTTTGTGGTTTACTGTCCTCCTTGAATGCTACTTTCCCTGTCCGATCTATTTATATTTCTTTAAATGCAATTTCGTCTCTAAGAATTATTATCGTAACCTTATTTTGTCTTTTAAATACTATACAATAATTTCAGAACTCTTCTCTGACAAGGACTATCACAACCTGATTAGATTGCGACTTCGTAGTATGCTTGTTCATGATTACGTGCATACAGTCTTAATTAAAACTGTGTAAAAGTGTATCAAGAGAAGTTATGACCATTTGCAACTCACTGCATGTTTAATGTATGAATCATTGCCAGTTTGCCATTATGCTTTCCTCTTTGATTGTGCGATTACTGGACATAGTGTTTCCCTATGATAACTACTTAACTCCCGAATGGATGGTAACGTTTTCAATATTTTCTTGCCGTGCCCTTAATAGTTTCCCTTGTTGCTATTGCTTCTGCCGTGTCACTGGGCACTATTTTACCCCAGATTTTTGTTATATTTATATTCATACATGCGTGACGATCTCTATGTTATACGTGTATATCATATACATGTTGCCTATTTTGTTAGGATGGCGGATCAGGACGAGCATCTAGTTTGGCGGAGATTTTGTTTGTTACAATGTCCCGTTTAACTGAGATGACAATAAGGTATGAGTGAAGTTTTGTGCACCCTAAAACCTGGAATTATTGTTGATTATGCTACAAGTCATGTTCGACTTAAGTATCTACTTTGGAAGGTAAACAATAAAAACGGCTTTAATCACTCTTCCACATTTTGAAGATACACAGTGACATATTTTAACTTTAACTTTTTGTCTTTCGTGCTACGAATCAGTAGTGTTATTTTTACTGGTCCTTTTGAACCATCGAGCCTAATATAGGTGGCTTTGAAGTAGAATACCGCTTAAGCAGGTGCTAATGGGCGTGAGAGGTGTTGCTTCTTTCATTACTTCTCATGAACAGAATCAATAAAACCGAGTCGGTTCGGTATTGCTTTTTACGTATTGAATAAATAGCATAAATGTTCATTTCACAAACTTTGTCACCAAATCGTTGGGGAAAAATCGTGATTGCGAATTCACATGCCTGGGCAAAACAATTAGACTGGAGTTGACAATTTCTATTATTCTCCCAGACACAAAATACGTGTCAAGCCCACATGTTTGTGTTTTCAATTATGGGATTGACAAGATTAAGTGAACCTGTGTGTACTTAACAATTTAGTCGCGTCACGAAAAATGCTTCTACGTCAAGGCAATTCAAAGCGATACGTCTAAGTGTTTGACCTTTTTTAAAATCAAATAAATCAGACTCTTAATGGGTTTATTCAAAACAAGCCGTAACAGTATATGGTAATACAAATAGTGTTATCATTGCGGTTGTTTTATAAGTTATCTTTATGAAGCGGTTTTATAGTACGTTTTACCATCAATTATAATTTATAATTGATCATTATTATATCCAAAAACTAAATAACTGAATTAATGGAACAAAACGGATACAACTGAATAATGTCTACCTCATTAATATAAACTCCCGTATTTACCTCTTCATCATCATCTGTACTTTACTTTAAGAAGGTATCCCACTTGCTTCACCCTTCAAAACATTATTTGCTACGAAATTGGCCTATCATAATAAAACATAATTAACTCAAACAATTGCTCTGATAAAAGGGTTTTAGTAACGTAATATTTACGTATACTGATCAGAGAGGTTGTGGCTTTACTTTCGATACTACCTCCTATATGTTAAGTTGTATTAACGTCCTTTCCATTATAGTCTTTTTTTAGGTCATGTCTTTCTCAAGTGATATGCAAGCAGTGATATATCTTACTATTATTATATATCATATTATATACGTATTTTTATTGGCTGAAAAGCAGTCACGTGAAAGTAATTAGTATGAACTACTGACTTGAAAACGTGTTCAAACGTGTACAATCCGGTTTAAACTAGACTTTCTCTTTCGGGTGAATAGTTCTCTTACCGAGGCTGAATGCGGCGGTGTTTGTGTAACGGACAATTGAATTGGATGTTGTTTAACGGCTCATCAACATAGTATAGATTATTTAGAGCCGCCCGGAGAGAGGGGGTGGATACATAGGAATCCGGGAATCCTACTCTTATTATCGAATAGATTCCTTTGGTTTTTTAACGTGCTCGGAGGATAGACCAATACACGGGACCGCCCGGTTTACGTCCCCAATCCGACGGACGAGGCTAAGGGAAAGTGCCCAAGAACACACCGACGAAACTCAGTGGCACCACGGAGGATAGAACCTGGGGCCTCCGGCTACAAATCCGCCGCGATACCGACTGCGCAAACGGACAAAATCTGAATAAGATGAACATGCCATGAATAACAAATTGCAGGAAAAATGAATAAATAAAATAGGGCCCGACGCGAGTTGTTCTTGCCATTTTTGCATCTTGTCAGTTGGTATAGCGTTCAGATCCGCAATGCCCCTCTACCCTTCTGTGTTTGCACACATCGAATCCGATATTAAATAAAGGAGATATAACGATAACAAGATCTCTATATATGCTATATTCCACCACAATAACAATCCAGTGGTGTCTAAATGTATTTCGTCTTATCATTAATAATAATTCACTGACATCGTGAATCACTAAAAGCTTTCGAAATAGTTGTTGCTATATTCATTTACACATAATAAAGCAATAATTATGTTGTTTTCACGTTCTATCTGAAGTAAAATCAAATAAAACAATGCCGTAACCGGAAAGTTTTTCCCCAATATGATCAACTATTTTATTAGGTTAAACAAGGCAAATTCTGTATACACAATTGATATATTGTCATTATTGTGTTCCTATTACATACATATCTCGTCTTAGTTTAAGTCAGTTCTTCTCATTACATTCACTTCATGCAAACCCGGAGGCACTATTTATCTACGCGGAGGCATATAATTTGAATGCTGTTCAGCTGCCATTTATGTACTCTTTTTAGCTCAAAAATCTGGCCAGCCTTCAATTGTTGTTGGTATACGATTATGTTGACATTGCAGCGGGGAGTTTGCTCCCCGCCGCAAAAATTAACAATGAAACTACATACCGCTATTGAATTCCATCAAACTATCTTGTTTTTTTTTACTAAATATTCAATAATTGTTGATGTGTAATATTTGTCAACCCAATTATTTTGAGTTTTATAAGCTAAAAGTTACGGACAGTGTCCCTTTAACTTTATTCAAGTTTACCAAGTAATAAGTGTGATAAATATGATTTAAAGAAAATAATATATATATATATTATTTTGTTTATTCATATTGTTACAGAAAACATTGTTTCCATATTAAAAACAAATTACTTATCTTGACATTTTCTTATTTTTTGTCTATAATTCAATATAATAAAACAACTATCTACTTCTGTTTCTGTCAACGCTTAAAACTATTCATTCTCGGGAATGACTATTGACCCTCAGCATCTCGCCTCGTCAATAGTTCACTGCTTCGGGTCCATAGTCATTCCTTTGGATGAATAGTTTTAACCATTGACCTCAACGTTGTATACTAATATATACTCATTTATCATTTAAATACAATAATTTCAGTCAGTAAATTGAATTATGTATTAGAAACACAATGGCAATGTTATATAATTCAATTTCCGTCCTTAAAGCTACACAATCCGTATTAAATAAATGCAACATATATGCATAGTATCTTTGCTTTGCAATATAGGCTGTCGACTGTGGTTTCATTTTTTTACGGTCCAGGCCTGACTTTATTGGCACATGTTGGGGGTGGCTAATTCGTTTTAACTCTGCTGAATGTGAAATAAAGAACTGACTTGAACGCGGTATATACAGATTTCGGTATTGTAAAGAATTGTACCAAAACACACGCATCGCTCGGGTTGATTACTTTTAATTAGCTAAAACTACAAAATCAAGCACTATATTTGAAACAATTGCTAAAGCATGTTGTAAATATACTGCCCTAAGCATAGTCCTTCTATAAATTGTTACGCTTCATATAAATTTCATAGTATATCACAGGACTATTAAATACAGAAACCAGTTTATTTTATAAAAAATAAATGTTATTGTTGCAAACGGTTGTTATTGTTGCAAGAATAAAAAATATACATACATTTACATGTGTTTGCTGACGTGTACAAAATAAATTCTATGAACAAACTGTCATATAAAAGACGAACGAAAACACAAAGCCCCGAGTGAGATTCGAGCCACTGCGCATTACTTTATAATTATTACAAATGCAGAGTAATACCCAACGCGACATGCCCTCGTTATTTCAGATAGTTTACATTTAAAGTATACTATCGTACCACTAAATATACTCTATGTAGTCCATCATATGTTTTACCTGTGAGTGTTTATATTATTGTATTGGGTTGAACCAAAACAACGCCAAATTATCGAGTCCGGACTGTACGAGCTGTATATTATTATATTCGTTGTATGTGTGTGTTGTGTCATTCATTAAGGTCAATATTGGCTTTTAGTTTAAATCTATACCTTTGAAAGTTGCGTATTTAAAGGTGTATAGGTTATGCGTTTTGGATATTTTCGTCCAAACGATTTTGTTATAATCCACATGAATTTCGTAATTACTGGAACGATAGCCACCTCCTACTTTTAAAAAAGGAAACATATCATCCCAGCCTAGCAACATAAGCTTATGATATACACGATTTCTTTTCGTTAAAATGGCATGTATTTATATGGACTGTTCAGCTTTAAACAGACAAACATCCTTTGTATCTTGGAAATGTGCTATATTAAATTGATATGTTACGCCTTCATATAATATAATAAAACATAATAAATTCCGAAGTGTTTGCCAGACAAACTTCGTTTGCATTTATTTATGAATATGTTTAACATAGAACTGCTCGTCCTGAGAAATGGTATTGTGTATCCTATGGGTTTTAATTGGATTTTAGAGAATTCAAATGTCCGACTTTCACAGTATAAAACGATTATGAGAAAATGAATTATTCAGGGTCATACGAAGTCTAAACAAATGATGTCCTGCTAAACATGCTAAGTCCTCCAAGTGGGGTATATAGCACTATTGTGATTACATGCTAGAGGATTTATTTTAACCAACTTCACCGCTTTTACTGTTACATTGGATATTGTCTTAAGTATTAGCATATGTATTATTGATAATGATCAACATTTAAATGTGAGACTTTCTAAATGTATAGCCATATGGCATCTACGGGAATGAACAATCCATGCCAACTATCATTTTACATTGAAATGAATATATGCATATTGTGCTTAGTCCCTTCTCGCGGACAAAACAATAGCCTTTTGCCACCACCCAACTGGCAACCTCAAAGCAAACAGGAGTCCACTTGAATGACAAATACACCAATGACATAATGAACATGAAATTGGACGAACGCTAGTCCACTGCTAGGATATGCAGTGGTCGTATTCTTGACCGGCAACCACACGGCCCTCAATCTATATTTGCTAGCAAATCCTAAACCAGCTATACATGTTACCGTCAGATATCTTAACCAATAAAAATACACGATATATTTAAGAAGCATCTTATTTTTACGTGCACATCTTGCAAAAACTAGACTGTTTTAGATGCGAATAAAACGATCCTCAGAAATACTCTAAAACACACACATCAATATAAATATGGGGGAAAGTAAATAATAAAACTGTGCATTGCCAAACTTTAATTTAAACAATGCCTATTTCCTGCCAAGATTGACATAGATACAATACATTTTCATTAAATGTAAAATTGAGGGATTCTGAAATCGCACGTATATATATGCTTCGAGAAGTAATTGTACTTTACAGTTTTCCACAGGCAGTATATTTATTACATGTACATAAAACATTATGTAAACATTATTTATGCTAAATTTACAAATGGCTAAATAAACTACTTATTACATACTGTCATAAATTTACATTGAACTATGGATGACGTAATTTTAGTATCACACAAAAGAAGTTATATCGTCATTAGTGACGATATAACTTTTTTAAATCATCACTAGTGATGATATAACTTTGCCGGATCTACTTTCTTAACATATTTGTTAAAAAACACACTGGTTTAAAGTTAAAATATTTTTTAATTTCTTCTTTAGACAAACATTCATATAGATGTTTAGAACATTAGTTTAGAACAGTAAATGGAATAGCCAAATGAAACAGAATAGAATGTTTTCATACTCTTAGAGTCTTTATTAAAATCCTATGCAGTTTCGGTAATTGGAAACATTTACGTAAAGTTATATAATAAACAGTATAATTAACAGCATAAATTTGATAATGAATTAATGTCACTCGAGGAATAAGGTGGTAATTTGGTTAAAAAACTCGTTATTCGAACTCGTTTCTTTATCAAATTACCACTTTTTGAAGAACGAGTTTTTTTTAACCAAATTACCACTTTTTACCCTCGTGACATAAATTCAGTATCAACTTTATGCTTTAATTATTCTCTATTTATTGCATGTTGTAATAACCATGTAACTAATATGTATATGATGATCTTATGCTGCTTTGATAGCTTGACAAAGTGAGAATGTTAAACAAATTGAAAAAAAAGGCTATTTTTAGTGACAACATTTATTTATTCATCATGCAATTTATCAAATTTGAGCAATGAGCCACATTGGAGATAAGTTTTCTATTGCTATACCATAATTTAGCTTTAAGGTGTTTTTCATTTAGTCTCCCTCGACGTGTTGATGTGTCCCTACCCTCACTTAAGAATATAAACACAATTCAAACAAAGAAGATAAACACATGTTAAACCAAGAATATAACACAAGTCAAACAGTAAATGTACCATTCACAGGACGCATTCCACAAAAAAGCACGCATGCAAAGCAGTTAACAATTACAAGAAATTAAAATAACCTAAATAAGTGACATAAAAAAACGTAAACTAATTGATACCAGCGTACCGGGACTGTCAGTGGCAACAAGACCGCAGGGCGGTAAAATCAGATTTAGCGTGCGACTAACAAGACGTCGGCAAAGAGAGCATACCAAATGAGTATACCTCTGACCTTTGGTAACGTATTAATAACGTATCGATTGCTTAAACTCCTATCAATTAGTTATGTCGGAGACATTCTTCATAAATGTGTTAAATGTTCCTCTGACACGTTGAAATCGTTTAATTCGACAGGCAATGTGTCAATTGTGCTCATTGTTGATTGCAATCAGAGAAAACTGTTCAATATATATTTTTTCCAGAAAGGCTCTGCGGATCAGTATGTACAAATGCAATACGGTAACACTACATGCAAACTCAGGCCTGTGAAAGAGTTGAAGAAGTGATATATTTCAGTGTTTTCTAATATCGTAAATTAGATTTCTATATAACATATCTAACATATAAAAGAATATATATAGATAAAAAATCAAATAGGGAAAGCAGCATTCAAGGACGACAGTAAAGCCCAAATACACACAGAAACAAAGAAATGTTTTAAAGATGAATGAAAGGCCAAAGAAGACATCACAAACACAAAAGGGTCATTGGCAAAACAGGCCGCTGGAGGGTTTAAACCAGGTCATAGGGTGCACTCAACCTCACACTTACCCCACTTACCCTACTGTTAACCCAATACAACGGGGCAGTGTTAATAAAAGAAGATTGCTATGTATAACTTGCAACATCAGGCTCATGGTTAAAATTGACCCAGTGTCATCACTTCAGCAAATCCTTGGCAATGTTACACCCAACATATTAGAACTCAGTTTCTTGATTTTATTTCTAAATATTGTCATATATTTAATATATATATATGTCAAATAAGAACTCATTTGATTTGGAAATTTGTACAAAATATGTATAGGACCAAACTCTGGGATTTCAGAGAAAAAGAAGACTTTTTCCATATAATTATATATCCTTTTCTATCTTATTAACGGCTCTCAATTAATGTTACATGTAATATGCTAACAGCTTTGGATGCATGTATTGTGGTTTCGGTAAAGACAGCTTTCACGATATTTCGCTATTGATTCTAGTATATGAAACCTGTGACACCTGGGCTGGTGGTGAACTTTTAAACTCATCATTACTTGAAAGAGGATCATAACTTAGTGTGACATGCAAACATATTATCCATCTGGCTCTTAATAAATATCTTTAAATATTAACTGAATTTCATGGCGACTGTATTACTAAGTAAATTTATGTTTAGATAATTTATTATTGACAAAATAATGAGTATATACTCAGTACATTTGAAAACGCAACATTTGGTATTTTTTTAATTTCTAGAGATGCTAAAATCCTCTTGCAAGCAAAACGTGTTTTAACTGAAAGAAACAGAGAAAATATTATGCAACTGTTTTTCGTCATATGTTAACCCATGGGACAAAGAGTCTTGAATACTAACATAACATTCAATCTTGATTTGAACAAAAAACCAGCGGACTAAAAATAATCGAAATTCAAAAAGGTTGCGCTATTAAGCGTTGTTAATAGTGTTGAGTTTCTCTTTTTTCAACAATGCTATACATGTATATATTTATATATGTTTCCGAAATCAATATTTTTAGGTTGACTAGGTGGCCGAGTGGGTTAATGCGTCTGCTAATGGGCGAGGCGCTGTGTCGAGGTCGGTGTCTAGGCATGCGGGTTCGAATCCGTTGGTAAGTGGTTGGTACAAACATTTCTCCACATCTTATAGATACTACGTCTGTAATTGTATCTTATATATATACGTTAAAGATACGTCAAATAATAAATAAGTATATTCGCAATTCATTGTAGCAGTATTGATCTGGCGTCTTTCTTGTTGAATGTGTGTATAGGTACATGAAAAGTGAATCCTCTATCGTATCAATATACACATACAATAAATAATATACAATATACAAACTGTTCTCCACACACACAGTTACAGACCCAGTTGCGTTCAAGTACCCCAAAAATGCATTCCGTTTGCGTTTCTTTGCGTTCCGTTTGCGCTCCGTTTACATTCCGTTTGCATTTCATTTTTATGAATACATTTTTTAAAATGCAAATCATTTGCGTTTATGAATGCATTCAGCGTTTATTAACGAAACTATGCGTTCATTTAAATACACGGAACAAACGCAACATAATTTGCGTTTAAATGCACAAACGGAGAAAATGCATTTTCGTTCTTCGTTCAGCGTTTACCAATCGCAACATTTCTGACGATTAAACCACGCATGATATCGAGTCACGCGATTCTTACCACGAGTCGGCGACTAGTGTTTGTGATCTAATTGAAGAATGTGTCCTTTAGTTGACATTATTTGGTGGTGCACATTGATGATTATTCTGTTTTCTTCCGGGTTTATGTTATTTTCTTCAAAAATTTAACATACTTGACACTATATAAAAATATGCCGTCTGATTTTACCAACATTATTTCAGTTTTGTAATGAAATAATATAAAGTTTGTGCTACACAATAAATACATTTCCTATTTTAAATCGGTAAAAATAAAAGTGTGTAATCGTGCTTAAACAACTCCATTTACACAGTGTCTTTTTTTATATTAAAATACTGCAAAACGTACTTCGTTTAAATCGAGACTTCAATTATGTACTCAAAAGAATAATATTGAAAGTTATCCGAAATATCGAAATTCATTTGCGTTTGTTTCGTTCGTTTCGTTGCGTTCGTTTCGTTCGTTCCGTTCGTTTTCAGCGTTTAGCATTTTAAAAAATGCATTCATCGTTCGTTTTTTAAAACGCTGAACGCTGAAAACGAACGAAACGAACGCAACGAACGAAATGCATTTTTAAAATATAGATCGTGCAACGTTCATTCTGCGTTCGTTCTGCGTTCATTCTGCGTTCATTTTCCGTTCGTTCTGCATTTATTTGGGATACTTGAACGCAACTGGTTCTGTATATATAAATTCCTGAAAAGAAAGAGGAAATGAATCTTCAAAATTATTGTAATACTCAATGTACTATTTTCAATATTTCGAAGTGATCGCCATTAACTATCCATTTCTTTATGTCTTCACATTTATATTTTTCTCCTATTATTCATGAAAATAATCGAATATTCATGTAAATTTAATTTTATGATTTTCATAATGTTTATGAAGCCCGTAAATGAATGCCTCTCGAAATGAAATGCGTACTAAATTGTGTTATATGAGTGTCGAATCACAGCGTTCAAAAAACGTTAAATAAATACGCTAAAACTAACTGCATTTCATCCGTTTTTTCCCAATAACGTACATTTTCAGATTTCCCGAATGAGTTCTTAGAATGAAATTGAATGCTTATTGTGTGCGATTTAGAAAGGTCAGGAATGAAAGCAATTTTATTGCAATTTTATTGCTACAATTAGCACATGTCATTTATAATACGATTCCTGTAATGCCAACATATCTATCTATGATTATATTAAGAAAAATATATCACAATTGTATAATTTAGGAAAACATGTATTTCCTAATCAGTAAATGTTGATAATGTTTCCTTCACGAAAGGAATATAATGAAATGGATTCTTGTGAAATTGATAAACTATATTTGAAAAGAAAGTGCATGATCGCCATGGAACATATTGTTTGATATTATTAAACCCAGAAACACGTCATACTGTCATAATAAATAATGCACTGTCCAAAACATATCTAGAAACTGTGAGCATAGCTCTTTATTGTCAATCAATAATAATATGAAGCGTTACATGTTAATTCTTTTATTTCTTTTTTGTTTTGTTCTTGATTTTTAACACACTCGATGTTTTTCTATAATCTAAACAATAATCAGCTATTATCCGATTTGCAGTCTGAATGAAACAGTGATCGATCGCCGCCAAACTCCCATTCAAATTTACTACTGCAGTACCTCTATAATTATCATATAATGGTGACATATTGTCATCCAATTTCTGTTCAATCAATCCCAGGCTATAGCATGCTCAACTGCAAAAAAGAGGAAACAAAATAAATAAGAAACATATCAGTAAAATCAAACTAATTCAAATTCGAAGAACACACCACTACTAAATTATAGCGCAGGTGTCATCCTAGTGTCATGCGATGGGACCTAGATGAACAGTGATACTTAAATGGCAGTGTAAATCATGTATACGTGTATGGAGATCATGTAATGGAAAGTTTATTCGTATTTAAAGAAAAGGCTTAAAACATGTTAAAGAACAGAAATATCTAATATTTCACTCTCATTTAAAAAACTTTTGCTAGGGAACTTACCACATGTTTGGCCTGAACAATGTTAAAGCGTTTTTTTCTAAAAGCAGTATGGAAAATTACACTATGTGGACTTGTCATGAAGTTTGTGAATCACTTATTTTTCTATTAGATAATGTTTTCGTCAGGTATGGAACTACCGTTTATAAACAATTTGAAGGTATCCCTTGTCGCAGATTTGTTTTATATTGCTATGTAAGAGATTTCTTGTTGAGTCTTTCACCAGATACCCAGGCCGATCTTATTGAAGCGTTTAATGACACCTCTCGGTATCTGGATGACATATTGAGCATTGACAATCCTTTCTTTTCTACTATGGCTAATAATATATATCCTAAAGAACTTCAACTTAACAGAGCTAATATTTCTGATACTAACATGTCTTTTCTCGATTTACATCTCTCTATTGAAAACGGTGAAATAATTAACAAAATCTATGACAAGAGAGATGATTTTAATTTTGATATTGTTAATTATCTCCATTGGGATGAGGATTTTCCCCGAGCAACTCTAATGAGGTATATGTGTCTTATATCGTTTGCTAGAGCTTGTACTCGAGTTGAGGACTTTAATATTCGTAATACATGTAATATATGAAAAACTTAATATATTTACAACAAATTCGTAAAAAATTTGCCAAAATGTGTTATCGTAACCCTGATCTTCTATAAAACTAATTTAAGAACTCTTTGCGACAAAGACTATCACAACCTGACTTCTATGGTGACATCTATACAAACTTCGTAATATCCTTGGCCATGATCATTGTCATACAATCGTTTACTTGTTAAAAGGTTTATCAAAAGGGGTTATGACCCTATCATTTTGCAACGCTCTGCATGCTTGGTGGTGGACCCATTTACAGTTTGCCACTATGCCTTCCTCTTTAATTATGCAATGACCGGACAGGCTGTAGATCCTATGATGACGTGTACCTAAAGCCCAAATGGACGGTGACGTTTAATGTTTGTCTGCAATCTTGTTTTGTCGTTCCCTCAATGGTTTATTCTCTTGTTGCTCTGGATTCTGCCAAGCCATTGAGTACCTTCTTTGTGGCTTTCAAGGCTATTGTTTTTTGTATTTATTTACACGAGCATCTTTGTGTTTTACTTGTATTTCCTATCAATGCTGCCTTGTTGGTTAGAGAATAGTTTATTGCGGTGATTACCTTATTTGCACTGTCCCGTTGTATTCGGATGACCGTTCCAAGGCGGTAGCCCTATTGTCAAATATTTTTTGTGTTTGTGACATATGCCTTTATTCCTTATTAACATTGTCATTCATGTTTGTCTTTTACGTGTTTTTGGGTTTACTGTGTTCTGTAAAACCTGCATTTCCTGTTCGACTTTTATACTTATTTTACAGTTCAAATCAATATATGCATACTGAAAAAGTAATACCTTAAACAATACTCTCTTACATATTGATAATGTAATTATTAGTATTTAAAGTATTCGTTTTTGCTCTCAGGTAAGCAATCTTTACAAGTTCCCGAGGCAACCAGAAGGAAACAGGAATAACTTGTTTTCTATGTATTGTGTTACGGGGTGTGAATATATTCAGTGTAATAAGAGCGAGCTGTTAAAAACTATTCGTAATCACTGATTTATATTGAAGTTAGAATTTAATTATATTGAATTGTATCAGATCATATGGCGACATGCCTTCTTCCATTGGCAGATGAATCCCAAGGTTCCTCTACGGACACTTCTTGTGCCAGGGCGGGCACTTGGGTAGAACTACCGACGTTCCGCATGCCAGCTGGTAAGCTTCCTCACATAAAAAATCATGAGGGCTCGAACCTACTACGATCAAGCGCAAGATATTTCAAGTCAAAGACGCTCATCATTCGGCGACGGACGCCGCTAATGAAATTACAAACATGTTATCCAAGCCAATTTTGATACAACAAGAGAGATGGATTTCTCCGTGCAAAAGTTTAAGATACACGTACATATAGTTTTGTCAAATTTTGTAAATAAATAATTATATCACAGACCTAATGACATGATGTTTTATTGGACCGAATAGCATACGTAACTGGGACAGTGTCCGTTTATTTATGGCTTTGGCTTTGCCATGCAAGTTACACTGCACATGTGTGGATGTGTTTTGTTAAAATTGTGTATTGGCACTATTATCAATTTAATATTTTCCACTTTCTACCTCACCATTCCAATATATGCTTGGTAGTCATGCTAAACATATTTTTGTCTTTTATTTCGTTTAAGAAGGAAATGTACATATCTTGGTGTTCCGTGTGCTTTGTATCCAGTAAAATTAATAAACCAATAGATAGTCTTATTTCATACTATTTAAAATGACAGATAATGTTTTCTTAGTCTCAATAAATGTGCAGGGACTGGGTGACAGAAACAAAAGAAAAGATGTTCTTAATTTTTTGAAAGGGAAAAAACACTCTATTTATTTCTTACTCATTCCACCAAAAGTGAAGAAAATTATATTAGAGCCCAATGGGGATTTGAGTGTTTCTTCAGCAGTCATACTGGTCAATCAAGAGGAGTAGCCATTCTTATAAATAATAACTTTGATTTTAAGGTAAAGAGTTCTGAAAGTGACATAGACTGTAATATGTTGATTTTAGATACAACCCTATGTGATAAAAATATTACGCTTATTAATGTATACGCTCCAAATAGAGATAATCCTAGTTTCTTTCGTAAACTGGGAGAAAAAAATAAAAGAATCTGATAACCCATGTATAGTTACTGGCGACATTAATAAATATTGATAAAAGTGATCCTTTGGGAGCAACAAACACAATTAAGAGAATAAAGCGGTTTTATTGAGTCTGTTCATGAGAAGTAATGAAAGAAGCAACACCTCTCACGCCCACTAGCACCGGCTTAAGCGGTATTCTACTATTTAACCTGATTTTAAATCCAGTAATGGATACATTTAATTACGTTAATATAAATAACCCAAATGCACGTGATATCCTTTTAGAAGTTATTGTAGAAAATAATTGATTAGATTGCTGGAGAGAACAAAATATAGAAAAAAGACAAAATACATGGTTTCGTAGAAATCCAGTAAAAAAAGCAAGACCAGATTTTTTTCTAATTTATATATAGACTTAGATGACGGAAAAATACTCTCAGGTTTGCGCACAGACCATTCTATGATATATAGACAATTTGAATTTGGAAAATTTATGAAAGGCAAGTCATACTGGAAATTTAACAACTCTTTATTAAAAGACACAAAATATGTAGACTTATTGTTAAAAATAAAAACAGATAATGTTTTAAGGCAATATGCATCTGATATACAG
Source organism: Cyrtodaria siliqua (assembly GCA_037043455.1). Lineage (NCBI taxonomy): Eukaryota > Metazoa > Mollusca > Bivalvia > Adapedonta > Hiatellidae > Cyrtodaria > Cyrtodaria siliqua. The sequence continues at coordinate 718,556 of JAWPHD010000055.1, read as the reverse complement.
GATACTGATATGGATATAAGTGAAATACCGATAAAAAATTCTAAATTAAACATAACTGATCAATTATGAGACGTTATTATTAGAGATTCGAGGGAAAACAATTGCCTACTCAGCATATAAAAAGAAACGCGAAATAAATAAGGAAGAATGTGTTTTAAAAGAAATAGAAAAACTTGAAAAAGAAAATGACATAAACTATACTTTACTTGAGCAGAAAAAAAAGGAATCTGTGAGATCTAAAGCAAAATGGATAAATGAAGGGGTAAAGATTTAATGTTATTTTTGAAATTTGGAAAATAGAAATTATGTCTCAAAATATATGAACTCTTTAATATCCAAATCAGGGGCTACTTTGAAAACTCAGGAAGAAATGTTGACCGAAACAAAAACACATTATAAAACATTATACGAAGCGAAAGCAACAATAGATTAGATTTAAATGTTTTAATTAAAGACTTTAATATACCAAAACTAAGTGAAAATATAAAACAGTGTGTAGAAGGTTCTCCCAATTATACAGAAATGCTTAATTCATTGAAAAGAATGTCCAACAATACATGCCCAGGCAATTCTGGATTTACGGTCGAATTTTATAAGTTCTTCTGGAACAATAATGTTTATTTTTTAGTTTAGTTAGGACAATATGCTTATTTAACAAGTTTAAATGGAGAACTCTCAATAACACAAAAACAAAGAGTTATAACTTGCATTCCGAAAGGCAACAAAGACAAATTGTATTTGAAAAACTGGAGACCAATCTCTCTTCTAAACGTTTCTTATAAAATAGCATCAGCATCCATAGCTTTTAGAATAAAACATGTTTTATGTACTATTATCCATGAAGATCAAACTTTCTTTTTACCAGGCAGATGTATGGGAACAAATGTAAGATTACTATATGACATACTATTTTATGCTGAGAAATACAATATTCCAGGGTAATTACTCTTGGTAGATTTCTCGACTGCTTTTGACACGGTATCATGGAATTCCATGAAAAAAGTTTTACATTTTTTAAATTTTGGCCCTACAATTATTAGTTGGATAAAATTGTACTACCACATTATAGAGTCATGTGTTATTGTTAATGGTCATATGTCATACTGGTTCTATCTGCAAAGGGGTTGTCGTCAAGGAGATTCCAATATGCTGATGATACCAGTTTGACTCTGGATGGCTCCAAAGACTCACTTCTACACCCGTGACACCATGTTGACATTAAAATTGTATGTACAAATCTCCTGCCTTAATATAAATTCTGACAAAACAAAAGTTTTCTGGTTTGGATCGAAAAAAGGTAGTAAAACAAAGCTATGTCCAGAATACAATTTATGTTGGGAAAAAGAAAATTTCACTGTAATAGGGGTTAAATTCTCAACAAACCTGACTTCGTCAATGATTGATAAATATAAATTATGACCTTAAAATAGAGGAAATTAAAATATTTCTTGCAAGTTGGTCTAAAAGAATACTTACCCCTTTGGGAAAAATTGTGATTCTAAAAAGCCTAGCTCTGTCGAAACTTAATCATTCGATAATAGGAATCCCCAACCCATCAACTGATAAAATCAAACTTCTTCAAAATATGATTTATAACTATCTCTGGAATAATGCAAAAGATAAAATAATACGAACCATTATAATAAAAGACAATAAGTTTGGGGGGCTATGAATGATTGATATTGAACAATTTATGTCAGCTTTAAAAACTACTTGGTTTCGCAGAATTTTCTAGACAGATAATAAATATACTCAGTTAGCGAAAAGAATGTGCCCCATTTTCACAGACGTAGTTAATTTTGGTAGTGATTTTATCAAACGAAATTTATATAGAATACATAATCCCTTTTGGAAAGAAGTAGTTTTCTGTTATAAAATATTATAAAATATTTACTGAACACGTGAAACCGATTTCATGGCAGCAATTTCATGCTGTTAATTTATGGTATAATCCAGATATTAAGGTTGGAGGTTCAGGCGTTTTCTATAGAAGATGGTACGAAGGATGAATTTTATTAATCAATGACCTTTTAAACACAAATGGAAACCTTTACTCTTACAGAGAATTCAATAAAGGTCTAATTTCTAAGAATATGAAGGTCTTATTACTGCTACATGTATTAGAAACTACTTGGGTAAATTGAATATAACACAGTTACCCAATAATAGTCCAAACCCATTACGCCGTGTTATACTATCACTAATCCAAAAACATACTAAATGCTGCAGATTCATTTATTATCTGTAGGTTAAAAACAATATTTACCCAAAGTCGTTCATACAATGGAAAAATGATGTTTTAACGGTACCTAACTATAATTTCGAAACAATTTACGCAATACCGTTTAAAATAACAAAAGATCCAAAACTACTTTGGTTACAACATAACATCAACCATAGAATTCTAGGAACTAACTATATATTTACTAACAAAAATGAACATTCTAGATAATAGTATGTGTAGCTTTGGCAATATTTTACCTGAAACCATACATCACTTGTTTTGAAATTGTGAAGTTGTAAAACAGTTTTGGTCATATCTTGCAGAATACATTAGAAATAAATGTAATATAACTTTGACAATTTGGGAAGAAACAGATATCTTATTTGGAAATAATAACTTTGATATCACTTTGAGCAAAATTATCATGCAAGCCAAATTGTTTATATATCAGCAAAAGATGCAAAAGCAAAACCTATTACTAGATATCTTTAAAAAACATATTATAACTTTTTACAAAGTGGAAAAGTGGATAGCATATACAAATTTAAAAGTAAAGAAAAATGTAGCCATGTGGAGTCGATATGTAAACATTGGTAAAATAGGACAATAACATAGATACATGTATATGTAGACTTTTTATTAAACATGGCAAGGTTGAGGGACACCATAATAATCATCATAGTAAAACACCGCTGTCTACTTCTTAGCTTTTTTTTCAAGTTTGTAATTTTTTCCTGTCGTTATATATATGCTCCAGAAAATGTTTTGTATAATTGTTTTCCCCCACCCCGCCCACACCGGAAAGAAATGTAATCCATGCATATTCTGAAGGGTTTATTATCTCAGTAGCAGGATATACAAAATATTACATACAGTGAGTGTGTAGATAATGATTTATGTGTGTACATATGTGTATATATGTAGGTATATCTGCAAAGTTGTATATACTTGAGAATATATTATGGAAGCATGTATACAGATAATGGGTAGAATATTTAAACATAATATTTGAGAATATACGGATACGTGTCTATACATTACATAATGGTGAATATTTGAAGTTATTACTTTTACATACACATATGTGTGTGTATGTGTAGATGTGTACCTAGATATGTTTATATGAGATATATAAAGGTGCATACGTGTGAATAAATTGATGCAAATATATACATAATAGTACATTTAAATATACAGACACATGTCAAAACATAAACCAGAGGATGGCGCACCACCTTGTTTGCGCTACAGTAATCTATTTTGCTAAATAATATCATTTTTACCTTCCTATACCTTTATTTAAAATATTAAAGATCAAGATACTGTATATATATACTCGGTAAAAAAAGTTTTGGACCAGGGTATATAAAGTCATATACAAATAAAACTAGTAAACAGAATTTAAGTATCTTTTTTTAGAAACCAAGGTCTACCATACCCGGTTAATTTGGTACCAGAAACATAAAATTCCAAACAAGATTTGATTTTAAAAAAATATCGCGAACACACAAAGGGTCTGTAAAAAATGTTGCAAAGTCCATAGAAAGTAACAGTTACGGACACATTCGAGTAACCAATAAAGAGATTATTATTTTTTCGCAAACTTTCATTGTAAATGATCATTATTGTTGATTGTTGATCTATTGTGAATTATCAACTGAGATAATAAGGGTTATGGTCGAATGTCAAGGTTCAGCGATCATTGTACGGGTTCGAACACTGCCATGGTCCAAAACTTTTTTTACAGAGTATATATGTTGAGTTAATTTTAAGGGCACACTTGGCAATCTTAATTAGTTTAAAACTAACAGCGTCCTGTTGGTCTTTAATATGACCTACATACTTTTAATCATTAACGTTAAGTGTTTAAATAGTTCAAGGTACATGTAAATTGATTTTACATATTACTAAATTTTGATAATAATGCATTAGCTGTATACTTGAACATTTAGATAGAATATCGAAGAGGGTTGACATCTTTTTGTTTGATCCTATGCAGGTGGTTCTAAAGTCAAAATGAACCGAGATACTTATTTTATTGCTTGAATGTAACTCAAGTTCGCCATGTGTCCCTTTAACAAAACAGAATAAAACGCATAAGCTGATTAATGAGTATGACTACACATTGTTTGCAGTATATATGTAATTATTATCAATATGTAAAATAAGATGTATGTGCTCTGTTTGAATATGTTATGGATACTTTAGAAAAATAAAAAAACAAACAAAAAAAACAACATATTATCCAGGAGGGTAAATTTTACAAGTTGTGGGCTTACTTGAATTACTAATGACAACTGCAATAAAAAAACAATGCAATTTTAATATTTCATATAACACAACTAAAAGAAAACGGGCAGTGCTGTAACGGTAGAGTGCCCGGCTCGAATGCGGATGTCGAAGGTTCAATCCCCGGTCGGGTTATACAAACAACTTCATAACAATGGTAATGGTAACTTCATTTCTTGACGATATCTGATAGTAATATGTTCGTTGTTGTTGTTGTTGGCAGTAGTATGTAACTGGGTGGGATATCATGTCATATGTCTACGGCGTGGTATTCTAGAGTAGCAGCAGACCACTGCTTAGAACGGATATCACTTATACAAGAAGTCGTCTTGAATGTAGGTTTAAGTGTAAGTGTGAGGTTTGGTGCACCCTAGAACCGGTTTAAGCCCTCAGTGGCCTACTTTGCCACTAAACGTTCCAATGCGGTAGCCCTATTGTCAACCCTTTTATGTTTGTGATGTCGTTTGCTTTTATTATTACTTTTGCCTTCTTGTTTGTCTGTTTGCGTGTTTGTTTCTGTGTTTTGTGGTTGACTGTCCTCCTTGAATGCTACTTTTTATATATTCTTTAAAGCGACGTTAACACACATACATGTAGATACCTTTCTTTCGAAAGCGTTAATCTAGGTCTCATCGTAGACGAACGTGTAACATCAAAAGGAAATGACGTGAAACAATATTAGTCGCTAATCTACATACCTATCCTAAACAATCTGGAAAGCAACCTATGCTATTATTTCTCACTTATTCGCTTAAGTTGATTGACGTGGAAGCTGACACAATGTTTATTCGCAGAGATCCTTTACATACTATTTGCATTATACCACAATACGTTGCCTTATCATCATTTACCTACTCGCGTTGAAAATGTCGCCATCTTAGTTTAGGTACATCTGTTCCTCGGTAGTAGGTATACGTGCAGAAAATATAACTCTTACATGACTGTATGAATGACGTTATTTAACAAGATACGTAAAAGGGGTGAAAACAGGGTTGCACTGGAACGGCCAGTTGCAAAAACACCACTTTAAACCAGGCTCTAGAGTACACCAAACCTCACTCTGATCATCCTATTGTCAAGTTAAACGTGACAGTGTAAATAAGGACATTCTCAACATGCTGTATCCTCTAACAAACTCGGTAGCTTTAAAGGCAGAATATGCTTATTATTGACGGTAATATTATACAAATATCTGACACAATTTCTCTATCATCTGCGTTAATGTTAACAATAAGCATATTCTGACTTTAATAGGCATGATATGTAAAGCACAAAGATGAACGTGTTTATATGAACATTTAAAAGCCTAAAATCACACGCAGTAAGCAGAAGCCAGAGTAAAACAATACTGTTAAGGGCACTCAAGTAAAGATTGAAGATAAACTTAACCTTCTACTTAAGGATGGTGGCAGACGTCATCATTGTATCCACAGAAAATCGTAGTGGCGAACTGTAAATTGGTCATTCACTAAACTTGCAGTGCGTTGAGGTGTCTTGCGGTGCAACGGTATATCAGTCCTTTAACGAGCCGAACATGTTCTAATGGCGACGAGGATCTGTTAAAATTGAATGGTATATAATGTCTAGACGTCACTGCTGTTGAACGCTAACATCCGTTTCTCTACGTGTGCAGTGAAATTATTCATCCACCTTTAATGCATGATTAGATATAATCCTAAATTTTGCATCATCCTCAACATACGGTAATAAATCATTCACTGCTAGATTCAACTATATATTGTCATTCTGGTCTTTCGACGATCATACATTTCGCAATTAATGTAGCATTTGAGTACAGTTTGTTTTAAAATATAGTAATTATTTATTTCCTACAGTTTTATTTTATCCTGTGTGTGTCTGCTCTAAGTGCTTATGTTTGGAGGACTTCTTCAGTCGATGAAATAATTTTTATGCATTTCTATGGGTGAAATATTGGGATTTCTCAATGAAGAATATTCATAATCGCTAAATATTAATAACTAACTCCAAACTCGAAAATATCTGTGACGTTGAGGTATGACGTCAATAACGTGTTGCTGACGTCGACGTGATCATCCGTCGATAACGTTTTTATAAAGCGAATAAATTCGGTTAAAATCATACATAAACTTATTTAAAATGTAATAAATAGATTATTTAACTGCTGGATTCGATTATTGGGACATCCTTCACTCGATGGTAGACGTTTTTTTTTTTCACTCACTCGCATACTCTCGTTCGTGAAAATAACCACACGTCTACCATCTCGTGAAGGATTTCCCTATAATCAATCCCAGCAGTTAAATAGTCTCTATATAGCCTGGCCGAGTAGTGCAGTGTATATACAGTTAAAGGGACACACGGCAATCTTGATCACGTTAGGTTTTCTACATAACTCGCGTTTGTTCAATCAGTAATGTTCATTATAATTATAGTTTAAAGCAAATTGTTTTTGCATATTATTAACTGTTAATTATATCGCACCACTACTATATTTAAACTTGTGGAAGAATAAGTAAGACAGTTTGAAAAAAACAAATCTGTTATTTAAGTATATGCAAGCACTGTTAAAGTTAAAATGATACTGAATTAATAAATCGAGATGCTAGTTTTAAATTTCGATACAAAATTCAAGATTGCCGTCTGGCCCTTTAAGGTAATGGATTGAAACTAATTTATTGAGCGTGAAGGTCTCACACCTCCATTAATTTTCCCATAGGTGTACTGTACAGCCTTTTCCAACATCTGACCTTCAAACCTGGGCAGCAGGTTTAATATCTTCAATATAGCAAATACCAGTAATTTACATAAATTAGCCAGGTTTTTTTTCTCGCTCACGTTTATGTAACCCTTTTGTAAAATTCAACATTCATACACTATCTAGCTGAATATGTGGTGCTTAGGTCAAAAACAAAATTGGAATGGAACCTCATATAAACATGGAATATTCTGTAGCATATGTCTCTTACACTGCAGATGTATGCTAATGCAAAGCAAAACTTATTTTTAAAATTAAAAAATGCCTAAAATTGAGAATTTTTTTAATTATTTTCTGTTTTTCTCTTGTCGCTAGGTACGCGATCTTTCAGGGGAGATAATAGAGGTGTGAGACCTGAACACATTATCGTACATTGTTTTGGGACATCACACATCAAGAGTATACATAGGAATCCATCCGGAAATATTGCCTTACGTTTAGTGTCGAGCACATTTCCTTTGCGTATTTTGAAATAAGCAGACGACAAAGAATCGTCTCTGTCTATCCTCTTTGTTCATGCTCTCGAAAGAAATAGGCATTAAAAACACAGTAAAATACAGTGGTTTAGTGGGTAAAGAATCACTTGAGTTACACGTATAAAATTAAAATGAAAGGAAAATATCTATTTAGTTTCTGATTTAAATTTACCCGTTTAGTTGTATGATAGCAACATTCCTAACTTATTTGATGATTACATTTTGACTTGTTTCCATTACATTTGTTATAAGAGAAAATATCTATATCTCAGTTTATTGTGACAGTATGATATTTTCGTTTAAAAAACAAACTTCATTCGGGTAGTAAAGAATTATTTTTCCTGAGAGGTGTTGCATGGAAAAATGTACCAAATCATTTCACGGCTGCTTAGATGTATGCAAATAGTGATATATATTCAAGCCTGGACAATTTTAAAATAATCTCAACTGCAAGAGCTGAGAAAAATTGAATTTAAATTTAAGCTCGTAGGCAATTGACGAATGCATGCCTTATATAATGGTCCGGTGTTTCTGCAATCGTTAAAACGGATTGTTTCTCGTACTCAATTTACACAATCCGGTTGGTTTAGTAATAAACACATCAAACATCGGAAATAATTAAAGATACGGACATTTGAGAAGAGAAAAACATCTCACAGAAATGACAATGCTATTACTGAGTTATATGAAATTAATTTTCTATCAATCACCAATTTTGAAAAGTGTTAAAGTACTTTCAGAATTTAGAAATCTAAAACGAAACACACATTGAATGGTATTTTCAATGTCAAATAATGTCTAAACGTGTACTTTTAAATCTTTAGTAAGCTTACGTTTTCTCCTATTGTTTTGCGCTCATTTCTAGTTCACAGTTTTTGACATTCATAACGGTATTCTGTACTTGAACTGAAAACTGTGAAATGTTGTATCTGAGAGCGTCTTAAGACATTTTGTTAAGACTGTGTAAACAAATGTTGGAGTGCGTGTATTGTATGATCATCTTCGACGCTAGATTGTAAATACAAACGTCTTGACAAGTTGTGCAGAAACAAATTTGAAACTGGAACCACGTGACCGTAATTATTATGTTTTTATTGAAGTGTTTCTTACCATTCGCATTTAGTTCGTGGATATAATGATGAAGTCTCCCTCTTTGTTTATTTAGAAATGTATTGTCTTTCTGCTTTTCTGTATATCTTGGATAGCAAGTGTTCCTTTCTCAGCCAATCAAGTTTGGGGCAACCTTGAAGCTGGTTTAAACTCCAAGCGACTTCTTTTGATACTGATCGTTTTATGTAACCATGTTTAACTCAATGTATTTCTTGTTATATGCTTGCAGTCTTCTATTAATTTCTAGATTATTCATGGCAGTACTTTTGATAATTGATCTGATGGTTGTGAAGAAGACATTGTTATGGTTATACTGACATTCTATGTTTAAAGCCGACTATAGAAGCTCGCCCTGTTAAGCACATCGTTCCTCTAACATGCACAAGGTAATGTTTCCCTATCAGATTATTTAGCGACCTCAAGTTAAATAAAACACTGTTACCATGGTTACATTGCGTAATTTTCTATAAATTACATTACCCACAAAATACGTTATTTTTATGTCATGAAAACCAATGTTGTTTGTGGGTAATGTAATTTATATGGAATGACACAAAATAAATGGCATAAACATCGAACCGACGAAAGTTGATGTAGTTACAACTTTAATACACGGACACACAAAACACTATTCATTGTTTAAGATTGAAAACTTCAATTGTAATGGATGTGGTAATACTGCATGAAGCATGCTTAAATATGCAAGCAAACAGTGCGCCAACTCACTAAACAAAGACAACACTACAGATAGGCATTCATATACGATTTGACATCTAGTTATTTCGTCTCACACTTTACATCGTATTATTCAATCCATTTGATCACATTCCTTTTAAAATGACATGATTGCAACTTTGCTAGACATCGACAAGTCAGTTAACGCATTTGATAGATAATATATACCTTATACACATTTAATCAATATGCATTTTAAAATTGTTTACTTCGAACAGTTTTTTAAATCAATTGTTCTTCGTTCAGTCATTCTAAATGCGCAATAGAACTGTTTGTTGTATAATAGGTCTGCGCTTATTGAATAATACAATCTGACACATTGCCGTTGAGTTTTACTTGAAACTACGTATTACAAAAAAATTGAAAGCAACTAAGAAGATAGTTTCAAAAGTATACATGGAAAGCACCACGTCTTATTAGGTAATATTTTCAAATATAAATATGTCAACCTTCTTTGTATGATTAGTAAACACGAAAGAGGCACTGTAAAGAATGCATCTTGTAATAAAGGTGCCTTAAAACTCTTGTTTGTTAATTAAATTAGTCTCCAATTAATTACTTTAATTGAAGGTTTGAATTAACCCGTGGAATGATCATCGATACAATATGTTGATGTCTTCGGAAAACAGTTTGTATAATTGTATTTACAATTTCCAGTAAGTCGCTTTTGTATGTTGACATGAATTCAACAGTTAAACTAGTTGCAACCATAATTGTTAATGTAAAAGCAGTGTATTAACTAAACATCAGCGTTCATATTTCCTGCGAATAGCGAGATGTTAGTGAAATGCAAGAAACATAGAATGTTGGTAGATAGTAAAAGCTTCTGTTTTCATCTGAGATAATCCACAATATAGATTTTAACGCCAATGGATGGTTTAACCTATTCAATTTGAAAAAATATATATTATTTTAAATAATGCAATTAACATGTAAATGTTAACTGAAATCATTTGAATTTGGTCCATCAATTTTTTTCGGCAAAATATGGTCACCCAGCACTTGCAGTAGATCAAAGTGACCGTGACAAATTTGTTTCACACATATTTTGGTAGATTTAAAGGTTCTAAAAATACATTTTATGAAACAGTTAATGAACAAATTTGTTTTGTTTTAAATTCTCAAACTATTATTCAGGAACCATTGAGCGAAAAATTAAAATATAATCTTAAAACATATAAATGTACAAGTGTATCACAAATATAGGGTGATGACGGCTTAAACAAATCATATTTATATTTGCAATTAAAGTGTAAGGATTACTGAAGATTTCAGCTATTTTAGTATACGGAGCTAGTATATGTCTCCACAAAAGTGCCTTAAGAGATGAGGTTAATACGCATAAACCCGTGCATACCTATCTGAGCGGATCCAATTTTCTTATATAAAGACAAACAGGGCCTTGGTACACGAGTCTTAAATATAGTTCCTTATAACTAAATACTTTACTGCACACAGCACACATCTTGAGCTTTTTTTAAACTTAAAATGGAAAGAGTGTGATGATATAAACATGTTAAAAATAAATATTTATTTTTTTATTCAATAAATTTAGGCTAACACGGTTAAGAGGATTTAAAAATTAACAAACTTAAGAAAAACGCTGTAAAATATAAAAATACAAATCATCTTAAACAATATTATAAATATAAGTCTGCATGTCTTAAGATCGGCAACGACTCAATGTAATAGTCAGGGTTCAATTGTATTTCTGCGAAAAAAATCCTATACTCTTTGAAAGTTGGTTTTATGACAGTCTAGATGCTATTATACAAGAAATCAATTGGCAAATGTTCAGCCACTACATGGCGGCCATCTTGAAATTCAAATGGCCGCCATTTCTTACAAGTTTCGACTACTTGAGCATTGATTGAACGTGATACGCATGCTTCATAACCGCTGCTCCCAACTAAATTCTATTATGTTTATTTCGCTCTTCGGGGCATTTAATTTTATTAGATACTGGGACCATACGCCGTACGACATGGGGAAGCAAATAACTCCATGTCCACCGCCGTATGCATGCCATCTTCGGGATGGTTAAAATTGTGTACTATTGATTTTATTAATATTGAGTTCTGCTCATGTTCATAGATGTTGAAAGAGTTTTGTAATATAAATAAGTTTTAATTTGACTAAATTGTTTATTATTTGACCAATTCTATGTATTATTTAAAGCTGAACGTTGGTTACAGTTTATTTTCAAGGTATAATACTCGCATTCTTGTGTAAAGTTGATTCTTATTCACTTTATATTTTTTTCTTTACCTATTCAAGCTAACCACCCTTTTTTCATATTAATATTGTACAGGAACTTTGTGGTTACTGTTGTAGAGGAGTTTTCCTGAAGAAGGGTTTAGGATAGTGTTGGACTGATGGGCCTTCTTGTTGAGACTTTTATATTTCTATTATACATCTATTTTCCAACGCTGCCTGGTCATCGAAAATGCATAAAAAACTTGCTTATTTACTGGTAACACTCTCACAGACCGATTTGTCCAGGTAAATACATTCAGGCCCAGTTTGTTTCTTTGAAAAGAATTGCTATTGGGAATATTATCTAAAGGTATAGTTATATAGTACGTTCCATTGATGAAGAAAAGAACAACAAGTAAAGTGTTTAGCTATATTAATCAAAACACTTGTTTTGATAGTTCTTTATTATTTTAAAAGAACAGTTAAACCAAAACACAAACAATTAAAAACCTATTTCTATGTTTTGATATGTTTATTGCAAACAAACTATTTATTGGACGGGCCTCATCATCCAACGTAAAGTTGAATAACACCATTTTATCATGCAAATGTATGTCTAACAGTGAATTACAGCTATCTATACAAATTTTATTCCCAACCCCCATGGGTCAGTTGTATTTGCTTGCTTTTTTATAGAGCGTTATTATTCATGAATATATGAATTCAGATAACTATTACTGTGTATGGAAATCATTAGAAGGCTCTAATACTGTTATGATGTTTGACCTAATTCGGGATTCCATATACAGTATAAAGTGCACAGTTAAGCGTAAATTTGGCCTCTCTCTCGTGTATGGACATAGTAAATGGTGAATTCCATTTTCGGTATACGTTTTTGAATCGATATGAAATATGTTCTAATAAAATTCCAAGGAAATATTTTGTATGAATGTATGAGTCATTTATAGTGTGCATAAACTGAATTAGACCTCACTGTTCAAAACGTCAAAAATCGGGAGTAGTTTCACTAAAGTAATGTATTATTTGAAGAGCCTGACGTCATAGCATTCCATTCTTCCATTTTGTTTCCTTTTGTGCAGGGAGAGTGCTCCAGTTAGGACTAACAAATGTATCGCTAGTAGAATATGTGCAAGTTTACACTCTCCACTGTCATACGTGTCAATAAAGTTATCACACATTTTGTGTTTATGAATGTTTTGTGTACGTGTATTGTTTGCGTTGTTATGGATTGACCTACGTAAATTAGTCTTGATCATGTTCGACGCTTGTTATTTTTGTAAACAAGCAAGCATCGCAGATGATCTAGACTGCATATGTTATTTAATCTGCATGTTTAGATATTCGAGTGAAAAAATGGAAGGTTGTGTGTGCATTAACTTTCCCTGACGTTTCTAGGCGTCGTTCGCACATTTGTTTATACTGTTCATACTGTTGTCGAAACCATTATTAAACTGTTGGTTTCTTAGGCTCATTTTCATTGTGTTTTCCCAGTCTAGTATGTTGTTTGATAATCTGTAGTTTCTAAACTAAAAGAAGAACACAATACCTAGATGACCGTAGATGTGAGAATCAAGGCTGTTGTGGTAGTCGGGGTCCTTCAGACCCTGTGTAGTATAGTATGTGTCTAGGAAATTTGTGTATGACTCCATGTTTTAGGAGACTTCCAGACCTATTTGTCTCGCTGTTGTGGTAGTCGGGGACATTCAGACCCTCTGTGGTAAGTATGTGTCTGGGCAATTTGTGTATGACTCCATGTTTCAGAAGACGTCCAGGCCTATTTTTCTTGAATGTTTATCTTTCGAAATATCTGGTGCTTATTTGTTTCCGTATAATATTGGTAAACTTAACCCTGCGGTTGCCAAGTGATTAGCATACTTGACTCGAGTCCAAGAAATCACGGGTTTGATTTCCAGTAGGGTCATGTCTGTAATTCTCAAACACACTCCCGCAGTATCTTACTTGGGCATGGTTCTGCGAATATAGGTCATCATTTCGAGGGATGTAAAGTAGTTGGTCCAGTGTACAGGGAGAGTTATACCCTGTGCAAGATCTCTCTGAACTTCTTTGTTCATCAGTGATACAAAACCAGGCCGTATATGAATTATAAAACTATTTTCATCCCATATCAAACCCGTACACCTTTCCTCGGAAACGATGTTAATCAAAATTGATTGTTTCCAGTATGAACTAGTCCGGGACTGAAATCTATGAAAAAGTGACACGTCCGACTTTGGAGTGGGACTAGTCCCAGGCGTGGGGCTATCGGATTTGTACAGCCCTGACTATCAGTAGAAAAAACGAACACTAACCTGCTCACACGCCTGACAATTTCTGGTTGACGTTGTTTATTGGTGTCAGTTATGGGTGGGTTTAATTTTCCAAATACGGAACGAAACAGCACGCGATATTTCGAAAGTCAAACATTTAATGAAAAATATGTCGCTATCGAAACATGGAGTCATATGGAAATTACCTATATTGATGAGGTATTTTTCTCTTTGGTGAGTATTATGCATGCATAAATTCTCTTTTTGATAAAAAAAGCCATAAGCAAGGTCTGATATTTATTCAGTAAAAGGTTTACATGGAAACATGAACATAGACCCAAATAAATATGCTTTAATAAATGCGTTAATTTGAAAAAGGAAAAACAAAAAAATGGTGTTTGACGTACACATGTCTGGGAAAACTATACTAATAATTGTGTTGCTCAAATGGTAGCCGTTAACGCATTAGGTTTTGCTTTCAGTGTGTATTGCATCCCAGAGCTGTCTCGTATAGCTTAGGCGGGAGAGAGTTCGTCTAACCCGTAAGTGTTTTTTTAGTGTGAGATGGAGTTCAATCCACGTACTTATGTTTTTTTCACCTCTAGTAAAAAAAGTCCGTCAAAACATCTTGTGTTTAGTAAATATTCAAAAAGGATAGTTTGTATAATATGTGTCAACGTAATTATTTTGTTGTTTTATAAGCTAACAGTTACGGGTAATACAGAAACCATTTAAACAGATGAGAAAAATGAGTATCTAGAAAAACAATAAATAAAAATAAAAATAAACATATAGTTTACACGAAAAATGTTTTGTCTGTCATCGTGTTCGAACCTGCACTAAAAGATAAATGTTTGACAATCCACATCTCTAACGCCTGCACCGAGAATTCAGAAATGCTTCACCGTCCACAAACAAAGTCACCGGATTCGGTCTTCATTTGCATCTATAATAAACTGGTGTATTACGATAAATAAGTCATGGCTTTATTACACTCCTTGACGCTATGTTATGTGATACATGCCGTTAATCAATAACGCAAATCAACACAGAAATAAAACAGTAAAGCCAGTACATGGGATGTGAAGCATAACGTAGACTGAGTCATTTAAATGGGGGTGGAGTGTACTAAAGGTGTTTACAAGAAAAATCTAAAGTTTAACAACTTTTCCAATGGATGATAAAATCGTTATAACAATCAAACTATAGTTAATTCCGTGCTTTTAACGTTGCGAATTTGAATTCATCATCGACGGTGTATGACATCGGACGTACACTTCTTCAGTTAGCACCATTATTAAGTTATACTTCCTAATCGCAGAATTGGCGGCGCTGCGCTCGCATTGGACCCTATCATTTGGATAATCTCGACTTTTTTCTACTAGTGTTATTGACAACAATAGATTCAGTCAACCGCTAGTTTGTCACCATTCAATCTTCAAAAAATGCTCGAAACTTATTGTATCGTGCAGTAACAATGGCCAACACATACTACCAGCAAACAAAGAACGCCGGGAGGTATGGATACATGCCATTAGACGCGGAAAATCGAAGTATGAAAAGTGGTCACCGCCAAGCAAATACTGTTACGTTTGTAGCGAACACTTCACAGACGACGACTACGTGACTCTCTCATATCATGGTAAAACATGTGTTATAATCTGATTCGAATGGAAATTACAGATTATTTTATGTATTTCAAATACTAAATTCAGCCGAGGCCTTGTCATTGTTCTCGTGTAGATCGACTGTACAGTACACGTGTATTTGGTAACGTTACCGTAGTGTAGAGCAGTTCAGATATTAACACCAAAACTCACCTGCGTGGTATATTAAATGTTGACGATTTCATGTTTGGATGCAGAACAAACATGTTATTCTACATGTGCAAGAAGTGAAAATGTACCCCCTTTGGGTTTGATGAATATATGGGCATGCATACTTACTTAATGATCTGTGTACATGTAAAATGAATGCATTATTACTTGTCTAAGTACATGTGTTTTTTTGCACCTCTAGTCGTTTTAGTTGGAACAAAGACACACCAAAACCAGAGAGTGACCTACGGCGTACACGGTATAATGAGCGTTCAATAAAAAGAAGACGAATGCTGGTCGAGCAGACTACATGTATCAATCACAGTCCTATTGAAAGTAACCAGGATGTCTTGAGTTTTGACAGTGAACTGCAATTAGGTTCATGCGAAGAAATTGTAAGTGATAATCTACAAAGCAATTTAAATGGAGAGGAATATGTGGATGAAGTAACGCTTGATGAAAATGTGTATGTGTCTGTAGCTACTCAGACTCCTAGTCGAAGGATGTATTTAATTAAATGTTTTAGAAAGGATAGCGCCGGGATTCATTTTTACCCAGGACTTGAAAATATTTTTTAAATTTTACTTTTATTTACACACTTTAGGCCCAGCAGCTTATTGCTTGAAATACGTTGAATTTTGAACTCGCAAGAATGTTTGGTGTTTCTGAACGTAGTTCATTATTACACAGTTGTGGTGCAAACGACAGCATTATGGCTGACAAAGGATTCAATGTGCAAGATCTGTTTGCTCCACGTAATGTTTCTATTAATATACAAACATTCTTTACGAAAAAGAACAGAATGACGGGAGAAACCGTAATCAGAGACCATAGAATAGCAAGTAAACGTGTTCACATCGAGAGACCAATAGGACTTGCAAAAACCTATAGAATTCTAATTGAACGTGTGACGGCGACTGAAACCAATCTTTCATCGGAGATCATATTCATTTGTTTCATGTGGTGCAAGTTTAGATCCTGCATAATTCCCAAGCATGCCTAGTTCAGAACAGTTGACTTACATTTGGGCAGCGACATATTATCCAGTGTTGACCGAGTATAAAACAAAGTAGACATATAAATTACCATTCACTAGCTTTGACTATATGACCGGCTTGTTATAAATCCCAGTCAATAGTAACAATATTTGCCCTCGGTGAATCGAAGGACCATGTTAGCTATTCACATGATCCTTCCATACACCTCAAGCAAATAGTAATAACAGTTGACCGGAAAGCCATTAAATAGCTGTTTATAATTCCACCGGCTGAAAATACACTTATATCTCTTGCACTTTTTTTGTATCATTTTTGGGCTCACAAGTCACGTTGGTGCTAATTTGCAACAGAAAAATATAACTATTATAATTGATTTGCCTTTTTGTATCGTATAGGTTAACAGTTTTAAATGCCGGTAGCACGAACCGTCTACATTTCATTCCATGATCATCATCGAGCAATGATGTAATTAGTCAGGCACTGCATGTTGATTGACAGTGGTTTTACCAGAATTGAACTAGGACTTCCTCCACCAATAAAATGTGGATGATTAAACAAATACACACCTACAATCAAATATATGTTATTTCCTTCTTTTATTTCATTCAGATTTGTTATATACTCAGTTGGTAAAGAAATTGCACACTTTGAAAACATTACTTTTACACCCTATTCTCTTCACCAAGCGACAGTCCCTTAATGATTCGACCTATTTCAAAACAAATGACAACATGATATTGGCAATGGAATGATAAAACTTTTGTACCAATTATGGCTTATTCATTTTGGAATTTGTCAATTTAATTCTAAAAGAACTTTCTCTTAATTGTGTTTGTTGCTCCTAAAGGATCACCTTTATCAGTATTTTTTAACATTCACACTAGCGTTCATTTACTGCAGTGTGGCGGCTGTAAAAAGTCTCCCCGTGCTACGAATCAGTAGTGTTATATTTTACTGGTCCTTTGGGATCAGCGAGTCCAATACAGGTGGCTTTGAAGTAGAATACCGCTCAAGCCGGTGCTAGTGGGCGTGAGAGGTGTTGCTTCTTTCATTACTTCTCATGAACAGACTCAATAAAACCGAGTCTGCTGCTTTATTCTCTTAATTGTGTTTGTTGCTCCTAAAGGATCATCTTTATCAGTATTTATTAACATTCACACTATCGTTCGTTTAGTGCAGTGTGGCAGCTTTAAAAAGTCTCCCCGTGCTACCAATCAGTAATAGTATTTTGTTACTGGTCCTTTGGGACCAGCGAGCCCAATATAGGTGGCTTTGAAGTAGAATACCGCTTAAGCCGGTGCTAGGGGGCGTAAGAGGTGTTGCTTCTTTCATTACGTCTCATGAACAGACTCAATAAAACCGAGTCTGCTGCTTTATTCTCTTAATTGTGTTTGTTGCTCCTAAAGGATCATCTTTATCAGTATTTATACAATTAAATCTAAACAAAACTCAGTATATTTCTTTATTTACAATCAACGCTGTGTAAATGGTCAGAATAATCTATTAATCAATTACCTGTCTTAGGCAACCATATTTTAAAGTGTCGATATTTTTAACTCTTAAGCTAAAATTTATTTCAATTTGGCACGTTTAAGCAGCCACCTCATTTAGATGTTAGATTTGATCCATACTTAGATTGGTAAAGATTTGGTTGTTTAAGGCAGGTTGGCTGTATTTAATACATGCACATAATATATTTCCACACTAACTTTATCGGAAACAATTGATCATGATACACATGATTGTATCACGAATATATTTATCATATTTGTGTTCTACAAGAACATAAAGCTCATCGGACCAATCAATAATTCGCCGTCATTTGCATAGTTATTACACTATTGTAAATATAATAAATATATCATCACTTTATTACACTCGCACACCGGTAGTTTGTAATAAATTATGGTTTATCTGGTGTGTAGACAACTGTTTCTATTTAATGATTTCTTTATAGAAAATCATGTTCAAAAAAGCAGGTTCAAAATAAACATCATAAAAGGTCTGCAACTTTGCCAGCATACTGGAAATAAAGCCATCATCCCTTTCAATGCGGATACTCTTCATGTCTGCTAGTGTGTAAACAATGAAGTCGCAGTGCACTCGTCCAGTGGAAAACAACTGACCTTGAACCTGATAATAATAATTATGATGTTTATGCAGGCAAAATCCAGAGTCGTCACCTTTCAGATTCAGAACTAACACAGCTCTGATATCTTTGTCTTTGGCAGAGTAAGAGCACTTAATTTCAATTATCAAATCTGTCGAAACTATTCAATCTGGTGAAGAGGCAAGGAATGGTGAAGTTTCAAATACATAAATTCCACTATTTTCTACCTTGCATTTGCATAATTGCTCGTAACTTTTACAGCCTCTTTTTCAAACTTTACCCCATGATCTGTCGCTTTAGATTTGAATGACTTTGTGTCTTTTAAATCTTTGGCCAACTATGAGAGGTCTGTGCGATCTGTTGCCTTACAAATTCTGCCGAAATGAGATGAATGAATTCTCTTCTTCCTCTCTTCATGCCATAACTCATTTACGCATTGACCTCGAGTTCTTTCCTCGATGCTGCCAACTTGACCATTAGACACATTTGTCAAACCCATTCTCTCCAAGAAAATGTCCTCGGGTTTGTTCATAAGATAATCATTGTCCTTGGCGACGGCCCTGATATTCGCGTGTTCATATAACTGCGCTATCGGCATTGTTGAAGCTTGACTGAAGTTCAAACAAGTATTTCTAAAGTAAGAAGGATACCTTTGAGTTCCAATACATTGTGAAAATCGCGGTTCAAATACAACAATTGTGCTCTGATCAGCTCCAGGCATTTCTATGTCACGAGCCCTTGCAGGTGATCCCATATGCCTTTTCACTTGATGAAACGATTGTAGTTTCTCCGTGCATGTATTCTCCACAATGATAGACCCCGTTTTCTGAAACATACAGGCAGCATAAAGTAGGGCAAAAACATGCTTGCAGTTAGCATTTGAGCCCATCCCAGCACCACATTCGCACTGTGCTTCTAAATATTCACCATCTCGTGAGAAACGAATGTCCACAATGTAAAAAAAAACCTTCTTCATTTCCGCTCGACTTGCACTTTTCACACAATAGCAATCTTGAACTTCCGACTTCTGTGTTCTCATGTAACAAAGATACTTATAATAATAATAATAATAATAATAATAATAATAATAATAATTTCTTTATTTAACGAAGGTTAAGACATATTAAGTTATGCATATAAAATACTAATTGCAACACTTATTTTCAATGTGGAGTTTAACTAACATTGTTGTTGTGATACGGCAAATAATTCCCTCGTGAGAAAGATTCTTGCGAAAAAGATTTTTCGTATCATGACACGATGTTAATTAAACTATATATTATATATTCTGTGATGAATTTCCTTCCAATCGTCAATATGTTTACACCAATTTGCCTTTTTACACCAGTTTGCACGAGGACGCAAGACGACTTTAAAAAAGAAATATAAAAAGATCGGACAGGGAAAGTAGCATTCAAGGAGGACAGTAAACCACAAAACACAGAAACAAACACGCAAACAGACAAACAAGAAGGCAAAAGCAATAATAAATGCAAACGACATCACAAACACAAAAAGGGTTGACAATAGGGCTACCGCCTTGGAACGGTCAGTGGCAAAGTAGGCCACTGGGGGTTTAAACCGGTTATAGGGTGCACCAAACCTCACACTTACCCTACTGTCATCCCATTAAAACAGGACAGTGTAAATAAAGAAATCCCCGCCATGATCTAATCTCTAACCAACAAGGCAGCATCAATAGGCAATATAAGTAAAACACAAATATGCTCGTGTAAATATAATACAAAACAAAACAATAGCCTAGAAAGCCACAATGAAGGTACTCAATGACTTTGCAGAAGCCAGAGCAGTAAGAGAATAAACCATTAAGGGCACGACAAGAAAGATCATGGACAAACATCAAACGCCACCGTCCCAATGGGCTTTAGGTAGGCGTTATCATAGGGTCCACAGCCTGTCTGGTCATCGTACAATTAAAGAGGAAAGCATAGTGGCGAACTGTAAAAGGGTCCACCACCAAGCATGCAGTACGTTGCAAAAAGTCATACAAACAAAACGAGTGGAACCGGAACTCTTCGTTAATTTCCGTAATCGGTATTTCCTAGTGGCGGAATCTGACAAAGATGTCCGTAAAACAATCAGAACGTCATTTGGCGTTCCCGCCACTGAGAGGTAATGTAAGCTTAAGCGGTATTCTACTTCACACACTGCACTGCACACACTGCACTAAACAAACTCTAGTGTGAATGTTTTTTAAATAATGGTAAGGGAGATTCTTTGGCAGCAACACGCACAACCAAGAAAATAAAGTCGGTTTTGACTGTTTTACCTGAGAGGTAATGCAAGGAAGCAACACCTCTTACGCCCCTACCACCGGCTTAAGCGGTATTCTACTCAAAGCCACCTATATTTAAACTTATTACCAAAACTGAAAGAGGTGTAGCACTGCTAAGACGCAGACATCGGAAAGATGGGTGATACTATAAGGATGCTAGAGGTTTCAACGCGGTTAGAGAATGTGGACACTATGATGAAGTCTACCTAAATCCTGTGAGGACGTTTGATGTTAGACACATTTTCTGTTCGACTTCTATATCGCCACCTTAGGATTAAAAGGGCCTATCTAACATTTTGACCAAAATTGAGATATTTGCATATTTCAGTCTCATTTAATCATGTGCTTCTCCTGTAAAATTATCTAACCTGTACTCCTGTCATAGCAACAGATATGAGTCAGAATACAATGGTCATATCTACCTTTACATAAATAAGTTAGCGGTAAAAGGATGTATTTGTATGTAGTTTTGTGGTAAAAGGACCCATTTGTCAAACAGGCCCTTGTTATCCCAAACAATTTTCAATGATTTTCATATCTATTGAGGTAAAAGGAACTATTTGGCATATAGGCCGTTTTTATTCCAAGTAGTTTTACCAAACCTGCATGTTGTTAATTCAGTGATGACAGGTTTGGTGTAGCATTTCCCCGGAATTGTTTTGATAAGAGATTATTTTGTTCCACAATAGATAAAATTAACATGTTGCTAATAATTAGCACAAGGATGAGAATTATGGTTGATTTTTATGCAAGCAAGGTATGTTATAATTATTTATTTTTACAAATTAAATCTAGTAAGAAGATTGTTCTCTAAGTTCTATATTCTAATTAGTTTAATGTAATCACATTATTTAAAAATTTCAGTTTTATAAACCTTACCCATTACAATAAATGTTTTAGGTTCGCATAATGCTATAAACTGAAAATATTATTGACTATTTTTTCACCAACATAAGTCTAAAACTAAAGACTAAAAGTAATTTTAATGCTGTCCCAACTACTGAATCTATTCTTAAATCTCTTACAGAACAACAATGGTGATTGGGAATGGTCAGATGAGGAGTTGTATGCTAGTATTAGTACTAAGAGTGACATGGCAGGTAATCTATATGAGGGATATTCAACAATTTCCTTTCCTGTTCCAATAACTTTGTAAAACAACAAAAACTACTGATATCTTTTAATATATTAAATAAATTGATAAATAAAAGTGTACACTATAAATACATATATAATAAAATTGTGTACACTATAAATAAATAGATAATAAAATTAATGTAATTAAATCAGTTTGTGTGTAATATTCGAATACTAGATGTTTCTCTAATTGTATCACTACAGGAGAGGCTAATCAAACACTCGAGGATATCGGAGATAATGATCTGGCACAAAAGAAATTTTTTGTAAATGATCCAGCACACGAGCAAATTTGTGTAAATGATCCAGTATACAAGCAAATTTGTGTAAATGATCCGATACACGAGCAAATTGGTGTAAATGATCCGGCACATGAGGACATTGGTGTAAATGATCCGGCACATGAGGAAATAGTTGTAAATGATTTAGCACATGAGGAAATCAGAGTTGAAGACACGGCACAAGCGGAAAATGGTTCTAATGATCCGTTACAGGAGGACATTGATGTTAATGATCCGGCACACGAGGGCACGAACCAAGACTATTATAGCTCATCTGATGATAATGTACCATTGGCAGAGTTACGTGCGAAAACATTGAAAGGACAAACAAAGCAACCAGTAAAGAGAAAACTGATTGAAGAAGAAAGTGTCTTTTCTGATGACAATAATCAGGATTTATCGTACAACCCAGATAAAGACAATGTTAATTCTACTGATTCTGAGGCAGGTGAATTATTGCTTACAAAAGGAAAGGAAAGAAAATACTGCAAAGGTGAGTGTAACAAAGCCTGGAAGAAAAAAACAACAGTGTGTAAGTCATCCAAGTTGAAGCAAAAGCCAAGACAGTCAAAAGGGAATGTGTTACTGGAAAAGCTTAAGAAATCAATAAAAGTATTGAAAGAAGGGAGGAAAAGAAAACAGATATAGAGCGAATTAACTGACGTAGAAAAAGCTATGCTTTTAAGTAGAAAATTACAATCACTTAAGGCTCACACTAGAAATCTACACGAAGCTCGCTTAGACCAACTTCTTGAGTGTAATAAAAGGAAACTCATAGATGTTGCTTCAGATGGAAGTTGTTTCTTTGCTGCAGTTGCGAGAAGTGTACAGGACCATGCTTTGACGGAAATTGATACATTTAGACATTCGATTTGTGATTACATGTCACAAAATAAAGACCGCTACTCAGTTTTTTGTTACATTTGGTACGGAGGAAAGAAATAAAAGTGATGAATTTATAAAAGAAGTTTTGATAGCAGAAGAAGTGGTCACTGGAATGCAAGCATTGCAGACTGTTTACCATTAGATGTTGCTGATAAATATAACAGCATCCTTAGAATATTCTTTAGTTCCCTTGCAACATCAATCATTAACAGTAAACCATCTGAATGGATTGAAAACAGTTCATATAAGCTCATTGAAATAGCCTACCTGTCTATAAGACAAGAAGAACACTATGTTGCAACTAAATCAGCTACAGTTCAGCCATCTGAAAAGTCAAAAATGAACGAGGAACCAAATCCTGTACATACAACACCCAGCAAAAATATGACTGTTGAAAGATCAGAAAATACAAATGAAATACCGGTTACACCACACAAGGGAGCCGCCTACGAGAGCCCTCCTAAAGCAGAAAAAGCATAAGAAATGAAAGTGCATGGAAAGCAAATGTTCGTAAGAAAAGTAGATCTGAAGGTAAACAATATATATTCCAGACAGGGAAAATAAAGGAAGGGAAACGTGTGAAACCTCCGAACTGTGACCGTTGTAGATTTAAATGCAGTGCTAAATTTAGTGAACCTGAACGACAAGAAATATTTTATATGTACTACGCCCTTCCAAACTTTGAACGACAACGATGCTTCATTTGTGATGTTGTTACAAAAAACACATCATGCCGTAAATCAACTGGGAGAAAACAAAAAGTCACTTCAGTATCACCTTGCTTTTGGAGAGAAACATGAATGGGTCTGTTCTCAGTTCTTTCGTAAAACACTTGACATAGGACAGAAAAAAGCATGGGACATTTCAAGGGAAAGACATGAGAGACCGTAAAGCAACCTCCACATATTTGTACAACATTACCAAAGTACCACAGTTGAAGGCCATCAACCACAATTTTTTACAGTCGGGTCACAGCCAAATGGAATATGATTCTGTCCATTCACCCATAGAACAGTCAAAGAAAAGGACATCTGTGTATGTGCCTTCACAGTGGAGTACTGTAATATGTTTGTCAAGGAAAACCAACCCATTTCTCACAGTCACTATGAGATACGACCACGTTCTTGACTTCAAGTCATTTGTGAAGAATCTCAATCTAAATCTTCAAACATCTATTACTGGAACAAAGGTTAACTGGCTGAATGTGCGCTGGATCAGAGTGGAGAAAGAGCATCCTAAGATTTTGTTTGTGAACTATACATTCGAAGCTGGTAATTTCATGCAAATAAACACGTGGCCGGCAGATGATTCTGACATGGATATGTGTTTTACTTCACGGCTTCCCGTGTCTACCCAAAAAAGAAAGACTTGGTAAATCTTTGCGAAAAAGGGATCAATCCAGATGACTTTTATGGATACTTCATTTCACTACCAACAAACAGCAAATGCAAAGACAACATTTCGGAATTTTTTGATGAGGATGATTCTGATTCTGATTCTGAGTTAATAGCATTAATGATTTTTAAAGTCAGAGACAGTAAATCATTAATCTACATATATTTGTTCAAACATACTTGATTGTATGCTCAGAATACATCGACTGTCTGTAATAATGCCCTTACTCGTATACTTTTATCGAACATATGCTGTATTTATGTTCATAGTAAAAGGACTTATATGTCACACAGAACCTTTTACACCTATATTTCAACATATTTTATGAAAATCAGTTCATGAAATAAGGGCCTATTTGCCAAATAGGACCTTTTTATTCTAAAAAATCCTTGAAAAGGGTTTGTGGTAAAAGGACCTATTTACATTATTGATTATATCTATTGACTTATTGATTATCGACAAATAAAATATATGTGTAATTGAAGATTTGAATATAACATATATCACCACCAAAAAGTGTCTTTGTAAAGTATTTCCCTGATTTTTTACAAATGTTCAAACCTTAAAATTCATTTATCTCGAAAGTATGAAAAATGCAGATAGGACCTTTTAATTCTAAGGTGGCGATATATATTTGTATAATTTTCACCACCAAACATTTATGTGTATGTAATCTTTTAAAATTCATACAAATATGTATGTTTGTTGTACTTATTTAATCATGCTTTTGTTCTATTATTCTCTCTCTCTCTCTCTATCTCTCTCTATATACCTCTCTCTCCCTCAGTGCGTTCTGTATAATCAAGTGACACATCTCCAAAATTTGGGAGTGACAAAATCTGTGTTTGCCGACTTCTGTACTATATAAATAAAACAATGAAGTTATATAATAATTGTATTCAAAGCATTATATGCTGATCATTTTAGAAAATATTCCATATTTGATTCAATATCACTTATAGTTTTTAAGAAGTAGTCGCTACAAATTTGTTTTTGACATCAAGAGCAACATTTCTGTTAAGTTTCATGAAAATCCTTCAAGTAGTTCCAGAGCAGTAGTCGCTACAAGTTTCTATGTAAACATTGGTGGCCACGTTTAATGACGAATCAAAATGATTTTCTACAAGGACCAACATCATGTCATGTTGATCATTTTAGAAAAAGTCCCATATCAATATCAGTTATAGTTTTCAAAAACTTGTTTTTTTAATGTATTGTTAGCCATGGCGACCATCTTGAAATACCGACCGACCTGAAATTATGCTAGGATCAACTAGACGTCAAGCGCAACATTTCTGTGAAGTTTTATGAAAATCTGACAAGCAGTTTCAGAGAAGTAGTCGCAACAAATTTTTACTATATAGTTCGTAAACAAAAATGACCGCTGACAGGCATGTTTAACGTCAAATCAATATGATTTTCGACAATAATCTGTCACAAACATCATGTCATTCTGATAATTTAAAAAAAGTCCCATATCAATATCACTTATAGTTTTCAATAAGTAGTTGCTACAAATTTGTATTTTAAAAATCTATTTTTATCCGTGGCGGCCATTTTGAATTTTCGTCCGACCTGAAAATTTGCTAGGATCAACTAGACATCGAGAGCAATATTCGAGTGAAGCTTCATGAAAATCTGTCAAGTACTTTCACTTGAGTGCTCGCTACAAGTTTTTACTATTTAACTATGTAAACAGAGATGGCCGCTGGCAGCCACGTTACATGTCAAATCAAAATGACCAACATCATGTCATGTTGATCATTTTAGAGAAAGTCCTATATCAATATCACTTATAGTTTTCAGGAAGAAGTCGCTACACATTTGTTTTGGTTTTAAATCTACGTTTAGCAGTGGCGGCCATCTTGAATTTCCGGCCGTGCTGAATTTTGCTAGGATCAACTAGACATCAAGAGCAACATTTCTGTGAAGTTTCATGAACATCTGTCAAGTAGTTTCAGAGTAGTCGCTACAAGTTTTTCTACGGTACAGCTCTGCTGATCTTTGATCTGTAGAGCTAAAAACAAACAAAAACTTGATTTACTGCATTCAACGTCTGAAAATTAAATATGGATCTGTTTCACAATTTACTAGAACATGTAAACGCAAGAGTTAGCAAGCTTGTATACCTTTTTAACAGAGCATACATTTTCAATCAGTTTAATGCAAAAGTGACGGTGACGGTAACAAAAAGTCAATAGTGCTTGACACAAAGTCTATATTATCTCTGTAGGTTGGAAATCAATCGTCGGTTGTTTATAAAGTCAGATGAGGGATAATGTATTTTCAAAGTTTTCCAACACTAGTAATTGCCCTCGAGTCGGACTGTAAAGGTAACTTATGAAATCAATTGATACACAACTAGAAGGATGTTCCACAGAACACTTGGGTCACTTGCCTTGAGCTTATTTCAGCATGTACAATCGAACTATAAAAATAGGCATAACTCTGCCAAAATGAAAGTCAGTAAGTTATAGGTCATTGAGGTAAAATGAAAATGTATGTGAAGTTTTATGAACATAGGCCAAATACTTTTCAAGTTATTATGGCCAAGGTTAGGTTGCAGATTAAACTGTGATGGACGATGGCAACGACGATGGACAAAGTGATCCCTAAGTGACTGCCGTGCTACGCAGGCAATACAAAAACATATTAAGAAATCATTGGATTGTCTTCCTTTAACATACTAACATAGCAATGTTCATTGGTTTCAAGCACAGAACAAATACAACCGTAACTTAATGACAAAAGCAGGCGCAATTCTGATTCTGTGGCAAGTTACACAGACAGTTAGGGGTGTATTTCTGACTTAGAGATGATGGGATATATGTAAACAATAGCGCATATTTTCTGATATTATTAAATCTAGATGTGTGTTCCGTGGAACACGTGTGTCGCTTGTCAGCGCTTTGTCAGTATAATAAGGTTCTTTGGACCCAGATAAATGACCTTGACAAACTGGTCTGACAAAGTTTTCGTGAAGAAACAAATGAGTATTTAACCCATATAATGACCTTCAGTGGGCCCTTTACCTTTATATTTTAGTATGGCCATGTCGATGTTGTCATGACAAGTGTATATTGAAAGATTAATGAAGAAATAAAAAGAATTGAGAAAGATATAGCCAACGTTAAGGTTTCGTGAAGGAAAAAGTATTGAAGGAGTATTTAACCCATATAATGACCTTCAGTGAGTATATTTTGAAAGTCTGATGAATAAATATCAAGAAATGAGAAAATTATAACTAACGTTATTTTTTTGTGAAGAAAATGTGTATTTATCCCATATAATGACCTTCAGTGTGACCTTGACCTTTATATGTTAGTATGGAAATGTCGATGTTGTCATGATGAGTATATATTGAAAATTTTATGAAGAAATATCAAGAAATGAGAAAGTTATAGCCAATGTTAAGTTTTCGTGACGGACGGACAAATAAGTGATGCCTATGTATTTCTTCGAAAAGGCGACACAAAAAACTAATACTTCACTTCAGAACTCCAGATAAGCAGTTTTTGGGAGTATTAAAATAGAAGAAATCAGCAAGAAAAACAACTGGGAGTGAAAATCAGCATTGAAAATTAACAATTGCTATTTTAATAAAGTCATATTTTGAAGTAAAAAGCAAAAACATTATAACATTTACTCTTTAAAATAATCTGAATTAGCATTGCAGATTTATTTAGGAGGTAAAATACCCTTTGACATGGAAGTTTGTCTGGAGCTCTGTAATTACAATAACAAAAGTGAAAAAATACTAACTCTGTCGACCATTTTAAAGATTATGTAGCAGGGGTCAAGCCAGACTCCAAAACAGGGAGAAGTTAGGAATGAAGTAACTTATCCCTCCAGTCAAAACTGGGAGAAGTTTTTCAAAACAGGGAGACTTGAAGGTCGGTCGACATGAGACGGATAATTAAATATTGAGTTAACCAAGTGCATGTTCTTTTATTAATTATTTGTATTGGGATTATTTCTGTTATAATAACTAAAATAATGCATAATACTAGCAAAGCGTGTATTATTATTATTATTATCATTATTTTGTTATTATAATTATTATTTTCCCACGGCCTAACAAACTTCAAAGTGAACAGTGCCAAAATCCCTTTACGTCTTGGACATACCAACTACATTCGTAAAACGTTATTATTTCGTTTCGATTTTCCCCCAGGCAGACTATCATAAGCTTTGCGTTTTTGACCGGAGTGAGATTTAGATGCATTTTTAACCCTTAGAACCAACTTGGCAGAGACATGTTGATCGAATGCAATATTATTCTGATCTATGTTTCATGTGTATTGACAAATACTAATTATTCGATAATTGCCCCAAACTTAGTTTTCATTTACAAAATCATTAACTAATCCATAGACATAGATACGTTATTGTTGTCTATGACTAATCGTAGGATACAATACACTTCCGTTGATTTCTCTAGTCAATAAAACAATCACAATTTAAACAAACTCGCGCTTTATACCAAACACATTTCTTTATTTCATAACTAGACGTCAGTAAAACACACAGAAGTTCGCAGTTTTGCTTATTGTCGACGACTCAAATTTCGCCCTACATGAATAAAAAATAATCCATTCACAACATTTCGTACACTGCTACGCTGTATATCAAATGTCACTGTATTGGTTATGTCCTACTAGGGTGACCCTCATTCCAAAATATGTTTCTGCTATTTTTGGCAATCTGATCATAGTGATGTACTCGAGATACTGAGATTGAACTACTAATGTCATAATGCAGAACATAATGACGTCAGTAGTTCAATCGCAATATCTCAATTGCATCCGACTGCCGAAAATGACAGATACATAATTCTGGAATGTTGACCGGATATCGAGACAAGATCTGACAAAATTAATGATGAGCATATTTAAATTGCACTTTGGTGACTTTTGACTTCGACATCTCGGCGGGTTGACACGAAATCGTAGGAAGAGTGGTATTGTCAGATAGGAAATTCATTATTGCACGCAACAGTGTACAAGTTGTATGTATTTGATGCATTTGTAAACATCTACTTCACCTCAGAAAAAAATATCACTAAATGACCCCTTACAGTCCTTCATAAATAATTATATAACAGTTCTATAAAGGTAATAATCAAAAGACGCAATTTCCCGTGCCACGCCTCATCCCCACCTGAAATTAATGATTTATCTCAAATGTTTTTTAGCTAATGTGATGGATGTAAGTCTGTATTGTTTTATTCCATTCATTTGTTGTTCAATAAATGGTTTAACTTGCTCATATTCAAAACTTCATACATTTACTTCCGATCGGAAGTAGATATGGTTCAATTTTGTCTGGTTCCCAGCTTCGCGTTCGCTAGTAAGTCCTAAATGACACACACACGTTCGATGTCTTGTTTAAGACTAGGCTGATATTTTGATACCTTTTGCCTTCGATTTCACGGTGGTACGATCAATGGGAAGTTACTACATTTTAATAGCGTAATAAAGGTCTACCTGTCCATTCCTTCTTGGGAAATGTTGGGACCCACACTTGCTCAAATAAATTACTGACAACGCAGTTGAGACGTTCAGTGTATCTATACTCCGGAGTGGGGTTACGCAGCTGGCACTGCGCAATTTACGTTACTGTGGGACGAGTCAGTTAATGTGCGCTGGTACTCAGTGTGCCGAGCGTCTCCAAAGTTATATTCAATTGAACGCCTGTGACCTACTTTCAACAAGCTCTATCCAATACATTACAACTCAACATAAACTCGTACCTACCTTCCTTCATGAACTTTTTCACAACCGGTACCGACGAACATGTATGCAATAAATTTAAAATGCTCAATGAAAATGACGTCGATATGCACACGTTGATACACTGCGCATAGCCATATTCACATGCACTTGTGAACAGCCCCGTGAAGCGTGACCTACTTTTCTACTAAAATCATAAAATGCCATATTACCACAACACTTACAAACACTTAAATGCCGTACTTACCTTTCACCCAAAAAAACTTCTCGCTAACGGTTTTGTCACGATTACAATGGTTTCAAATGTCCAGCTTATATTATTACGTCGATCTACTGTACACAAAAGGAAAATAGCGTTCATTAAAGCGGTAATACCAAGTCTGCGCATGCGCGTCGGAAATAAACCGGAAGGCAATACTGTTTTCAATTATAGCAAAAATATACAGACGTTAAAGGATATACTTATGTAATGGCCAAGTATTACGTCCCGTTCATGTATTTACATCCATTAGTGTTTTTCCGTACTAGAAAATAGGAATTTCCATCTTTGATATTATTTTTATTTCTACACTGGAATACACTGATTATTGGTTACTAAACTTACTGGCATTAATTGATAGCACCGTTGTTACACTGCCTATATACTATTACTGATAACTTAATCAAGATGCTAAGTATGTTTCACATTAATGCTATAAACTATACCGTTATCAAAGCAAAACATATGACGTATCACTGTGATAAAACATTTCATATAACGTGCAAACTTCAAAAAATAAGACTACTGCATTAAATCTTCATCGTTTGCACATTAGTTATGTATAACATACAATCAATTAATAAATTTCAAAGATGCATGCACAATGTGATCCTTGATAAGACGTGTAAAGAGTATGACATACTCTATACATACTAAAGGAAAAAAGAAAGTTAACGCAACTCTATATTTATAATCAAATATCTTGGCGTGCATCAAATGTCTTGAAATTAACTAAAAATTGTAATTTTATTTCAGTACACAGTATTTAGCTCTCATATTAATATTCCACAAGATGTATGTGAATCTGAGTGTCAGACACAAGCTCATAAGCGAAACTAAGCGTTAAGTCTTATAACGCGGGCAACATGTACTAACAGCATATTCGGTTAGAAATGGTCCTGGCATGTATTCGGTTGTTAGTAAATACTGATAAAGGTGATCCTTTTGGTGCTACAAACACAATTAAGAGAATAAAGCAGCAGATTTGGGTTTATTGAGTCTGTTCATGAGAAGTAATGAAAGCAGCAACACCTCTCTCGCACCCTAGCACCGGCTTAAGCAGTATTCTATAGGAGGGCCCCTTATGTTCACGGTAGTTTCACGGCCGTTTAGCTGTGGTGCGGAAGCACTGACGTAGGTACTTGAGACGAAAATACGCGTCA
Organism: Cyrtodaria siliqua; assembly: GCA_037043455.1. Lineage (NCBI taxonomy): Eukaryota > Metazoa > Mollusca > Bivalvia > Adapedonta > Hiatellidae > Cyrtodaria > Cyrtodaria siliqua. The sequence continues at coordinate 686,428 of JAWPHD010000055.1, read as the reverse complement.
TCTTGACGTGATGTAACACCTGTACATCCTTATTTAGGACGGTTGATGTCAATACAGTCTCTCTCAGAAGTTGCAATAGACTGTTATGGCGCATTTTTGCACGCCAAGATCAACAGAGACGCCATACGCTGCGACAGCTGTTTGACGGCATCTTCACGTACCTCTTTACGTAATCTTTACGTTGCATACAAAAAAAACTCAAATTTGACAAAAACGCTGGATACGTGATAAATAATGTCCTGCGACAAAATTAAGACAAAAAGTGGCATGTGTTCCTGAGAACATATGGCAGGATCCGTGCATCATGTGCATCTGTACAATTTTGTATTTCGTGCTTTTAAGTATAATTTTAAAAAGGAAATAGGATAGAGCTATCGGTGGCAATTTTTGATCACAGGCAAATTAACAAAAGATTATTTGAACAATTAACACTACATATATACTGATCCTAACAATGTGGCGTTTCTTTTTTCCGTCAGTATATATTACACTAGAGGCGATTTGTTATAATACTGGTGTCATTCCAAGTACAAATTGAAACCATCATAATATGCTTTGATGCATTGAGTTGAGACGCATGCAACCTTCGTTGTATTTAACGTTCGTGCAAGTGTATAATATACAACTATCTACTTCTGTTGAGGTTAAAACTTATTTATCATATGAGTGACTATTGACCCGAAGCTGTAAAATATTGACCGAGACGAAGTTGTTATAATATTGGTGTCATTCCAAGTACAAATTGAAACCATCATAATATGCTTTGATGCATTGAGTTGAGACGCATGCAACCTTCGTTGTATTTAACGTTCATGCAAGTGTATAGTATACAACTATCTACTTCTGTTGAGGTTAAAACTTATTCATCATATGAGTGACTCTTTACCCGAAGCTGTAAACTTTTGACCGAGACGAAGTCGAGGTCAATAGTTTACTGCTTCGGGTCAAAAGTCAGTTCCGACTATGAATAGTTTTTAAATATTTACTGAAACAGAAGTAGATATTTGTTTTATTAGTTTGCTTACATGTTGCTTGACGTCACGTCATTGGAAAGCGTAAAGTCATTCTCAGACCTTTGATCTGAAAAAAGACTATTGACCGCAAAACCAGATTGAACCGGATAAGAAACGTTCTTAAGTCAATAGTTCATACTGCCTTTTAGCCAATGAAAACTACGTATTTAAAATGATATATAATAATCTGTAAAACTGCACGACTTGCCTGGTATGTGTTGTTATATCCATGCATTCTAATTCATATGTAGTTTATATTTGTATCAGTTGTTAATATAATTTAAACACGCCTACTAGACTCCGCAACCGCCTCCAAAAAGAGGTGATAATACGACGTTTCGGAGACACTTCCGATGCGGTTGCGGAGAGTAATTTTCGTTATTTTCGGCCCAAACACGATCTTTTCCAAAATCGGGGAATGTGATATGTTGTAGAAATTTTTTCCCTTCCTGTTTCATGTGTTGGTTTCGAAATATATTGAAACATGTGGTATGTAGAATTGTCATAAGTCAATCGACGAGTGTAATTTTCTCGACTGGACATGGTTTTTACTCCGTTTTTTTGCTGTTTTATGAGAAATCTGCCCACGAACGAGGTCTATGACTTTGAAATCACCTATCTTTCATCGTTCAATAAAACAAATTCAATCAAATATAAATTGAAAAGAATTATGGTCATTTTTTATGAAGAGGCGGTGTCGGAGAGTATGAGGCGGATTCGGAGAGTAAGAGGCGGTTTCGGAGACATACACTCTATATAATAGATCTATACAGATTTTAATTGATAAGTAATGTATCAATAATTGTTTATGATGAATTATTTGTGCAAATACTTCTAACTGGTCCTACCCATCATTGAACAATACGTTTTAGTTGCTACTAAATTTACAGAATCTTCCGTAAAATGCACGATGCAACCTACAGTTGATCTGATCCGAAAGAGCTTAATAGATGCAAATAAATTCTAAATAAATGATAAGCACATTCATTTAGTACAATCCTCTATAAGTAATAATACTGGGTGCGTTACTTTAATTCATTTTGCATCAATTTCAAAGCCGATCTTATACCTTTTATTATACTTCCCAGAAATATATTTTTAGCTAAAAGGTCAGCAACAATGTGCATCTATCGTCAAGTATAGACTGTTAGGCATGAAATGGAACAACTTTTTTTTGATTTGCCAAATTACACAATAACTACAATTTACGTATAAATGTATACCAAAGTGCATTGTATGTATAACATAAATGTGTAATTCAAACTAAAGTAGAAATCTATTAACTTTAAATAAAAAATATTTTATAAAATAACTACATTTTCTGTCAATTGTAAAAAAAGGTGTGTTTCATTCAATGCCTACCTGACTAAAGTACATACTGGTATTGCATTGAACAACTGCCATTCTATACATACACCAACTACGTCACAACTGACGATAGGCCTCTGTACTAAGACGTATTACCGAGCAAAATTTGGCTTTTGTCTACATTCGCCTTACGCATAACCGCCAGACGGATTACCTTTATATTTCAATAAATTGTTTATAAATCTTTTTGTAACAAATTAATTTTTTTGTACAAACACAGGAGGAGTTTCATAGTTTCAATAAGTAAAAACCTCTATGCTTTTATTTACCATCATTTTACCGTCTAAAACATAACGCTTTCTCTTTCATGACTTTTGAAGTACTTTCATTTTCGATTTATTAATAGGAATATTAATAATCTTATTTTGCTGTTTAAATTGTCCGATTTTTGTAAATAATGACTGATATTCTGCAGTCCTCACCTACTTTGTATTATATAATACTGAAAATCTAACCTAGTATCATTATTTTCTTTTTAAACGAAATGATACACTGTTGTAAATTTGTAAACAATATCAGAAAAATATACTTTTTAAAATATTCTCATCTTTCAAGCTCGTTCCAGAGAATTGTCCTAGATAAAACTCAATTAATACTGGAAACAACGAAGACATCTGAAAACTATAGGAAGCAGACTCGGTTTTATAAGTGTGTTCTTTCCGAGGTATATTATATGTACAATGCAACTTTTGTTCAGCCTCCAAACCCCAACCGGGCTGCCACGTCTATCTCCGTAAGAATAGACTAAGGTCTAAAACGGACCATGACTACACCAAGCGTGATTTGACTTGTGATACGGAAGATATATTCTTGGACGAAACAGTAACAACGGCATTTATTGAAACGTATTGAATTCTACAATTTTCACAATAATTGCAAGCGTTTACATATTATTATCTATGTCTCCGAAACCGACCTCTTACTCTCATCGAATCCGCCTCTTACTCTCCGACACCGCCTCTTCATAAAAAATGACCATAATTCTTTTCAGTTTAATATTCGATTGAATTTTTATCATTGAACGATGAAAGATAGGTGATGTCAAAGTCATAGACCTCATTCGTGGGCAGATTTCTCATAAAACAGCAGGGAAAAACGGAGTAAAAACCATGTCCAGTTGGGAAAATTACACTTGTTGATTGACATTATGGACAATTCTACAGACACCACATTTTTCAATATATTTCGAAATCAACACATGAACCAGGAAGGTGAAAACTTTCCCTACAATCGTACCACATTCCCAGAATTTTTGAAAAAGATCGAGTTAGGGCCGAAAAAAAAACGAAAATATTAAATTCACACACTTACCGTTGCTGCTTCAATTTACTCTCCGCAACCGCATCGGAAGTGTCTCCGAAACGTCGTATTATCACCTCTCTTTTGGAGGCGGTTGCGGAGTCTAGTAGGCGTGTTAAAAAATCTGTAGTAATAGTCGTATAACAGTCTTAAAGCATCAGATGAATGAATATTAATGATGTATACACGCGGACCTCGTCTAGGTTTTCCATACTGTTTTGTTTATTAAATATAATGAAATCAATTGATCCTGGGACCTATTCAGTTTACATATGCTTTTTGAATATGATACTGAAACACGTACTGATAGTTCTTTTCGTATTTGGATTGGCACACATAAATTCTCTCCAGATGATCTCCAGTTTATTTTATATAACGCATTAATTAAACAAACAACACATTAGAAGTCATCAATCAACCGACGTTTAAATACATTTTAAAGCCCAAGAACAGAAGTCTAAATTAATCCAAAAAAATATCCAATCATGTTAGATGAAAGACAAATGAAATGCATTTATCTTAAACAGCTTTCCAGCGATTTTTCATGCAAACAGCATTACTTTGTCAATATTAAAATAACACAGCGCAATACTTTTGTAAGAAATTAGGTAATGTGTGATGGAACATAAGGTCATCAGTTATAAATGTCATTATGAAGTGTGTGCACATCCGCGGATTCTCACATGGCTCGCCTAACAGGGACAGGACTTATAAATAATAGCTACACATTGTTTAAATGAACGTTTGCTAAACTAAATTGAATTGGCTTTTATAGTCGCAACAACAACTAAGGTCATATGGCGACTTTCTTCCATTGGTGGAAGTTCCCCTCGCCGGGCAATTTTCGAGTTTAGAATCTCCGCCTTTCCACAAGCCAGCTGGATCGCTTCCTCATATAACGATTCATAGGCCACTAGGGACTCGAACCCATAGCGGTGAGGGGCAAGTGATTTCACGTCAGAGACTTTAACACATTCTGCCAAGGACGCACTTGCTAAACTTTGAATAACAAACCAACCATTGACATTTACATTGTGCTGATACGTGACAAGTCATAAAAATGGTAAGTTTGACTCATCTAGTGCATATATAAGAGTTGTTCAACTTATAAATGTAACACTTTCATTTTGTAACTGATTAAAATATCTTGACATTATCGCCACTAGGCACTTGAGCCGCAAATATTATATAAAGAAAAGAAAATATACGACAACCCTCACCCCCACCCGCTACCCCAACCCCAACCCCAACCACGCTAGTCAGTTATCTATAGCATATGGTGCGGATCTTTGTTGACACCAAGTTGATTAATCTTGCTCTGAAGTCTGTATCTTTGTAAAATGACCGAATACAAATCCTTTACACCTTTCCTTACGTCTGATTCACGTTTATCACATTAAATTCGCAGTTCGTAGAAATTTAAGCAAGTTCGCCGATTCCTACCATTACAATTTTCCTACAGATGTTTACTTCCGGTTGTACTCAAAGAAGTGATCCGATTGGATGATATTTTAACGGTCAAAACATAGGTAATCAGAGAAACTAAAAATGGTCCAATCGGATCACTTCTTTCAGTATAACGGAAGTAAATATTAGTTGGAAACATTGCTTGGTATCAACAAAGACCCGGACTATATAGATAATACTTGGTGGGGTGGGTCGAGTGTAGGGTGGCGGGAGGGGTAGCGTATTCTTTTATATTTTTTTTAATAATATTTCCGGCTCAAGTGCCAGTGATTCTCAACGAATATGTTCCTTTTAATCTAATTCGGTCTAACGATTCCTTCGATATAAAACAGTATGACATACACTATTAAGTGATTGCTAATATTTGAAAAGGGGTAGAGAATGATGTTTGAAGCTAACATTTTCAATTATACGCATATCTTCAATAAACATTTAAACACATAATGCTTGTAACTTGTCGTTTAAGGCTATATTAGCCTGATATGTCCATGTCTGAACGTAAACAAGTGGAATATGCATTTTTAGCTATTTATCTGTTTCTACGATTTCAACGAAAATTAAGATGAAATTCGAAATTGATTCAATTCACGCAAACTTCTAGCTCGAAACAGATTTCCTCCTCTATAGAAAAAAAAATTCATTAATGTCTTCATTCATTTAAGAAAAGAAATATAACTTAATATTTAAGGGCAAAGCACACACATTCGCAAATAATAAAGACGAAAACAATACAAATGTTGACCAAAGATATCTGTAAATACAGCAAAAATAAATGTTCTTTTTTTGGCTTACAAAATATGAATAACTATATGCTTATTTGGTTAATTTATAAAATCATCGGTAACATACCAGCAAATGGTGCTATTTATTCAACATTTACAGTTTTGTCTTTAAACAAAACATACGATCATATTTAAATTGAAAAAATTATGATATGCATTTAATGGAATTATTTGGTTAAAGGTAAAATTCTACGGCAATAGAAACATATAGGTTTAAAACTGGAAAATGGTTTGCACCTAATTCGAAATGTTATTTAAAGCGAAAGGCGTTAAATTGGAGATTATTTGAAGTGCATACATTCTAAATGACAGTTTCACATAATTAAATCGCGCATTTTTTATGATTATCACTTCCGCTGAAAAACAAAATAACATCTTAAACAAATAATCTGAACACCTCTTGTAGTTGATGAGACAGTGGCGTAAACGTAAGAAATACAAAGTTATTTTCCTGGTGTGTCAATTTCACACCCCTAACTGCTATGCCATGTTGCGAAAAAATACCCAAGATACAAATAATAACAAACTTTGATAGATAGTGACAGTTGACAGTTGACAAAACTTATCAAATCGAGACTGCAATATTTCCTATTTATCGTGTTCAGCCGTTTCCAAAGTTCCACTATCATACTCTTCTGACAGTCCCGAGAAAGTGACCTAAACGCAAAACATGAAATTGTAAACATTAATACGTTATCTTCCTTTCGCTTGGATGTTGAAGGTAACATTCGCAACTCCTATGTAACGTTGTGTTGTACTACACAAGATACAACTATAACCCAAGATTGAAAGGGGAGGTGAGGTGAATACAGCTCCAGAGAAAGCGACCTAAACACAAAAGTTGAATGTAAACAATATTAAGTTATCTATACTTTGGTTGGAGGATGGTCACATACACAATTCCTATGTTACGTTGTGATGCACTGCCCACAATTCAACTATTATAAACAAAGATTAAAAGGTCTAGTGCAGATAGTTCGTGAGAAAGTAACCTACACGTAAAAGCTGAATGCCGCCGTTACCGTTTGAAAAGCTACACATGTTTCTCTATTTTCTTCGAAAAAGGCGAGAAACGTAGATCTTATGATGTGTACCTACCATAGAGCTACGGTGCGATCCTTTAAAGAATAGGTCGGTATCAGGATTGAACCCATGAAGAGTGGTTGCTGACCGCTTCAAGTGTTGCTGACCGCTTCAAGTAATGCCTGCATAAACACCGCCCACAACTGGCACACAGAAAACGTTAACCGGATATTGTCAGGACAGGGAAGTAAGGCGGAGTTCAGTTTCCAAATATGAAATGACACAGCGCGAGATATTTCGAAAGGCTAATATGTGAAACATGGATAGTCTTACAAATAATGCTTAGATCGACGAGATATTATTCTCTTTTGTGAGTTTTATACATGCACGTGTGGCATTTACGGTTTACTCTATTGAAATATGGCGGGTGCTTATGCAGGTATTGCATGACATTTTCAGACACCTTAACGGAAATGTCCGTATTGTGGTCGGTACTGGGGCCCTCAAATCATTCAAGGCATAGGAATCATGGATCTGTGGTAGGTACATACTACTATAAGCATCATGATTGACACGTATATTGCGGCATGTGCAAACAGTGAGCCCAGACGAATCCGATTTGCCTTCAATAATATGATCAGTACATCGTGTTTTGACGTGTACCAGGAACATACATACAATTCCAGCTAGACACACGAGCCTGTTGTCCATCTAAATATGAAACCGAAAGCATAAATTAGACATTTGGTTTGTTAATTTAATCACTTACATGCAATATCCCAGACACGATCGAGTTAGTTGTGAATATGGTAATGTTCAAAAAACAGAATCAGTAGTAATGGATCTGGTCTCAGGTGATTATGTTCATTATAAGGAAAAAAAATCAGGACGCTGACATGTAACTCGATGTAATGGTCCCATTGTGTTCTACACCATGGCACATTATGAGACGAAGGGCAATATAATTCTTGAGTGAAAGTTGATTAGTATCTATTTTCAATTTAGCTCACATTGTTGCGCGGTATGGTGGTAGTTCGGTATGATGCATAGCTTAAGCCTTTCTACGTAATTAAGTTTTTGACATATGTGAATGAAAACAGGTTTAAAACGATCGAGTATAACTCGTATGCGGGTACGACTGTGAACAAGTGATACGGCATGCAACACATAGAACTCAGGAGATATAAAACTGTTTAAGATGTGAACTTATACATGTTAACATGAATGGACTACAAATTAAGATAAAGGAACATGCGTACACCTGTCGATATTTCTCAATTCAAACTATTCTCAATGTAAACACTCATACAAATGCTCAGAACTTGTATTCATTCCGTTTATCCAAAAATGTGATCTTTCTTATAAATAAGAGACTATTCAATATTTTATTACGGTTCTGAGACAGTGCAAAATTGACAATTTTAACATTTCTTAAAAGTCAAAGAAATAGTGTTAAGGGGGCACACTATACTACTACTAAACAGACCATCGGAAACTAAGCTACATAAAGTAAAAGAAGATGCACATTTCATAGAAGAAATAAGATGGAAAGATACTTGTTTTGGGGCTGCTTTCTATGACTTTTTTATATTATATATACATGATTATTTATATGTTATACTTATATTGCCTATTGCTTGTTAGAGAATATAGCCTGACGGGGATATCTTAATCTACACTGTCCCGTTTTATTGGGATGACACAAGAGTGAGAGTGTGGTTTTATGCACTCTAGCACCTGATTTAAACCCCCGAGGGCCTTTTCTGACATTTTATTTATATTTTCAATTATTGTTTGTTTCTGAGCATATTTGTGGTTGACTGTGGTCCTTGAATGATTTATTTTTTGTTCTACTGTTATATCTACTTGCAGCAGAAAGAGCAGAATTAACAGAGCGCAGCCATACGAAACATGCATGTATGTTATATATTGAAAATAGAACCGCATTAAATGGTTAGTGTGGTGTATAAAGTGTTCTAGTATGCCCTATTATCATTAAACCAAAAAGATACACAGTCGACAGCGAAAACATTACGAAATTTGCATCATTAAAAGGTGATATAGTAAAACTTGTTTTGATATTATCACCTGGTTAACGTCGTGTTAGTTTTATAGATGGATGAGCTTTTTTTTAAAGAAAAGTTACGAAACCGAAATTCCTGGAAATGGGAGGAGGGAGCGGACATGTACGATGTCAAAACTGACATGATATATCTTGCCACACATTCTCCTAATTATTTCTCAATTATCACTAGAGAAATGTTACTCGAGAAAATAAGCGGCATGCGCAAGAAGGGGAGTAAAAAGCTTCAGTTGACAATACACGAATTAGCTATAGAGAGTTCCATCATGTTCTAAATATCATACTAATGTCACAGAGTCAAAATATCCCATTTGGCATATTATTCAAATCCCATATTTTCCCTATAAGTTGTGGCCCTCCTGTTCAATCCAATATAAGTGTACAGTATTTGTGCATTGCGTATACAGGTAAGTCGGGTCATTCCATGTTTTGTTGTGTTATATGCATGTATAAGTCAGTGTGGTCGAGTGATATGGATGAACCTTAAACTCTTCTAAATTAGAAATATGAATTCCCGCATGCTGAGGACACGCTCGGACTAGGTCATCTTGAACAGTCGCCATTTTACAAAGACTGTAATATTTGAATTTACAGGCATTATAACTGCCGATAGCGTAAGAGGTCTCAAAAATAAAGATTGTAATGTTGGTATGACGAAGAATTTTACAAAGGCCCGGCAGTAATGGCGGCGGTTGTTTTGTATGTCTTAGCTCAATAGAGAATGTGATATATTCTTTCATAGATGTTTTAATATGGGAATTGAATTAGGATGGGATAACCATTACATAATTAAATTTACTCAAATATATTAACTGACTCTATGGTAAATACTTAGATACAATATCGTTATAGTAAAGACTTATTTATATATAGATAGGTCACCTAATAAAGAAATGAAAGAAAAAACAACTGTAGTTGTATATACACGATCCCCATAACACACATATTATAATAGAGTGTATGCAAATAAGTATAAGTATACATCCTGTATATTTATAAAACAACATGCCAATCCCAGATTAAAACATTATCTAGTAAGTAATACCAGACTATAGGAGCTTCACAGTGTTCGGTCAGCTAAAATTTTGTGACTATTGTGTAAATATTTTTACCGTTAGAAAAAATTATCTGATGTGTGCTCTGCGGCATGTTTTACTTATATAAGATAGATGTACATGAAAGGCAGACACTCAGCTACGCAGAGGCAAAACTTTGGGAAAATACCAAACACTGAGGTAGGTATTTACAGGTTATATCAAATAAAATCACGAAACAGTCTAAAGACTTATAGTTACCTACAATTTAACTTAAACGCAGGAAATCGCATGTAGAAATCATACCTTTTCGTTGTATTTTTTTCCTCAGACCCCGCTTATTTTTTTCCTCAGACCCTGCTTAATAATTAATACACTATAGCTTTTAACCAAGTGACCATTCGGGTGAGATTTGGGCTTACCCCTTTCCGTCTGTCCATTAAATCCTTTTGTACACTCAGCAAAACTGGATTTTGCGATTGTGGATTAACGCATCAAGATATGTTTATGACATGTTACGGCTGTGTTTAGGGCACTGGGATTTTATTTATGCTGGGATCCAACATTGACGTTTTGCGGCCTTTTTACTTATTGACACTATTGGATTTCAAATTGAACAAACAAAAGATAATTGACTAAATACGTACAAATAAATTTGTAATATGTTGACTTCAAAATACCCGTAGTTTGGATGATAGTATTCGGTATTCCCCAGCCAAAATCAAAACAGTTAGAAAAACTACCTTTTAATGTTAGGTAATATATATAATATAGATATAAAAATCGAACCGGAAGAGCATCATTTAAGGAGACAGTCAACCACAAACACACACAGAAACAAATAACAAATTTAAAGATGAATACAAGTTCAAATAATACATCACAAACAAAAAAGGGTTGACAATAGGGCTACCGCCTTGGAACAGTCAGAGGCAAAAAAAGGCCGCTGTGGGTTTTAAACCAGGTTTTAGGGTGCACCAAACCTCACACTTACCCTGCTTTCAACCCAATAAAACGGGACAGTGTAAATAAAGAAATCCCCGCAATAAACTATTCTCTAAACCAACCAGGCAGCATTAATAGCCAATATAAGTAAAACACAAAGATGCTCGTGTATACCTAAATACAAAACAAAAAATAGCCTAGAAAGCCACAAAGAATGTACTCAATGAATTGGCAGAAGCCAGAGGAACAAGAGAATAAACCATTGAGTGCACGACAAGACAAGACTGCAGACAAACATCAAACGTCACCGTTCCTTTGAGCTTTAGGTAGACGTCATCATAGGGTCCATAGCCTGTCCGGTCATCTCACAATCATAGAGGAAAGCATAGTGGCGAACTGTAAATGGGTCCACCCACCAAGCATGTAGGTCGTTGCAAAATGATAGGGTCATAACCTCGTTTGTTTAATCGTTTAACAAGTTTAAAAAGATAGTTTGAAAGTGATAATGACCAAGGATCTTACGAAGTTTGTAAATCACGTCACCATTGAAGTCAGGTTGTGATAGTCCTTGTCGCAGAAGATTTCTCACCCTCGGTATCCGTATAATATCAACGCGGGTCGAATAAGGCCATACGCGGGTACGGGAAAGACGCGCCATATAAAAGCAGGCCTCAATATTGTCATTTATTTAAATATTATATGTTATATAGTTGTTTTTGCTTCGTTAGTTTCCCTGAATATTTTCCTTCACATCTATATCTTAACGTTTTTCATTTTAGTAGTGTTTTCCTTCACATCTTTAGCTTATGTTTTTCAATTTAGTAGTGTTTTGCAATTTGGTCCGTTTTGAACTGGTCGAATCGGACAAATCGTGCGAATAATTGACATTTCGTCGAAGTTTCAATTATACAGTCATTCTGACACGATAAGAAAGACATGCACATGTAAAACATTCATTATGTTAGTCAGTGTCTTTATTTGGTCCCTTAATACTAACTAAGGGTTTTTAATCTGGCGTTTTGTGAGAGAGGGGTTCTAGAAAGTGGGTAAGGCCATAGATAAGTACCAACTTTATGTAGTAGTACTTTAAGCTAAATTTGCAACAAAGCCATGTCTAACTTGTTTTTTTATTATATTTGTATTTGCTTTTATGATGTTGCATATGGAAGAGCACGTTACATATGAAGAGCACGTGATTAAAAATGTTGGGGGTAACAGACTGGCCAAAATGTTGGGGGTAAAAGAAGTATTGCATGGCCTGCGTCAGAAAAAAACATGCTTAAGCAATGTTTCAAAGCTGTATCTGTTATAGTTACTGAAAGAAGTCCACCTTAACATAAAACTTAACCAAATATGCAGGCGCCGATCAAGGTATGACAATAAGTCGTATTTTTTCCACAAACATACTGGCTAAAAAATGGATCTTAACGGAAAACTTAACCAAGATACTAAGTTCAAAAAGGGGCATAACTTTTGCAGAAAGCAGCACAGAGTTATGAAACCTGATATTCTAGGTCATGTTATGATGTAGAACAACTGTATAAAATTTCAACGTTGTAGCTGTAATAGTTACCTAATAAATGGACCTATGACATACCGCCAATTTCAGTACAGCAATTTCAATACAACAACACGATCTTATGGCCAGTCTTTTACCCCCAACATTTCTAACCACGTGCTCCTCCATATGTCACGTGCGCCTCCCATATGCAGCATCATAAGCAAATACAAATATAGGCTGCTCGCTCATGGCCACCAATAAAAAACCTAGTTAGACATAGCTTTGTTGCAAAATTTAGCTTAATTTTCTGTTCTGGTGAAGTTACAACATAAAAAATCTATATTTCTGAATTGCGTTGGTACTTATCCTTCAACTTACAACATAAGGCTGGAACTTATACTGACCTTCGTAATACTTATCCACTTTCTGGGACCCCTCTCTCACAAACGCCAGATTAAAAACGCTAGATAGTATTAAGGGACTAAATAAAGACACACTGACTAACATCATGAATGTTTTACATGTGCATGTCCTTCTTATTGTGTCAAAATGACTGTATAATTGAAAATTCGACAAATATCAATTGTTGGCACGAATTTGTCCGATCCGCACAGTTCAAAACGGATCAAATTGCTTAAAAACACTACTAAAATGAAAACATAAGATATGGATGTGAAGAAAAATATTCAGGGAAACTAACAAAGCAAAAACTAACTATATAACTATAATATTTAAATAAATGACAAATATTGAGCGTGCCTGTTATATTTCGCGTATTTCCCGTACCCGCGTGTGGCCTTATTCGACCCGCGTTTATATTATACGGATACCGGGGGTACGAAAACTTCTGCGACAACGACTATCACAACCTGACTTCAATGGTGACTAGATTTACAAACTTCGTAAGATCCTTGGTCATGATCACATTCATACTATCTTTTTAAACTTGTTAAAGATTTTAACAAAGAGGTTATGACCGTATCATTTTGCAACGCACTACATGCTTGGCGGTGGACACATTTACAGTTCGCCACTATGCTTTCCTCTTTGATTGTGAGATGACGGACATGCTGTGGACCCTATGATGACGTCTACCTAAAGCCAAAAAGGTCTTAGACGTTTGATGTTAGTCTGCAGTCTTGTCTTGCCGTGCACTCAATGGTTATTTTGTTGTTGCTCTGGCTTCTGCCAAGTCACTGAGTACCTTCTTTGTGGCTCTCTAGGCTATTGTGTTTTGTGTTGTTATATACACGAGCATCTTTGTGTTTTTCTTATATTGCCTATTAATGCTGCCTTGTTGGTAAGAGAATAGTTCATTGCGGGGTTTCTTTATTTACACTGTCCCGTTTTATTATGTTGGACATAGGGTAAGTGTGAGGTTTGGTGCACCCTAGAACATGGTTTTAAACCCACAGCGGCCTTTTTGCCACTGACCGTTCCAAGGCGGTAGCCCTATTGTCAAACCTTTTGTGTTTGTGATTTCTTATTTGGGCGTTTATTCATCTTTAAATTTGTTCTTTGTTTCTGTGTGTGTTTGTGGTTGACTATCGTCATTGAATGATGCTTTTCCTGTTCGATTTTTATATCTAAATTATATATATTACCTAAAAGTAAAAGGTTGTTTTTCCAACTGTTCTGATTTTGGCTGGGGAATACCCTAATACTATCATCCAAACTACGGGTATTTTGAACGTCTACATATCACAATTTTTTTGTACGTATTTAGTCATTTATCTTTTGTTTGTTCAATTTGAAATCCAATAGTGTCAATAAGTAAAAAGGCCGCAAAGCGTCAATGTTGGATCACAGCATAAATAAAATCCCGATGCCCTAAACACAGCGGTATAATGTCATAAACATATCTGATGCGTTAATCCACAATCGCAAAATCCAGTTTTTCTGAGTGTACGAAGGATTTAATGGACAGACGGAGAGGGGTAAGCCAAAATCTCACCCTGCTACAATTAAGTAAATATATTAATTATTTGCTTGACTAGTTCTACTGTTATGTGGCTGTGTTATATCATGGAAGTTCCACGTCAATATTGATTAGAGAATATAACCTTAGGGGGATGATATATTTATTTACACTGTCCCGTTAATTCGGGATGACAATAGGGTGGGAGTGAGTTTGGTGCACCCTAGAATCTGGTTTTAAACCCAGAGTGTTTTCCCCCACTGACCGTACTAAGGTGGTATCCCTTTGTCAACAACATGTTTATGATGTCATATATTGCCTTTTATTCATCTTTGTAGTAACGGTAGTTGTTTGTTTCTGTGCGTGTTTGTGTTTGACTGTAGTCCTTGAATGCTACATTTCCTGTTCGACCTTTATAGCTACTTATGGAATATAATATTATTTTCCAATATTGAAATACTCTAAAGAGCCGAGAAATGGCGAAATGATTTTTAATTTATTGAAACTATGTTTTGCTATTTGTTTTCATGTCGTAATGGTCTCTACGTTATAAGTATCAATAAAACATAAACAGGTTTAACATTTTAATGTTCTAAGGCAAATCATATAACTGTTACACGGTTTCGATATACAAAGTACTAAGTCATATGCTTATTTACGCAGCGGAATTATGGTTTATGATTAAACGTATTTCATTAAAATGTGTATATATGCATATGAAATATTAATACAGACATGCACGGAAGCATGGAGTGTTGTGGCAGATATCCGGCGTACCTTTACAACTGTGTAATACGTGCTGCTGTGAAAATATTAAAATGATATGTCACATTTATTCATAACATTGTAATGATCTTGATTTTAATATGTAACAATACACAAGCTAATTCGGTTATACAGCTTAAATTTAAATTGACTTCCCATGGTTTTGGCAGGTCTACGACAGTTAATGTGCTTTGGCATTTGAATTGCGACGCAGTGACCGATATTTTCTAAAGATTGTGTGTGACAGTACATAGCACTGTACCTGTATATAGGCACCTTAAGAAAACACTCATAGTTAAAACATGATAATCATTAGATAGCCATGGTGTCGCTCAACTGAACATCATCTCATCCCCGTCTTATGGATTCCAGAAGGCAATTATTTTTACATAGAAAACAACATTTTGGGTTTTATTGTAAACGTCTGTGCATGCGGAATACGTGTAACTCGTTGTATTTATTTTCGTTCGAATGATGTGGATTAAAGAGTATTACATTCATCATAAAGAAGATTTCAATATCTTAGTTCCATTTAATATGAAGTACATATTTATTGCCAAAATTGAACGATGATATTATTATAAAAACCTGCATTGTTGATTATGCCTTTTTGACAATGAACGCTATTGCATTAATTGTTGAACATGACACAAATTATATAAAAATGAATATGGAGATATCAATACAAATGCTTTACGTAAAATACTACGCTTTGCACAACACGTAAGAGAAACTCCATATTGCGGCAAATCAAACGTTCGTCTGTGTTGTATTGTCTTGACCTTTCTCGCCCGTTGAAAAAAACAAGCGTTTACCTGGCCATAATCAAAAGTTTAAGCGCATCAATACCCTGATTTTACATCAAAAGTGTCATTTTTGAGAGCCTACGTGATCAGTTCCGATTAGCCCGATATGTGCCAGCGTGTAACAGTTGGTCAATGATATTCAACGTCATCTGATTGACCTGTCAACATGCGTATCACACATTTGTTCTGCCCTCATTGTTTCTGCCCGGCACCGTGTAATTGTTTCAGATTTGGAATTACGGAAATCTAATTGTTGCGTTATTATTATTAATTTCATAAAATCAGTCAATAGGAATTTTCAGGTTCGCAGGAAGGACTCAGCCCACTTGAAATGTTGAATATCCTTTAATTAAGGCACACCGGGGAAATGTACCATTCAGTTGATTTACACAACTTTTGGTCATATGTTTTATTTTATAATTAACTTTCGGAAAGCATCGCTGAGATACGCTCGTTCAGGCCCTGCGAGGTCATGATTTACATACGAGTCGAATGTACACTTATTAATTAGTAAACGCCGCGTGTAGTAAGTTACACGCATTTTCCCAGCCGTGCCAAAATTGATTGACAGAAGCGTCTCACGAGGCGAACCGTCGATCGAGGTCAGTGGCGTGCGGATATCACTTTGATGTCGCTGACGCCTTCACTTATCAAAAAAAGGGGAATCTCTAACTTGCTGTGCAAGGCGTAGCAGAATGAGTTTCACAAACAAATGCTAGCCGGTTACTTGTCTATATTGTTTGTGATTTGTGCTTCCAAGGTATCCCATTGACAGTATATTTTGGCATTCAATAGTGTTAAGTCTTGGCTACGAATTAGTAGTGTTATTATTTACTGGTCCTTTTGGGTCTTCAATTCCAATTGTTTTGAATTAAATAGAAAACCGGTCGGTGCTAGGGTTGTGAGATGTGTTGCTCCATGTATAAGTTGAATATGAACAGACTCAATAGAACCGAATCCGCTACTTTTGTTTTGCGTTCGCTGCTTCTAATGTATACCCTTATTAGTATGTTTGTATATGAATTATAATAAAAGACTATATATGAATACAGTAAGATTCTTATAAATTGCATCAGTCTATATACCAAAGCATTTTATTTTTTAATTTTTTTAAAGAAGACATTTTATCGGTATATTGCTTTTAGATTTCAAATAATTACAAGAAAGAACTTATATCGTAATGGTATTAAACAAAAAGATACACCAAGGAAAGTCATTGCCTTAATGACCTTCTTGAATAATCATGTGTATATATGCATATAAAATATTAATACAGACATGCACGGAATGTCCGTATTATTAACGGTATTAGCGCATTGCGTTCCTTCAGTTCATGTACGCATAATGAGTTAGAACTAGTCTGAAAAATAAATTAATATTGACATTAATAAATAGCTCTATGCGCTCAAAATAGTATAAATAAAGCATGAATAACGCACGCTAGTAGTATAAATACTGCCTCTGTAGACGTAATATCCCACCCCATTATGCGTGTATTTATCTCCAACAGAAAACGTATACATACATATTCCATTTTCCTTGTAAACTACACTAAAGGAAACAAGAAAACTCAACTCGGGAATTTCCTCTATATAATTTATATACTGCACACTTAATTCCACCTACTATTCCAGAGAAATCGAAAGATGTCTTGTAAAAGGAAAGGTTGCAGCTAGTAAGAGAAAGGACAAAATTGTGTGGTTGTAGACATTTTAATCACAGTACACATGTAATAGGACAGCAGTGTTAAAGTTCCTTTGATTATTTGTAGTTTAATTTGCATTTATTCTAAAGATATTACAAAATGTTACATCCTAAATATGCTTTCCTGCTCTAGCAAAACACGTATTATATCACTAATGAAAATTTGAAGGTATACCATTTGGTGTGTTATGTGTTATGTGTTATACAATATATAGCGGACATTCCCAAGTTGCGTTGTTTTTCTTCCTTTAGCATATTTTACCATTACAGGTACATACTCTGGTTTGTTTAACTGATGAAAAATATCGGAGATATTAATTTACCTTACATGTATCACTAGCATATTTACACCATTTGTTTGATTGTCTATGTGGCCGATAGGTCTTGTCCGTCACTCATTTGCACGGCGAAGTTGCCGTTGCCTTGCTTCATGTCCGAAGGATGTAGGTTCGTATCTTTCCACAAATAGTTTATTTTTTATCGAATGCGTTCTGTAAGTATTTAGTATCATAATTTATTTACTAAAAAATGTTTTCTGTCAATTTAGATCCAGGTAGAAGCAAAACATATGAAATATAACTTGTTTTTTGTAAGAAGAAAACGTGCAGAGTTCAATGATCTGGTCCAGTTGAATAAATATTGAGGTCCCTTGAAAATTGCTTTCAGGTTAATTTGCGGCAGTATTTTGCACATTTAAGTTGATTGACGTGTGTGGCGTAATACAATGTATTTCATTAGCAATCATTTCTGACATTAGTCTAATATTCACACATTAGTCATATATAAATATATACATATATATATTTTGAAAACAGCAATACGTCTTTCTCATATGCAAGCGGTTATTAAAATTAAAGGGTTTAGAAAACACAATATATAACATATTTAAAATAGTTGCATGCATTCAGTATCGTTTACTATTTTATTAATAAAACGTAAGATGTAACCGTTTCACATGTCACTGATGTTTTACAGTCGCTGCATTTAGTTGGCTTGCAATGCCCTCAGTATGTGTCTTTTTATAATTTAAATACAGATAGCGTAATTTGAAATAGAGCCCAGACAGAATGTCAGTATATTTGTTTGTTAATGTGTATCATTGCCTACAAAAAAGGTGCCGACGTTTTGAAATTCAGATTTTCAGTTTAAAAAACCGTGTCGTATATATACTACAATACACCATTGATTTGTTTGACAGACTATGCATATACACTAAATTTATACACCAATCCTGTTTTTAATATAATCTAACAATAAAATACCCAGTAAACAAAATCTGTTTGAGAAAACGGGAGACAAAGCTGTCGTTCAGTGCAATATTCGTTGCTTTAATTAAGGTTTATCTTTCTACAATGTCGTTGAACCTGCCTATTTTGTTTTATGTACCGTAAAATCAAAGTTATTGCACTCAAAAACCTGTCTGGCAGACGAAGAGATTTTCAACCAACTTTCCTTGGCTTCTTTTTATAACAAAGGTCCAAATTCCAAACTATTCATCACGCAATCTAACAATAAGAGCATTAATGTCACACATGATTTGCAGAATCAGATTAAATGTTCTGTATTCGTATGTGTCATATCAAAATAGGCTATAACATTTCTTAAATCTGATTTCAGGGTCTGGGAAACTTATTTGTGTAAAAAACTACTAAAGATGCTTGGATAGTATATGTTTATATGTATATTAATATTAACACTCTGCATTATTTCTTGCAATATCGGATCGTGACACGAATATCAATCTGGCGGCATTTGTCGACAGCTATTATTGCAAGCACTGACGCTTACTGCCTACATTTATTGTGTATTAAGAAACCGATAAGTCACCGAAAGCACCAAGGCCTCAAAACTTTATAGAAATATCAAAATCGATAAACACAAATCATATTCGCAATTTTACATTTAACATGTCACATCATCTATGCTGTCCATTGACTTAAGTTATGCAATCTTATTTTTGTCATGTTCCCATCTTTAGTGTTTCATTTCCCTAAAACGTCTCCCACATTATCAAGCATGTGTCTAATAGTGTATTTTGCACAAATAGTAGTGCAGCACTATTAATCTATTTGCTGCATATTTAAACCATATTTAAACAGCGTCTAATAATGTCCGACAAAATAGCTTAGCACGTTTGGGGGATAAAACATTCATTTCCAACCACATCACATGATTATAATTATCATACACATGAGTAGTTCAAACATAGCGAAGAAAACAAAACAAAATCAAAAAACTGGTTGCGTGAAAATGTAAAGTGTCAACTGTCACACATGCCAAAATCAATTTGTTGCGTGCATAGGCTTGACAATACTGTGCTCGACTGATATCGGTCCTTTTAATTTCATCAAACATCCATTATACCTACGGTACCATTGTTCTTAACACATTAAGTAAATCATGCCATTTTTAGAATTAGAATTAATATCTCTTATCTGAGTTAAAGCTAATATCGATAGGTATATATTGTTACAAATTTACGAAATGTTCGTAAGTTAATTAGAAATCCCACCGCTGCCACCAGTGTTACACAATTACGAAACAGTTTGTCATGTTAGAAATCCCACCGCTGCCACCAGTGTTACGAAATTACGAAACAATTCGTAAGTTAGAAATAATACTTAAATATTATTTCCACACAAATAAATGTTTCTTGTAGTTGATGTATATAAGGACGTAGTAAATATAAATAAGTCTTTCACAAAGTTGATGACTTTTATTAAACGTTTCTAATAGTTATCAAGCACTGTTCCAAATAATATGTCAGAGAAAATAATCCAAATATCAAAGTTCTTTTAAGTAAGAATAATTGCTAAAATCTCTTATAGTTACACTTTAAAAGTCTCTCTCTCTCTCTCTAACTCTGCTAATTCTAAAGAAATGTACTTCAATAATTCTGACTGAAAACGCTGACCAAGAACACCGAACTGAATAATATTAGCCCTTTATATACTCTTACATAACCCAGCTAAGCCAACCAATGAACTAAATGACCGCTTTCAACAGCCAGCAAGTAGATCGCACACCCATCACCCTAACACAAATGACATGAGCTTGCTGCATGGACAGCCAGCAAGTAGGTCGCACAACATCAGCCAATACACCAAATGACATCAGCTAACCAGCAAGTAGGTCGCACACCATCATCCTAACACTTAAATGACATGAGCTTGCTGCATGGACAGCCAACAAGTAGGTCGCACATCAGCCAATACACCAAATGACATCAGCTAGCCAGCAAGTAGGTCGCACACCCAAGATGACATTAAACTTGCTGCATGAACAGCCATTCATAACTTAATGCTAATCTAGCAGGACAATCCAAATACCTACATTATCTACCTTCACTAAAATATATGCTTTACAGCCTCTACAAGGGATTAAATGAAGTCAGATAAGTATGTGGTTATATATGTGATCAAACTAAACTACTAATTTAACCATATACATTTATATTTAAAACATGTGAGGTAATATAAGATTATCTAAAATCGTAACACTCTTCCCCACTAGGACTTTGCTTTCTTCTGGAAGCAAGCAAAACAACATTCGTAAATAGCCTTTACAAATGAAATAAATTCATCTTCAAATCTCTCATACAAAATAATAATCTAATACTAGTAATACTATTAAAATGGATAAATATGTTTTAAATAAAGCACAGTACATGATCTCTTCTAAATGTTGAATACAAAACAATTATAATTCATTTGTATTGTCCATGAGATAATGTTCCCTTAATTACCCACAAACATACTCTTGAATGATCTTGATCTCTGATAAGGTGAATGTGTTTCTAATTTGTGTCCATGGCACACATGGATATGGTGGTGAACTGTCATCATTTTATTGCTTTGAGTGGTTTACTATATAAGCAAACACACATTTTGTCTAATAAGAAACAAGCTTTGCTGCACAAAATTAATCAGTAAACATGTTGTTGTTTGCTTTTCCCATTAATGTCTATGCATTTAGGAATGTTCATAATTTAAAGGCAATATATCTTTTCCACCAAACATCTTGGAATATAGGACCAACATCTATGGGTAACATCAGCGATAGTGGTGTCTGGGAAACATCAAACACACTTGCCATCCTCTTCTTTAGCCATCGAATGGTAGGACCAACATATTTGGGTTACATCAGCCATAAGTGGTTGGTGTCTGGGAAACATCAGACACCTTTACTGTCCGCTTCTTACTGGGTCAAACAGGAGGACCTATTTTGTTAATTGGCGATAGGTGTTTGGGAAACATCAAACACAGCAGCCATTTGCATCTTCGTGGGTCGATGAGACCGGAGTGCTTCATTTTAGATTAATAATAAATCCAAATTTTGATAAATCCAAACGTATAATTACAGCACAAAATCTTAACTGCATGTGTTGAAGAAATACTTAATTCCACAAC
The DNA here is from genome assembly GCA_037043455.1 of Cyrtodaria siliqua. NCBI lineage: Eukaryota > Metazoa > Mollusca > Bivalvia > Adapedonta > Hiatellidae > Cyrtodaria > Cyrtodaria siliqua. The sequence goes on along the minus strand of JAWPHD010000055.1, from coordinate 664,311 downwards.
ACAAGTGAAATGCTACTTTTATAGCTATTATAATGCTAAAAACACACTGAATACATATATATTCATATATATGTATGAATGCAGGAGAATTGAAATTATTCCAAAATATTGAAATATATCCACGCAAGGAATAGTACAATACACATTAATCCAGGGAAGAATTAATCCAGGAGACACTTAATCCATGAAAATTAATTTCATAGTTGTATCCAGATAATAGATTCACACATTTTAATCTGGCAACAGAATTTTATCTCCCTATAATTTAACTGCACATATGTTTATCCAAGCAAACATATTTATATCCACAGAAAACACAGTTATATCCAAATGAGAATTTCACACAGGTTAATCCAGTAAAACAGAATTTATATTCCAAGAAAACACAGTTATATCCAAATGAGAATTTCACACAGGTTAATCCAGGAAAACAGAATTTATATTCCAAGAAAACACAGTTATATCCAAATGAGAATTTCACACAGGCTAATCCAGGAAAACAGAATTTATATTCCAAGAAAACACAACAAAAAATACGTGAAATTAACTTGAATACATCCAGAAAAATCGAAATTAATTCCAGTAAAACACAAACATAAGGCAGCAATAAATATGTATCACAAAGCACCTAACTGGTGAAGGCATATTCCGTTAAATGCCCAGAGCTTGTGGGTTCTAGGCTTTTATACTGGAGGCTGAGCCAGAGATATGAATCATCCCTGGTCAGTTCTGAATTCAGGTCCTAAACTGTCTCCAAATATGGTTGGTATTAGCATCCCTATTCCAATTTGCATAGAGCTTATCTGGATATATCTATTTTTTAGTGTAACAAGGTCATATTATGCCAAGTTGACATCTAACACTCAATTCCAAGCCTGTGAGTTTGTCTCCGTAACCTAGTGCCACGCCTGAGGTCAATACCCTTTCTGCAGGACTTTATTGTCCCAGATGTTCGCACACTTTCCAGTTTATCTGGCTCATTAACAGGTGGTTCTGTTGGGATAGTCATTTGTTGATTCTGTAATGTGAGCACCCATTGTGGAAAGTGTCATTCCCTATCAGTTGTTCCAGATAAACAATGGAAATGAAAATTAGAAAAAATTGGTGCTATGAACAGATCACTGCCATATTAGCAGCCCTTGTTACTGGACTTTTGAAGTTTTAGGCGCTCTCCCAAGGCATAATGAAAAGACGAAAAAATCACGAAACGCACCACTATTGGCCTTCCAGCAAAACACTATATTGTCGATACAATACAATAAAAACAACTAAATGAACTCTGTTAAACATATTCTGTACATTGTCACTATACATGTACTTCAAATGTCAAAAAGAAATAATACAAAGTCATAAATGGGTATTATCAATACGCTTTCATTGACAATCATGTAACCAAAAAGGTAATCATCAGATGCAATGGCAATTAGGGTACAATTATTTTGGCAATGGTAATTAATACTCAGGAATATTCAGCGTCTATGTGATTCAGTCCTTGATTACCAAATCCGAAAACAAAACTAATTCTCTGCCTGTACACTATTAACACAGCACATTATGTGGGAATGTCACACTCATATTCATTGTCTTCAATGAAACTGCAACAACAAATAATCCCCCATAATGGCCAATTGACAACCACTGTCAAAACTCTACATAAAAATGTGTATGCATTTCCTAGGATACGTCTACAGGTGTCGTTTAAACTGCAGATCAAATGCCCAACATTTGACAATCGTCTCCTCAAACTATTTAATCTAGTCCATGGTGAATACAATATTTTGAAGTCCCCACAAACAGAAACAAAACATAAATGTGTAGTCCAGTGTTCATTAATCAAAGTCCAAAGTTTGTTAAAACGGAGTTACTTTAGAGGTTTAACATAATTATCATTCAATTTAATAGTATTTCCATTTGTGTCTCTTGTAGTCATGTAGTGGCGTATAATTTGACCAATGTTTAAACTTGCATACATACGTAAGTCCCACTCTTCGACATTTGTTTAAATACATTTCTTGCAAAAGTCCAGTATCAGTGGATACGACTGATGCATTAATTCCATTTGTTTCAAACAATGATTCTGCACAAATAATCAGACTGATCCAAAATAGCATGCTTTTCAAGATGATTAATTCAGATTCTAGTACTTGTCAAATAATAGCAGTTGAAACAGTTTAATTTATTTCTTATAATTCACTTTTTTTCTAAAATGGTTAGAAAATTCAATCAAAATAATCCACGAAGATGTGTTAAAGTCTGAAATCCCGACGCTGCCACCAGTGTTACACAATTACGAAACAGTTTGTCATGTTAGAAATCCCACCGCTGCCACCAGTGTTACGAAATTACGAAACAATTCGTAAGTTAGAAATAATACTTAAATATTATTTCCACACAAATAAATGTTTCTTGTAGTTGATGTATATAAGGACGTAGTAAATATAAATAAGTCTTTCACAAAGTTGATGACTTTTATTAAACGTTTCTAATAGTTATCAAGCACTGTTCCAAATAATATGTCAGAGAAAATAACCCAAATATCAAAGTTCTTTTAAGTAAGAATAATTGCTAAAATCTCTTATAGTTACACTTTAAAAGTCTCTTTCTCTCTCTCTAACTCTGCTAATTCTAAAGAAATGTACTTCAATAATTCTGACTGAAAACACTGACCAAGAACACCGAACTGAAGAATATTAGCCCTTTATATACTCCAACATAAGCCAGCTAAGCCAACCAATGAACTAAACGACCGCTTTCAACAGCCAGCAAGTAGGTCGCACACCCATCATCCTAACACATATGACATGAGCTTGCTGCATGGACAGCCAGAAAGTAGGTCGCACAACATCAGCCAATACACCAAATGACATCAGCTAACCAGCAAGTAGGTCGCACAACATCAGCCAATACACCAAATGACATCAGCTAACCAGCAAGTAGGTCGCACACCATCATCCTAACACTTAAATGACATGAGCTTGCTGCATGGACAGCCAACAAGTAGGTCGCACATCAGCCAATACACCAAATGACATCAGCTAGCCAGCAAGTAGGTCGCACACCCAAGCAAACGCACCAGATGACATCAAACTTGCTGCATGAACAGCCATTCATAACTTAATGCTAATCTAGCATGACAATCCAAATACCTACATTATCTACCTTCACTAAAATATATGCTTTACAGCCTCTACAAGGGATTAAATGAAGTCAGATAAGTATGTGGTTATATATGTGATCAAACTAAACTACTAATTAAACCATATACATTTAGATTTAAAACATGTGAGGTAATATAAGATTATCTAAAATCGTAACAATATCATAAAGTGTATGTTTATAATTTAAAAAGTATGTTCGGTAGATGTATAGAGGAAGCCTGTTTAATATTGAATGCTTTAAACCAGTTGGACAACATATTTATACTACGTGAGGCCGTGATGATTTTATCGTATAAGTTTAAAATGAAAATGTGCACTAGTGTGATATTTTATTTATAACTCCAAAGAGTCAACACAGCATGCTTTTATTATTGAAGCTGCCTGTGTGTATCGTTGTTTACGATGAGGTTGATTCTTTGTGCCAATCCAAGCAACTGACGAAATTACCGATTTCCGTTATCCGGTATATTTATTCCGGTAATCCGGTTAAGGTAATTCATGAGACAGATCGAGCTGAACGGAAAAGAAACTGAGCGATGATTCGACATTCATAAGCGTATACATTATTTAAGCATATTATAATATTGATGGTAATATTTTATTTCCATTACCTGGTCCCGCCTTAATTCCATAAAAGCGATGGCAAAGCTTATATTAGCAGGATTTTATAACGGATATTTCGACAATAAAACACATTTAAAAACTATTTTTACTGAAAAAAAATGTGATTACCTGTTTAAAATTACCTAATTAATTTTACAATATGCGAACTTTTTAAGCCAAAATTAAGGTTTCATTTCGTACCCCATTTTCGGTTCTTGGAGAAGGGGTTGGATGGGGTATGAACGTTAATGCTCGGACCACGTAATGCACTCCCAGCTCATGTAGTATAAACAGTACAATTGTGTGCGTGTGAATGATTCTGAGTATTATTTCGAAAAACTGGGAAAAACATGCTCTCTATCGAGGTCGCACGCACTTAAAATCGTAATAAACTTATAACTTACGATAGCGGTGACAGCGCTTAATGATATCAAGGCAGAAAGGACATGTTCAGTGTTAAAGTTAAGAATTTGATTCGAAACACAAATACAGCATCGCATGTTACATTCCAAAGCGTCATCAGAAGTCCACTATATAGTAATTATATTTTGTTTACGCGATCAGGGCCCGTATTCATAAAACTTCTTAGCAATATCTTAAGTCAACGTTTATAATGGAAATTAAACACTCTTTTTCTATCGATTTAAGACGTTTCCTTAATGTTGTAATAAGGTTATGGATAAATAAAACCTCAGCTAAATATTTATCTTAAAATAGATGGTTTGTAGTGACCCTGAGAGGTTAATAAGGATATTTATAAATATGTAAAAATCTCTGGTTGATAAAGTCATACACATAACTAGTACTGTTTGGAGTGCTGAGATTTATCAAAACGTCTTATTAGAGATTGTCTAACCAAACAACTAAAGAAAGTTTGGTATCCAGGCATTTCGATTGATTGATAAATCGATTAAGTGATTAATCGATTTATTGATTGATTGTCTGTTTGTTTTCTTGATTGATTGATTGATTGATAGATCGATTGATTGATTGATTGATTGATTGATTGTTTGAGTGATTGTTTGATTGATTGATTGATTGATTGATTGATTGATTGATTGATAGCTTAATTGATTGATAACTTGATTGATCGATAACTTGATTTATCGATAACTTGATATATGTGAGTGGTGCAAATGTGTTTATAAACTCGTTGTATGACATGTTAAAATGATTTATTATTAATAATACAACTTATAGATTAATAACTACTTACGTGTGTCGGTGTTGAACATATGTTTATCAAATATCTTCTCTGGCATATATTTCAAATTGGTGTAACTAATATACCTGTGTTTTCGTTTTGGATGAATTACTCACTATCTATCTCTCTGTATTGCGTTGAACCTTTTTGAAACATTATTTGACGTTCAAACGGATATTTTGCTCTTCCTAAATGAAAAAAAAGGAAAGTTCATTCTATCTATCAACGTACTATATTTCGTTCCTTTACCGACGAGATTTAGACTGAATAATTGTTTTCAAAACCAAATGAAAGCAAAACACATAATTTGCTGACTAGTATGTGAATTGCATACATTCACGCACAAGTTTTGCCAAACAAGACATACAATGACATGACTTGGCTTCTGCCAAGTCATTGAGTACCTTCTTTGTGGCTTTCTAGGCTATTGTTTTTTTTGTATTATATTTACAAGAGCATATTTGTGTTTTACTTATATTGCCTATTGATGCTGCCTTGTTGGTTAGAGATTAGATCATGGCGGGGATTTCTTTATTTACACTGTCCTGTTTTAATGGGATGACAGTAGGGTAAGTGTGAGGTTTGGTGCGCCCTAGAACCGGTTTAAACCCCAAGTGGCCTACTTCGCCACTGACCTTTCTAAGGCGGTAGCCCTATTATCAACCCTTTTGTGTTTGTGATGTCGTTTACATTTATTATTACTTTTGCCTTCTTGTTTGTCTGTTTGCATGTTTGTTTCTGTGTTTTGTGGTTGATTGTCCTCCTTGAATGCTACTTTCCCTGTCCGATATTTTTATATTTATTTATACAACTACAACTACTTGTGTTTTGTTAGATACAGGGCCATACGCCGCTGGACATTGGGGTGGGGGGGGGGTGGTGATGTGTGTGGGGGGTGGGGGGTGGGGGTGGGGGTGGGGGAAATCTCAATGTCCACCGCCATATGCATGCCATCTTCGGGATGGTTAAAATTATGTACTATTGATTTTATGAATATTGAGTTCTGCCGGGGATAGAGGGCGTGAGCGGTAGCTAGCATATTTCACTACCGTTCATGAACAGTCTCAATCAAACCGAGACTGCAATATTTGTATGTGTCGTGTTCGGCCGTTTCCAAAGGTCCATTATCATACTCTTTTGCAGAGCAGTGTATATTTATAATTTCATTCATATGCAGTCAAAATGAAATGGCTTCCCAGTGTTATAAAAACCGGTAAATCTGTAAACCAGTCTTCAGCAACCATTGTGTTTTGTATAGTTCTTTTAATTGTTCATTTAATATGCTCCTTGTCTCTGATGCAGTGCAAACCTTCGGTGCGGTTGCGTTTGTGCGCCGTGATTTATATATCACAAACTAAAACATCATTTTCATCTAAGATTTTATTCAGTTGTATGCGGCAGACAGTGTGTATGTTTGGATTGTTGCTGTCATACGTACATGTATTCATGGGTTAATATGATACAAGCACATATTGTTCGACTACAGCTATTACCCTCCGTAAAAGGAATGACTTCTAGAACTTGATTTGTTTTCTCCAAAGAAGTGCAGGCAAAATAAATGTATTTTTAAACTAAAATTGCAGTCTAACTCAATGTAAATAGCAGACTAAATCATAAACCAATCAGTATTGGGTAAACATATGTAACTTCCCAAATTGTACTTAAAATAATGTTACCAATTTTGCAGCTTTTCTTCAATACTTCCAATGTCTGAATGACAGAATTCTAATCTCATAAAACCTTAAATTGATTCATCACTAAGGCGTAGTTGCACAAACACATGTTGCAATGTTTAGTGGTTGTCCGCAACATCTGAACTTGGTAAATGTTCGGTAAGTTGAGTTTTTTCTAATTTGATTGAAGTCGGCAGTCGAACTCAAGGTAGATAGCAGACTTAATCATGAATCAATCAGTATTGTGTACACATATGTTGCTTCCCAAATTGTACTTACAACACTGTTACCAAGTTTGCAGGTTTACTCCAATATTTCAAATGTCTGATGGACAGAATTCTAATCTCAACCTCATAAAATCTTAAATGTATTCATCACTAAAGCGAAAACACCTTTTGCAATGCTTAGTGGTATACCGCCACATATGAACTTGGTAATGCTCTGTAAGTTGAGTTTTTTTAATCTGATTGAAGTTTTGACTTACTTACTGACATACTGACGTACTTAGTTACTTACTAACGTACTTAATAGTATGTACTTACTGTCCTATACTATTTGTGTCTGATAATTTAGCTAAGAGGTTTACATATAGCCGATCATGGACTATTCTATTCTGTGTCAATTCTGGAGACAGTTCACTGAAAATGTCAAATCAGTTGCGTCTTTATTCCGACGGTATGTTTAAGTAATTATGTTATAAAGCGTGGAATCTGCAAAGTGCCTAACAAATACACTAATGATAAAAGCTTTTTCAAAGTTATATGTCTGATCCAGTTTGAAACGACTACACGTTATTTGTCTTCCACTTAAGAGTATAAAACATTCGCAATCTTGTTTAAAATAGTTCTCTGAACATCAAAAAAGAAATGTCTGAAAACTTTCGAGACGAAACGCATTAGAATTACATTGCCATTTCAAATTAAATTTCATAAGCCTAAGGTAGTATAGCCATTGTACATAGTAGTGAACAATAACGGTGAATACAGTTAAAAGTAAATGGATTTAAATTGTTCCTATGTAACATCACTAAATTAAATGAATCAGACATATACTGTTTGTATAATACATTTTCAAATACAGAATAATACATTCCTATACATATAATTAATTGATTCAGCTTACGCAAAAGAGATAGAATGTCAAAATAAAAAATATCATATCAGGAGGAACATTTGCAGTGTTTAACTTAAGAATTTGATTTGACAAAATTATAACATGGCAGGTAACATTGAAAAGCGTCATCAGAGGTCCACTATATCATATTAGTGTTTACGTGTACTGGTTAATAAAGTATTCTAAATAAGCATTACTGATTAGAGTGCAGGAAGTTATCAAAACGTTTTTATTGTTAGAGATTGTCTAACCAAACAACTAAAGATGGTTTGGGATCCACGCGTTTTGACTGATTGATTAATTGATTGATTGATTGATAATTGATGATTGGTTGATTGATTGGTTGATTGATTGATTGATTGATTGATTGATTGATTGATTGATTGATTGATTGATTGATTGATCACTTACTAGCATGTGTGATAGTGGTGAGTAGTATAATAATGAGGGCCATTTTCTCTATCGCGAAAACATTATAATTACTAAAATATATAAGGGGGGACTCTATCATAATTTGATAAAAAAGAAACGTTTTTGAACAAACAAAAAGTGGAAGGGGGGACCCTACCCGATTTTCTCATTTGTAATACAGACGTTTTGAAAGAAACAAAAGAGTGGAAGGGGGAACCCTTGCATATTGTAGCAGTTTTTTCATACTTTTTGGAAAAAAAATATACTGATACCCTCACTATCTATACTACTCAATCATAAACAACCCGTCAAAAAAGTATTTTGCCGTCAAACAAAGTTTGACGGAACAAGATAGTCGTCATCACGATCCAAAACGGCATCAACTCCGGGACTAGTCTCGGCAGTTAAACAAAATCAGAAGGAGCAAAGCAATCATCCTGATCATCACTATACATATCACACTCGATCATGGCACAAGCAATCAAACAGTTATCAAGTGGGGGAAAGATATCAAAGAATTGCAAGACAAATTGAAAATCCTAGTAGCTCAAAGAAAGAAAAGTTTTGTCTCCGGGAGGTAGGACACCGAGAGCAAAAATAGCAGCAGGGATGACACGGGGATGAAATGTCAAAGAATTACAAAAACAATTACACGGATTAGATGAAAGATCTAAAACCAAGAAAGACCAAAAAGAAGAAGACCAAACTGACACCGACGATACGCGAGAAATGTCAGATGATAGTACAGATCAAAATGACACCGAAGATAGAACAGAAGATATTCTGGATGAATTACGAAATAGATTCGAGGATCTTTGGACAAAAGTAAAACATGATATGCAGAAAAGGGAAGATCTGTATGAAATCGCAAGCACATCCATGCAGTTGAAAACACTTGGATATACAGCTGAAAAATAAAAACAAGAAATACTCGATCGGTTGAAAAAAAAATTGTCACAAATCAATACAGATAATCTCATTTATTTTCACCGAAAGTAGAAATTTAATCTAAACCTATATTATATACAATGAACTCAGAAAAAGCTACCAAAGAAAGAAACATGGAGATAGACGGGAGACCTTGGGGATTCGTTCGAGCAGATATCTAGCATACTATATAGCAAAAGAAAATGCCTTCGACAATAACCTGGTATCAGATATTTCAAAGGTGGACTACACAAAGAGGAATAGTGGAAACACAAAACTGTGATCTATCCCAGGGATAAAAAAAGCTTTCATCGATGATATATATGTATTTGAGTATCTAGGAAAAAAGGATATTCAAGCAAAACAAGGAAAGGTGATGCTAACCGAAGGAAACACAGGCGCTGCAAAAAATATTGTACAAACAATAGCAACATTTGTGTCGAAAACAATTGGACGTGGACGAGACTATTGTAATGTCAGAATTTGTAATTGCACATTGAACAAGAATCAGAACAGCAGTATCTCGAAAACTATAGAAATAATTGAATCGCATACAAGTAGTAGAGCATGAAAAAAACTGGGAACGCATATGGAAAGAAAGAACCAATAGGAAATGTATTCGCAAAGATAGATGTGTCAAACATTCCCATTGGTGTAGTGGAAAAGAAGAAAATGAATCTCTGCCGACTTCTAGATAGCGTGGGACTAGGAGTATACTCTATAGATTACACAAGAGACTATTCTGGAACAATGAAAAGATCCAGTCTGGTTGATTATTTCAACTTTGACAGAACGAAGAGCCTATTTTCTTGAATGCAGAGTGAAGAGCCCACAATTCTAGAGAATACGAAATCAGTCGGAAATAATGTCTTCACTACTATACAAACGAGAGGTGGAAATGTCGTGAGAACAAAAATATACAACAAGATTGTCTCAAATTGTGAAGCGGGGGATGTACAAAAAGTATTCGGAGGGCATCTGGCTGATTTTGTTGATTCCAAATCTGAACGTTTGCGAAATACATTTTCACACCCTGATGTGCAAAAAAGAGGATGTACTAGAGTTGAACTTTCAATATACGGAGACCACAACCATTTGTCAGGAACACATATTCTAGAAGAAACTGTGGAAGAACTCCCGGGTATATTTTACATAAAACCAGCAAAAATTCAATGGGCAAATCTAGCAGAGAATATTGATAGAAATATGATTATACTAGACAGAGTTCAAAATACTTTGTACATTTTTTGGTATTGTAACACTCACACTGTTAGAATTGTAGGGACTTCATTCTCACCAAAAGTATTATGGAAAAAATCAAAGAAGTGTCAGCATTTGCCTTTCGTCGTTGCCCAATATGTGTGCTTGATATACTGCGATACGATAACGGAAAATTCTATTTGCCCCGCTAGAATGCTACACCAAAGAAAAAGATACGAAATCAATCCTTTGCGATCAAAATCCTTTCAAGGCTAGAACAACGAAGATAGAACCAACAGACTACCTCCCACCAACAAATTGTGTAGAGTGGATATGGAAGAGAAAGGGGAAGAATAGAATAGGTTTTGAGAAGCCTCCATTTCAAATTCTTCGACAAGAGACAGATAGAAAGATATCAATGAACTCCACAAAGAAAAGAGAAAAAATAATTGCACAGATATTTGAAGAAGAGGAAAAGGGAAAATGGGTAGAGGTGAACAAAAAAGTGCAGGAGAAAGTTTGGGAGGAAAAAGAAAAGGAGTTGATTGAGTTGGAAAAGACATATGAGAAAAATAGAAAGAGAATAGAAAAGATTAGAAAACGAGTAGAACAATTGTATTGTGATTTTCCCGATTGTATAAAATATGTTAGTCGCATACCTATTGCAAAATACCATCTGGTGGGGTCTGCAAATTAAACCAAGAAAAAATATGATTAAAAAATTTGCTATTTGAAAAAACGATTCCGTTCATCATACAGTCTATGCTACTGAAGGATTGAAGAGGATTTGTAAACAAGTAGAATAACCTGGACTCACAATTGATGATAACTGGAGCGACTCACGTTCATGCATACTAGACAAAGTTCTAGTGGAAATCTTTCCTCCTACAGAAAATACATGGAGTGGAAAAACAATACAATGGAATCCGACAAAGATATTGGAGATTAACTGCAGTAAAAAGAGAAAAACTATACTAGAAAGTGAAAAGGAGTATCTAGAGTCAAGTGAATATTTGTTGGATTGTGATGAAAAAGTGAAAAATGCAGTGATATGTATTTATATGCCAGAGGGTGACTACATGTGCAGAAAGTGTGTACGGTACAGAAAGAAAACAATACCATGTTTCTACTATGAAGAAAATGATGTTCCAGTTTTTGGGTACTATTTGGAGAAAGAAATGAAGAAAGTTACAGAAGAAACAAAGTCACCAATTGTAGTACACCTTGGAAAAGAGAAGACAACACCTACAAAGAAGAAAGCCAGATTAACAATTACAGTACTAGACGATATAGTAGAAAATAGTATTGAACAAACGGCTCCTCCGAGTTCTACAAAACATGTCAAAGATATTCCGAAAACAACATACAAAGTATGCAAATATTCTAGAACGACATCTCGTGGGAAAGATAGAATATATCTGCATGTGATGATTGGCAACAAAGAAGTAGGGATTAATGGCTACTACCTACATGAAGAATTGAAAAAGTACATAGCTGATGGAAAGAAAAAACATCTCACTCACTATTGGAAAAGACAGAAATATCCCTACAGAAAAGCCTGATGTTGATGTTATTTGGACAGAATGTTGAGGTTTCGATTCAGATGATTGGGAAAATTCCACCGAAAGAGGACTTGCTAAACTTCAGGTGCATCTCTACATTTCATTTCGGTAGAGGTATACCAAACGGGGTTCCAGTACTTATCTTTCCTAGGACATGCTAGCAAGAGGACTTGCCAAACTTCCGATGTGCCTACATATTTTTCGGTAGAGATATATCAAAATGGGGTTCTGGTAATGTTTGTGGAGCTACGTGTTGAAATATAACCCAGTCAGAGATATCAAAATATCAAGGATGCTGAAATAGCATCAAATCAAGAATAGTAAGACATCACGGAATCAAGAATACTGAAACAGCATCGAATCAAGAATACTGAGATATCACAGAATCAAGAATACTGAAAAAGCATCGAATCAAGCAGGTATGAGATATCACAGAATCAAGAATACTGAGATATTACAGAGTCAATAATACTGAGATATCATCAAATCAAAAATACTGAGATATCATCAATCAAGAATACTGAACTTGTAGCAAACCAGAGATATTAAGACATCATCAATTCAGAGATATTGAGATATCATCAAATCAAGAATACTGAGATATCGCAGAATCAAGAATACTGGAACAGCATCAAATCAAGAATACTGAGATATCACAGAATCAAGAATACTGAACTTGCGTCAAACCAGAGATACTGAAACAGCATCGAATCAAGAATATTCAGATATCACAATCAAGAATATTGAAACAGCATCGAATCAAGAATACTGATATATCGCAGAATCAATAATACTGGAACAGCACCAAATCAAGCATACTGAGCTATTACAGAATCAAGAATACTGAAACAGCATCGAATCAAGCATGCTGGGATATCACAGAATCAAGAATACTGATATATCATCAAATCAGAGATACTGAGATAGCATTGAATCAGAGATATTGAGAAATCCTCAAATCAAGAATACTGAGTTAGTAGCAAATCATGAACACTGAAATAGTAGCAAATCAGAGATCTCGAGATATCATCAAGTCATGAATACTGAAATAGCAGCAAATCAAGAATACTGAGATATCATCAAATCAGAGATGTTGAGATATCACGGAATCTATCACAGAATCAAGAATACTGGAACAGCATCAACTCAAGAATACTGAGATATCACAAAATCAAGTATACTGAGATATCATAGAATCAAGACTACGGAGATATCACAGAATCAAGAATATTGGAACAGCATCAAATCAAGAGAACTGAAATAGCAACAAATCAAGAATACTGAGATATCATAGAATCAAGAATACTGAGATATCACAGCATCAAGAATACTGAAACAGCATCAAATCAAGAATACTGAGATATCATCAAATCAAGAATACTGAACTTGCAGCAAACCAGAGATATTGAGATATAATCAAATCAAGAATATTGAGATATCATAGAATCAAGCATGCTGAGATATCACAGAATCAAGAATACTAGAACAGCATCCAATCAAGAATACTGAACTTGCAGCAAACCAGAGATTTTGAGATATCGTCAAATCAAGAATACAGAGATAGCAGCACATCAAGAATACCGAAATAGCAGCAATTCAAAAATACTGAGATATCATCAAATCAAGAATACCGAGATATCATCAAATCAAGAATGCTGGAACAGCATCAAATCAAGAATACTGAGATATCATCAAATCAAGAATACCGAGATATCATCAAACCAAGAATACCGAGGTAGCAGCAAATCAAGAATACTGAAATAGCAGCATATCAAAAATACTCAGATATCATCAAATCGAGAATAAGGAGATATCACAGAATCAAGAATACTGAGATATCATCAAATCAAGAATACTGAGATATCATCAAATCAAGAATACTGAACTTGCAGCAAATCGAGCATGCTGAGATATCTCATAATCAAGAATACTGGAATAGCATCAAATCAAGAATACTGAGATATCATCAAATCAAGAATACCGAGATATCATCAAATCAAGAATACCGAGATATCATCAAATCAAGAATATTGAAATAGCAGCAAACCAGAGATATTGAGATTTCATCAAATCAAGAATACTGAGATATCATCAAATCAAGAATACTGAAGTTGCAGCAAACAAGAGATATTGAGATATCATCAAATCAGGAATACTGAGATATCATCAAATCAGGAATACTGAGATATTATCAATTCAAGAATACTGAGATATCATCAAATCAGAGATCTCTAGATATCATCAAATCACGAATACTGAAATAGCAGCAAATCAGAGATACTGAGATATCATCAAATCAGAGATACTGAGATATCATCAAATCAGAGATCTCGGGATATCATTAAATCATGAATACTGAAATATCAGCGAATACTGGAACATCACAGAATCATGAATACTGAGATATCACAGAATCGAGAATATTGAAACATCACAACATCAAAGATATTGAAACATCACAGAATCGAGAATACTGGAACATCACAGAATCAAGTATTGAAACATCAAAGAATCAAGAATATTGGAACATCACAGAATCGAGAATATTGGCCACATCACAGAATCGAGAATACTGGAACACCACAGAATCGATAATATTGGCACCTCATAGAATCCATCATGAAATATAGACATCACAGAATCAAGGATATTGGAACGTCACAGAATCCATCATGGAATACTGAAATATCAGGGAATCCATCACAGAATCAAGGATATTGGAACATCAAAGAATCAAGGATATTGGAACATCACCGAATCGCAGGTATACTGGAATATCGCCCAGTCAGGGAAACTAGAATCTAATCCAGACAGAGAAGTTGAGTTAGGAAAGCAAGCTGCAACTTCAATATTCTTGATTTGATGATATCTCGGTATTCTTGATTTAATGATATCCCGGTATTCTTGATTTGATGATATCTCGGTATTCTTGATTTGATGATATCTCAGTATTCTTGATTTGATGCTGTTCCAGTATTCTTGATTATGTGATATCTCAGCATGCTCGATTTGATGATATGACAGTATTCTTGATTTGATGATATCTCTGGTTTGCTGCAAGTTCAGTTTTCTTGATTGGATGATATCTCAGTATTCTTGATTTGATGATATCTCAGTATTCTTGATTCTGTGATATCTCCGTATTCTTGATTTGATGATATCGGAGTATTTTTGATATGCTGCTATTTCAGTATTCTTGATTTGCTGCTACCTCGGTATTCTTGGTTTGATGATATCTCGCTATTCTTGATTTAATGGTATCTCAGTATTCCTGATTTGATGCTGTTCCAGCATTCCTGATTTGATGCTGTTCCAGAATTCTTGATTTGATGATATCTCGGTATTCTAGATCTGATGATATCTCAGTATTTTTGAATTGCTACTATTTCAGTGTTCATGATTTGCTACTATCTCAGTATTCTTGATTTGATGATATCTCAATATCTCTGGTTTGCTGCAAGTTCAGTATTCTTGATTGGATGCTGTTCCAGTATTCTTGATTCTGTGATATCTCAGCATGCTTGATTCTATGATATCTCAATATTCTTGATTTGATGATATCTCAATATCTCTGGTTTGCTGCAAGTTCAGTATTCTTGCTTTGATGATATCTCAGTATTCTTGATTTGATGCTGTTTCAGTATTCTTGATTCTATGATATCTCAGTATTCTTGATTTGCTGCTATTTCAGTTCTCTTGATTTGATGCTGTTCCAGTATTCTTGATTCTGTGATATCTCAGTACTCTTGATTCTATGATATCTCAGTATACTTGATTCTGTGATATCTCCGTAGTCTTGATTCTATGATGTCTCAGTATACTTGATTATGTGATATCTCAGTATTCTTGATTTGATGCTGTTCCAGTATTCTTGATTCTGTGATAGATTCCGTGATATCTCAATATCTCTGATTTGATGATATCTCAGTATTCTTGATTTGCTGCTATTTCAGTATTCATGACTTATTGATATCTCGAGATCTCTGATTTGCTACTATTTCAGTGTTCATGATTTGCTACTATCTCAGTATTCTTGATTTGATGATTTCTCAATATCTCTGATTCAATGCTATCTTAGTATCTCTGATTTGATGATATATCAGTATTCTTGATTCTGTGATATCCCAGCATGCTTGATCCGATGCTGTTTCAGTATTCTTGAATCTGGTATATCTCAGTATGCTTGATTTGGTGCTGTTCCAGTATTATTGATTCTGCGATATATCAGTATTCTTGATTCGATGCTGTTTTAATATTCTTGATTGTGATATCTGAGTATTCTTGATTCGATGCTGTGTCAGTATCTCTGGTTTGCCGCAAGTTCAGTATTCTTGATTCTGTGATATCTCAGTATTCTTGATTTGATGATATCTCAATATCTCTGGTTTGATGATATCTCAGTATCTCTGGTTTGCTACAAGTTCAGTTTTCTTGATTGATGATATCTCAGTATTCTTGATTTGATGATATCTCAGTATTCTTGATTCTGTGATATCTCAGTATTCTTGATTCTGTGATATCTCGGTATGCTTGATTCGATGCTGTTTCAGTATTCTTGATTCTGTCATATCTCAGTATTCTTGATTCGATGCTGTTTCAGTATTCTTGATTCTGTGATGTCTCACTATTCTTGATTTGATGCTATTTCAGCATCCTTGATATTTTGATATCTCTGATGTGGTTATATTTCAACACGTAGCTCCACAAACATTACCAGAACCCCATTTTGATATATCTCTACCGAAAAATATGTAGGCACATCGGAAGTTTGGCAAGTCCTCTTGCTAGCATGTCCTAGGAAAGAACAGTACTGGAACCCCGTTTGGTATACCTCTACCGAAATGAAATGTAGAGATGCACCTGAAGTTTAGCAAGATTAGTCCTCTTTCGGTGAAATTTCCCCAATCATCTGAATCGAAATCTCAACATTCTGTCCAAATAACATCAACATCAGGCTTTCCTGTGGGGATATTTCTGTCTTTTCCAATAGTGAGTGAGAGATGTTTTTTCTTTCCATCAGCTATGTACTTTTTCAATTCTTCTTGTAGGTAGTAGCCATTAATCCCTACTTCTTTGTTGCCAATTATCACATGCAGATATATTCTATCTTTCCCACGAAATGTCGTTCTAACATATTTGCATACTTTGTATGTTGTTTTCGGAATATCTTTGACATGTTTTGTAGAACTCGGAGGAGCCGTTTGTTCAATACTATGTTCTACTATATCGTCTAGTACTGTAATTGTAAATCTGGCTTTCTTCTTTGTAGGTGGTGTCTTCTCTTTTCCAAGGTGTACTACAATTGGTGACTTTGTTTCTTCTGTAACTTTCTTCATTTCTTTCTCCAGATAGTACCCAAAAACTGGAACATCATTTTCTTTATAGTAGAAGCATTATATTGTTTTCTTTCTGTACCGTACACATTTTCTGCACATGTAGTCACCCTCTGGCATAGAAATACATCTCACTGCATTTTTCACTTTTTCATCACAATCCAACAAATATTCATTTGACTCTAGATACTCCTTTTCACTTTCTAGTATAGTTTTTCTCTTTTTGCTGCAGTTAATCTCCAATATCTTTGTCGGATTCCATTGCATTGTTTTTCCACTCCATGTATTTTCTGTAGGAGGAAAGATTTCAACTAGTACTTTGTCTAGTAGGCATGAACGTGAGTCGCTCCAGTTATCATCAATTGTGAGTCCAAGTTCTTCTACTTGTTTACAAATCCTCTTCAATCCTTCAATAGCATAGACTGTATGATGAACGGAATCGTTTTTCAAATAGCAAATTTTTTAATCTTATTTTTTCTTGGTATAATTTGCAAACCCCACCAGATAGTATTTTCCAATAGGTATGCGACTAACATATTTTATACAATCGGGAAAATCACAATACAATTGTTCTACTCGTTTTCTAATCGTTTTCTATTCTTTTTCTATTTTTCTCATATGTTTTTTCCAACTCAATCAACTCCTTTTCTATTTCCTCCCAAACTTTCTCCTGCACTTTTTTGTTCACCTCTACCCATTTTCCCTTTTCCTCTTCTTCAAATATCTGTGCAATTATTTTTTCTCTTTTCTTGGTGGAGTTCATTGATATCTTTCTATCTGTTTCTTGTCGAAGAATTTGAAATGGAAGCTTCTCAAAACCTATTCTATTCTTCCCCTTTCTCTTCCATATCCACTCTACACAATTTGTTAGTGGGAGGTAGTCTGTTGGTTCTATCTTCGTTGTTCTAGCCTTGAAAGGATTTTGATCGCAAAGGATTGTTTTCGTATCTTTTTCTTTGGTGTAGCATTCTAGCGGGGCAAATAGAATTTTCCGTTATCGTATCGCAGTATATCAAGCACACATATTGGGCAACGACGAAAGGCAAATGCTGACACTTCTTTGATTTTTTCCATAATACTTTTGGTGAGAATGAAGTCCCTACAATTCTAACAGTGTGAGTGTTACAATACCAAACAATGTACAAAGTATTTTGAACTCTGTCTAGTATAATCATATTTCTATCAATATTCTCTGCTAGATTTGCCCATTGAATTTTTGCTGGTTTTATGTAAAATATACCCGGGAGTTCTTCCACAGTTTCTTCTAGAATATGTGTTCCTGACAAATGGTTGTGGTCTCCGTATATTGAAAGTTCAACTCTAGTACATCCTCTTTTTTGCACATCAGGGTGTGAAAATGTATTTCGCAAACGTTCAGATTTGGAATCAACAAAATCAGCCAGATGCCCTCCGAATACTTTTTGTACATCCCCCGCTTCAAAGTTTGAGACAATCTTGTTGTATATCTTTGTTTTCACGACATTTCCACCTCTCGTTTGTATAGTAGTGAAGACATTATTTCCGACTGATTTCGTATTCTCTAGAATTGTGGACTCTGCATTCCAGAAAATAGGCTCTTCGTTCTGTCAAAGTTGAAATAATCAACCAGACTGGATCTTTTCATTGTTCCAAAATAGTCTCTTGTGTAATCTATAGAGTATATTCCTAATCCCACGCTTACTAGAAGTCGGCAGAGATTCATTTTCTTCTTTTCCACTACACCCATGGGAATGTTTGACACATCTATCTTTGCGAGTACATTTCCTATTGGTTTTTCTTTCCATATGCGTTCCCAGTTCTTTCTTGCTCTACTAATTGTATGCGATTCAATTATTTCTATAGTTATCGAGATACTGCTGTTCTGATTCTTGTTCAATGTGCAATTACAAATTCTGACATTACAATAGTCTCGTCCACGTCCAATTGTTTTCGACACAAATGTTGCTATTGTTTGTACAAAATATTTTGCAGCCCCTGTTTTTCCTTCGGTTAACATCACCTTTCCTTGTTTTGCTTGAATATCCTTTTTTCCTAGATACCCAAATACATATATATCATCGATGAAAGCTTTTTCTATCCCTGGGATAGATCGCAGTTTTGTTTTTCCACTATTCCTCTTTGTGTAGTCCACCTTTGAAATATCTGATACCAGGTTATTGTCGAAGGCATTTTCTTGTGCTATATAGTCTGCTAGATATCTGCTCGAGCGAATCCCTAATGTGCTCCCGTCTATCTCCATGTTTCTTTCTTTGGTAGCAGTTCGTTGTATATAATATAGGTTTAGATTACATTTCTACTTTCGGTGAAAATATATGAGATTATCTGTATTGATTTGTGACAAAAACTTTGTTCAACCAATCGAGTATTTCTTATTTTTATTTTTCAGCTGTATATCCAAGTGTTTTCAACTGCATGGATGTGCTTGCGATTTCATACAGATCTTCCCTTTTCTGCATACCATGTTTTACTTTTGTCCAAAGATCCTCGAATCTATTTCGTAATTCATCCAGAATATCTTCTGTGCTATCTTCGGTGTCATTTTGATCTGTACTATCATCTGACATATCTCGTGTATCGTTGGTGTCAGTTTGGTCTTCTTCTTTTTGTTCTTTCTTGGTTTTCAATATTTCGTCTAATCCGTGGAATTGTTTTTGTAATTCTTTGACATTTCTCCCCCGTCTCATCCCTGCTGCTATTTTTGCTCTCGGTGTCCTACCTCCCGGAGACAAACCTTTTTTCTTTCTTTGAGCTACTAGGATTTTCAATTTGTCTTTCAATTATTTGATATCTTTCCCCCACTTGATAACTGTTTGATTGCTTGTGCCATGATCGAGTGTGATATGTATAGTGATGATGAGGATGATTGCTTTGCTCCTTCTGATTTTGTTTAACTGCCGAAACTAGTCCCGGAGTTGATGCCGTTTTGGATCGTGATGACGACTATCTTGTTCCGTCAGACTTTGTTTGACGGCAAAATACTTTTTTGACGGGTTGTTTATGATTGAGTAGTATAGATAGTGAAGGTATCTGTATAGCTTTTTTCCAAAAAGTATGAAAAAACTGCTACAATATGCAAGGGTTCCCCCTTCCACTCTTTTTTTTTTCAAAACGTCTGTATTACAAATTAGAAAATCGGGTAGGGTCCCCCTTCCAATTTTTTTTTTTTTTTTTAAATATTATTTGACGTTCACACGGATGTTTTGCTCTTCCTAAATGAAAACACAGAATTTTTTACTATCTGTCAACATACTATGTTTCCTGCCTTTAACTCAAACTGCGCATGGTTTACTCATCTTAAATGAAAACAGAGAAGTTTATACAATCTATCAACGTACTTTGTTTCATTCCTTTAACTCAAACTGCGCTTGTTTTCTCTTCTTAAAAATGAAAACAGAGAAGCTTGTAGTATTATTCTACCAACGTACTATGTTTTCTGCCGCACAATGCCTTATTCAGAGGAAATATAAACGCTGATGTTCAGTTAATACACTGCGTTTACATTAAAAGTTGTGGCTGCATCTAGGTTAATGGTCGAATTAATCTCAAGAAAAAAGCAATTTACAGTAAAATTTACGCATTAACAGGTTTTATAGCTGCGAATCCAACGAGTTATTTCAAAGCTGCCATGAAAGGATTTCATTTAATACTTTGATTTAATTTATAACAGTAAGAATTTAGAGTACCTTGTACGCGTTTATAAATCGCTCAAAGAGAGTTGGCTGTATATGTAATATAATCAGACATGGTGTTTTCCATTAGCAATTTTAAATTCCTTCTGCGCTTTATCCATTTATTATACCCAGCTTTAAGTAAAACCCACCGGCATTGTGTCACTTTGTTTAATTCAGTGAGGTACAAGAGTAACGTTGAGTTTATGGAAAGATTGACAGAAGATCAGTTGAATCAATACGTAACAGTAAACAAAATTTAAAATGTAAAATTCATACTGACGATACGTTTGCAACTAAAAAGACCAAATTACAAATCATGCCAAATTTAAAAGAATGGGATGGATTGGATTACATAATATCATATCAAGTAAGAGATGAAATAATTTGATGAATTGTCAAGCCTTACTTGAAAAAATCTAAAACGAAAATATGGGATGTTTTTTTTTGGATTTGTATTTGTTTTCTTCTAATGTGTGTTGGTGCATTTTTATCTGACGCATATGCCACGTATGTTGCTTAATATATGCTTTTCGAGACTGGACGATGTGAGAGATTAAATGTTACTGAAAGAACTTGTTTTCACTGTAAAGGTGTTGTCGAAAATACCGACCACGTACTTTGTCATGTCCATTATACGAAGATACATGTATTAGACATGTATTAGACATGTGCACTTAGATCATATATATGATAATATATCGGATCTCAGATATAAATCCATTTCGGAAAATATGTATTTTATATTAAGTGGTTATGACGAAAATGTAATACGGTTATCTGTCAAATTATGCAATGAGAAGGGATATATGTACTGTGTCAATGATCATATCTTAAATGTAAATATATACATATATAGGGGTTGATGAAGTTTTATTTTAAGATCTGTATTCTCAGTTATTTTATTTAAATAATATTAACAGGCGGTGTAGTATTTTAAAACTATTTATCACATACAGCAATGTATTTAATGTATTTGTTTTATGTTGTGTCAGTATGTGTATGCTATGATGTCAGTGTAAATACATGCAGTTATGCTTACATTATAAAGATTCGATACACTAATTAATATAGTGTTATCCCTTTCAATGTATTAATATCTCTCTCATAGCTCTATATAGAGACACTATGTTTTTACAAGTAAATATAACTTGAAAGCATGAAACCCCACACCCTTCTCGATTCAAAGTGAAACAGTGAATTATGATTTGTTTTGTCTGTACCGAAGTTCTTCTACAATTTGGTTAATATCATTTACATTTTGGCTGAGGTCTTCATAAGATATGTATGGCATTTTACTTCCGGTGTTGCATATAAATGAAATTACTAATGCATTCCTAGAGACAGACGCGATTTTTCGCTTTCAATGATGTTTCTTAAAGGAATTACGTGTAAGTGGTGCTGGAATTCAAAAGAGAACCAATGTACAAAGGAAAAAATATATATTGTTTGGGGCGCTTGTTTCAGCCAATTTTTTTTTTGAATTTTCAGACAAAATTCATATAGTACTTAATTAAGTTGTATATCAGTGAAACAGATATTTTTAGTGGTAAAAAAAACACCTTACTTTTCAAAATCGGTTGAGAAATAAAAATGTCATGTGCTAAAGTTGTTTAGATTGTTGGATATTCGTAAATAAGGACACCCTGAAAGTTTTATAGCAAAATATGAAGGCTAACTGAAGTTATTTGAATGTCCCACCAAAATGGAATTTACATGGGAAAAGCCCCATCAAAAAATCATTTGGAACGTAAAATATGTATTTCTCAACCGATTTTCAAAACTAAGTTTTTTATATTTGCCACTAAAAATACCAGTTCTAGCATTATTTAATTGATATATGTATTATTTGAATTGCTCAAGCTACTGCAGAAAAACTGTTGGCTGAAACAAGCGCTCCGAACAGTAGGCATGAAATTCGTATGGCTTACATATGTAATACATATGAAAATATTTGTTACTAAATAATATTAAAACTGAAACTGGTTGTTAAACCATTATTTACAATATTCTACATTTATTATTATTTATTTTCTTATAAATACTTTATGTATTTCATGCATACTTAGTTTCATATGAAATACATATGTATACATTTCATACGTGTCACAGGTGTATTATTTTAACATGAAAAATATAAGTGGTATATGTGTTTCACATACGTATCATTTACATAGGTGGTACATATGTAAATCAAATGATGTATATATGAAAGAAACATGCAAATAACAAGAAAGTAACACATACGTGGCACATGTCACAACTTTATCCCTCTGTATACGAACAAGTTATATACACATATTAGCATATTTAGAAAGTGTTAGTCATCTGATTTGTTTACCATGGGTACAGGCTGAATGTCAGGGTCCCACTAACGCTTCTACTCCAAACTATTTGTTTTAATACAGTTTTGAGGTCTGATGCGTGGTCATAATATAACGACTATGTGTACTGTTCCTTTATCCGTTGGTTGAGGTCCTGTTATTTTTGCGATGTATCTTATGTAATTAATGTCTATATATTCTTTGGGTATTTCATGATATATGCTCGTTACATTCGTTGGACATTCTAATACGAATTGCCTGTGAATACTCAGAATTATTGTTCTTTTTAGATTTGTGCTTTTGCCACTGAATGTTCAAAGGTGACATATTGCCAATCCCTTTATATTTGTAGTGTTGCATACTTTGCTTCTATTCTTTTTTGTTTTGTATGCATGTTTTGATTAAATGTGTGAATACTTCATTTCCTTTTCGATTTTTTTCATCTACTTTCTGTATCCCCGCTTTCACAAAGTCAGGTTAGGGTTATATAGGAATCAATCACGTTGTCCGTCCTGTCGCGTCACGAAACATATGTGTGTCGCGTCGCGTCCCGACGTGTCCCGCCGCGTCCCGTTACGCAACACATTTTCATTACTTGCATTCCACAAGCAGTTTTAAATGAGTTGTTGCCAAACTTCACATACACAAAACAACTGATGACAACTTATGTCCCTCGACATCACCCATCGTTGTTTGCCTAATTTATTACAGAATTATGGGTTGACTTAGAATGTAAGCAGAGGTATTCAACACCTTCGGTGATAGTTTTAGTTATGTGTGTAATTACAGTTATACATTACATTTCAACTTGTGTCATTTTGTTGCTAATGACATTTATTTTTGCGTCATTTTATATAAATTACATTACTCGATTTATTTAAATCGATGTCTCTCTAAATGTGTTTGTAAAGTAATATTACTTTTGGAATATTAGATGAACGACGTGTTGGACAAGTGCGAGCTTCTATTGTCTGATTTAAAAGACAACTTCAGACAATAACAATGCGTTGGTCACAACCAGAAAATCAAATACCAAAACCTACTACCATGAATAAGCAGGAAATAAATGAAAGACTGCAATGCAATCATACATCAAGCTATAAAATGACTTAAACGTAGTTATTTTATCATGCCCAATAACTGATATTATGTCTGGAAAGTTTTCATCTTGAATCACAGCACGTGTAATAAATGCTGATTGCTTTGTTTAATTGAAAGCCACGAATAAAATGAAACCATTATATACCATAGATTACAAAATGCATTGATATATCTAGACGTAAACTAGACTGGTGAGACACTCATTTCGAAATATATCGAAAGCAAAATGACCATATCAATATACTGTCTGTGTCATAATTAAACACATATTACCATACAACTTGCAGTGAAGCAGTCTTGACTTTCGACGACCGGAAGGTTAGAGTGGTACTCGTTTCCATCAGTAAGCATATACATAGTAGTTTCTGTGAAATACAAGATAGGAGTAAATTTAGTAGAGATGTAGCAATTATGCTAGAACCAGTCCAGGCAAATACGTCACATCCGGTTTGTAGCCTGGAATTCATTACAAATCCAGAGCTCATGCAAAGCAGACGTTGAACCAATACAGTGGAAAACCTCCATCTGACTGTTTCTGACTTCTGATTATGTGAGTTACCATTTGTAATCACTGTGTAATATGTATATCTAGGGCAAGATTGCTTTAATGGCGTTGTCGGCACTAATGTACCTAGAGGCACATATTGGGAAAATCCCACTTGTGGAATTCACATCGACAACAAAGTTATGCTCGATGCAGAATTTCGGTCTGTTGCCGATAAATTCGGTAGACAACTGTTGTAAACAACTGTTGTATGTCATTTTATGACATTTTATTTCCGTTAGCACTCTAAAAGAGAAAAGAAAAACGGTTTTTATCTGTTATTGTGTTTCGGTAAACGCAATTTGGCGGGAAGGCAGCCATACCATATCCGGCTTGGTCAACTTGGAAGCATGCGCAGTGATATGTATTTGAGACCACGAGGCATTGCAAATTGTAAACATCCTAGTGTAACACCACAGGATGGTGGGATAATGGATACAAGACAAAAAGCCTAGTGTGTCATCACAGGCTCATTCATCGATAAGGTTTGGTTTTCAATTAAATCAAGACTATCCGTTATCAGTTATATAAAATCTTTCGTTATTTGTAAATATGTAAAATAATTAACAATGTGAGTAAATTTATCTTTCAGAAATTATGTAATTTTTAATTTTTTTATTTTATTATTATTTTTTTGTTGTTCTCATCACTTTAATTCTAATAATGTACTCGGGTCAGTCTCCTTCGGGTCAGTCTTACTTGGGGTCAAAGGTTAGAATTAAATTTTGTGCAGCAAGGGATTTGATGTCTTTACCGGGTATCGGTAATAAAATTGCGCATTATATAATGCAATTTAGGGAAGCAAATGTGAATCTATCTCGGGAGGATTTCATTTCAATGAATATAAGGTCTAACGTTAACTTGGTCGACTGTATAGATTTTACATTTTGGCAACCAAATCCTGTACAAAGAGACCCTATAGCCCTAGAAAACAGATCTGCCCTAGATATAGCATCAGGGCAAGATAACTCGAGGGCATTGAAAGAGGAAAGGGAAACGAGGGAGTTCACGACTCGCACAATAGATGCGATACATTCCAGCCCATACACCGGCCCAGTCGCACAAAGTCAACAAACAAGTGAGAACATATCTGAAATGTCTCACAGCGTTAAAACTCAACAAACGCAAAATCCAGAAGGAACTAGTGAACAGCAACCAATTGCGACCCCATCGTCTAAGGAGATAGAAAGGGGTAACAATCAAGAATCGCAATTGAGAATTGACCCGTATTCAGCTAGAGGAGACGACAGCAAATATCGAGATACAACTATCCGATAAGATCCTTCGCGAGCTAGGACAACAGATGGAAACACATATCGAGAACAACAGTTCCAGTATGATGCATCTCTAAAAACACCAGTTTGGTCTACAGGTATGCCACCGTCAAATATGCAAAGAAATGCGTATAGTGGTGGTTATTACGTTGTTAACAACCAACAAATATACCCAGGCTATATACCTATAGATATGGCTCAAAGACCGTACCCACCACCAATTGGTTACCCGCCACCAATGCAGCTGGTGGAACCTCCGAAACCTTTCAAGGATCCAGTAAAGCCACGGTCCGTATCAATGCCAAAGTCTATTTCCTTAGATGGCAAAGGAAACTGGCAAGTATTTAGGACCAAATTCACATCATTCGCTGATGGTCAGGCATGGACATCAAAAGAAAAGAGGAACAACTTGTGCTGGAGTTTAGAATGAAGAGCTAGTGAATTCTACTCTAGATTGATTAAAAGAGAGCCTGGAATGGACCTCTTTGATGTATTAGACAAATGAGAGAAACGATTTGATATGAAAGAACTTCCTGAGACGGCTCAAGTTAGTTTTTCATATGCAACACAATCAGTTGCAGAATCAACAGTAGAATGGGCAGATAGAATCGTGTTTTTTGTCAATGAAAGCTTATCCGGATTTGACCGACACACATATATACAAACAAGCCATACTGAAATTCTGCCAAGGATGTCTAGATAGAACAGCCGCACAATATGCTCTCAACCTTAGACCACAAACCATGGAGGAAGCCATTGACAAAATTCGGTGGTACCAACATACAGACAGAATTATGTTTCATCGACCGACCAACAAAAGAGACCCCATGAAAGTAATGGCGACTAGAGCATTTGACCCATATTATGAAAGGGAAAGTGAGGGAGAGGTGTCGTTCAATGTTATAACTCCCAGAGTTGCTAGGCTTACACCACAACCTGAGGTTCAAAGGAAATTGCGTTTCGTAGAAAAACCTCAGGTAATACCGAAAACCGGGAATATTGAAGAAAAGTCCTCAGAATGGAAGAAAAAAACAAAGCGTCTAGAGAATAGAATGGGCAATTTAGATACCAAATTGGGAAGCATGGATTCCAAAATAACTAGTTTATTGGAAGCCATGGAGACGCTGACGAATTCTCGTAGAGAAACACGTTCCCCATCCAGGTCCCCATCCAGGTCGCCGAACCGAATGAGGTCAGTGATATGTTACGAGTGCAATCAAGACGGTCACTATAAAAACAAATTGCCCCCGGTTAAGGAAAGAAGAGAAGAAAGTGTCTCAGATGGTCGAGGATGATCAAACATATGAAGAGGAGGAGGAGAGCGACGTTTTTCCAGTGATGAGAATTTAAACCAACCAGGAATGATCAGTCAGGCCTGAGATCAACCCATGACGAGGAAGGCCATCCAATAGAATCCGATAATCTTGCTGAAGACCTGACAGCAACACATGAGTGCAAAGAAGGCCAACGGTTTGCAGATCTAGTGCAATCCGATAACGATGAAGCAACAAAACTCGAGAACATCCACATAGGCGAGGCCATTGATGAGTTGCCATCAGATATTGAGGTGAGCACTAATTATGAAGAGCCCATCTTTGTAAACCAGTTGCGCTCAGAGTCAATGTTAAAAGTGTGACAATAGAAGAAGTGGAGTTAAAAGCGGTAGTCGACACAGCAGCTCAGGTGACTATAATATCAGACAAGATATATAACCAACTTGTGAGAAAACCACCCACAATTAGAAAGATTGTTCTACAGACTGCTGGAAGACAAATGAAAATACCCGGTTCGGTTATAGGACCGGTTTCATTGTCCCTGGGAAAGAGAAAATATCTCGAAGAAATGTATGTAGAGCCCATAGAAGATGACATGCTTCTAGGATTGGATTTCTTGAGGAAGCATGTATCACCCTCGATCTGCAGAAAACTGAGATGATCTTGGGCGAAGAATGTATTTCAATGGTGTTAGGAGCGGCTGCGAGAAAGAGTAGCCAAGGTAGTGGTATGCAAAAGAACAGTAGTTCCACCAAATTCAGTAAAGAGGGTAGAATGTTCAGTCAGTAGGCCGATGTCGCAGTTCATGATAGAGCCAGCAAAAGACATGCCGGTGGCAATGCCAAGAACGGTGCATTCTGGAAATACACAACCAAAGGTTTGTATAGTTAATGTGTCTGAACAAAACATTATTTTAATGCGCAAACAGCACATTGGATTTGCAACGGAGGTTACCATGGTGTCCATGCCAATGGAAGAGGATGAACATGGCTATGAAGAGATTATCATTCAAAAGATATCGCACGACGAGCAGCCAGCTAAGGAAATTCCACCCCACCTACAAGGTTTATTAGAGCGATCCGTGATGAACTTAAACAATGAAGAAAAGGAACAGCTCACCGATTTACTTGTGGAATTCGAAGATGTGTTTGCCAAAGATGATCTAGATCTTGGAAACTTTACAGAAGTTGAACATTCTATTGATACGGATAACGAAAGACCAGTTAAGCAACGTATGCGAAGGACACCGGTCTGTTTTGCTGGTGAAGAAAGGGCAAATCTAGAAAAGATGCTAAAAAAAAAGTGGTTAATCCCTCTATGTCGGAATGGGCATCCCCTCCAGTCCTGATCCGAAAACGAGATGGGAGCGTCAGGTGGTGTGTGTACTACAGAGTCCTCAATGCTGTCACAGTCAATGATGTTTTCCCATTGCCACTAGTAGACGATTGTCTAGACACTCTGGCGGGTAACACATTATTTTCCAAACTCGACGCTAACTCCGCTTATTGGCAGGTCAAAATAAAACCGGAGGACCGGAAGAAGACTGCTTTCTGTACGAAGTATGAATTATATGAGTTTGTTCGGATGCTGTTCGGATTGACCAACGCCCCGGCTACCTATTGTCGAGTGATGAACTTAGTTCTAGGAGGTTTGAATTGGGATATTGTCCTCGAGTTCCTTGACGACATCTTAGTTTTGGGTAGGATCTTTGCTGAGCATTTAAAGAACCTCAGAAAAGTGCTGGAACGATTTAGACCATTTCGACTTAAATTAAAACCCAGTAAATGTGTCCTATTTCAAATATAGGTAGAATTCCTGGGACGAATGGTTGGACCAGAGGGTTTAGCATTAGGAGAAAGTCATATCAAAGCTGTACAGGATTGGTCCGTACCCAAAAATACAAAACAGGTTGAACAATTTCTGGGATTGGTAAATTACCACAAGAGCTTCATTAAAGATTTTGCTCATCTGGCAGCGCCTTTGTACAGCATTACAGGAAAGAATAAGTTTGAGTGGGGAGAGGCACAGGAAGATGCTTTTATAAACATCAAGAGAGCATTAACAACAACACCAGTGTTGGCACTCCCGAATAAAACTGATTATTTCATCCTGGATACAGATGCGTCCGAGGTAGCAATAGGTGCAGAGCTTTTGCAAATTCAAGCTGGCCTAGAAAGAGTGATTTGTTTCGGCAGTTTATCACTGTCCCATGAACAAAAACGGTACTGTGTGACTAGAAAGGAACTGTTAGCAGTTGTGCGATTTACGAGACAATATAGACATTATCTATTAGGTCGAGAGTTCACGGTGTGAACAGATCATAGTAGTCTGACCTGACTTCTCAACTTCAAAGAACCCCAAGGGCAACTGGCCAGATGGATTGAGGAGCTGAGTCAATATTACCTGGTCATAGAACACCGCCCTGGAAAGAAACATGGAAATGCAGATGCCCTGTCTAGACGAACAGAAGAAGACGCGGTCTGTCCCGAATACAGGCTGGGTAGGAAGCTAGCAGACTTGCCATGCTATCCTTGCAAGTATTGTGAGAAAGCACATAGAAACTGGTCAGACTTTGCAGAGACGGTGGACGATGTCAAACCACTTGCGACTGGTTCCAAACGCACAGTGTTCCAAGGGGAAGAGATAAAATGTCAGGTCATACAGATCAACCAAAGAAAACCACAGGATATCGCAATCAACACCAGTTCAATACCAGATACTAGCGGTGGTACCAATCTAGATGAAGTTCTGAGCATTGTAGAATTGAGGCTAACATGGTGTGCTCGAGACTACATGGCCTGAACAGCAGGTGAAAAGCGTAACTTTAGACAATGATGACTGGGATATTCTAAAAGAACAACAAGAGGACACTGATTTGAAGTTAATAGCTGCCTGGTTGGAACAGCAGAAAATCCCAGAGGAGGATGTGCTATTTTCTTCGAGCCCTGCAGCAAAATATTACTGGATCAACAAGGAGGTGTTCTTCTTGAAGTCGCAAGTAATATGGAAGAAATTGTCCGACGGTCAAACTGTTTTAGTGGTACCAAAATCATTGCAGACAGTTATGATACACGCCAATCATGATATACCATCAGCGGGACACCAGGGCGTGGATAGAACCAAAGCACGTATCAAAGAAAAATATTACTGGTATGGAATGTCTATAGCCATTAAAAATTATGTGCCTGCGGACTGTGCAACCGTAATAAAGGTGGAAATAGACTAGGCCGGTTCCCTCTCACAAATTTCCAGGCAGGAGCTCCAATGGAGAGAGTTCATTTAGATTTTATGGGACCTCTTCCGAAGACACCTCAGGGAAATGAGTATGTACTGATGATGGTAGACCAGTTCACCAAATGGGTAGAATGCATACCTTTGCCATCACAGACAGCTGAGATAACCGCCCATGCAGCCGTCACGGAATTCTTCAGCAGATTTAGGTATCCATTTCAGATCCATACCGACCAAGGTAGGAACTTTGAAAGTCAATTGTTCAGCACAGTTTGCAAACTTATGGGAATCCACAAGTCTAGTACCACTCCTTACCGGCCCTCCGCAAACGGCCAGGTAGAGCGTTTCAATAGAACCTTGATGAATGCTGTCCGGTGTTTTGTGGGTAACCAAAACAGCTGGGATAAACATCTGGCACAGTTGGCGGGAGCTATAAGGTCATCGGTCAATCGCCAGACCGGATTTACGCAAAACAGATTAATGTTGGGTAAGGAGTTGAACCAGCCAGCAGATTTATTGTTTCCAGGAGCACCCAGATCAGTGGCGGATCCCCGGATGAGTATGTTAAAGAGTTGGGAGGGGCAATCACGACCGCTCATGAAGCAGCTCGAGAAACTCTCAAGACAGCACAGGAACGGATGAAAAGAGATTATGATGTCAAGGTTCTTGTGAAAACATACAAAGTAGGAGACCCAGCGTTTGTGTTAGACACAGCTTCTACAAAAGGTACAAGCAAGAAGCTTTGTCCTAAGTATAAAGGCCCTGGAATTGTGGTGGAAAAGATAACAGCGGCGTTGTTTCGCGTAAAGATCCGAAACAAGGAATTTGTTGTAAACCACGATCGCCTGAAGTTCTGTTCGGACAGAGAGTTGCCTGCGTGGATTATCCGACTTCAGAAAGATCCCACTCTCTTAACAGCAGAACGTCCTGTAAATAAAGCGGGGGTCCCTGAGGACGAAAAATTGTATTGTACTTGCCGAAAGCCAAATGATTGGAAATTAATGGTCCAGTGTGATGACTGCCTAGATTGGTTTCATGGGGCTTGCGAAGGGGTTACTAGCAAAATGGTTAAGCGGTTAGGGAAATATGCTTGCCCAAATTGTAAGGCTGACCCAGTCGCGAGACCGGAACCGAGTCCTTAATTATTTTAGGTATACGGCCATGAAGGATGAAGACTGGCAGCGTGTGATGTCAAAGGGAGAGAAGGATATCCGGTCTTCAACCTCCAGAGGGATTCTAGTGCCTGCGGTACAGTTAGCCTGGGACCTAGGAATGATCAGAGGCATCTCCACAGAGTCCTACTTGCAGCTGGCCAAAGGGCAATATGGTCTGGCTGTAGAGAGGAAATATGTGCCATGGATACGAGATTTCCAATGGGCATGTGGGATATTTCTTAGCCGGAAGGAAATAAAGGACAATTTTCCTATACCAAAGGACATCGGCCAACCTAAGCAGCGGTCAACCAAACAGCGAGATGCTAAATCAGCGACCGTCGTTAGACCCAAGGAGGCTGATGCGAAAGTCATCGATCAACCAAAACAACGGTCAGTGCCAAAGCGAGTCGCTAGATCAGCGACCATCGTCGCTAGATCAGCGACTATCACTAGACCAAAGGATGCCGAGGCTGACACTAATCCAACCGGTGATGTATCTGAGATGGAAATAGATATCCGGATACCACAAACAAGGGAAAGGTACAGCGTTTCACCTGCTCGAGCAAGACCGATCATGATTTCACGGGCATGTGAGACCTCTCCCTCCCTCCTTCGAGATTATCTATTGCCCAAGGCTGACACTGGTAACAGATCTGTAAGCCCGAGACCGAAGACTGGACCAACTCCCTTGGTGGTGGATTTCAGAATATCACGGCCAGTCGTTCAGGAGGAAAACGGGCGATCATTAAGCCACAAACGGTATGAGACGCGGGTGTTCTATAACAAGGACCAACAGGGATCTTTGAGTCTTTGATCTAGGGACCGGAGAAGCCCATCCAGGGAGCACCAGGAACGCCGAAAAAGTCGAAAAGATTCCTACAACAAGGATCACCGGGGATCTTCGAGTCCACCTATGGACCGGAGAAACCCCTCCAGGAAATCCAAGAAACACCAGGAACGCCGAAAAGATGTGCGTCCTCATTCGGACCGGAGAGTTTCGCCATCGCCACGGAGGGCAGTGAAATACTACTCACCGGTGTGTGAACGACGAAGAAGTTCGCGTTCATCCCGGAGAAGTCCATCCAGGAAACATCCAGGACGACGCCATAGAAATTCGAGTTCCCCTTTGGACCGGAGGTATGCCCAATAGGTTCACCGAATTTCACGACGCCAATCACCTTCGCACCTGGATCACAGAGGTTCGCATTCTTCTAGGAGATCTCCAGTAGACCCTGGTAGAAGGCGATCTCTGGATGATCCCATAGACAAGGATCGAAGAGCTCCACTCAAGAGGGTACAAGATTCCACCCTACCAACTGAACCAGCCAAGAAGATTAAAAGATCTTGCTGTCCTTTAGAGGATTGTGGAGTTTATGCCCGCAGAGTGAAACGACATGTTTACTCTAAACACATACCGGTAGTGTTTCACGATTTCGAGACCCCGGAAATGCTGAGTAGTCGTTCGTTTCAGGAGCGCCGTCTATTAGGACTCAAACTCTTGGCCACAATGGTCCTTGGTGCTGATGGAACTCCAGAGAGACTGGTAAGGTTTGTCGGGACGAACCTGTGGATTGACCCGATAGCTACTATAACCCCCGAGACCGGGAGAGCGATGCTAAGCTTGTGTCAAGCCGCAGGGTGGATTGTTCCAGGGAGATTTACCCTGAATCCTGTCAACTCGCCAGCCGTGCTCATCCATTGGAGACCATTGTCATTCCTTATGAGTCGTCTCACAGGACCGGACTCTAGACTAATGTGGGAGCATTTTGGACCGGATGTTGAACCAGTTCAAACAACTGCATCTAAATCTGTTCCTGGGTTCAGCAAGTCCCGAAGGAATCGACCTAATCCCATCAGACGGGCCAAGGCCAAGAATCAGGAAACACACGTCTCTGAAGAGAATCAGGAAACCCCAGCCAAGGAGGAGTCGGTATCCAAGGAGCGAAGCCTAGTGTTGACTTCTACTACAGGAGTACCAGTCTCGTTGACTTCAACCACGTGTGGATCACTATCAAGGATGTCCCAGTCTGTGTTCGCTTGTAGAACAACAACTGGACTGAAGCTGTGCCTTGTGGAAGAGCCCCTACCAAGGCAGGTACAGGATCTAACTCTTGTATCGGACGTCACCATGAAGGACCTGGAACTGGATTATCAGGATAGTCCAGACAAACCTAATGCTGGATCCATCGAAATTCCATCCCAGAGTGAAGAAGAGGCTTTGCTGAGATCCGATCATGGCAGTCTAGATGGGTCACCCACCAAATTAAGGACAGACGTCATTGTGACAGAGCCCAGTCTCGTTGAGTCTCCTTCAGAGCTAACGACAGACGCGAGTGTTGCAAGTGTCGTGTATACCAACCCGAGGACTCTTCCTGCTATAACCGGTTTGGGGTCATGTATGTCCCCTTCGGGACCCAGGCCCTCCTATGCAGCGATGGCAAAGAGGTCTCCGGTTGCCCGAATAAATCCTCGAGCTCGACAAAGTCCCGAGACGAAACCTCCGGAACCCGCTCTCTTGACCAGCAGAAACAACGAGGCCTTCAATGAAGGACCTAGAGGGAGTGGTTACTCAAAGTACTGAGGTAATATCTCAACACCCAAAAATCCTGGTGGGAGGAGTAATGTTTTTTTGTGACCCAATAAATCATGGGAACATACCGTGGGGTTTAGGTAGTCAATGGAGAGTTGATGTGGGCGTTCATCCTAAGAAAATCGAGCAACTTACCCCGGCAAGATTTGATCGTCGGGCCCAAATTCTGATGAAACCAGAAGTGGTAGCTTTAGGGGAAGTAGGTCTATATTATACCGATCCCTCTACATCATGGGAAAATCAGACCCGAACGTTGGAAAAGGTATTGGGCCTTTGCAATCCAAGGCTGGTGTTAGTCCTACACATAAGAGGCAGTAGAGGAGACCATCTGGCAGAAGTCTCAACTCACTGCCTGGACATAGTAAAGCGTCACTGCCCACCAGAACAATGAATACATTTACACTGTTTCGGTGGGGACCTGGACCAGCTAAAGGCATGGAGAAGTGCGTTTCCGAATTTACTGGGCAAGTTTCTCGGTTTAATAAAGCCCAACGAGAATCACTTAAGGCCGTCCCTCAGGATCGACTCCTCATAGAGACCGATGCACCCTATTTACCCATGCTCATTGGGTTGGTTGTCACAACACCTGCTTACATTGGAGACGTGGCATACCAGGTGGCCCGGGTACGACTAGAACCAGTTTCAGTCGTTATCAAGACTTCCAGGGTGAATGGGGAACAACTCTATGTGGCCTCATCCGTGGAGGAATCAACGACGAACATGTGAAAAGACAGTTACAGTCCCCGGACTAGAATTTATTTCAGTCCATTCTGGGTGAGGAAACTAAAAGGAGGCTAGGACTAGAATCTAATTCAGTCCCAGTTTACAAGAATACTTCTCTCAAGCTGAAGGCTCACAAAGGACTAGAGCTTGTCTCAGCCCACTATCCAGGTGAGAAAGACTCAAAGAATTCCACGAAGTTCTACAAAAGAGAACGGGGAGGTGTGTAGCAATTATGCTAGAACCAGTCCAGGCAAATACGTCACTTCCGGTTTGTAGCCTGGAATTCATTACAAATCCAGAGCTCATGCAAAGCAGACGTTGAACCAATACAGTGGAAAACCTCCATCTGACTGTTTCTGACTTCTGATTATGTGAGTTACCATTTGTAATCACTGTGTAATATGTATATCTAGGGCAAGATTGCTTTAGAGACATAAAACCGATGTCACCGCATGGAGTCAAATGCACCATTAACTTCACAAACACAGCTATTTTGAACCTGGTGTAGCCTAAAGTGAAAATGTAGCACATTTTAATGTATTTATATTTGGATAGAAACCCATAATTCGTCCAGATCACTTCTACCAGTCACTTTAAACATAATTTGACGTTCTTGGAATTTCCTTAAGTATACTCTGTTTTTGGATAAGGAAATTCAACGTGAAGTAAGTATATGCAACTTGCAAAGTGCACACATAATCTAATATAAATTATATATTAAGATACCTCTAGGTAATTTAAAAACAAATACAATGCGAGCCATGAATACAATTTCACACTTACTTGTTACATGCTTGCAAGACAATAGTTAATTTAGTAGAGACATAAAACCGATGTCACCGCATGCAATCAAATGCACCATTACCTAACAAAACACAGCTATTTTGAACCTGGTGTAGCATAAAGTGAAAATGTAGCACATTTTAATGGATTTATATTTGTATAGAAACCCATAATTCTTCCAGATCACTTCTACTAGTCACTTTAAACATAATTTGCATGTCTAGGAATTTCCTTAAGTATACTCTGTTTTAGGATACCGAAAATCAGCGGGAAATAAGTATATGCAACTTGCAAATTGCACACATTATCTAATATAAATTATAAATTAAAATACCTCTAGATAATTTAAAAACAAATACAATGCAAGCTATGCATACAATTTCGCACTTACTTGTTACAGGGTTGCAAATCTAACAGTGATGGGGGTAATATTTCAAAGAAATAAAGAAAACACTATTTTATCCTGCTTACCTTATGTACACATTATAAAATTTAATGTTGTCCGATAAAAATTACGCCCCCAAACGCAATGGCACCGCAGATCCGCTCCGTACCACAAACAAAAAGCAAATAACCTATACAACGAAAAGGACAATACACAACATAAAAGAGTAGTGAAGACACAATTACCGAAGTGATGTAGACAGAGTGATTGTTTTCGAAAGCGAATGAAAGCAAGACGCATACTTAGGCAGGAGTTTAGTTATTAATCTGTGAATTGCATATATCCACGCACAAGCCATGCCAAACAAGACATACAACTACAAAGCACTGCACTATTAATGACTTCGTTCATATGCAGTCTAAATATAATGGCTGCCCAGTGTGATAGGGACCTTGGCAAGATGAAATAAATAATCACTGCGTCTAGTGTATTGAACAACACAAAGGGAGCATCAACAGATGAGGGTAAATTACGAACTTCAATTCCTCAGGTTTTCTGATCGTACCATAATAGTGTTTCTAATTCTGTGTTTTATACATTTTACAACACTATTTACGTGTATCGTTTGCTAATGTCTTTAGATGTGTACTTTATTGTTAAATAATTCCTCTTAATGGATGGTACTTTTATTTACACTGTCTTGTCAACTTGGGCGCTGCACACATGATACTAACGAGATTGTGTAGACATACACTCGATTTAAATTAACCAGGCCATATTGTCTACTGACCGTTCTAAGTCGGTAACCCAGTCTTCACCAACCTTTGTGTTTTGAATTGTTCTTTGAATTGTCCATTTAAAATGCTCTTTGTATGTGATGCAGTGCATACCTGTGGTGGCATTGCGTTTGTGTGCCGTGATTTATATATTGCAAACTAAAACATCATTTCCATCTAAGACGTTATTCAGATTTCTAGTTTATCCTAGCTTCTTGTTAAGAAGTAGTATGCGGCAGACAGTGTGTATGTTTGGATTGTTGCTGTCGTACGTATTCGTGGGTTAACATGATA
Source organism: Cyrtodaria siliqua (assembly GCA_037043455.1). Lineage (NCBI taxonomy): Eukaryota > Metazoa > Mollusca > Bivalvia > Adapedonta > Hiatellidae > Cyrtodaria > Cyrtodaria siliqua. The sequence goes on along the minus strand of JAWPHD010000055.1, from coordinate 627,006 downwards.
CAAGCACATATTGTTCGACTACAGCTATTACCCTCCGAAAAATAATTATTTCTAGTACTTGAATTGTTTTCTCCAAAGAAGTGCCGGAAAAATAAATGTAATTTTAAACTAAAATTGCAGTCGATCTCAATGTAAATAGCAGACTAAACTAATCAGTATTGGGTAAACATATGTTTCTTCCCATATTATACTTAAAATAATGTAACCAATTTTGCAGCTTTACTTCAATACTTCCAATGTTTGATTGCCAGCATTGTAATCTCATAAATACTTAAATTGACTCATCACTTAAGCGTTGTTGCACAAACACCTTTTGCAATGTTTAGTGGTGGACCGCAACATCTGAACTTGGCAAATGTTTGATAAGTTGAGTTTTTTAATCTGATAGAAGTTCTGACCTACTGACTAACTTACTTACATACTTATTTACTTAATGCCTTACTTACTTCTTTACTTACTGGCTTACTTACTTACTTACTTCTTTACTGCTTAATTCCTTACTTACTTCTTCACTTACTGACTTAAATACTTACTTACTTACTTATTTACTTAATTACACATGTATTTACTTACTTACGTACTTACGTATTTACGTACTTACGGTCCTATACTATTTGCGCCTCATATGTTAGCCAAGGTATTTACATATAGCCGCTCATGGACTATTCTATTTTGTTTCAGTTCTGGGGGCATTTTCCTGAAACTGTCAAATCAGCTGCGTCTTTATTTCCTGTTATTTTACATCGACTGTCAAATGATTGGAATACTGTATTACGGTTACAATGTTACACGTTTTAAAAATATACAAAACACATTTATTCATACAGCACAATCAAATACTAATACTAACCAATTAGATCAGTATTTCTTTAAAATACAATTTTAGAATAAAGTTCAAATACTATTGTCTTTAAGGCCCTTTAATATAAATAGTCAAGTTTCTCTTTAATCTAAATGTTAAAGTAATCCAGATTATTTTGAGTCTTTCCTGGTTTATTTCTCCACAATAGTCCAATTAATCTAATAGCACTTTACTATAGATGAGCACAATACTTTCTAATATAAAACCTCTCACAATATATATGTTTAATCAAAAGCATCCAACATAGTCACACTGATTCTTTTAATGTCTTTGTTCTGAACTATTAAATTAAATACTGAACTACTGGTCTCATCAATCTCACACATCCTTGCCTATATACTGTCATAGAATCCTCTAGAAGTTTCTGTGACAGAACAACAAACATTCAACACAAATATGTTTACAGAATGATCACTAAGATAAATATGTTATTTGTTTAATGGCCTTTAATGACAGAATCAACAATAAACATCATGTGGTGGTTATGATAAACATAACAGGTAACAAGTGTTTTAAGTTTAAATTAAGTGATGCCTACATTTCCTGGTTTACCAGCATAACAACCTCATGGGCAATGGTGTTTATCTGTGCTGTAGTACTATCGGCTAACACAGATTCGCTCAGAGAGAGAACACAGATTCGCTCAGAGAGAGAACACAGATTCGCTCAGAGAGAGACCTGATATTGTTCTAGTTTTACTAATTCACTGACATTTAAAACGACAATGGATTAACGAGGGAAAGTGCAAATTAAGTTTTTAATATATAATTATGTAAATATATCGAACTTCTTCCCCAAGTATTTAAATACCTTTAAGTGGAAACGTCTTTACGTAATTATGTTATAAATCGTGGAATCCGCTAAGTGCCTAAAAAAATACACTATTGATAAAAGCTTTTTCAAAGTTCTATGTCTCATCCAATTTGAAACGACTATACCTTATTTGTCTTCCGCTTAACAGTATAAAAAACGCAGTCATGTTTAAAATAGTTTTCTGAAAATCCAATAAGAGATGTCTGAAAGCTTCTGAGACGAAACGCCTTAGAATTAATTTTCAAATTAAGTTTCGTTAGCCTACGGTACTATAGCCGTTGTACAGAATATTGAACAACTTGTTTCTACAGTACGAAGCATTTGACCATTGGTGGTGAATACAGTTAAAGCAAATGGATTTACACTGTTCCTATGCAACATCACTAAATTAAAGATTTGGACATCACTGTTTATATATTTACGGTCAATGAAAACAACAAATTATTTTAAAAGTTAAGTTTTGAGGCATTTTCGACATAATATGATATAATCCATATAACGAGTCGACAACATTTTTTACGTGCATATCTGGATTAAGTGCATTCCACATTGGTGTTATGAAAAGCACGTGCATTTCCGAATTTCTTCCGTAAAATTAAATAATTTTCTCGGAAACATTCATTGCATAATACTGTCAGTAGTCAAACAATAACAAGGCCAGTAAATCAAACTGGAATGTATTCTGAGACAGATTAATGCAGCTTGACATGTAATGGAACCGTTTTATTTTTATGATTATCCATAGTAAGCAATGTGAAATAACATTGGAAATAACTGCGTAACTGCTTGTCACAAAAGCCTACAAATAAACATGTAAGACAAGTTAAGTATCAAGATTCAATACTTAAAAACAAATCCATATAGAAGCTCTAGGATCGGGCGACCCAATGTCAGTATAATGTGACTTCGTCATGTCACATGTCTACGGCGTGGTATTCCAGGTTGGCAGCACAATAACGTTGAGGATTGTTTAACATGCCAGTGTTCATATTATTGGATTGGATTGAATTAAAAAAGCGCGAAATTACAGAGTCAGGATTGTCACTATCCTGTGATCCAATTATGAGTTCTCTACATCTTTCATATATTGAATCATATTCAATAATACCGTATGCATTAGTAGACATTATTTTCCTTAATAAATGCGTTTAAGGTTATTTAAAGCTAATGCAATATTTGGAAAACTGTATTTGAAATGTTATAGTGTTAATCCTACCCCATGCATACAATTGTATTTTAGAATAACAGGATCATTACATGTAACACCTTAATTTTCACAAAACCAGGAGATAACACAACCTAATGACAATATAACTCAAAGTGTAATATATTATATTGTACGTTCTCTAATGACAATTCTGATATTTGTTATAATACATATAGCCTGTTTGTAATGTGATATTGCTGATGAAGATAGCATGTTTGTATTGTAATACTGCATAATAAATATGGCCGAATTGTATATTTGGTATGTTTTACATTCAAAGGCACAATTGTTATAAGTATTAATTTTACTTAAAACATGCGAGCAGTAGTATTAATTTTACTTAAAATATGCGAGCAGTAGTATCAATTTTACTTAAAACATGCGAGCAGTAGTATTAATTGTACTTAAAACATGCGAGCAGCAGTAGTATTAATTTTTCTTAGAACATGCGAGCAGTAGCATTATTTTCCTTAAAACATGCGAGCAGTCGCGATGAAACGAAGCTTGCAATTAGTTGTGTTTTTTATTATTATTCTTATCATAGGTTCTAATCTCCAACAACATGATTTTTGTGAAATTAATGCACGGTCTACACAATTCTAGTTTTCAAATTGCATAAAGAATACGTGTACGTTGAATTGCCTACTAATTTATACTAATCAAAGCAAATATTTGGAAAACAGTTTTCTCTGAAGACCCCGCGCAACTTCTTATGAGGTATATGTATCTCAGCTTATTTGTTTTTTCTTGAGCGTGTACTCGAGATGAGGACTTTAATATCCGTGATCTTTGTATAACTAAAAAGCTATTCCACCAGTTACATGGTTACCGATACCATAAACTTCGTAAAACCTTTGCAAAATTGTGTCATCGTGACCCTGATCGTCTTTCCAAATATCAAAGCAATTTAAGAACTCTTCTGTGACAAGAACTATCACAACCTGACTTCTGGTGACGTGATTTACAAACTTCCTAAGATCCTTGGCCACAATGTATTCCTCTTTAAATGTGCGATGACCGGACAGGATGTGGACTTTAAATGACGTCTACTTAAAGCCCAAAAGGACGGTGACGTTTGATGTTTGTCTCAGTTTTGTTTTGTCGTGCCCACTATAGTTTATTCTCTTGTTGCTCTGGCTTCTACCAAGGCACTGAGTACCTTCTTTGTGGCTTTCTAGGCTATTGCTTTTTGTATATATAAACGAGCATCTTTGTTTTTTACTTATATCGCCTAATAATGCTGCCTTGTGGGTTAGAGAATAGTTCATGGCGGGGATTTCTTTATTTACACTGTCCCATTTTATTGGGTTGACAGAAGGGTAAATGTGAGGTTTGGTGCACCCTAGAACCTGGTTTAAACCCCCCAGCGGCCTTATTTTTCGCTGACCGTTCCAAGGCGGTAGCCCTTTTGTCAATTCTTTTGTGTTTGTGTTGTCAACATTTTATTCATCTTTAAATATGTTCTTCGTTTCTGTGTGTGTTGATTGTCGTTATTGAATGCTGCTTTTCCTGTTCGATTATGCTATCTATATTTACAGATATCAACTGAGATATCAACTTAGAGACCCAAAGGTCCATAATCATACTCTATTTTATGGTCCTTGAATGTTACATTTCCTGTTCGACTTGTATATAAGTGTACATAAAATAAGATCCTGCATAGAGAATATTGCTCTTTATGATCCTAGCATACATTCAGGTAGGCCGGATATTCAAGATGACTGCCACAGCTAAAAATATGTTTTTGTGGCGACTATTCCAAAACTGTAAACTATATCGCTTTGGAACCTTTACCAAAATGACTGGCACAACATGTAGTTGGTCGTTATCAAAATATGTTTCAATTCGATGTCAAACATGGCCGTCACTACACATTGTAATATAGGAACACTTGTGGCGACAATTCCTCTGAAACTGCTTAATGGATTTTCAAAAAAACATTATAGGAAAGTTTTTCTTGATTTCTAGTTGATCCTAAGTAAAAATCTGGTCAGTCGGATATTCAAGATGGCCAACACAGCTAATTCAAGATGGCCAACACAGCTAAAACCAAATTTTAAAAATTTCAAATTTGTGGCGACTACTTTTCGAAACTATTAGTAAGTGGGGATAATTAACAATATCAAGATTAAAATCATCGCTCATGTCATAGATTTTGCTAATTATTTTACCATTTTCAAAACAGAGATTTAAATCGAGAGAAGAAGCGTTAGTATCAAAAATATTAGCTTTGTTACTTTGAAGTTCTTTAGGATATATATTATTAACCATAATCAGAAAGGGTGGTCAATGTTCAATATGTCATCCAGATACCGAGAGGTGTCATTAAAGGCTTCAATAACATCTGCCTGGGTATCTTGTGAACGACTCAACATGAAATCTCTTTCATAGCAATATAAAAACAAACCTGTCTAAAGGGGGGTGCACACTATAGGGATACCAACATTTTGTCTATAAATGGAGTTCCATACCCGACGAAAATATTATCCAATAAAACAATAAGTGATTCACAAACTTCATGGCATGTCCAAACTGCCGTTAACAAAAAACGCTTTAATAGTGTAACAGGCCAAAAAATTTGTATTTTAACTAGCAAAAGAACATCATTGTTCTGTACATTTTAGGCTATGCATGACAGTCGACGTTTTGTAGTGTAGGCAGACCACCATGTATTCAGTGATCCTATACGCTAGTTACATCCATATATTTTTGGATTTCTATTTTACTTTTTACTTAAACCATGTAAACATTCATGAATATTAGTAGAGCATCCATTACGTACTTGCTGTGTTTTATTATTAGAACAATAATATCAACCACCATGCTTTTGATACTAATGGTTGCTTCGATCTACTGCAAACGTCTGTGTGATCGCGCATGCGTAATAATGTTTCTGCATGGAGTTTGTTCAGACCATTTCAGTTAACATTTACAAATTTATTATATTATTTAAAATAACAAAATGAGTTTGTTTTTCTCAAGTAGTTACATAACTTTAAGCCATAATATTGAAATCGGTGTTTGGTATTTAAAACACACTTTTCTGGCTGTATTAAAGGGTCAAATTATTGTAAAATGTTAATATAATGAGAATTACTTTTTCTTAAGACGCTAACACGTTTGATAGCTGCGATTCACGTGGATTATTCCAAAGCTGCTTCCTTTAATACTTTGAATCACTAAAACGAGATATTTAAGGTACGTTTACTATAGAATGCATCCTTTTACAGTGCCTCTCACATGTTAACAAATCATATAAAACCAGCTGACATATGCTTATTATTTTAAAGTATACTTAAGAAATGTGTAATTTGCAAAGGGTTTGTAGTAGCATTCATAGTTTGTAATATGGAGTTGCAGGTACCAGCTTTGGTATTATATGCATACATTATACACATACAGATGGTATTCAACAGTTTCATATTGAGTTCATTTATTTGTGCGTGATTTTATATAACTTACATTACCCACATAATTATGATGTTGTTATTGATTTATTTTTAATGTGAAAATCGAGGACGCTGTAACTATGTTCATAGATAAACGTAACCTTTAGAATATGCGATGAATGATGTTCTGGAAAGGTTCGAGCTTTCATGGTATGATTTATCTTAATCTCTTCCGTGGTCGAGGGGTTAACGACGTTGCGTTGCAACCCTTCTCGTATCTCACCGCCGCGGTTTCGAATCCACAAATTGAAGCAACGGTTATTATATCTATTTATATTATGTGGATAGACTCTCATATTGTTTTACACTTCTACTAGCCCCTTTATTATAATCTGCTGGGGTCTGTGGTATTTAGTAATTTATACTCACTTCCGTTCGGTGATATCCTGTGTATTCGGATAATTATATAAACAACAACTTGAAACAATATATAAGTAATTGGCAAAAAACACAAAGTATCTCATATAAACTAATTATTAAAATACTTCCGAATAAATATAATTTCAACCAATAATATGCACTACATGAATATCATGTCACACATAATTTTAGCTCTTTCTGGGATGAGGATACGTCAGAGTAATGTGTTAAATCATTGTATCTTTCTAAAATATACTACTAGATTTAGAGTGACTGCTTTTGAAAGAGAACGAAATCAAGATTCGTAATAAAGCGATAAAGTAGTTATTGAACTGTGAATTGCATACACCCACTCACCAGACATGCAAAACAAGACACGCTGCATTGCAATACAGAATTCACCATAATGCATTATTCATGAATTTATTCATGTGCAGTTCTACACACAATGGCTGTTCAGTATGATAGGGACCTTCCAAGATGAAACACCTATCAGTGCGTCAATTATTTTGAAAAAACAAGAAAGGCACATTCTCAATCATTTGGGGTAAATGCGTTCCAATTTTAAATAAAACAAAATATAAACAAATGACCATTGTGCGCATGGGTAAGGTCGTTTACATGTTATATGATATTTAGATTTCTCACATGGTGCGTTAATCCCAGATTATTATTAAGGAATTGCTTACGGCAGAATGGATGAAGGTGTAGAGTGTTACTCACGTCTTTACATTACTAATATGATCCTAGCACATGAATTATCCTGTTCAGCTGTAGCTATTACCCTCCGTGAAAGCGATTTCCTCTATAACCTTGATGCTTTTCTTGAAGTAGTTTTTAATTCAAATTTCAGTCTAACTCAAGTCGTTATAAAAACACAAAATGGAAGTTAACTGCACCATGAATTGAATGTGTAGTAGTTCTTTCAGATTGATTAGAAATGTTACTATTAACAATTACAATGGTTTATTTCGGTCATTGGTGGCGCGCCTTGACATATGGAGGAGTAGATGATTAAAACGGTTGGGGGTAAAACACTGCCCATAGGATCGTGTTGTTGTATTAAAATTGCTGTATTGAAATTGGCTCTATGTCATAGGTCCATATATTAAGTAACTATTATAGCTAAACTTTGAAAGTTTATACAGTTTTTCTACATCATAACATGACCCAGCATGAGCTGCACAAACCGATTTCTACTGTAATCCTTACAAAAAAAGAGAAATAACATCCTCTAAGTACGACTTTTATAATAAATCAATGAACGCTCCGAGTGAAACAGTTAAGATTAATTGTAATGGGCTACTAACTGAATATGAAAGTGCTATAGCTCTTAAACAAATGAATATTAATAAAAGTCCAGGATCGGGTGGCATCACAACCGAGATTTATAAAATATTTTGGAATGACATCAAATTATATCCCTTAAATTCACTTAATTACTCTCTGCAAATTATAACATGACATAATTAAAGAAACAAAGCATTATAACTATTCTACCTAAACCAGGGAAAGATACGGCTTATATAGAAAATTGGCGTCCAATCAGTCTCTTAAATGTCGATTATAAGATACAAAATCCATAGCAAACAGAATAAAAGTGGTTTTACCGTCATTAATAGACAGTTCATAAACTGGTTTATAAAAGGTAGATACATAGGTGAGAATATAAGGTTATTATTTGAAGTATTAGACCATGTTGAAGACTACAATCAACCGGCATTGTTATTTTTTTAAGATTTTGAAAAAGCGTTCGGAAGTTTGAATCAAGAGTTTATTCTTAAATGCTTGAAACATTTTAATTTTGGTGACTCTCTGATAAATTGGGTAAAAACTCTTTTATACAGATGCTAAAAGTTGTATTATTAATAACTGATTTATTTCTGATTTTTTTCCAGTAGAACGCGGTGTTCTCCAAGGATGGCCCTTGTCCCCATATTTATTCATTATTTGCATTGAGCTTCTATCTAATGAGATAACAAATAACAAAAATATTAAAGGAATACTTATAAATGATCAAGAAGTTAAACAAACTTTATTCGCAGATGATGCATCGTTTCTCACAGATGGATGAAGGAAATTTTTTGAAACCTTAATGGATGTTATAAATAATTTTACAAATATATCAGGACTCAAATTAAATGACTCCAAATGTACAACGTTAAGGGCAGACTCACTACGAAATTCGGATTTTAAATATTCTCCAAAAAATATATTGTATTGGTGTTCTTATCAGGCAAAAGCATTAGGAATGTAATTTCACACACATATAAAAATTATTATAGCCTTAAATTTAGATCCGAAGGTAGAAGAATTAAAAAATTGTTTGAAAAGCTGGCAGCTCAGAAAACTTACGCTACTAGCAAAAATTACTGTCATCAAATGTTTTGTATTCCCAAAAATGATATATCCTCTAACGGTTCTGCCTAACCCTCCAAAAGAAAAGATCAAACGAATTAATGACCTAATGTTCTCATTGTTATGGGATAATAAACCAGATAAAATAAAATGGAAAACAATTATTCAGGATTATGAAAATGGAGGAATAATATTGATTGACATAAATAAATTTCATAATGCATTAAAAGCAAATTGGAGGAAACGAATACTAGATACTAAATCAGACGGCAAATGGAAAGTATTTTACACAAAACTGAGAATTAAAGAAAGTCGGAGGACAGCTCTTATTAGATTGCAATTTAAACAAAGCATGTATTTTTAAATTATTTCCGAAAGACAACTTTTATAGAGATATTATATTAGCATGGAATGAAATATGAAATAAAAGAAAATAAATGTAACGAAAATGTTAGTCAAGAAATAATATGGAATAATTCGGATATCAAAACAAAACAAAGACTTTTTAAAATACTCCTCGATTATAGCAAGTATACCTAAAGAATGGAAAGAAAAGATAAAAAATGAAGATATTAATGCAGAAAGAAACAAAAGTTTCCTAAATAAATTTCTTAAAACTAAACAATCAAATAAATTATTATACAATGTCCAGATACAAAATGATACAGAAACTGACATGGAAATAAAACCACAAAAACATGGGAAAACATGTTTACAGATATAGAATGGAAAGACGTCTATATCACTCCAATAAAGTCGACAATAAATATAAAATTAAGGAAAGTTCCAATATAAATATTTAATGAGAATAATACTCACAAATAAATCGCTATTCAGATAAAAAAAATCGTTCACTCAAGTCTCTGTGAATGGTGTAATATGAACATAGAAAACTTTTTAGTCTCCATATTCTTCTTTCAAAACTTACATAATTCTATACTAAAATATACTCTTCTATACTTTTAAAAACTCTTTTCAATAACCTTCGTCCGTAAACAAGCAAGGTATTTCATCATAAATACAAACTGTATTGTAAATAGTATTTTATTATATACCATATGCTAATGCGGTTGTATAATGTATCAAATGAATGATGAAATAAAAACATTGTATAACAAAAAACATGACCTAGCATGTAAGGTTTCATAACTCTGTGCTACTTTCTGCAAAAAGTATGCCCCTTTTTCAACTTAGTATATTGGTTAAATTTTTCGGTTAAGGTCCACTTTTAGCCAGTATGTTTTTTGAAAAAAATACGACTTATTGTCATCTCTCGTTGTCTGTATATTTGGTTAAGTTTTATGTTAAGTGCACTTCTTTCAGTAACTATAACATATACAGCTTTGAAACTTTGCTTGAGCATGCTATTTCCTGACGCATGCCATGCAATACTGGTTTCGACCCAGGAAAATCTTAATGATCAGCTCTACGTGGCACACACTTATGACAAAAATCAGTGTCAAACATTCAAAAAAAAAACTGTACGATATCTTATCACTACAAACCAATTCTTTCGAATACATGTGCACCTACCCTAGCGATTTGTCATAGTACACATTTCACTGCTCATATCAGCTTCTTTTTTGATATTTTTTTAAATTAATTCCAACTACCTCAACATTATAAAAATCTTCACAACATTCTAGAAATATATAGCATCAGCAATTAATGATAACACTTATACTTTTTAAAATATTTCTACATTTTTGTTGATATATAATAAAAATTTGCAAAAAAACACGATGATTTTTTCCTCTTTTGAAAACACTCTGCGCCGCCCTGATGCTTTGCATCAGTTTCTTCTTGTATATTAGTTTGTCTGTTTGTGGACAACTATATGTTAGCGGTTAATAGCAAAGAAATATAAAAAAGATCGGACAGGGAAAGCAGCATTCAAGGAGGACAGTCAACCATAAAACACAGAAACAAACACGCAAACAGACAAACAAGAAGGCAAAAGCAATAATAAATTCAAACGACATCACAAACACAAAAGGGTTGACAATAGGGCTACCGCCTTGGAACGGTCAGTGGCAAAGTAGGCCACTGGGGGTTTAAGGGTGCACCAACCCTCACACTTACCCTTCTGTCATCCCATTAAAACAGGACAGTGTAAATAAAGAAATCCCCGCCATGATCTAATCTCTAACCAACAAGGCAGCATCAATAGGCAATATAAGTAAAACACAAATAAGCTCGTGTAAATATAATACAAAAAAACAATAGCCTAGAAAGCCACAATGAAGGTACTCATTGATTTGGCAGAAGCTGCTCTACACGTGAATGCTATAAATCGTCCGTATGAACCCCGCTAAGGGTAAGGCTATAATGTATCACCCTTTAGAAAGTAAAAGAGCAAATATATTATTGCGTGTCTGTATATATAAGCGGAATAATTAAATAAACGTATGCCCTGCTTATATCAGCCGTTCAGATAAATAATTGCAAAACAAGATACAACACTTATGGTCAACACTTATGGTCAACAATAAATTATAAATATTCAGCAAAATTAGAACCAACAATTTTATTGTTTGACCATGTTGACTGGAATATGATAATGATTGTGTCTCAACTCTCACCGGAATATAGGGTCGTATTGAAATAACAATTTTCACTGTACACACAAACAAAAACAATGCCGACCTTAAAGAGACACATGCCAATCTTGAAGTTGTATCAAGAATTAGAAGTATCATCTCGACTTATTAATACTGTATCATTTTCACTTTAAATCTGCTTGCAAATAATTAAATAACAATTTGATTTTTTCTCTTTTTTTTCTTCGTTATTCTGCCATAGGTTAGATATATTATTGGTGCAATATGATCATACAAAAACATTTTACTTTGAAATATTCTTGTAATTAATCTTAATGATTGAACAAATGAAAGTTATATAGAGAAACTAACGAGACGCCGAGAGTTTTTAAAATAATCAAGGTTGCCATGTGTCCCTTTAACGTTTTTGATCAAATATTTTCATCTCAGATCGTAGTTTATGCTAATATGTACAAAGCTTGTTGACAGAGAGTTTGCACACAAAACCCCGTTACAACATCTCAACTGGGGAAATGTATGCAGATTGAGTTTTTATTAAGTTAGTGTAGGTTCTCAGCTCCTAAATTAGTGGACGATCAATAAACCAAATATGTAGGTGATTGTCGTATGTGCATTGCTCTTAGGTTGGTCACGCCACAATTCAGATAGCATCAATCAATTAAAATACTTTCAATCCCTAAATGCTTCAGAAAATATAAATAATAAACATTAGTTCGTAGCTTTAATATGTCATTTGATATGAATCGAATTTTATGTTTCTAGTACCCCTTTCAATGAAATCATGTCAATGGCATGTCGCATCCGTCTTCAGAATGGTTGATAATGTGCTTTGACTGTGTAGGTTACATCTCAGGTTACATCTTTACATTTTAGAAACGTGCATGGTGGCCCAGTAAGAAATAACTGGACTGTTGCAACAACAACAACCTGTTTAAAATTTCACATCTACCATTTGACCGACTTGTTTGCAAGTTGTCGAGCAGTCTGATATGCTATCAGCAATTGTTTAGTGTTTCGGACTTGTCAGAGGCATATTGAAACAAAATCAGAACGTTTAAAATAAAAAGTATTTAAATCATTGCAGAATCGATACAAATCTTGACTATTCCTTTACCTGACTGACTTGTATTTTTGTAATTTACAACAACTTGAAGGTAACAGCAACTACAAAGAGTGTTTTCTATTTTACAGTTTTACATTCAGCCGTTCTATGTATACGATTTATTGTTTGCGGGAAGAGGATAACCGCATGACAGTGTGGTAAGCAATTAGTCTTAGGCCATACCAATCTGATTCGTTCTCCGGAACGTCCGAATCAAGAGATCGACGATCATAATATAAACATTTAAAAAAAATCGCCCACATGTAAAACAAATGGCTGACAAAAAAAAGGAAAAATAATAATCCGCACGCTTCAGGTTAAAAGCACTCACCTGTTAAAAATCGGAAAATCAAAAAAGAAATCAATAAATCGCTCGCTCGCTCCTCTTTTTCCCCCTGAAAATCCAAAGAACTATTTATCAAATTGGTATGTCCTTAGGACGCTCTGCGATACAAAATATAACAGTACATCATATCGTTATGAATGCATAAACAACTTCGAAGTAGAAATGCGTGCATAACATTAATATAGGAACTGTATGTATGCACTCTACAGATTTAAAGGTACACGTTTAGACATCATTTGTCATTTAACACACCATTCGAGATATGTTTTGTTTTAGACTTGATTACATTCTAAAAGTTGTTTATCACTTTTCGAAACGGGTGATTGCTTGAAAATGAATTTGATGTGTCTCGGTTACAGCATTGTCATTTCTGTGAGCTGTTTTTTCTCATCTAGACTGTCCGTAGTTTTAAGTATTTCCGATGTAACGAACATGACTGACGTGTTTATTACTAAATGCAACCCGATTTGGTAAATTAATCACGAGAAACAATTTGTTTTAACGATTTCACAACCATCAGACAATTATGTAAGGCATGTATTTTCTTCAACTGTCTACTAGCTTAGATTTTTTCATTAAAATGTTACAAATGAAACACAAAGTAGGTCAATAGGACTCAATTCAATACGGCATATGCATTCATTGGTAATGCATTTTTTTCATCTCAGAGTAAAACAACATAGGTTTGGGCATGCGCAGAATACTTTTTAGAGTAGACTTGTAATTGTTAAACAATTCCGCTGTTAACGCATATTTATTCTGCTGCCGAAGGCAGCAGATTCTTATATTACTTTAGTATTTACACATGGTAAGGTAGTAATGAATAGTTTCTTTGAGTGCACATGGTAAGGTAGTAATGAATAGTTTCTTTGAGTTTTTTCACTTTGATAACTGCACATGGTAGCAATGAACAGTTTGTGTAAATTTCAAAATTCAAAATTCAAAAATTCAAAATTCAAAAATTTCAAAATTCAAAATTTCAAATTTCAAAATTCAAAATTTCAAAAAATTAAAATTGCAAAATTGCAAAATTCAAAATTCCAAAATTTCAAATTTCAAAATTTGAGAATTCTAAATTCAATATTTCAAAATTCAAAATTGTAAAATTCAAAATTAAAATTCAAAATTCAAAATTAAATTTCAAAATTCAAAAATCAAAAATTCAAAATTCAAAAAATTCGAAATTCAAAATTTCTCAAAATTTCAAAATTTCAAAATTTCAAATTTAAAAATTTCAAATATTCAAAATTCCAAATTTCAAAAATTCAAAATTCAAAAATTTAAAAATTCAAAATTCGAAATTCAAAATTTCTCAAAATTTCCAAATTTCAAAAATTCAAAATTTCAAAATTTCATCAAAATTCAAAATTCAAAATTCAAAATCCAAAATTTCAAAATTCAAAATTCCAAAATATCAAAATTCAACATTTCAAAATTTCTAAATACAAAATTCCATGAATAATTTGATTTAAAAATACAATAATTGTTGAACAGTTCTTGAGTTTTTCGCTTTGATAAGGCAATCTTATAATTACACATGGTAGCAATGAAGAGTTTATTGTGTTGTGATGCACACGCTAACGCACACGCATCCCTTACAGGTGAACAATTGTATTTATATGCTGATGTGTAATTCTAGCATGTCGTGCTACAAAGGTGAATATATAATCAATATGTAACGCATGTAAAGGATATGACCAGAACGTCGTCCACCTTGATTTAAAATGTTTGGTAGGAAGAACTGATGGTAGAAATTGGGAAGAAAGTAAAAACGGTCGTGGCATGTTTACGCCCTCGTGGCAACAATTTTTTTTTAAATATTGTTTTAACACACGTAGTTTGATCTGTTATTATGTTAAACTTTCTTGCCAGTTTCTACCAAGATATAATGCTATTTTCTCTCGGCAGCTATTTTACGCTTGCGTAAAAGCTTGCTTGTTCGCTCTTATATAGCTTTAGTAATTGCACATGGTAAGGTAGTAATGAATAGTTTCTTTGAGTTTTTCAGCTATAAACATGCTTTACAACTTGAATTCCTAGAGAACTCGTCTGAAAAACTTGAATGGTATAAACACATATTTTGTAATGTTGAAAGGTTACCATTTCACTTGCTGAAATGACGTTTTCGTAAACCAGTCTACTGAAATCATTACTATTATATGTAAATTAGCGACGAAACATTCAGAAGCCTCAGGAAGGTAGGGTTCAAGCCTGCTGATTTCCCTTTTCTTTTTTTTATCTTTTTTTTTTAATTTTCATTCGTTTTTATTATTAAATCAAATTATTCAATGAATACAATTGGTTAAAAGTTGATCACATGATTAAAAATAAAAAGGTATATTGACCTGAAAAACGTATATTGACTTTTGTGAAAAATAAGTATGAAAAATTCAATTTCCATGAATATTCAAAATTCAAAATTCAAAATATCATAATTCAAAATATCAAGATTACAAAATTCAAAATTTCAAAATTCCAAATTCCAAAATTCAGAATTTCAAAATTCAAAATTTTAAAATTCAAAAATTTCAAAATTTCAGTATTACAAAATTTAAAATTTCAAAATTCAAAATTTCAAAAATTCAAAATTCCATGAATAATTTGATTTAATAATAAAATAATTGTTGCCTTTTAGTTTCGGTCAATATATAGAGTTTAATAACCAGTGTTTTTGAGATAGGGAAATATCTCCCGAGGTAGAGAAATGTCCATTTATCTAGCGAGTGAGATATTTTCAGTATCTCAAAAACACTGGTTATTAAACTATATATTACATAATTTAAAATGATATTTTATTGATATTTCTAATGATTCACGCCTTTTTACACCAGTTTGCACGAGAACGCCAATACGACGTTACATCATCCAAGACGACGTTACGTCATACAAACAAAACAAGTGGAGCCGGAACTCTTCGTTAATTTCCGTAATCGTTATTTCCTAGTGACGGAATCTGACGAAGACGTCCGTAAAACAATCGGAACGTCATTTGGCATTTCCGCCACTGACGGAAAAGGCCGAGCAATGTTCCGTAGCTTTTCAATTCCCAGTATTTCCTATATAAATCAGAGACAATTATGTTATATGTGTATTTATCGACCTGAGAAAAGTGATAGAAAAGTGACATCGATCTCGGCTATCGCCTCGGTCGATATCACTTTTCTCAGGTCGATAAATACAGAAATCGACCTCACTAAAAGCCAATAATTTTATAATATTATTCCTTTACATTTGTCACTTTGATAACGCAATCTTAATAATTACACATGGTAACAGTGAACCGTTTATATGTGTTGTAATAATGTACACTCTAACGCATACGTGAACAATTGTATTTCTGTGGTGATGTGTACTTCTAGCACGTCGTATTACAAGGTAATTGTAATCAATATGTAAGGCATGTCAAGGTTTTTGAACAGAAAGAAGCGAGGTCGCCCACATTGATTTAAAATGCCTGGTTGGAAGAACTGGTGGTAAAAATCGAAAAGAATGTAAGAAAAAACGGCCGTGGCGTGTTTATGTCTCCGTGACAACATTTCTTTTTTTCAATATTGTTTTAACACCCGTGACTTGATATATTATTATGTTAACTTCTTGTTTTAGCTTGAAATTGATTATTTACTGTGGTATATGTTCGTTAGCTTGAAAGAGATGCATCTGATTGGTCAATACATCCCTCTCGTTCTCAGATAAAAGACGGGTAGTGCTAGAGAATAACTTGTGAAACTCTGGTAAGCGTGTGTAATCAAAATGAGTTTTTTTATTAAGTATTAATGATCTCAGATTGCAATTAAGTTAAACTCTTGTATCTTCGTATGTTTGCCCCCCTTAACATGCATATGCATATGTAACAGTAAAACGTATTATAAAGAAAAAATTTAGTTTATTAAACTAATATCCCAAATTGTGTATGAATGTATTTAAATGTATGAAACCAAGCTAATTTAACTTATATATATGTAGTAAAAGAATATATGTTTATAACGTGTATCATAATTTTGTACGAGAATGTGTTGTATATGTTATAATATATAATGACAACGAACAACGTAGGTGAAAGCCATGACGTAGAGTAAGTAAGTGTGTGTGTAAGGTTAATTTGTTTTCTTAAGTAAGATATAGATACGCTTCCTCTGCAATGCATGCTATTAAAAGATGTCGGAAATCAGACATCCAACCAAATAAGGCTGACCACAACGATGAGATGATAAGTTTGTGTCCACTATTAGGTAATGCCACTACGGTTAATTGCCAGCTAATTAGTCGAGAACACTATTTCGTGCCGTATATAAACGAGTAGGATAGCGGACCTTTGGAAACGGCTGAACACGATAAGTACGAAATATTGCAGTCTCGGTTTGATTGAGACTGTTCATGAACGGTAGTGATATATGCTTGCTACCGTTCACGCCCCCTAGTCTCGGGTTAAGCAGAACTCAATATTCATAAAATCAATAGTACAGAATTTTAACCATCCCGAAGATGGCATGCATATGGCGATGGACATGCTATATTTCCTGCCATTAGCTCGTACAAGCTGTGAAAAGTATATGGCTAGTTTATAACAAGAAGGAACGTTCGTGATGTCTCTAGTTCCAGGTATTTGAAATTGATATATAACTTATTTAACATGCGTTCGTGTCAATATTGAAAGTTACAACTAGTGTTTTCAGTAGTGTCTATGTTAAACATTTGCATATGAAATACGAATTGCATTAAATCATAGGATATTTAAAATTATCGTAACTGTAGTGAATAATAATAATTTACTTTTAAAGAAGAATACATGCTTAATAGGTAAATAATGTTAATTTGCAAATACGTTGTTATATATAAAATGATGTTAGGGTATTACTTTTTATGATGTGTTTTCAGTTTGTTATGAATGTTGAATAAAGCATGCGGATATTTCACAACAAGACAGAACGTAAGTGTTCTTTCTAGTCGTGAGCCAGTAGCAACGTTTCACGAATCAATTCTGAACTGAAGATGTGTCAAGAACAACCAAATCATAGTGTTATACATGTATAAAGGCAAACACACGTTTGCCTGAGTTACATAAAATACAGATTTAGTTTATTCTTGGTTTAACCTGGTTTTTTATGATTTGTATTGATAACTTTGGCACACCTGTGATTTTAACTGCCATTGACCATTTTTTGCCGCTGGCCGTTCCAATGTGGTACCCATATTGTCAACTCATTAATACTTTTTGTGTCATGTACTTTGCTTTTATGTATCCTTGTAATTAGTGTTTGTTTTGAATTCTTGTTTTGTGAATGTTACATTTGACGTTTTACCAATTTGTATTCATTTGATACTATATACCAGGTGGCGACAAATAAGAGTTCTACCGACTGAGCAATGGATTATTCATCATTCACCTGAATTTCTAGTAAAGCATGAGAATCACGGCTGGTGTTTCTCAGGATCATTATGTGGTTCGGGTAAGGACGGTTATCTGCAGTATTGTCTCGTCTTGTCGTTCCCTCAATGTTTTATTCTCTTGTTGCTCTGGCTTCTGCCAAGTCATTGAATACCTTCTTTGTGGCTTTCTAGGCTATTATTGTTTTGTATTTATATATACACGAACATGTGTTTTACTTGTATTGTCTATTAATGCTGCCTTGTTGGTTAGAGAATAGTTCATGGCGGGGATTTCTTTATTTACACTGTCCCGTTTTATTGGGTTGACAGTAGGGTTAGTGTGAGGTTTGGTGCACTCTAGAACCTGGTTTCAACCCCCAGCTGCCCTTTTTGCCACTGAACGTTCCAAGGCGGTAGCCCTATCGTCAAGCCTTTTGTGTTTGTGATGTCTTACTTTGCCTTTAATTCATCTTTCAATTTGTTCCTTGTTTCTGTGTGTGTTTGTGGTTGACTGTCGTCCTTGAATACTGCTTTTCCTGTTCGATTTTTGTAACTATATTTCATACCCCATCCAACCCCTTCTCCAAGATGGGAAAACGGGCTTGTCTGGGGTATGAAAGAAACTCTATTTTTTGGCTTTAAATTTTAAATAAAAAGTTTGCGTATTGTAACATTAAAACATTTAATAGGATATTTTAAACAGGTTTATCACTTCTTTTAGTAAAAAAATGTTTTTAAACATGTTTTATTGCCGAAATATGCGTTATAAAATCCAGCTAATACAAGTTTTCCCATCGCTTAATGGAATTAAGGTGGGACCACGTAATGGCTCCCGGACGAGCCCGCAACTATAATAAGTGGTGAATAAGTGGTGAACAAATAGTGCGTCAACCGGGATTCGAATGCAGGGTATCTGGTTTACCATTCCAGTGCTCTAATGTTTCCGGATGAATTTCTATGTGTACTTTCACTCACTGTATATTGTTTCTAAACATTGTAAGATAATGCGTTTTCGCTCAGTAAAACAATACGATCCAATTTATTACCTCAACTGTATATAATCTGCGTATATAATCTGCATTATTCGGCGAGGGGCTATAAATAATTCATTGACTTTAGAAAACCTCCAAACATACGCACTTAAGGGAGACACAAACCAGATCAAATAATGCTGTCCGAAATAAATAATTACTATCTTTTGAAACAAATTATTCTCAATTACCACAGTAATTGCGGCACATGTCTAGTCGTCGAACGATCAGAATGAGCGCATATAGTTAACTGTAGCAGAAAATGTTTTAATATCGGTTGTTTAGGATGGTGCAAAATACATGGTTATACTTACAGATACATTAAATATATAAGCATAATTTGACTGCACTTAAAAATATGAGCGTCCAGCAACACAGCAGCTTAGCGATTATTCTCTAACTCACTTGTACCAGGTAACCTTAATTATAATGTACTTTATGAAACTAAATGCCTACCACTGAAAAACATATGTGATATATTTGATTTGGAAAACGTCATCCATGATCCTAAATACATGCTTTCCACGAAATAGTAAACCATCTCTTCTGGATGTCATTTTAACAAGCAATAGCAATATGATAAAACATTCATTTTTTCTTGTGACGTAAGAGATGTCCCTAATAGTATTGCAGTAACATTTAATTTTAAAAATTCCGACACTAAAACCAGCGTTTTGTAACTATAAAAGTTTAATCATTTAGATACTTAAAAATTTAATGACGAATTGAAATAGCAATCTTATACATTTTGATGAAGGTAATACTAATGAACAGTATAATAAGTGGTCAGACATTTATAGATGTTGTAGATAAATATGCTTCTATAAACATAAAAACATAAGTATGAAAGTCGGACAGAAAATACAGCTTTCACAGAATACAGTAAACCTAAAAAGACGTAAAAAGACACACATGTATGGCAATGTTAATAAGGAATAAAGGCATAGTAAATAAATGACGTCACAAACACAACACGGGTAGACAATAGGGCTACCGCCTTGGAACGGTCAGTGGCAAAAAAGGCCGCTGGCGTTTTAAACCAGGTTAAGACGAAAATACCAACAAATCTTTAAAAGACTGGGATAATTTTAGATAAAAAAGAAAACTGGTTACCGCTCTTCAAAGAAAATCAATAAATACAAATACTATATAGATAGATGTGTTGGAGGATGCAACATACAACGACTTCTGTCCTACTGTTATCCAATTTCTTATAATAAAGGTAACAATGTTCAAAAAATACTATAGTATGTGAAAATGACACTCGTATTAATGCTCAAAAAGAGGTTTGCAAGGTGTTAAATGGCTGGTAATGACAATGTAAATGTAGAAGTAAATCACTCAAAATAAAGAAAATAAAAGAAACAAGCTTAGCCGAACACAACGTAATTTTACACCAGTGAATGTAGGTTGCATTGAATTTGTTTGAAAAAACTTCATTGAGTACTTTCATTGTGGCTTTCTAGGCTATTGTTTTTTGTATTATATTTACACGAGCATATTTGTGTTTTACTTATATTGCCTATTGATGCTGCCTTGTTGGTTTGAGATTAGATCATGGCGGGGATTTATTTATTTACACTGTCCTGTTTTAATGGGTTGTCACAGAATACAGTAAACCCAAAAAGACGTAAAAAGACAAACATGGATGGCAATGTTAATAAGGAATAAAGGCATATTAAATAAATGACGTCACAAGTGACGTAGGGTAAGTGTGAGGTTTGGTGCACCCTAGAACCGGTTTAAATCCCCAGTGGCCTACTTTGCCACTGACCGCTCCAAGTTGGTAGCCCTATTGTCAACCCTTTGGGGTTTGTGATGTCGTTTGCATTTATTATTCCTTTTGCCTTATTTTTTGTCTGTTTGCGTGTTTGTTTCTGTGGTTTGTGGTTGACTGTCCTCCTTGAATGCTACTTTCCCTGTCCGATCTTTTTATATTTCTTTCTTGCCATAACCATATATTGAAATATGCATTCCACGAGATAACTTTGAAACCATAACACCCACACTCATGACATTTCATAGTTATATTGCCCTTGGTGAGAGGAGGAAGCCTATTGGATTCAATAGGTCGACTTTTATATTGTAAACGTTACGATAAATGACAGTAATTGACAAAGGTCTCGCAAAGTTATAGTACATATAACGGTAGTCTGCTGCAGGAGAGTGGAAGTTGTACAACTGATACAAATGTTAAAGTTCTCAAGTCACAATAAGCACTTGAAAAAAAAGATTAAGTTGAACATTTTATATCCCATCTGATTTTTCTCGGAAAACATCCTCATTAAGGCCATGAAAACGATGCTAACATTGAATTAATCTTTTGTTATAAATCTTGCAAATTAGTACGCCATGTTCTATAGAAACAAACAACATAATTGGGTGTGGGTAGGGAGGGGGAGTGGTTAGCTTCATTTTCTATAAGTTAAAGTTGTCAGTTTCCGAAATATTATCAGCATGAGGTGTAATTATTGGTTTTGATGACATCTGCTTGAGTATAGGGTGATATACTCTGCATGTACTTTCTTTTATACCAATATAAACTTCAAATATGCCTATACGGTAACATAGTTAGGACCCTTGTGCGTACCCGTGTGTATGCCACGTATGTATACCACCAGTTTGCCTATAAAGCGTATTCTTTTGAAACTGTTTGATTTTGCTTTTATATTCGGTTCGATAATTAAATATTATATGTGCAACTGTGCATTGATACAGTTTAAAAGAGCTAAACGGAGGTAAAATGTCATTCTTCATCCATATGGTGATAAATCACGATATACAAATGCGACAAGTGGGTTGGAATCTGCGAGAAACCGGCCAAGTGATGCTGTTTATTATTTGAGATAAAGCTTCATGATAACGTTTTGATTCTAGCTCGAATTCATTATTCTTAAATTATTCATGAAAGAATACAACATGTACGGTAACCCCGTTGTCATAGTAATGCCTTTCGATGGTATTCGGTCGGCATTTTAAGGGTTTTGTTCAGCACAGTATTATAACTTATTCAGTAGATTTTTTCTCGTCTTCGTTTCATTTGTTGCATCCATCCTGTTTTCGGTCCAGATGATTGGCTATATCCTGTTTTCGGTCCAGATGATTGGCTATAGAATCAGTATCCACGTATTAAATAATCACGTATATGACAATAATTTTCTTGATTAGAAAATTTAAAATGTAATGGCATTCATTTGAAATCAAGGTTTAGGAAAACATTGTGTGTACAACTTACGCGACAGACATGTACAAATCAGATTAGCGTAGATCTATTGATAACATTAGGTTTTCTCACTGAAAAACAGCGTATTGAGTGATCTGAAGTTGGCAGTTTAATAAAGTCATTGCTGAAGTAAATGACAAATAGGTCAAGCTCTCGGACTTTGATATGGATATGAGCCGCAACACACGAAAACGTCCCTTCGGACGTTTAGAGAACAACGTCATAATTCATGACGTCGGCCGGTAATGAATTGATTACTAATCAATTTCTTGTCATATGTGTTTTACCTAATAGTTGATGCTTTAGAAAATGGTTATTGTTTATGTTTTTTGTTGTTATTTAATCAACGACGTCGTCCAAGACGCCGACGTCAACGTCAAAATTAATGGTGAGTACAATCTTTAATTTTCAAATTGAGATAAAATCATTTTTAATTAAGATATCAACATAAAATAATGAGATTTTTAAAGAGAAAATCACTGTGTTTCATCAACATCAAAAGAATAAAATGTCAAAATGTTGTCTGAAGGGTCGTTCTCGCGTGTTTCGGCTCATATGGATATGGATATGGATACGGAGTCTCAGGCCTGATATAGGTTGTGATATGAAAATACCCATTTATTATTCTCTATTTAGTAAATGAAGATTTTACCATAACACCATGGATATGTATAGGTACGATGTAGCATTTCTTATACTAAATATGCATTACGTAATAAGCAGCGCACACACGCGCAATAGAGGAAAATCGGCAGAACCGATGGATGCTCCCCGAAATTCATCCTCAACTAATCGTACGTTCGTGTATCTCCCGCACTATTGAATTTGCAGTCCCGTTAGTAGTGTTTGAGTTATGTTCCGGACAGAATTATTGCCATACAATTACAACAGACATAAACTCTGATTTTAATGTATGGTTCTCTTTCTCTCATTGCCCTCTATCCCTGTTTGAAGTTGCATTGCAGTCGCATTAGTAGACTTCGAGTTATACTACGGACAAAAAATGTAAGCATAAATGACATTAACAATTCAAAGGGCAACAACTCTAATTGGAATGAAGATAGTGTCATGCTTCTTGTGTCAGGCAGTCAGACAAATAGACAGACAAAGAATCAACTATGCTCTTCCTTCCTTGTTAGACATTTCCTTTTGATGGGATGTACTTTTTATTTACAATGTCAAGGATGTGGTGTACATATAAACGATTTAATCTAACCACTAGTCCGTATTGCCTACTGACCGTTTCGATTCGTTAACCCTGTTTTCACCATTCATTGTGTCGTGCCGACCTGCGTCTAGATGCTGTGGTTTCTAAAGGACACGTTTTCTCATTTTTAAAACAATGACAATATTCCTGAAAAAAAGAAGACAAAAATAATCCTAAAACCTATTGTCACTTTTAATAGTTTTAATATTTCTAATGTATTTTATCGCCATTGACTATCCGCGTCTTCATGTCTTGAGATTCGAACAGGTTCACATTTGTTTCATAGTATTTTCATTTGACAATCATATATGAAGAGGATCAAATATTCATGTGTAAATATGATTCTCATATAAAACTGGTAATTGTATTCCTTAAGAAATGATATGTGAGCTATAGTTTCATATGAAAATAAATCTGTAATATATTCATCAATATAAATATATATATTATTACATTATTTTCTCTCTTAAGTAAACCTAAGTTTATTTAGAAAATAAAATTTAACTTCATTCATTTAATATATTATGACATGTATTAAGAGATCGATGGCTAAAATGTGTCATGGTCCTCTTTCAAGTAATGCTGAGGTAAAAGTGGACACCAGCCGTTTAACATAGCATTGTTTAGTGAAAACTCTGTAATGTCTTCTCAGAAATCACAATGCATACCTAGATCGGCTATACATTGCTTTTAGCATTAGCTTAGAGTTCGGTTTTACATAAATGTTCTTTTCTTAAAAACATTTCTTCTCTGGAACCGAATTAATGGTGACATAGAAACTTTCAGCACATCATTCGATCCCCGCCATAATCATATGTGTTGTGTCCCTGAGCAAGACACTTTATCTGCATTTCTTAGTACTGGTTCTACACAGGAAGACAATCAAGAAGTACCTTAGAAGCTAATCTCTTACAACAGGTATAGAAATACAGTAAGTTAATTCATAAGAACTATTTGATAGGAATTAAACTATGAGAATAAGCAATCTATACGTTACCTGTACGTTAAAGAAGGTGAGTGGTATACTTACACTTTGATTTTGGTCTTGTTTGATGCATCCTATAGACTGCTTTAAATCCCCAGCGTCATTTTTGCCAATGAACATCCCAGTGCTGTACCCATGTTGTCCACACTTTTATGGTTTTGGTGTCGCTTCCTTTGATTCTTTTTGATTCTTATAATTATTGATTGTTTTGAATACGTGTGTTTCAGCGACAGCGGTCTGTGAATGCTACATTTCCTGTTCGACGTTTGTATATATTCTTATACGAAGCTATGAACTTATCAACATTCTCAGGTTGACTAAATGAGAAACAGTTATATATGTAGTAATAGTTTAGAAAATGAAAACAATTCTACAATTGTGGTTTATTTTTAAATGTGATAAAATGTATAGTGAAAAGAGTATAGTTTTGGGCTTTTTTTTAAATTATGACTTGATAAAATTGTGTAGTAAATAAATAGGCTCAAAACAATCATTTTATTCAACTTCTTTGTAACTTCTCTCCCTGAAAGGCTATTAAAGTAGCATGACGTCATCAAGTAATTATGTTCAGATTGGCTGTGCAAATTGAAAATTACAATAACTGTTTCTTCTCCATTTAATACTAAGCGTGCCAATTTCAGAATTCCTCAATTTTACATTTAATGAAAACGTATTGTGTCTGTGTCAGTCTAGGCAGGAACTTAGTAGTGTTGAATTTACATATTAGCAATGCACAGCATGTGTCATGATTGACCTCTTCCAAAATATGATATTTGATGTGTTCGTTTTAGAATGCATTTGAGTATTGTTTTGTAACGTTTCTCATAAACAAAAAACTCTCATTGCCCACAGGAGGTGCGTGTAAACATAAGATGCAGGTTTATCCCATATTCATTCTTAAACATAAAATGTAATGTTTAAGATATCTGACTGTCATAATGATTGCTGTATTTGTCATTCAATAGCATATGTTTGGTTTCATGTTGACAGTTGAGTGGTGGCAAAACACATCGTGGTTCCAGAGTAAATGGAGTGTTTCGCTCTTCGGGGCATAGTATTTTGCTAGATATTGGGACCATACGCCGCTGGACATGTGGGAGGAAAATCCCTATGTCCACCGCCATATGCATGCCATCTTCGGGATGGATAAAAGTATGTACTATTGATTTTATGAATATTGAGTTCTGCTCCACCCAGAGCTAAAGGGTGTGAGCGGTAGCTAGCATATTTCACTACCGTCCATGAACAGTCTCAATCAAACCGAGACTACACTATTTTGTATGTGTCGTGTTCGGCCGTTTCCAAAGGTCCATTATCGTACTCTTTTAAAACATAATACTTGTAGCTGATAAGGTTCTAATCACTTTCTACATTTTTTCACTTTCGATATTCATTCCTGTGGGCGCCATAAGGCCCTTTTGTTTTTGTGTCCCGCATTAAATTCATTTATTATCTATGTGTAAATTACTAGCTGCATTTGCAGAGTTCTGTTATGTTATACATGTTATATGTTCCGTATGTTTGTAATTTTGAAAGTATGGTTTATGTCAATTCCTTATCTTCGTCAGCATTAAAGTAAATACTGCTAAAATTAACTATGTTATAATTCCGAATGCGCTTTTAACTTGGCTTTAAAGCTACAGACCCTCTATATAAATCGATTTCTTCTTTGTAGGCGTGTCTTTATTTGTAACTTCATGTTCACCAGCTCATGTCGAAATCGGGTATTTAAGCGAGCAAATATAACGTAGGACATCATTTATTGTATAGACATCGACCAGTGCACATCGTACCTGTATGATTTACAGAAGAAAAAAGATTTGCCACTTTCGGGACTCGAACACACGACCTTATGATTTCAAGTCAGGTTCTCTACCACTGACTTATAACGCTGCTTGAGAAAATGGTATACAAACTACAATTTATTATGAGGCAAAATAACTTAACATATTTTTGAACGCAAATCAAGATGAATCCATAAATATATAGATCATCTTGTCGGACGTGTAAATTAGCATTGCCTGGTGTAAATACTATACGTTATCAATATGAAACCATAAACAACCTCAAAACAACCATATATCGACTTGTTATTTAGCGCATGATGAGTTTGTTTGTGTGTTAGTTATTACGTAATGCCTATTTAGTGTTAATAATGCTAGACCGAACCAATAAATAGCCTAAATGTACGGCCTTCAAAACTTCAAAAAGTGTAAGGCTGTGGTTCAAATCCCGTTCCGGGCAAGTACTTTTTTATCACATATATTCTGAAGCTGTATATTTATCGATGTTACCTGTACGAAGGTTAATTAAAAATGTGATATTTTACGCATCGATTTCTGCCTTATATACCGACTTTTGGGGTGTTCGTCGATTTGAAACTATTTCACACGTGACTCATTCATATTCATGAGTTATTACCAGTTAATATAGAGGGTCTGTAGCTTTAAGTGGGTAAATGTCTTATCTCTCTTCAAATAAAAAGGTTTACTCTAATAACGTAACTCTTAGAAAATCTATGTTTCCCACAAATGAGGTCGTGGTAAAAATGTAGAGAAAATCTATATTCATTACCATATTTACTAAATAGCGATATTTTTTAATCAACGTAGCTATCTACATAAAAAAGCATGTGCGGAACATTCAATCGTTCGACGCCAACCAACCTCTTGTTGACAAAATAATTCCGCCTTGAATAACTTTCACTATTGTAATGTAATACAACTTGTAATAAAGCAGAAAATGAAAATATCCTGTAAAGTTCGTTTTCGAATGTTATTGAATGGAATTTGAAACAACTTGTTTTTTTTAACTCATATTTCAAATCAGTAGGTGTCAATTATTTTCCAATTCAAACTTATTACATACAAATCATGATTGTATTCTCTCCCACAAACCTCCCAGCAATAAATCCTGATTTAATTTTGGTGAAAGGAAACAGTTTAACAGACTGTCTTTGGCACATTCGGTGATTTAATACACATATTTTATGTTGCGATGACCTGTCAGATGGTGAACCCTATTAGAACGTCTTCCTAAATCCTTAAAGGACGGTACATTTTGATGTTTATTGTTTGTCTTAATAATTGTCTTGTCGTACTTTTAATGGTTTGTTTCATTGTTATTCTAACATCTGCCAAGTCACTGTGGCTTTCTAAGCTTTTGTGCATTCATATTCAAACATACATGATCGTATATGTGTTATACAAATATTGCATATTAAAGCTGTGTAGTTTAAAAATAACTTGGCGGGGGCTTCTTTGTCTACACTATCCCGTTTTATTGGGATGACAGTAGGGTAAGTGTGAGGTTTGGTGCACCCTAGAACCTGGTTTAAACCCTCCATCGGCCTCTTTTTCACTGACCGTGTTACAAGTCGGTAGCTCTATTGTCAACCCCTTTGTGTTTGTGATGTTCCACTATCATACATACTTTATTATTTTTAGACATGAACAACACGGCGTTAGCAACATATTGGTATTGATATGACATTTTTATCATGAATTCGGCGATTTTAAAAATGTTTGAATATTTAAGAAAATGTCTGCACCACTCGTATGCAACAACATAATGCTAATATTTATAAATCAAGCGGGTATCCCCAATTTTTAGTAACGGTTCTAGAAGCAATGTGTCATCATTGTGAATTGTAGGGAGATATAAAATCAGTATTATAAATGGAACGTGAGCCCTGCATTTCAATTACACCCCTCTTGTTTGTTATTGTATTTACACCTGTCACTCAGGAGGATATATTCTGCTTTCAATCTTTTTTTCCACTTTATTATTGCACCGTAGATTTACTAAATTATTGCAACATTATATCTGTACTTAACAATTACAAAATAAATACACGTGTGCTTGCCTTAAGCAGATATATATTTGAAGTTTGGGACTGCTTGATCAATATAAGAAATGCAATATATAAAATTACCCATACGGATCGCTGGATCTAAAATCTAAATCATAAACAAAATTATTTTCAATACTTATCTTTTGTATGACATGTTGTTTTGTAAATTATCGAGTATTATTTACATTACAATAGGATTAATTATTTTGTGTAAATTGTGTTTAATATGTATTCATATCTTATTTCCAATAACCACTGAGGTGTATAATAAACTTGAAGTCTACATTTATGTAAGGTGATCTGAAAAGTGACGCAGAGTAACTGAAGTGGTAGAGAGTAATATGCTTCGACCAATTAAGTTATTTTCCAGCAATACGAAAAGCAAACTTAAAACAAGATTTTCATCAACCCACCAAGCCCTGAAATGTAAAAATAGTTTTTCGTATGAATTAAGTTCGTGTGTAATGATGTTACCATTTTGATACCAAAGGGTTATAGTCTAGTGGTAGAGCGTTGGACCCATGATCCAAAAGTCGTGGGTTCGATTCCCGTCATTGCCATATGCGTTGTGTCCCTGAGCAAGACACTTTATCTGCATGGCTTAGTACTGGTTCTACCCAGGAAGACATCGAGAATGATTCAAATAATTTCATAGGGCTTTCGTTACAATCGATGTAAAATAAATAAGTTTAATCTAAAGGGTTCGCAATTAATTAGTTACCATTTGCTGCTACCCGTGCACCATTCATTCTCACCAGATTTAAAGTCATGAATCTAATTACACAGGAGAACCGCTACAGATGTTTCTCAGGATGATGCTAGAGGAACCCGCAAACATACCAGGTGGTGAAAATCGTGCCTCTACTGGGTCTCTAATCCAAACGATGGAACTTACCCTGCCAGTGCTCAAACCCCAGAACTATCGAGGACACAAGGTTTAAATGGCGGATCGTGGGCTTTAAAAGCATGTATTTTGTTTATAGCTGATGGATTTTTAGTAGAATTGTTTCTTTGATACCATGATTATTATTGAAGTGTCCCGAACACAGCTCTGGCCGGATGTCATTGTCATTCAGGACATCTGAGGTCATAAAGAAGGTCAAAGATCAGCCAAGTCCAATTTTTTTTTAAAAAAATCCGTTTAATAACATCAGTAATTCTAAGCCAAATTTAACCTAACATGGAAACAATAATTATGTGCAAATGACCTTGGTCAAGTTAATCAGCAGGCATATTGGACCTGTATCCTCGGAGTAATTGCACTGTTATTGGCAAATTTTGTTGAAATTGAACCGCTCAATAACTGTAGAATTTTAATTGAAATTTGACCAAAAGTTGATACAATGTTTATGGCAAAAACATACCCACCAAGATTGCGCCAGCAACCATGTAGTTATCTCCCCTTTATTGGTGATTTATATATTTTAAATTGACCACTGTGCCGTTCAATAACTTGAGTAATTTCAAATTAAATGTTACCATACTTCGGCACAATCGTTATGGCATATGTTATGCATTGTGTAAATGCACACTTGCATTGTAGTTGTATGATATATTGAGTAAATGTACACTATATAAATGTATAGATGTGTGAATGTACCATGCATCGATGTGTGAGAATCCACTACATGTATCTGAGTAAATGTACAATGTAAATATGTGTGAGATTATATTACATGTATCTCAGTTAATGTACAATGTAAAGATGTGTGAGATTCATGAATCTGAGTAAATGTATTTATATATATGTATGAGATTCCACTATTGGAGTAGATTACAATATGTAGATGTGTGAGATTCCACTACATGTATCTGGGTAAATGTATATTATACAGATATGTGAGAGAAACATATCTGAGAAACTGTACAGTATATATAGATATGTGAGATTCCACTATCTGAGTAAATGTACGATATATAGATGTGTGAGATCCACTACATGTATCTGAGTAAATGTACACTATATAGATGTGTGAGATTCCACTACATGTATCTGAGTAAATGTACAATGTATATATGTGTGAAATTCCATTACATGTAACTGAGTAAACGTACAATGTATATATGTGTGAGATTCCACTACATGTATATGAGTAAATGTATAAAGTATAGATGTATGAGATTCCACTACCTGTATCTGAGTAAATGTACAATGTATAGATGTGTGATATTCCGCTACATGAATCTGAGTAAACATGGTAAATGTAATATATATAGATGTGTGCGATTCCACTATCTGAATTAATGTAAAATATGTAGATGTGTGAGATACCACTACATGTATCTGAGTAAATGTATACTATATATATGTGTGGGAGAACACTATCTAAGCAAAGGTATAATATATATATGTGTGATATTCCACTCTCTGACTAAATGTACAATATATAGATGTGTAAATACTGATAAAGGTGATCCTTTGAGAGCAACAAACGCAATCTGAGTAAATGAAATGGTCAATATTTAGATGTGTGAGATTCCACTACATGAATCTGCGTAAATGTATACTATATAGATGTGTGAGATTCCACTATCTAAGCAAATGTACAACATATAGATATGTGTGAGTACACTATCTGAGTAAATGTAAATGGTCAATATATAGATGTGCGCGATTCCACTATCTGAGAAATATTCAATATATAGATGTGGGAGATTCCACTATCTGAGTAAATGTACAATATATACACTTCTCAAAACTGCTAACTACACCGCTCACGTTTTGGGTTATATATATCGATGGGTTGAATGTTTTTCAATAAAATAAAAAGGAAATACCAATTCAATCATTTTTACATCATTTCATTTTATTTTTTTCATGGGCAATGCTAGAACTAAACCACAATAAGCAATTACAAACGACCCATGTAAACACTAAAGTCACACTTTTATGAACAAGAAATGAAAAGTGTGACTTTAGTGTTTACATGGGTCGTTTGTAATTGCTTATTGTGGTTTAGTTCTAGCATTGCCCATGAAAAAAATAAAATGAAATGATGTAAAAATGATTGAATTGGTATTTCCTTTTTATTTTATTGAAAAACATTCAACCCATCGATATATATAACCCAAAACGTAGCGGTGTAGTTAGCAGTTTTGAGAAGTGTAGATGTGCGATTTTTCAAACGGTCCACTGTTATCTGCGTTAATGTACAACATTAAGATACAGTTTTCTCATTGAGCTTGTGTTATCCTGTATAATAAAAGCAGCTATATGTTTTAGAATTAATATATTTCTAATTAATTTAAGGGCCTTTTTCCCAACGCTAAATGGTCATTGTACAAGCATGGACAGCTTGCTTATTTACTGCTAACATGCTACATGACCGTTAGCTCAGGTATATAAATTGAGTCTCGAGTATTGTTTTTCTTTAAATCGCATTGTCATATTAAACAGCATCTAGGGTGCAGCAGTATATAGTACTTCGAACATTATTTTTATGAAGGAAACAAATAACAAATTAAAACGTTTATTATACTAAATATAACACTTTGTCGATAATTCATCTTTTTTTTCAGAACAAAATTGAAAACAAAACACAACTAATGCCATGAGTGCTTTTATATATATTTTCATATATGTTGGCTTTATACACAAGTTGAATTGGGAGGGCCTAACCATCTGATCTGATATAAAAATGAATAACAATATGTTCTCATGCAATTGCATATGTACGTTCAACAGTGATTTATAGTTACCTATACACATTCTCTTCCCACCCCACCCCTCCCTCTCCCATATAAAATAGGCTCGAACTAGATTCTTTATTAAATATCCATTTTAACAGTAAAAGCCACGGATTTAGAAAGGATAATCATATAAGGTTGAAACCCAATACTGCTAATTGAATGTACATCATTCATGTTTACTGTGGATGTCGCAAATTTAGCAGAAGCTATTATTTGTTTAGCCTTCGTATGACCCTAAATACTTTATTTTCCCAGTATCATACAGTGCTGTGAACGTCCGACATTTGCATTATCCGTAAACATTATCCAGTCAAAGCCCTGAGGATACAAAATACAATTCCAAAAAGGACGAGCTATTATATGTTATACATGTTCATAAATAAATGCAAATAAGTTTGTCTGGCAAACACTTCGGAACTTATTCTGTTAACACTTAATCAAGATGTAATAAAAGGCACTGACAAGATATTAAGGTTGTTTGTATGTTTAGGAAAGGAAAATGAATTTTATAGTAGTGTTATTGCAGAGATATAATTTGTTTATAATATTAAGTAATTGAGTTTACATTCAACTGGCGGACATTTTAGCTTTGAAATGCTGCATGATTTTATATTAGCGACAAAAGATAACATTGTTTGCGTATCTTTTACAAAATACGTCATTTCCAAACAAACTTGAATATTATCAATGTTAATTTGACTAAAAGTATGGGGTGTTGTAGCAAAATTAAACGCCTACAAACTCTCTGAACATTATTTTTAAATATTACATTGATAAAATCTGTCTATATGAGCACATGGTTTGCCAATACGTAATGTGTTAACGAAGGGGACGAAAGTGGTGTAGCTTCTAAAAGAAGAGTACGAAAGGTAGAGGAGATACAGAAGAGGTATATTAAAGCAAAAAGACATTATTCAATCGTTCAATGAATTCATTCGCTTCAGTGTTGGATGTGTTTAATCAATTATCAATTATAAACGAAAAGCCATGTCTAGAGATATTACAAAAGACAAACAATGATCACGATACTTGTATTACCATACTGGAATACAAATTACATACATGTCATAGCCGCACTATTTATTCATTAGAAAGGACAATGCAAAAACTCCAGATACAGTCAGAGGCATTTAATATATATATGATCGGATCATCTGAAGCCGTCCGAAATGAGAAAGGAATATATTTCATTACTACAGTCAATGAGAAAACAGAAAGAAAACACAAAAAGATTACGGACACATTACACAGAGCCCGTATCAGGCGACCTATACTGAAAGGAAAACGAAACGCGAAACTGGAATGTCCGCTATATATTGTATGTACTACTTGTATGTATGCTACTGTTAATCGAATGGTACATGGCTACGTAAGATCTTTCCTTTCTTTCGAAAAATAAAGACTAAAACAACACGTCACATAGCAAATAGTATTCCTGCAAAGTTTCATAATTGACAGAGTACGCGTTTGACTCAAGCATGTGAGCAAACTTCGGATGCAACATTTTGCAAACATTTTACGCTGAATACAGAACTGAACTGACTCAATTTTTCAAAGAGGAACTTCAACATTTATTAATTTCTTGTTACAACGTGAACTGTGATTGAAACGTCTACAACATCACAGCTGTGTCCTTTCTCTAACTAGCTGCAATTTCTGTTTTTTACGAAACATCTTGGGATTTTCTTGGAATATATACGGAATTAAGTATGTAGTATATACAATATATAGCCGAAATTCCCGTGTCGCGTTTCTTTTTCCTTTTAGTATAATTCTGAAATGTTTTATTCGGAAGCATCACACTAATGCTGGGGCTTGTCTCATCGGAATCAGTGTGCAGTTTCTAGGGTTTGTCTTGTCGGTATTTGTATTCAGTTATTCAGTTTTGTGGGGTTGTTTGGTCGGTATCATAATGCAGTTTCCTGAAGGTTGTCCGCTTAGAATCATCATTTAGTTTCTGAAGTTTATCTAGAAGAAATTTCATCCTGCAGTTTTATGAGGTTGTCTGGTCGGAATTATCATGCAGTAGTTTATGTAGGTCGTTTAGACGCCGGAATCTCGAATAGCTCATGGCGGGATTTTTTTCTCGTTTTATTGGGTTGACAATAGCGTAAGTGTGAGGTTTGGTGCACCCTAGAACCTGGTGTAAACCCCCAGTGGCCTTTTTTGCCACTGACCGTTCCATGGCGGTATCCATATTGTCAACCCTGTTTGTGTTTGTGACGTCATATGCCTTTATTCCTTGTTAACATTGCCATTCTGGTTTGTCATTTTGCGTATTTTTGGGTTTACTGTGAACGCTGCTTTTCCTGTTCGACTTTTTACTTATTTTCATATATAATGTGGAGATTGTCCGGTTTATAATGATCTGTGGTTTTATCTGGTCGGAATTATCAGGCCGTTTCTGGAGATTGTATAGTCGTTGTATAGCCAGAATCACCTTGAAGTTTCTGGAGGTTCTATTGTTAGAATCAAATGAGCCTGTATAGACAAAATCATCGTGCAGTTTCTGGTTCAGGTTGTTTAGTCGGAATCACCGTGCATTTCATGTTCAGTCTTTGAATTAAATGCTTTTTTTTCCCAATATAAGATTTTAGATTTTGTTGTACAAATATATTGCATGGAGTATTCCAACATGACGAACATCTGTTTAATTCCGGACCAATTAATAAATAATCGAGTTAATATTACAGATATAGCTTCTATGAACAGTAACTGAAAGTTAATTAGAAATGTAAACAACGAGTATCGACCTACCTTTAGATATCTTTAAACGTCCATCACGTTCATTAAGTTTAAGATTGTATAAACGAAGAGGCATTCTAAATATGTTGTATAAACATCACTCTAAGAACGCACGGTAAGTAAACATAGACGATAAAACGTTTCCTGTCATGTGAAGCAAATAACAAACATGACAATTGATACACTTTAAAGACACATTTCCCAACGCTTCTTGGTCATTGAAAAAGCATGGGAAGCTTGAATATTTACAGCCAGCACGCTTCATGGCTGATCAACTCCTGTATATAAATTGAGGCCCGCTCTTAGTTTTTTTATTTGTACATCATTGCTATATTGAGGGTAGGAATAGCTTAACAACACTTTGTAATTTACTTTAATGAAGAAATATATGTTCATAATTTAGCTTTTGAATACAAAACTTATCTGGTATTTCTTAATTGGTTTTAGACCAAAAATCAGAGCACAACACAATAAATATACAACATTCTTTAATGTGTTATTATGTGTACTGGTCACAAATGCTTTATTGAGTGGGCCTCATAATCTGAAGAAAGTTTGTATATCACACTTTGCACATGAAATTGTATGGCTAACAGTGATTTACAGTTACCTATAGAACTTCTCTCCCCCCCACCCCACCCCACCCCACCGCCCCAAATACAATAGGCTCGAAATATGTCTTTAAAGACACATTTCCCAACACTACTTGGTCATTGAAAAAGCATGGAAAGCTTGCCATATTTACAGCCAGCAGGTTTCATGGCTGATCAACTCAGGTATATAAATTGAGGCCCGCTCTTAGTTTTTTTTATTTGTATAGCATTGCTATATTGAGGGTAAGAATAGCTTAACAACACTTTGTAATTTACTTTAAATGATGAAATATATGTTCATAAGTTAGCTTTTGAATACAAAACTTATCCGGTATTTCTTAATTGTTTTTAGACCAAAAATCAGAGCACAACACAATACATATATAACATTCTGTAATATCTGTTATTATGTTTACTGGTCACAAATGCTTTATTGGGTGGGCCTCATAATCTGAAGAAAAATTGAATATCACACTTTGCTCATTAAATTGTATGGCTAACAGTGATTTACAGTTACCTTTAAAAATTCCCCCCCCCCCCCACACTCAAATACAATAGGCTCGAAATATGTCTTTAATTACAACAGGACAGTCTTTTGGCTGTTACTTGTGACACGCAGGCTTCATAACCGCTGCTCCCAACTAAATGTTTATTTCGCTCTTCGGGGCATTTAATTTTATTAGATACTGGGACTATACGCCGTACGACATATCCACCGCCATATGCATGCCATCTTCTGGATGGTTAAAATGTTGTACTATTGATTTTATGAATATTGAGATCTGCTCAACCCGGGGCTAGAGGGCGTGAGCGGTAACTAGCATAATTACACTAATTACACTACCGCTCATGAACAGTCTCAATCAAACCGAGACTGCAATATTTCGTATGTGTCGTGCTCGGCCGTTTTCAAAGGTCCATTATCATACTCTTTCCTATGAAAGGCGTATGCAAACTAGCAATAACATGATAACGCGCTTTTTTTACGAACGTAAGTTTAGAAATGTACACTAACATGTGGAATGGCCAAGAAGTTTGTGAATCACTTATATATCTGTTAGATAATATTTTCGTCATATATGGAACTGCTATTTATAAACAACTTGTTGGTATCCCTTTGGGTATGGTAATGATAACATCTTGTCGTAGACATTTGTTTATTGCTATAAACGAGATTTCATGTTGAGTCTTTCATCTGGGTGATATGTTAAGCATTGACAACCCTTTCATTTCTACTATGGAAAATAATACATACCCTAAAGAAATTCAACTTCACAAAGCTAATATTTCTGATACGGTCGCTTTTTTCTCGAGTTATATCTCTCAACTAAATATGTTTATGAAAAGGATCTCTAGAAGCATTTTGCTTTTGTTCCAATCCATTTATTATAATCGTATGTAACATGTGTTATCTTTAAAATAAACTATGTTTAAACCAACAGAAAATGAAGAAATAATAGGCATAGTTTGACAAGCGACATGATTTTAATTTCGATACCATTAATTAATCCAAATAAGACGGGGATGTTCCCATAACAGCATCTTAAGTGGTATATGTTTCTCGTATTCGCTTTTCTAGAGCATGTAATCGAGTTGAGGATTCTAATATAATGTAACCATTGTATAGCTAAAACGCTGTTCAATCAGGGATACCATTACCATCAATTTGGAAAATATATTACTACTACAGTAACTTATACTAGTACTGGTACAATTCTCATTTCAAATACAACTATAACAAGAACAAGAACTCGTCTGTTACAGCTACTACAACTGCTTATATTAAAAGTAGTTTTAAAAGTCGAACATTCAATGACCATACTTCTAAACCTACACTCTAAATCTACTACTACTACAACTACTACATGTACTACTACTATTATTATTACTACTACTATTACTACTACTACTACTACTACTACTACTACTACTACGACTGCCACTACTTCTACTGATACTATTGCAACTGCTGCTACTACAACTACTACTACTACTACTATTACTACTACTACTACGACGACGACGACAACGACGACGACCACTACTACAACTACTATTTTACTACTAATACTACTGCTGCTGCTGCTACTACCACTAGTACCACTAGTACTACTTCTACTACTACTACTACTACTACTACTGCTACTACTACTACTACTACTACTACTACTACTACTACTATTACTACTACTACTACTAATTATAATAATAATAATTATATATTTTAAAAATAAAAATAATAATTATAAATAATAATAATAATAATAAAAATAAATAATAATAATAGTAATAATAAAGCTACTACTACTACCCTAATTAACCTTCCTAATATAGTTGATTTCAAAAAAGTAACAGTCAATTAACAATTAAAATATTGCCCAGTATGTAAAAAACGTTACAATGACAACGGTAGATTTTTTTTTTCATACTGGATCAGTAAATAAATATATCTTCTTAAAATGAACCGAAACAAATAAAGTCGTCATTATAACCAAGAATACCTGATATAACACTCGTACGTTGTTTATCTTATAATCTATGACATGGTGACCTAAAAGTGCACAAACTTCAAATGTGGTTTAGATTGCACCTTCTGAAACTCTGAAAGGGAAGGTTGGTGCATGAACTTTTGACCCTCATGTTTTCTGGTCGTACCCCAGATTGGGTTTTCTCTTTTGTTTGGCTGTTCAGTAAAATACTGGATTCATCATTTGATGTTTTTAATTATATGTTTTTTGTATATTTGTACAACCATATATACGTGTATCGTTTGCTAATTTCTCTTGATGTGGACTTTTATTTATACTGTCTTGTCAATTTGGGCGCCGGAGACAAGATAATAGCGCGGTTGTGTACACATAAAATCGATTTAAAATATACATTAACCATAGTTGCTTACTGACCGTTCCGGGTCGGTAAACCTGTCTTCACCACTCTTTGAACTGTGAATTGTCATTTTCATTGTATACTTAATTTGGTCTTTGTTTGTGGTATAGTGCGAAATAACGGTGCCATTTCTTTTGGGTGCTTTGGATTCTATCGGACAATTCTTCTTATTTGAAGAAAGGATTTATGTAATATCAAACTCGTTATTTACATAGTAAGCAGACGTATATATGCTTCGAATTGTTGTTTACCGTTGTTCAATGTCGATTTATATCTTTTTGGAGATGGTTCGTGGTTCGAGTATTAACTTTCATACCTTAATTTCGACTTAAAAAGTTTGCATGTTGTAAAATTAAAACATTTAATTGGCAATTTTAAACATGTCTTCAGTAAAAAAATATTGCCTAAATATCTGTTAAAATTACCTGCTAATATAAGCTTTCCCAACGATTAATGGAATTCAGGCGGGACCATGTGGTATTTACGGTAGCTCATTAAGAATGGGATTTCAAGCAAGTGTACGTTTTGCTTAATTAATTACAAAAGAAGAAAGATCAAACACTAACATGTATCGCGATATCGATAATTATTTTGCTGACGTCGTGGAATTTTGTTCTGAACTCGGAAAGACACCACATTGTTGTATGTGTTGAGTACACAAATGTTATCATGGCATTCCCATGAGGACGACATGCTTCTGATCAAACACTGCTTTAACATTGTTGACGTTAGTTTTGTATGATGGACCACAATATGTTTTTAATGAACACATCACTTAAGCATTCAGTATTCTTTCGAAAAGGTTGAAATTAGGTATAAAAGTCTAACAGTTAATGTAGATTCACAAAACACAGTCAACCAAAAGCACGCATACAAAACAAATGACAATTGCAAGAAGAAAAACAAAGTATGCGACACCACAAACGTAAAGGGGTGAACATATAATTACCGCATTGGAACTGAAAGTGGCAAAAAGGCTGCTGGGTATTTAAACCATTTTCTAGGGTGCACCAAACCTGATTCTTACCTGAGTGTCTACTTAGCTTAAATGAAGGTGTTTTTTTTTAAACTTCGACGCTCAATGAGCCTTTGTTACCCTGTGTAGGTAATGCCTACTTGCATGGTCTGTGTAATAACGGGGGAAATGTATCGAGATGTTTTACAGGTTCCTCTAAAACAAATGTTTTACCTATAACGTTAACCATAATATTAACCCGTTATAGTTCACTTTCACTTTCGTAACGCTACCTTTACCGAATCTACATATACAAACATATAAGTGATTTATATGCAACTTATATGCGGCTTATATGTTACATATATGTCGCATATAATTCGCATATAAGTCACTTTATATATTGTCTAAGTGAGTTATATGTGTATATGTCCAGATCACGGAGACATATACGTTACTTATATGCCTTTTATCTGTGAACCTGATATTGGAGAGCATTTACAAGCCAATTACATGAAAGTGCCAATTTCCTCATCATGAAATACGTTGAGTCAATTTGACCTGTAATCAGACACTACCTTAGATCAGTGAGATGACCTTTCAACGGAAATGCCTCATTTTGAGAACAGGATTTGAATTTATGTCAGAAACAATCTCAAATGGGTTAGAAGTTGAATTTGTGCTGTGATTTTAATATCAAACGGCTTAAGGAGGTTGGCTGGGAAAGGACGTAGTGCTGAGATTATTTTTAAACTGATATTTAAAGCTTATTTGGTATCATTTAGATATAAAATTATCCAAAAAAGGGTAGTTCATCACACTTATTTTTGCACTAGATGTCTTAGAAGAAGGCACATATTTCTAACTTCAAAATTTCACTGAAAAGATGTAAAACAGTGTCAATGAACATTTTCAAAAACAAATTCATGACATTACATTTATTGAAAAACAACGATAAATTTTCAATTACATATAACCATGTCTCTAAAAACATACTCAAACAATTGTAATCCTCGTTCATCTTTTTACTTTAACAAGCAAAGATACCCCACCCATTTTTTTTAAAGAAATTTGTTTTGACTAAAATGATAATTCAAGATAAAAAAGTATGTTCTAATGCTCAACTTTTTTTAAAACTTGCATTTTACAAGGTCCTATGACTTCTCTGTCGAAGCAAGTTAACAAATATATAGGTCACCAGGCTTCTTATGAATTTTTATGAAAAATTCTTTAAATTACACACATTTTGGAGTTATTTTGACATTTTCGTTGTAAAATACCGTACACACAGTTTTGACATAGAAATGGAATAAACAATTACTATATCAGTTTCTACTTTTATATATGTATTCCACTATTTAAAAACAAAAATCTATTTTTTTCTATAGGAAAAGGATAAATTCTACTCAGAGCTACCTATACCCCCTATTATCTTGATAACTAAAAACGATCATAAATGACGGAAAAAATATGAAAAATATTTTTTTGTTTAACATTTGATATGTTACCATCCTAAATCCTACATTATATCCATATCTTCTAGAATGGAAGAAATTAAACAATTCTGTTGTCAAATAAAACTATGATTTAGAAAATAATATTCATCAACTTGAATATATCAAAACTTGACCAGCTAACATCCTTAAAGGAATACACATTAATTACTGCGACAAACACATTTTGTGGATTGATTGAAGGATTTAGTAGAAATACTTTTATCAATTTGGACTATTCTTATTGGGCGGTTTTTAGTGGAGAAGCCTTCAGTAACAGTATATAAACAAACTCTGGGGGTTCTATTCAGATCAGTTTCAGTATACTTTATTAAAGTTAATTTAGATTTGAATGCTTTCATAAAAAATATTTTTGAGAGGATTTACTTATTATTGTGCTCATTCGTAATAACAGTGAAATTAGATATTGAACTAAACTGGAAATATTGTAAATTATTTTGTATTTAAAGAGGCACTTGCTGTTTCGGATTAAAGAGACACTTATTGTTTGGGATTAAAGAGACACTTACTGTTTTGGATTAAAGATACACTTACTGTTCTGGATTAAAGAGATACTTGCTAATATATACGCCTTTCCAATAAGTAGGCCACTTATCGATTTATCTCCCCTGTTGTTGTGTTGTCGCACGTAGCATGGCGGCTTTATATAAGAAATAATAAGAGTAGTGTACGGTTCCCGGATTCCTATGTATCATTTCCCTCTCTCTGGGGCGGCTCTAAATAACCTATACTGTGTTGATGAGCCGTTAAACAACATTCACTTCATATTGTATTTGCTATCAAAAAGAATGATTGTGTGATACTGTTATGCATTGTCATATTGACAACACCAGTCTGAAGAAAGCATATTAAAGGTGCAGCAATCTTTACAAAAAAATTACAAGATAATTATGCTGCCATATAATTGTCTGCACATCAATTTATCTTTATATCTCTGGCAATAGTTTCATTAAAATAAATCGCGAACCAAATTTTGAAGAAAATAAGTGATCACTTGTTTCTAAATGCAGTACTTGTATTAGATAGAATTTATTCATTTCAGATTATTAAACCTGAATCCGGTGTTGCAAAAGCTAGACAGCTACACTATCAAAACCACCTGGGAGTTGGTGTAAGGCAGACTTACAGGCTGTGGACTCACAATACAAGTCATTGCCCTGTGGGTTAAAATGTTGGGAATTTGACATACAACACACATGTCAACTAAGAAGATACCAAAACACGGACGACCCGGTTTGAAACCTCTACGGTGCCACCGAGTTTCGACGGTGTGTTCTTTTGCAAAGCACTTAGCCGCATCCGTCTGATGGTGACATAAACCGGAGTAAGGGGAGGACGTGGATTTCTATTTACATCTATTCTTCAGCTATCTCTGGGTGGCTCTAAATAACCTATAATGTGTTGATGAACAGTTAAACATCTTCTATTCAGAACATGGATGGTTCGATAGCACAGACTAATGAGACTATTATGCTGCAGTGCAAGGACAAATGGGAATAACAGGAAGAAAGTGACGAGACTAAATTAAATTTATGAACAACAACAGAAGTATTCTGATTATGCATGTTAAGTTTAACGAATTGTACTGAAGTACCACGATTGTGAACTGAATTTTCTATGAAAATTACTTTGTGTCAGGCTTGAGTGATGGTGGATTACTTGAAGTACATGTTTTGCTTGTGTCTGGTGTGTTAATAATGTACACGTATGGATTTGTTCGGGCAAATAATTAAACATACATGTTGGTTATCTTTTAATGGTTGCTTATAACACATACAATCGTGCACTTTTATTTTGTCACTGGTTTGGTTTTGTCATGTATGATTTAATTCAATTTCCCCAGTTGTCTTCAGTTATACTTTTTTAAATATCAAATGGTATCATATGCAATTCAGGGTTTGACCTTAACGGGCGTCCGTCGGTCCGAAACCAGTTGTTTTTTGGTACGGACCGAGCGTCCTTGAAAGCCCATCGGTCCGTGTGACCAGTTATTTTCGGTAGTCATTAAATAAAATATACTTTAACACATACAGATAGTGCCACGCGGAACTTGCCTTTTATTTAAAATAAAAACCTCTTCCTAGTAACTGTTTAGAAATCACTGAAACCTAGTTTTGTTATATCACACATGTGCTCCTTATAATGTCTGCAACGCGTTACGCGCATCTCAAATATTCGAACCCTGTGCATGATGTTCTATTACCACATGTGTAATAACAGCGGAGGATCTCACTATTATCCAATCTTAGATAAATAGTATTAGAACTTAACTTTAAAGGGACACTTGACAACTTCCTCATATTATTAAATTTTGTTTTATTAAATTTAAAACAAAAACTAATTATTGATTTATAGTACCGGTACATGATACAAATTGTTAATTTTGTCATTAAAAACAAATAAAAATTAAAGTGTGGAAAAAGTCAAATTTCTCTTTAAGGTGTTCAATATTTGGGGTTGGTGGGACGACTTTCAACTCTAACAATACTATATACAGCCTTGCAAGTTCAAGATAGCATCAGCGGCCTCGGTAGTTCAGTGGATAAGGCCTCGGCTTTAGAGCTTCAGACCTCTGCATCGCGTGGGTTTGCTCCCTGGCAGAGGCATGTCTGATGGGAAACTTCATCTCATCTCCCACTGAGGTTGCTGTACCAATATAACCTAATATGATGTGATAACGAACGTAAACCCCACTTCTTTCAAGAGAGCATCAGATGAAATGGACTGGTTATCTCTTAGGGTTACCATGTATCAGCTATGATTAATTCATATATTAAATTGACATTGAAGCAATAGAAAAGTGACAAATAAATGATGATAATTGTATTATTTTTACAATATTGAATTTTCTCTCAATAGTCTCAATACTTTATAATGCATAAACAGTTCAACACATTTTAAAGGAACACCCGTCAATCATGATATTGCTTCCGGTACATGATATTAAGAAAGAATACCGACTTATTTAATCTTATCTTTAATGGAAGACTTGAAATGTATATGGTTCAAAGACCATCACCAATTATTCAGGAATAAATCCATTGTGTGTTTGATTGAGTATGTTTATTTCAACCATTCGCATATAAGTTCATTGAACCAATAAGTTGACCACTAACTTGTCGATTGAGAAGTGCACATGACAAAGTGCTTAGGCCATGAAGTCTTAAAGCCAAGACATTTTTTAATTTTTGAGAATTTACGAAATAATAGGATCTTGGAAAGGTTAATAATTCGCAAGCTGTCCACGTATGATGCATGATCCCATT
Source organism: Cyrtodaria siliqua (assembly GCA_037043455.1). NCBI lineage: Eukaryota > Metazoa > Mollusca > Bivalvia > Adapedonta > Hiatellidae > Cyrtodaria > Cyrtodaria siliqua. Next base: position 582,633 of record JAWPHD010000055.1, on the reverse strand, counting down.
CAAGGTCAGAGGAATTGTTTAGTGAAAGATGTGTAATTCCTTAATTTTCGGCATAGTGTGTTCAACATGTATCCCCTCAGCTGCTATACGTTTTTTGTGGTTATTCGTTAACACATTTAACCAACTTTACCAAGGAATGGTGAAATGTTCAGTGAAACACCGCTTGGTAGAATAGGCCAGATATTCTCGAAACATTAAGGCCTCTATGGGCCTTACTGCCCTCTATGGGCCTTACTGCTGTCCGTTAATAATTTGTAATTCCACTTCTAGCACAGAAATACAGCTAGTGTACATATGTGACACCCATTTCTGACCTAATCTTCATCCGGAAAGTGTAAGAAGCACACTGCTTTACTTCCATTCAACTGAAATGATAAATACAATGTTCTGTAAGACACTCCACAGAAAAAAACTTATTTTACACGGTCACCTTAACGGGTTTAACTTTGTCTATGACAAAATGAAACTATTGTTGATTTTCAGGAATTGTTTGCCCAAAATAAAGCAAGAAGTTAGCTTATAGTATTTCTCTTAAAAATAGTGTGCTAGTCACTTTAAGTTACATGTAGGTTGAACATTGTATACATGACGAATTCAAAGGAAGACATTTTTAAATACTTCATACTAAACTTCTTATATTATGCATGAACACATTTACCACAACAAAATAATTAAAATGAACACAGAACCTGTTTACCAAGAAATACGTATATTGTGTCGAGAATATTTTTATTTTGCCGCTATACGTTACAAGCATTTTATAAAGTCAACTTACATTCTTTTCAAACAGATGATCAGATCAGATCTTGATTGCTGCTCTCTCTCTCCATGTCGGGGTATATATTTTCTGATTCATAGGTCCATTGTCAGTCATTACTGAAAACATACAAAGACAAGAATGAAAGAAATGGGGTTTACAACAAGTTAAGTTTATATTTGGACGGCAACCTCAGTGGCTGATGAGGTGAAAGATGAAGTTTCCCATCAGACATGCCTCCGCCATGGAACGAACCCACAAGGTTCAGAGGTCTGCAGTTCTAAAAGCAAGGCCTTATCCACCGAGCTTCCAGAAACAGAAATTTATTTCTAATATAATCAATTGGCAGTGAGAAAATCAAATGACCGCCATTGACTTTGTGTCATGACAATACTATAGTTATTTAATGGCCGAGACAATAATTTGCATGATCCTTCTATTCACCTAGAGCAAATGGTGTTACTATTGAAAGGGAAGTCATTAAATAATATTTAATTTAGTGGTCAATAGTTAAAGCTATTTGCCCGAGGTGCATGGAAGAATCATGTGAACTATTCATAACTTTTACATCCGGTCAATTTCCGATACGTTGATGCATCTGTGATATGATGCCAACCATTCAATAGTTCATTATGTGACCGTGCAATAATAAATTTAGCGTGCAATAGTACATCTGAGTCCTTGACGCATAGTGCAATAGAAACCTTCTCGGGTCAGTAGTCACTCACTCTGATAAATAACTCAAACCATTGATTTCTAAGGAATTTAATAGTTTTATAGTATACTATTGACCTGTAATTTAAATGGTGCTTTATTACATGATTTAATATAACAAGCCGGTCATTCTGTTATAGTCTAAACTACTGACCAGTAATTTATACAGGAGATAATGTAACAGCAATTAATTTGTCATGTATTAATGCATGCATCTCCATGATCAATCAATGTTGTGGTGATATTAGATACCCGACGGCCCGTTAAGCTCAGTTGGTAGAGCATTTGCCGTGTAAGTGAGTGGTCCCAGGTTCAAGTCCTGAGCTGGCTGCACTCCATCACCCCCACCCACTTCTTGGTTTACTTCATTGGCGTCGCTTTAATTCGGTTAAGCGGGATAGTGTCACCAGGGGTCTGCTATGACCAGAAGAGCTAAAAGGCTGAGGCGTGTGGTGATATTGGATACCCGGTTGCCCGGTTAGCTCAGCTGGTAGAGCAGTCGCCCTGTAAGCGAGAGTCCGGGTGGTTGTCATGTTTTGCCCGCACTATCCCGTTGCTTTACTTCAAAGTAAATGACCACTATGTGTGTACATGTATGCATCACTACGACTTTTGCACATACTTTGGACATGAGCCAATGAGCGTTAATCGTTTGCGTATTTTTGAGCTATAAACTATGTAAATGGTTTACACAAGATCAAATTCTTAAAAGCATAGTAGCCGGGTTTTTCTACGGATCCTGATAGCAGTCAGATTGAGTATCGGCTTAAAACCAGATGCATTGCCGAACCCCACCCACTGCCTTTTTCAGTTCATTCTAATTTTCAGAACGCTATTTCGACACATTTCGTCAACTTATCGACTATTATTATATTCAAAAGGGCTACACGTACATTCGTTTTATATAATAAGTACATACCTTTCATGACAATCCTATATTTCTCGCTTAGATATTAGTTTTATTGTAAATTCTTTATCTCCATATTCCAATCATCCGAAAATTTCTTTTATCCTGGTTATGACGTCACGCCTGACACGATCGATAACTCCTACTAGCATAAGGGGTTATTATTGGAAAGGCGTATATTAAAGGAACATTGGATAATTTCATTTGGACTTAATTAAAAAATTGGATATTAATGAAAAACTGGATTTATGTATTCTGTAAGTGACTATTTTATGTAATCTAATAATTGTGTGCGGCTGGATTTGCTTCCTTTCTTGTTACATTTTACTCGTAACAGTACAAGTCGATGTATGCATATGACTGGGTTATGAGAAAATGGAACGCAAACGTAAACTATGTAGAACGTCCTAATGCCCTTGGCGGCTTCTTGTATAGAGTTAAGCCAGTATAAATATACTTTTGCAAGATAGTTCATTTCTAAAATTATCTATTCTATAAAGATACAGAGCAGAAGCAAATCTATGAAACCACGAGTCATCGCAAATCCCCACACGTTCTTCTTTTATATGGTAACACTTCTGAATAGAATGAATGATTGAATGTCTAAAGAGGGTAACCCAATTAGCCAACACTAATCTCCCTTGGTAAACAAATATACACATTCATTCTTATTATATATATACCTAATTATATACATGGTTTGAGGTGGTGGTTTGTACAATAAAGTGGAACACAGTAAACAAGATGTCATTAATTATCTAAAACTGCCATACATAGCAATACGTTAAAAAAATAGTTCATTACACGTATGATTGTGTTTTCAGCCATTTAACACAGTTAGATGTAATTTTATTTTAAAGAAGTACATTCTCTAATATATGAAGGAATACTTTTCCATATAATTGTTCCGGAGTATGACATACACCCTTTAAACAATTCTTTGTTTGGTTTTGGAGTTATATAAGTTGTACGCAGATCTATGGAAGCTTTATTGTACCCCCAAGATGATGTGATCATTATTAGATCATTCTATAATACATGTCGTTTTAACGTAATATATAGCGTTAAGACATCTTAAGATAACGACTTAGCCGTTGTATATATGATTATGTTGTCTTATGTATGTTTAGATAATGAAAACAATCTTCTTTGTCAATGATAATAAAGGTGTAATAAACAAATATTTATTTATGTCGATATATAATAAAACGGCATGAGAATATACAAAGGTAGTTGTCGACATGTATGTCGACATCTATCTTTGTTTTACCAAAGATGTAATAAATTAAATGACCGTAACCGTTTATTTATTTATTGCGACATACGTTTGACGACATGCGACATTAACAAGGTAAGTGTCGGTATTGAAGTCGCAATGAAGACACAGAAGACTACCGTCATACTTTCGAATATTTGCTTTCGCATGGATACCAAGGGTGTTGAAAAGAAGTATGCATATTTATTTAATCTCTCTCTCTCTCTTTCTCTCTATGAGGTCAGTGTCTTTCACATGTCCTTACTAATCCGAGCCTTCTCTGACCTTACCAGCCCTTTTTACGATTTTGATATGTCATCTGGTTGTGTACTAAAAAGCCACACAAAAAAAGAAAGAAAGGCTTTTAGGATCAGAGAAGGTTCGGATTAATGTCCTTACATGTTTCTCTCTTTCGTGTCTTCACAACACCTCATTCCCGTACATGTCCCGATCTTCAAATTAGCTATCATTTAAATGATATTAAATGTGAGGACAAGCGGTCATGTGTGTCCTCACATGGCAGACTTTTGACTTATATTTGTCGGTATTAGCCTATAGGCCTACGCCTTGTGAGCTATATATACCACACCGGAAAAATACTCGTTTTGATCGTAATTTCTGCACAGGTATTTAAAGTTGCATCAGGTTAGTTTATATATTATTGCATGCTTGTGTCAAAGAAATATTTCTGTTGATCCCGACCAGGACTACGTCTCGAGTTTATATGATTGATTTGATATAGAATAGAATATATCCCGATTGTGCACAACTCCACCCGAAGTCAAATTGTTTAAATGCAATATCCAAATGCGAAGTCTTTTTATGAAGGACTACTCGCCCCATAGTTAAGTCGCCCCTCATTTCATTTTGTTAACTCGACCTCTTTTCTACATACTTAGAAATAACATAGTATATTTGGAGCACCCATTCCTCCCATTCCGAAAATGTACCCACTTAGCCTAGGTCACTACACAATTAATATATAAGCTAATTGGTCTAATAAGTTGCAAAGCAGGAGTACAGTGGTGTAGACACAGACCCTTATGATGGGTCTACTCATCAATCCTGAGCTGTAGATAAGCTTAGTTGCTGAGTACTTTACTCATACTTTTTGTTTTATAAAAACACTCTCTTTTTTTAATTGTGAGGCTAGAGCATCATATATTACTGTACACCTACTCTACTTTACAGTACAGTAACCTTTTAAAAATCATTATTATTTGGGGCACTTTTTCAAGCCAAAGATTTATTTTACTTTTAAGATAACAAAAATTAATTTGGTAACTAAACAAGTTGTATAATCATTAAAGCAGACATAATAAGTGATAAACAAAAAAAACTTTCTTTTTAAAATTGGTTGAGAAATAAAATAAAAAAATACATTTGAAAGATGTTTTTGATAGGGCATTTTCAACACACTATTCTGCTGCCTGAAAAATTACGAGAAATATTTTTGTTGTAATTTTTAATAAAAAATGGATTTAACGTGTTATTAAAATATAAATTAAGACACTCTGAAAGTTTTATAGCAAAATATTAACGCTGAAGTTATTTGAGTAATCTTAATTTTCTGAGCTCCCAGCAACGAGGAGTTTACATCCATGGGAGAGGCCCTAGTCCTAAAAAGCAATTAGTTTTTGGCTGTAAAATATTTATTTCTCAACCGATTTTAAAACCAAGATATTTTTATTTACCACTAAAAATTCCAGTTCCAGTGATTTATGTACGTGTTACTAAAATTGCTCATGTTATTGCTGAAAAAACTTTGGCTGAAACAAGCATCCCAAACAATAGTATTATAATACGTGTATGTATTGTCCTGTTTGTTCCATATTTATGCGATGAAAATTGATGAAAATTGTTCCAAGCATGTGTCACAAGTATTACGATCATAGCGTTCCTTTTGCTTTTACTTAGCTTCCATTTAATCAAAACTATTGTTTCTTTTATCATTATAAAATACAGGCTTTGAAACATTGTAGACTGATCAGCCTGCACATCCTATAATATGGGTCAGGTGACTCAGGTCATATGTGCAGTATGATTTATCTACACTCTTTCACTACTGGCTGATAGTTAATTCTCAGAAGCAACCATAAATAGTTCAAATTTGAAAGTGTTCATTATTATGAGAGAATGATAGTATGTGTGGACTAAGTTTTAAACCATCTTTTATATTTAATGAGTGAGGCTATGACAAGCACACAAGGAGTCGTTTCAGTCATCAAACCTGTTAAGGTTTTAAGCCACGGCAGGTCAGTGAGAAAGATGGTCGTGTGTAGTAGCTACTCAGATGTGCTGTCCAGTTGTAAGAATACACATATTTTCTTTTTTATTACATTTTCTTTGCATTAAAGTTTTAGTTTTATTGGGTAACTCCTAAAGTTTACACGTACGCAGCATTGCAATATTTGGAAAGTTTAGTACATACATTTTGTAGTACGCTACAGTAGTGAGTGATCCATGTGTTTATGTAATTGCGTGAGAGAGAGTATGTTCGTGTGTGCGTGTGTGCGTGTGTGTGCGTGAGAGGTGTATGAGAGTGTGTGTGCGTGTTGGTGTGCATGCGTGCATGCGTGCATGCCTGTCATGTGTTTTGTTAAACTTTGTATATTATGTTTTGATGACGAGATACTACATGTATAAGTCGAAATAAAATATCTGTTCTGTTCTGTGTTACTCAAATGACAATTATATGACAATATTGATATTTGGTATGTTGCGTCATCTCATGGTGCTTTACCCATTGAGTTGTCAAAATTGCTGTCACTTTTATATATTTGTTATAAGGCCAAATAAAATAATATGTGTGGTTCCGGTTTCCCGACCGACCCTGTTTTTAGGGGCCGACCCTAAACACCCGACCCTAAACATGTTATGACCCCTCCAAATTGCTTTTTGCATTTTATGTTTTATCGTCTTCTTTTTGTGTTTAATTATTTTTTCTATCAGTTTTGTATCTGATGATATCAACACATATATAGTTAAGTTTATTTATTTGGTATAAAAGTATAACTTGTAAAAAAAAAAAGAAGACAAAATAAAAAATAAAATGTTTTTAGAAAATAAAATATTTTCCTAACTACCTACCTTATACATTTGAGAAACCACAAATATAATTTTATTTGGCCTAAAGGAAAAATCTTAGAAAATATTGTTTCTGTGAAATTGAAAGAATATTAAATTATATCTTGGTTCACAGTATTCTGATTCTTCCATAACAATCACCATTACTAAATGGAAACAAACTGTTAAAGCAGATCCTTCTGAAGACAGAACATGCTGAACTGACAGAGGTTTTGATGACACATTGACCTCTCATAAAAATGTGTTATAGTGATCTCACTGATATATCATAAAACTAGTTCACCATTACTAAAAGTAGAAAAACCTCTAATTTTCACTCGTGATAACTGAGATGAAAACTCATCTGTTGCGTTCTGGTATTGACGTCTTTATAATTTGTTCAGATTGTGCTATTTCATCAGAATAGCAGTCACTGTTACTATAAATGGACTGTTTAAACTCTTTTAAACGCCTTCCTGTCATGACCAACAGTGGTATTTTTGCAGTTTAAATTGTTTTCACCCTATCCTGATGAAAATTAAATCCTCCCCTCCCACCCCCACCCTCACCCACCACCCCTATCCTGAAAATGTATGTCCCAGACTCAAAAATTGTGTTGGACAGGTTTGGGAAGTCCCATCTCCCCTTGGGTGAAATCCTGGATCTGTGCCTGAAGAATAAAACTTAAACTTGTAAACGACTTCTTGTGTGAATCATGTGTGATTCTCCAAACCAATTAAGAGAAAGTACGAACATTGACAAGTACGAATAACTATTTAAAGTTTTGAAGAGTTACAGTTCGGGAATCAAAATCCCCGGATGAATTTCCAAGCATTGCTTCTTATTCTTTGATTTTATCTGTATCCTCATCTACTTCCAAACATAAGTTACTTGAATTTCCTATATGCATCACGGATTACCACAAACGTTTGGTAAGAGCTCTACACGGGACCATGGGATTTACAACCCTTCCAAAGGTTGGGTGCTTTTTGAAGTTCGTAACCAGGCTTCTATAAATTATAAATTATGACACAAACCAAATACGTGAGCTGGAACATAGATATGGCACTCTCCCTGACGGGACCAATGACTTAACACTCCCCCGACCCCGACATGATCCCATCGGGAATCAACCTTGTACTGTGACGAGAGTCAAGTGTGCTAACCACTCGGCTACCGCAACTCCTTTTTTCGATGGTTATTGCATTAATAAAAATATAACTATAGATTTGTCTGTATTTGCATCATTGATCAATAGAAAAAAAATCATCTTTACAAAGACCATCGGCTGATGGATTCAGTGCCATTTTGGCCCTCCCATTTTGGCCCTCTTGTTTTTTGGCCTTATGCGAGGGGATGTTGAACATCTAAACGGACTTTTTTTGTGAACATGGTAACTGTTGTAATCGGGTTCATATTTTCACCCACATTTTGTGAGACGCTTTTTATATATAAGATCTTTGACAACAGGCAAAATTGACAATTGCCTTGCATAGTTAGTTATTATGGTGAGTATTTCAAATTCAACAACTAGGTAGTGACGCCTAATATCAGTTAGATCTAAACCACTTTGACAATGAACACATTTGACAAGTATCTTGCATAGAAATCAACCTTTATTATTGCAAATTTCCGCTTGGTAGATAATAATTTAAGATCAGTTTAAACTGAATTTTAAATACATTTTATATAAAGGTTTAATCTTGATCCAATAAGCTCTCGAACCAATTTGGCGTTTAGCTGAGTTGATACATGTTTACGGTATAAACGCCTCTGATTGTGGAATAAAGGCCTGTTTGTTATTAAAATAGGCAAATTTAAGATTGTGAATATGATAGTTACTTTCGAAACTAGATTTTGATATTCACCAAATTTAATCTGATTTTATTTCTGCATTATAACGGTCCCAAGATGACAACCATTTCTAAGGAATACATGTACATTTGCTGACATTAACCTTTTAAACTATTTTTCATATTGTTCAGGAGACAACCAGTCCTCCAGTTCAACAACAGAGTGATGATCGGAATACATCAGCAGTATATATCGTTTATCATTGTTTCATACGCCCGTCTGTAGATGGAAAGTATTATGGTCTGGCAGTGTCCATCCTTCTGTCCGTTGACAATTTACTTTCCACACCATAACTCAAGTACTTTTCTACCCAGGATGACATGGTACACAGACTACCCATGAGACAAAGATGACACTTATTATACCCCTCGCACAAAGTGTGTGGGGTGTGGGGGTGCGGGGGTGGGGGCGGGAGTATACTGGAATCTCATTGTCCGTCTGTCCGTCCGTCCGTTCGTCCTTCCGTAGACACAATTTTTGTCCGGGCTATTTCTCAATAACTCCTTCATAGAATTTCGTGGAACTTGCTAGAAAGTATCAATATCAAGTGGACATGCGTATACTATGATGACGTTCCGGTTCGATAATTTTCCATTGAGTTAAGGCCCTTTGTATTTCTAATATCTGTCCGTAGACGTAATTATTGTCCGTACTATTTCTCAATTACTCCTTCATAGAATTTCGCGAAACTTGCTAGGAAGTATCAATATTAAGTGGACATGCGTATGCTATGATGACGTTCCGGTTCGATACTTTTCCACTGAGTTATGGCCCTTTGTAGTTCTAATATATGTCCGTAGACGCAATTCTTGTCAGGACTATTTCTCAATAACTCCTTAGACTTTCGCGAAACTTGCTAGGAGGTATCAGTATCGACTGGACATGCGCATAATATCATGACGTTCCGGTTCGATAATTTTCCACTGAGTTATGGCCCTTTGTATTTCTAATATATATAGATATATATTTATATATATAATTATATAAATTATATATATATATAATATATATATATATATAATTAATATGAAATTCTTGTCAGGGCTATTTCTCTAAAACTACTTGTAAGAATTTAGCGAAACTTGCTAGGAAGTATCAATATGAAATGGAGATGTGGACATACTATCATGACGTTCTGGTTCGATAATTTTCCACCGAGTTATGCCCTTTGTATTTCTAACGCACGCAATTCTTGTCCGGACTATTTCTCAATAACTCCTTCGTAGAATTTCGCGAAACTTGCTAGGAAGTATAAATTTCGACTGGACATGCGCAAAATATCACGACGTTCCGGTTCGATATTAGTCCACTGAGTTTTGACCCTTTGTTTTTCTAACTTAGTTCTGTTGAACTCCAAAATTTCTATAAGGCTGATGGCTTTGATACTGTTTGTATATCAAGTGCAGATGCGCATATTGTCGTGACATTCCGATTCGATACTTTTCCACTCAGTTATGGCCATTTGTATTTTTTAATGCATTTTATAGTTGGTAGTCAAATAGAAAATTCTTGTCCCGGATTTTTCCCTATAATATACGTGTATGTATCATAGGAACAATGTCTTGTATGTTAACCCACTTGTTAACTTTTGCGTTTATGTCATTTTTTCACAAACTGTATGTACTAGACCTTTCAACTTTGCTTATAGTTGTATCTTGGGATGTACATTGCAATGTGACAAAGTAAATGTGGAAGTGACCTTGACCCTCCAAGCAAATGGCAGATAACTTATTAATTTTTACCTTCAACTTTTTCGTTGAGGTCAATTTCTCGCAAACTATGCACTACACCTTTCAAAATTTGCTTATAGTTGTATCTTGGGTGGTACATCGCAACGTGACAAAGCAAATGTGAATATGACCTTCACCCTGCAAGCAAAGGGCAGATAACCTTATAATTTTTACCTCCAACTTTTGCGTTTCGGTCACTTTTTCACAAACTGTATGCACTAATCCCTTTCAAACTTTGCATATAGTTTCACCTTGAGTGGTACATTGCAACGTGACAAAGTAAATGTGGATGTGACCTTTACCCTGCAAGCAAAGGGCAGATAACCTTATAATTTTTACCTTCAACATTTGCGTTTAGGTCACTTTCTCACAAACTTTATGCATTAGACCTTTCAAACTACGCTTATAGTTATTTCTTGGGTAGTACATCACAACGTGTCATAAAGCAAATGTGGATGTGATATTCACCAGCCAAGCAAAGGGCAGATAACTGTAATTGTTACATTTACATGACTTTCTCATGAACTATAATTATGCACTAGATGCTTTAAACCTAGTTTATAGATTAATCTTTGGAAGACAAAACATTCTATTTTGACATAGATGTGTCTACGGTAGTGCATCTTTTTGGATGCATGGATTTCATCTGTAACCTTGACCTACTTTTTGGAGCTGATGTTGTTGTTTGTTTATAGAATGGCATTTTGTTTTTCAACAAATGCACTTAAATGTCATTTCAGCAAACTGTAAACTCTATTGTTTTTAGCTATTAAAATGTTTAAAAACGTTCATTTAAGCATCATTTATCTTTTATTTTTAAGTCCCGCCCCCGTTAAGCGAGACATGTGAATCCGCGGATTCTTTGTACATGATGATAGGTTAGATGCCAAGATATGTTGGTGTAAAAATGGAGCTAATAGGCCTCAAGTTATGACCCTTTGAATTTTTCAAATTCTCTTGTGATGCATTGGATACATTGGATTGGAGGCATCTTTATCTTTGTCATAGGACACATTTCTTGTTTTATAAACAATACGCACAGTTGTTGAAACCCGTATTTGTCAGTGTGTTTGTAGGTGTGTCTTTGAGCAAGTCGCTGAATTTGTTCTATATGATGTTATTGTCTCTCTGTCTATTCCCCGGGCAAATAACAGTCTACGTATTTGCAATCATGGATAATGTAAGCTAATTTCAATTGGATGAAGACGTAAATCAGCTCTGTTATGATCCTAGGCGTTTACGGGTTGTTAAACCCAATTTTAATAATGAAGAAAATTAAGACGGAATTACAATCAGATGGTGCATTATGTTTAGGCCACACTTGTTAATGAGTCCTTTTCAAACGTGTTATGCATCGTTAGAAAATACACAAAAAAACAAGTGATCCATACATAAAAAAAATAGCTGTCACATGACATACATATAACACATGTAAACACGTGTAAATGTTATAAAATTCAATGAATTCGACCAGCATGGCCATTTCCGTTCAACATGTATATTTGCTAGGGGTCACCTTAGCGTTGTTTTTACATTTTCGATTAATGTAAAATATATCCATTAAAGGGCAATTAATTTACGCTATGACTATAATTATATGTAAATCAGGTGTTCGCCAATGCAGATACTCCAATAGTATGTACTACAATCTTTAATATATTAGGCATACATATAAATTGGCATGGGAGTTTACACATGCACTTAGTAATTATAAAAGTAAAGGATAAATATCACATTCATTAGAGGGTGATAGTAAGAATATTCACCCTGAGGATATGATTAACGTCCGAGGCGAAGCCAAGATTGAGGGTATTTTGCCGAAATCCCCTCGCCGTCGGGCAAAAATGTGATTTATTTTCAGTATAGATTTCATTTTGCCGCATAGACTGCTCCACTGATTGGTTGGGTGAACGGGACATTTGCACTGAAGCATTCTATTCCGGATTTTTTTTAAACAATAAACTTTTTTTTCCAAAAGTTGCTATGAAAGTTATTTTGTTGGATTGGAAATAACTAAAAATATTAGTGGTAGTTTATTGAAATCGTTCAAGTACTTTTGAAGTTATGATGAGTTTAAAATAGCAATTTCACCATGACGTCACTGGAACAGTATGCACGCAAACTCGCATCAAAGCTGTGCATGTGATAATTTATTTACTATTTCCCTGCGATTTACTATCACCCTGTACTATCACTCTCGCGTCAGATAGTAAGAAATCACACATTGTTCTCTATTGGGATTTAGCATGGGCGTTTTATGTTAGGTATAATAATATTGAATATTATTCGGTTATATTTCTATTTATTGAAAATTACCAGGTTCAAATTAATGCAAGGTTTTACAAAAATCAACTTTTAATATAAGCAGATAACCCTAAATAATTTCAACAAATACTTCATCTATAATAATTGACAATTCATTTTTGAAACAATATGATTTGTTTTAGGAGTGCATCTTTGTTAAAAGATTTTGATCTCCTTTAATAAAAATAAAATAACCATCAGTCTTGGAAACTCCAACAACTCGAAACAAGAGGCCGAAGAGGGCCTGCATCTCTCTACATGTGTAAGGCTGTATGGTGTTTCTGGTGGGAGTTGGTGAGGGTATAGAACTCTTGTTCAAGTTTTCAGTGATATAACCACTCTGATGAAGTTCGTAAAAGCGGTGTGGGAGAGAGATTAGGGGTGGTGTGGGGTGTCAGAATCAAAATATATTATCCGATATTGGTGGTTTTTGAACTCGTCCGAGCTTTCAATGAAAGTGATTGAGCGTTGACACCAAAAAGTTTGCGGACAACAGACTACGGCATAAGCAAAAAGGAAATTAAAGTTACTGGTATGGCAAGCTAATTACAATATGGTTTATTTATTCATTTATTTATTTTTTTATTTATTTATTTATTTATTTATTTTTTATTTATTCATTTATTTATTTATTTATTCATTTATTTATTTATTTATTTATTTACTTATTTATATATTCATTTTTTTTATTATTTTTTTATTTTTTATTTATTTATTTACTCACAATGATGGGCAAGAAAAGCTTTTAATGAATGTCATAAGACATCTTTTAGTGCACACAATGCATCTGGTAATGCGGTTGTTTAAAACAATAACAAAATTTCATGGTATCAGTGTTAAATTTTTATAATTATTTTTATAATTTTAGGTTAGCTTTCGACATGACAAGAAGTTATGCACCATTTGCTTTGAGAGGGAAAAGACATCGTTCATTGTACCATGCGGGCATACTTTTAGCACAGTTTGCGCCGTGCAAACTCAATCAACATCGAACATTTGCCCCCATTGCCGCGGGAAAATGTTCTCGGTTATGGCACTTTTTGATTAATTTCAATATTTCACGTGCCTGGTGAAAATGTTCTCTCAATTTGTCGATTGTTCAATTTTAGTTATGTTCAATTTTTGTGTCGCCTGCGTAGGATGGCAGACACTTAGGGAATATTTTATCCGTCGTCTGTCATCGTTGTCCGTCACACTTTAACCGGCAACTTAACCTTGGCCATAACTTGAAAAGGTTTGGACATATGTTTATGAAACTTCACGCACGTATCCATCTTACCACACAGAATATATTTACCCATGACCAATAACTCTGGCTCATTTTAGCAGTTATGCCCCTTTTCAAAAAACTTTAACCTGCAACCTAAGCAAGCTCATAATTGGCCATAACTTAAGAAGCATTTAACCTATGTTCATGAAACTTCACACACATATTCATCTTACCACACAGAATATATATTGTTACCCGCGACCAATAGCTCTGTCTTTCATTTCAGTTATGTCCCTTTTCATAAATCTTTAACTGCAGCCTGATTAGCTCAAAACTGGCCATAACTTGAAACATATTTGACCTGTGTTTATGTAACTTCACACACATGTGTCCAATAGCTCTGTCAGACTCATTTTGACAGAGTTATGCCCCTTTTCATAAACTTTAACACTTTAAAAAAAAAAGCTCCATTATTCATGAAGGATTGCACCCCGTGTCTTCTCACTTTATAGTTAGATTGTACTTGCTGAAATAAGCACACGGCATGTGCGACATAGGTGTTCCATGGAACACCCTTTTAGTTCTTTTAAGCTAAATTTGTATTGCTATTATCAACCATTTAAAATTGCTCTAAAAAAACGAAATGTTTTGAATTCCACTCTTTTATGTTTATTAATTAAGCTGTATGTCCAAGGGCATTGGTATATCATTAGTCCCCTACTGGTGTCACCGGAGTGGATTTTAGGTTTGCCACCCGTCCGTCCGTCCGTCCGTCAGTCCATCCTTGCGATAATGAGAACAGTAAATTTAAAATATGTTTAAGACTTGGCATAATGGTAGACAGTAATAAGGAGATTATGCGCGTTATTTTATTTTGTTGATTTGATTTTTAACAAAAATGGGTTGCTATGGCAACGGAAATAGTAAAAATACGCAAAATATATGGATCCTTTAATAAAAAAAGAAATACTGCAGATAATTTAATGACAATTTGTACAGAAATTGTAAAAACTACACATAATGAGTAGGCAGCTTATATGAGCAGGAAGCTTGGGATTGCATTTAGGGTCATTGGGGTTAAGGTCACTGTAACTGAAAAGAGAAAAATGGTTTCCACTCAATAATTTTACTTCGGAATGAGGTATTGCAATGAAACTATGGGTAGGTAGCTTATTTGAAAGGAAGCTTGGGACTGCATTTGGGGTCACTGTGTTCAAGATTAAGTTCACTTTTACCGAAAAAAGAACAACTGTTTCTGCTCATTAACTTTACTTAGTAATGAGATGTTGGCCTGACTTTTGGTGTGTATGTGGCTTATGTGAAAAGCAAGTATGGGTTGCATTTACTAAAAAATGCACGGTATGGGACGTGTATTGCTCTGCAATACTTGATAATTTTGTTTTGTTATGTTATTATTTTTGGAATTAGTAACAGGCCTATTTGCTTCTACAGATATTTCTTTAGGCTAATTTTTGACTGCAATGAGTATATTCATCAGATTAAAGGAGCTCGTTGAGAGTAAACAATTGCTTTAAATAGTACAAACTGAATGTGAATTAATACATTTTAAAAGAAACAACTATTCTGATCAATTGGAAGTTAAATAAGCAACACTGTATGACCTTAACATTAGACACATGCTTGGAACAATTTTCATCATTTATATATGGAATAAACCATTCTACACGACAATACATACTAATAAAATACACATGATTTTAAAAAGATGAGTTTTGTATAAAGGTAGTATGAGTAAAATACTAAACTCAGCTTACCTACAGCTCTGCAGAAATATCCCTTTTGTCAGCTGCATGTATTGCATACCTTCTGTTATTTTGTTTTCAACTAAAGCAAAGTATGTTTCAAGCAGTTTCAATGGACCTACACTACGGTTATTTTTGCTATACATAAATCACCAACAGTATTTCTTAGATATTATGCATGCAAGTATAATTTTTTTTAATAGTCACTGTGAATGAGCAAATTTTGGAACCTGTACGAGCGACATATTTTATATTAATATGATGCATATTTATTTTCTCTTCAGTGAAATCACTTTACTGTTTTGGATAGCTACACTTTGTTTTGTAGTTCTACAATGATACTGGAGGTAAATAAATGATTTTAGTAAAATATATGTTGTTGCTTTTTTCCATACCGTTTTTTTCAGGAAATAAGACATGAGAAATTATTGCTTTACTGATGTATATTAGCCAATATTGATGGTTTTCGCACTCGTCCGAGCTTTCGTGGATATTAAGACTGGCCGGCCAAGTTTGGTATAGATCGGAAGCAAAATGCAAAATGCAAAAACCAGACCATTACGGTGTCCTGTAACGGCCATCTTACCATCGCAATTTACCATCGACCATCGACCTAGGTCGATACTGAGATCGGATGGTCGATGGTAACATGCGATGGAAAGATGCGATGGTCGATGGCAAGATGCGATGGACCATCCCATAGCATCTTACCATCGACCATCGCATCATACCATCGACAATCGCTTCTTACCATCGCATCTTACCATCGACCATCGTACCTTACCACTGACCTAGGTCGATGGTCGATGGTAAGATGCGATGGTCGATGGTAAGATGCGATGGTAAGCATCGCATCTTACCATCGATGGTCGATGGTAAGATGCGATAGCCAACTGGCCCTAACAGGACACCGTACAGCATAGTATAAACCATACTTTAGGCCAGTAACTAAAAACTACTGAATGCAATTGAATGAAACTTGGAACACTGATAGATGGCGATGAAAGGAAGTGCAAGGCACAACAAAACGTAACTGTCCTTATAGATAGTTATTTCCCTTGTCAGGAACGTAACTCGAAAACTATTGAATATATATTACTGAAACTTAGAACAATGATAAAAGGCAATGCACAAGAAGCATGACTATATCCTTATTAATTTTATAGTTATTTCCCTTGTCCAGAACATAGGTCGAAAATTACTGACCATATTTCACTGTAACTTGGAACAATGATAGAGGGCAATGGAAGGAAGTGCAGTGCACAAGAACTATAACTATCTTTATTTGTATTGGAGTTATTTCCATTCGTAATTTTATACTTGTAATTCTTGCCCGGATTATAACTCAAAAACAGCTTAAAATATTTCAATGAAACTTGGAAAGATGATAGAGGGTACTGAGAGAAAGTGCAGGGCGTAATAACCTACATCTTTATTATTTCTAGAGTTAATGCCCTTTGTAATTTGAAAACGACTACTATTTGCGTACGTATATGGTGCTCTGAAAATGTCTCTTTAATGTCATTCATTGTAAATCAAAACCGTCTTTTAAGCCAAGCTGCATGCGTTGGTTCTACCGATATTCGTGCTGTTGCAGTTGTTCTTTTTACAAAAATTAACATCAGAGTATATTTAACCAGGTTTTTTATATATTAAAACATGAAAACCCTGGAGGAACCAGAGATCTAAGGTGTATATTGTAAATCAAAACCGTATTTTAAGCCAAGCTGCATGCGTTGGTTCTACCGATATTCGTGCTGTTGCAGTTGTTCTTTTTACAAAAATTAACATCAGAGTATATTTAACCAGGTTTTTTATATATTAAAACATGAAAACCCTGGGGGAACCAGAGATCTTAGGTTTGTTATATCCACAAAAGCTGTGGAGGAACTGAGAACCAGAAAAAAATGGCTTATCAACGAGATGTCTTAATACAAAATTTGAATGGAATGAGTAATGTATTTTACAAAACGATTTCATAAAGTTTCGACTAAAAAATTTAAAATTTGATATTAGGTCTGTTTTTCAACGTACACAAATAGTTGGACCCTTCTAACGTTATTGTTTATTATTATATACATAAATTTACAGTCCAACCAGCGATTCGTATTTGTACTACGTGATTGTGTACGTGATTACTACGTGATTGTACAATACTTAATGTTGTTATTTGACGTTGTTGTGTCCCGATTTTTTATTTTCATATTGAACGGTCCAAAACAAGATGGTGGATTTTAAAAAAATATCAGTAGAAATATCAACGATAAAAACCGAATATCAACAAAGTTCCGAGAAGTTGCGTGTGAATTAAAACAACACTAGTAAATAAATGATTTACTTATTGTTGTTAAAGGTCATTGTTGTTTACTACTGCATGACAATTCAACTGAGGAGAGGTTCAATTCAGCTTAATTAAACCTCTCTTCAATTAAATAAGACCTCTTTTCAATAGACCTCACTTCAAGTAATTGAAGTGATGTTCAATTAATTGAGTTTGTTATTTTGGCATCCCAACGTCAAATTTATATAAACTCAAATAATTGGAGAGAGGTCTAATTCAATTAAAGAGGTGTATTTCAATTGAAGGGAGGTCTAATTCAGTATTATAACTGTACCTTTGTTTAATTGAAGTGAACCTCTCTTCAATTGATTTGAATATCTCTTCAATTGAATAAGACCTCTATTCAATTGCAACTGAATTAAACCTCGGTCTAATTCAATTGAAGATAGGTTTTCAATTGAATTGTACAATTTCAATACTGAATTAGACCTTTTCAATTGAATGAGACCAATTGAAGAAATGTTCAATTTAATTGAAGAGAGGTCTTATTAAATTGAAGAGAGGTTCTATTCAATTGAGGAGAGTTCTAATTCAAGTGAAAAGATCTAATTCAATTGAAGAAATGTGAGTTTATGTTAGTTTAGCGTCCCACAGACAAATTACCATAACTCAATAATAAAACCTCATTTTAATTGAAGAGAGATACAATTCCAACACTGAATTAGACCTTTTCAATTGAATGAGACTTCTCTTCTACTGAATGAAATCGAGGTTTAATTCAGTTAAAATTGAAGAGAGTTCTAATTCAATTGAAGGGAGGTTCCATTCAATTGAGGAGAGTTCTAATTCAATTGAAGAAAGGTTCAATTTAACTGAAGAGAGGTCCAATACTGAATAAGACCTCTTTTCAATTCAGTATGACCTAATTTCAAGTGCAATCCGATGATAAATGTCAAAAAGCAATAGAGTTTGTGACCTACATGTTGCAAGTAAAGAGATGTGGCGTGATAACTTTGTATTTTTTATATTCAAGTTTTGGTGAGTGTAGGAAAAAATGTCAGGAATCAATGATTACTTTAGCTTTGTTTAAGATTGATTCAAAAGTAAGTTTATTAAGAGTTATTGCCATAAATATTAACAAGAATTGAATTTTAGCTAGTGTATATAAAACGTAAGTAAATTAGTAATAATAATCACTTAATTTAGTATGAAGGTTTGTTTCAATAATGAAACTGTTAAATAAATTTCAAATCCCTTTGGGAGCTCGATCAAATTGTGAGAAAGTGTTGATTCTTATGGATAGTGGGAGGTATAAAGTACTAGTTCTACCCAGAAAACATTGGATGGTTTGCCTCTACCACAGAAAGCGTAATATATGGCCTAACATGTGCTAAAAGTGACTTAAAATATCTGCATTCAAACAATAGACAATTTTCATAATTGTTACAGTTAATTGCTCATGCTTATTGAAAAAGTCTATAATATAGGATAATAGACGAGATGTCAATCGGAGGCTTCGGACATGACTGTTGGTTATTGTGTGACGACTGACGTTATCCAACGGTAGGACACACGTGTAATATAAACAAGAGGTCAACGATCTTGAAGCTCTACTGATAGCTTTTGATAGCTTTTTCAGATTCCTGTGAAGATTCATCTGTCAAATAGTTTCAGTGGAGTAGTCGCTACAAGTTTTTACTATATAACTCCTATGTAAACGAAGATGGCCGCTGACAGCATGTTTAATGTTAAATCAAAATAATGTTCAACAACGACCAACATCATGTCATGCTGATCATTTTAGAAAAAGTCCCATATCAATATCACTTATAGTTTTCAAGAAGTAGTTGCTACAAATTTGTTTTTAAAAAATCTATTTTTAGCCATGGTCGAAATTTTGCTATGTTCAACTAGACATCAAGAGCAACATTCCTGTGAAGTTTCATGAAAATCCGTCGAGAAGTTTCAGAGGAGTAGTCGCCACAAGTTTTTCCTGTATAACGCTATGTAAACAAAGATGGCCGCTGGCAAACATGTTTGACATCCAATCGAAATGAACTTGTATAACTAAAAAGTTACTCAATCAGGGTTACCGTTACCATAAACTTCGTAAACCTTTGCAAAATTGTATTATCGTAACCCTGATCTTCTTTCAAAATATAAAAGTAATTTAAAGACTCTTCTGCGACAAGGACTATCACAACCTGACTTCTATGGTGATGTGATTTATAAACTTCGTAAGATTCTTGGTCAAGATCACTTTCATACTATCTTTGTTAAACTTGTTAAAAAGTTTATCAAAAGAGGTTATGACCCTATTATTTTTCATCGTACTACATTATTGGTGGTGGACCCTTTTTTACAGTTCGCCACTATGGTTTCCTCTTTAATTGTACGATGACCGGACAGGCTGTGGACCTATGATGACGCCTAACTAAAGCCCATTGGGACGGTGGCGTTTGATGTTTGTCCATGATCTTTCTTGTCGTGCCCTTAATGGTTTATTCTCTTACTGCTCAGGCTTCTGCCAAGTCACTGAGTACCTTCATTGTGGCTCTCTAGGCTATTGTTTTTTTGTATTATATATACAGGAGCATATTTGTGTTTTACTTATATTGCCTATTGATGCTGCCTTTTTGGTTAGAGATTAAATCATGGCTGTGATTTCTTTATTTACACTGTCCTGTTTTAATGGGTTGACAGTATGGTAAGTGTGAGGTTTGGTGCACCCTAGAACCGGTTTAAACCCCCAGTGGCCAAATTTGCCACTGACCGTTCCAAGGCGGTAGCCCTATTGTCAACCCTTTTGTGTTTGTGATGTCGTTTGCATTTATTATTGCTTTTGCCTTCTTGTTTGTCTGTTTGCGTGTTTGTTACTGTGTTTTGTGGTTGACCGCCTACCTTGAATGCTACTTTCCCTGTCCGATCTTTTTATATTTCTTTTAGTTAGGATCAACTACATGCTGTGCCAGTCATTTTGATAAAGGTTCCAAATCAATATCACTTATGGTTTTTGAGAAATAGTCGCAACAAAATCGCATTTTAAAAATCTTTTTTTAGCCGTTGCGGCAATCTTGAATTTCCGGCCGATCTGAATTTTTGCTAGGATCAACTAGACATCAAGAGAAACATTCCTGTGAAATCCGTCAAGTAGTTTCAGAGAAGTAGTCACCACAAAAAATGTTTACTGATGGACAGACGGACGACGCAGATCAGTTGAGCTAAAAAAAATGGAATGACATGACACTGCAAACAAGCGACTATATCACACACACACACGCACGAACGTACGCACACACACACACACACACACACACACACACACACACACACACACAGAGAAATGCAATATATTGGCTTGATTATTTCCGAGATTACAGATATTTCCGAACTGATCAATCATCTTTTTGCAACATGTCTGATTTATTATTCATTTCTTTTTAACTCACTGGGAGAGTGAGTTTAATGTTTGCTTTCCTTTCCTGGTTTATGAGTTGTAAGAATCTGTTACTTTTCTTTTGTTGTTTTTTTACGAGTCTTGGGTCATTATTAGAGTAACCTGCTCTTAGCGATAATATTTTCCGTGAAAACCCATCGATTCCACCATGGATTGCTATCCCAAAGGGCTTAAGCTTATCGTACCCATTGATGTGTATGAGATAATTGGGTCCCCTATTGTAATATATCCTCCAGCGTAAACGATTATGTGACCTGAGCTGTACACCCTCCGGATCCATAGCTTTAAGTATACACTTCACAGTCTCTTGAGTTACTCGAAGGTTAGTTTTGACATTGATTACCTTCCACAGTGCCCTGTATCCAGAACTGGAATATCCTCGGCAACGTAACTCTATTATCTTGTAGATTACATCTGGCAGGGGACTTGATACGTTGTGCCTTCTCAGATTTAAACGCTGTCCTATTATTTTTAATTTCCGTAATGTAACTACCATATTATGCACATATAGCAAAACCCCGCATATTTCCTTCCAGGTATATCCTTGACTAAAGTAGTAACAAATTAAGTCGTTCCGGTTTGAACTTTCCTCTAAATGAGGTAGAACTGCGGAGATTGGAACGAACATCAACCAAACCAGATAGACACAAGCCTAAAAAACACGGATAATTGTCTTTTAAATATTGCAAACGTTATATATACCAGCATACATGCATGCAATATTAGACTTAAACTAGACGGGTGTCGCCTGTCAGCGCTTCGTCAGTGTAACAAGGTTTTTGGACCCACATAATTTGACAATTAAATTGAATTGGGGTTTTACGGCGCACCAACACAAGAAATGTCATATGGCGCCAAACAGGATGAACGTGCCAGGCTCATCTTCCATTTACATCTAGATAAAATATGGAGAATGGGCCTAGAACCTTCTAACCTGCAGAACTGCAGAGTTGCTGCAAATTCTATTGTTGACACTCCATTTACGATGGAGCCACGTTTCCACATTTGTATATGCGGTGTCATGAAAAAGACCTTGAATGAGCATGATAACAATATGACAAAATGTACCCCACTGCCTCTAGCGGGATTTGAGGTGGTTGTATTCTACCCCGGCAACCACATAAGGATCATAATTTGACAACTGGCCTAAGAAAAAGAATGAGTTTTTAACCCATATAATGACCCTCAGTGTGACTTTGAACTTTATCTTTTAGTAAGGTCATATCGATGTTGTCATGATGAATATATATTGTAAGTTGGATGAAGAAACATGAAGAAATTATAAAAGTTATAACCAACGTTAAGTTTTCCTGACGGATTGACTAACGGGCGGGCGGATGCCAAAGTGATCCCTGTGTATCGCCTTTTTCTTCGAAAAGTCTATACAAAAACTAAAGCAAAGAGACTGGGCTACAGTTATAACAACGTATAATGGGACCCCAGTAAGTTGAATATTATTCGAATCTGTCGTTACCCCAGTAATACTTGTTATCGGAAAATACATTATATATTATACACATGTAATTAAGGGTGCACTGGGTGTATTTATACTTAATTAGCCATTTTTTTGCCACATACATGGAGTCTAATGGGGTTAAAAGCGTGTATAGTGTGTAATCACATCAGAACATTTATTTTATAAATAATTGACAGAAATCTTCAATCTTCCAATAATCCCACTCACCAGATACATGGGCACCTCTGAGGTTGAATAATTGTTTGATAGCGTTATTTTTGTTTCAGGAAGCAGGGACAAAAAAGGACACCGTAATTAAATGTGTTGTATATATGAGTCAAGCACGCCCTTCCACTGGCACCTAGGATAATACAGGAGGAATACAATGCATTCAGTTTAATAGAATCATCATGACGAACATTTTGTTTAATTCCGCTCAGTGATTTAGCAGAAGAGTTTTAAAGCGGACAGACGGACAAATGGTGTTTAAAAAGTATCCCCTTACGATTTGCAAACAAGGGATTAGAAAAAGTATAAACATACATTCCTAAAATACAAAGGTAACATGTCACTAAGAAATGTGTCGTTATGTCTAAGATATTTTTGTTGTTCGAAATATCGAATGAAATTGTAAACTTATATTATACAGGTCATCACTACTTAGAACATAAAACACTCATGACGTGGTAATTTACGTGAAATTAATACAAAGGCCAAAGACTGTTTGAAACAAAACTACACAAAGGCGAGTCAAATTCGACTATCGTACATGATATGACAATTAGCGTAAACTATATAATGTGAAAGGAACATAATACAATGTAAAATAAAACATTGACACGTCTAACTGCATTATTATTAATAATACATGTTAGCATTAAACTATTGTATATATGTTGTACATTGTAATCAATCATATCAGTCTTGTGTATTTATATTGCTATTCCAACTAAAACGGCTAGAAAGTGGTATTATTTGACATTGCCCCAAAACAATTTTAATACGTTAAACATATTTTGGCATGAACACATCTCATATATTATCTCTTGGTTGTTCTTTGTTTCTTTGTGTGTTTGTTGTTGACTGTCGTCCTTGAATTCTACTTTTCCTTATCGATTTTTATATCTCCTTTGTCATATGTTCACTCAACGTGTCTTTAAAATGATATACATAATTAAATAATACACTCAAATAAATATAAATATGATGCTGTTTTAGAAATCAATGCCAACATCATTTCAGCTGTAACTTAACTGTGAGATGTAAGGCGCCATGTATTGTTATTTATATGATGGATATATCCCCTACATAATCTACATATACAAACATATAAGTGACTTATATGCAACTTATCTGCGGTTTATATGTAACATATATGTCGCATATAATTCACATATAAGTCACTTAATATATTGTCTATGTGAGTTGTATGTGTGAGTGGCTTTTATTGCATGCGCATTGACAAGCTCCGTTTTCTTACAATGTAACAGGAAACGTCAATATTCTCTCATATTGACGTGTAGTAAAGTCATATTGGGTGTGTAATATATACTCGTTCGTCATTTTGTGCAATTTTCTATTCATGTCAAAGAAAGTGTATCAAGTGATGTAAACAATGTTGATTTCATTGTGAAAATTGCCACCATGTAAGGAATATATTTTGAAATTAAATGTTAAAACTTATTGTTTTATTCTAATTGTTCGTTTATATATTAAAAATGCGTATGCAATAAAAAGGTTATTAGATTTGTATTAGGATATGTTCACTTGTTCTTCTGCGTATATATACTGCGTTCCTAAAGTCGCGCAATATTGTTACCGTAACAATATTGCGCGACTTTAGGAACGCAGTATATATACGCTGAAGAACTCGTGCATATATCCCAGTACAAATCTAATAGGAACGCAATATATATACGCTGAAGAACAAGTGCATATATCCCAATACAAATATAATAAACTATAAATATGTCCAGATCACGGAGACGTATAAGTTACTTATATGCCACTTATATGTGAAGCCGATATTGGAGAGCATTTAAATCCAATTACATTGTGTCAATCTGACTTGTAATCAAACACTACCTTAGATCAGTGAGATGTCCTTTCAACGGAAATGCCTACTTTTGATAACAGGATTTGAATTTAGATGAAATGATTTGGCTGTAATTATACATATTTTGAAAATGAAACCAGATCTGCTTAGGATGCTGGTATCAACAGAAGGCATATACTACTACTACTACTACTACTACTACTACTACTAATACTACTACTACTGCAGCTGCTACTACTACTACTACTACTACTACTATGAATGTCGTTGTCGTTTATTTTTGGATTTTTGGTTTAATAGTGTCGTTTGCTTTTATACTTGTTAAACGATAACAAAATTGTTAACATTTTGAGTGTACTCTCTTGACCTATCTGGATGAATTTGTAGCCCAACTTTCCAAATATTTGTTATTTGTATTACAATTTAAATACGAGAATGCTCGTTTGTTGAAATTGCAATTTCATGTCATCTTAGGACGACAAGTGCGCGACGATCGTAAAACTGTCGATCGATGATGTTATGATTTGTTTTTCGTTGAATATTAAAGCTGGAGGAGAGTTTAAGTTTAATATTGTAATGTTGCTTTTGTGAATGCAATTTTTGAAAATCTTTTCAAATAAAAACTGATTCTCGTTAAAAATGCATGACAGTAGAAATCGTGTTTATAAGGTATCTTAAGTTTGGAGAACGCATTTTATTTCATATTTGGACATCTTTTTAGGTTGCAATGAATATTTCATAGCAGTGTTCCGTGCAATATCATTGCTCTTACAAATCCGTACAAAGAAATATATGACTGAATACGCAATTCCAAACTTAATCGATTTTAAAGATACTGGCTGGTAAGTGGACTAAGTTAGAAATGTTTTGTTTGTTCGTTTGTTTGTTTGTTTGTTTGTTTGTTTGTTTATTTTTCTGTTTGTTTGTTTGTTCGTTTATTGTTTGTTTGTTTGATTCTTGTTTTACGTCATTTTCAATTAAAGTAAGGTTTAATATGATCGTCGATTTATTTTTTATTTTTCTATTTATTAATTTTATTTTATTTCATTTTTGGTAGTGGAGGCAGACCACCCACTTTTCTTTGGTATAACAAGTACTGTAAAGAAATGCATCAGCAGACCAGATGACGACGGATGACGACGGATGACGACGGACAAAGCGTTTTCACATCAACACATGCAACAAATAGCACATATAACATATGTACATGTATAATAGTATTATATCAACCCTGTATTTTGTTTAAATCAATACGTATAAATGTAACAAAATAAGGAATTGTAAACATAGAGTCATTTTTATTGCTGAATAATTCATGGCGGGGATTTCTTTATTTACACTGTCCCGTTTTATTGGGTTGACAGTAGGGTAAGTGTGAGGTTTGGTGCACCCTAGAGCCTGGTTTAACCCCAGCAGCAGTTTTTGCCACTGACCGTTCCAAGGCGGTAGTCCTATTGTCAACCCTTTTGTATTGCTGATGTCTTATTTGGCCTTTTATTCATCTTTAAATGTGTTCTTTGTTTCTGTGTGTGTTTGTGGTTGACTGTCGTCCTTGAAAGCTGCTTTTCCCGTTCGATTTTATCTTTATTTATATCCTCCATAAATTATGCTTCACAATTTGAAGGATTGTGTTCGCATGCCATCGTTCGTATAATAAGCGGCTGAAAAGTAAGTACTTTGCATAAGTACAGTCCGTGATAAGAAGCATATAGGACAACTTGTCAGAAATATTCCCGACCATGGAATCTAAATTTGCATCTGGTTTCCTACGGACTAGTGGGGTGTAGACCATTCTAGCGAATTGTTTTACAAGTATTCGCATTACAATACTTTTAATTCTATGGATAATTAAATCACATCGGGTTTTGTCTTGTATCGTTTTCAATACCGTAACATTCAGTACATAAATCAAGTATTCCCTTATCGACGCAAATACACGATGTCTTGTCAAATATAATAAATCGGTGGTGACGCTTACTTGCGATGTCTTGTTCGTTTATATACATCTTTTCATGAGTAGAAAAGTGTTAAGTTACGGAACTTTGCTGAATGTATTTATTTCTTAATTTTGATTTATTTGAAATGTAAATATAAATAGTTTTTGCAGTATTCCAAATTAAGAGTTTGGGTTTCTTTTTGAAAGACGACATGAGCTAATATGCCGTACTTGTAAGGTATATTTCCCATTTGCCTGTAAACTGCAGTACATGATGTATTTACAATCTGTGGGTACAGCTACAAATAAAAGTCATCGATATAGCCCTTAAATTGACATTTAAATATAAACAAACAAGAGCTAAACCAATGTGCATGACATTTACATATAAACAACCAAGAAGTAAATCAATGTGCATGACATTTACTTATAAACAAACAAGAGCTATTTCAATGTACATGATATTTACATATAAACATTAATGCTACTACGACATACAGACATGCTTGCATTCAATTTAGCACAAGTTAAAGACATTTGTATTAAGCACATTTCACTTCATATAAACTGAACATAAACAACATACAAAATAGAAGCAGGTTTTACGCAAGCGTGACAGAGCTGCCGAGATAAAATAGCATTCTCTATGAAGGAATTTGCATTATAAATTGATAAAGTCCCGAGGGTATCACATATTGAGAAAACGTTTTCACGGAGAAAATAACCTAACGAAAGGTTTTTATTACCAGATACAAGTACATGTAATTCCGTGATAGCCAATCACCATGGAAGTGTCATCTCACAATATTTGTCATAAGTGTTGTATATCAGGGGCGTAACGAAGGGTTTCTTATTGGGGCGTCCATAATTTTGTTTACAACAACATCAACAACGATATTATACAACAACTAGCTTTCCATAGTAATACATACTTATGTATATATTTATATATTATGTTAGAACGTATGTACGTATTAACTGTTCAACATTCACTAATTAAATTATTTCGGCAGGTAGATTAGAATCTACCATCTTTGATAGCAGTCTGTCTACAAAACTATTGATTTGGATAAGAAATACACCAAAATGACGCTTTGTGTACGATTTCGTCAGAATTATTCGGGCATCCAGGCGGCTCAATATTATATATTTGGGCGGCCATGGTCGGGCTGGTCATGAAGGCGTTACGCCCCTGTATATACTATCAATAACAACTCGCTTTAGCTTGTAAACACTGTACTAAGTTAACCGCGGCGGTGTCAGTGGTATAGCGTCCACTTCGCATACGGGTTGTCGTGAGTTCAATCTCCGACCGAGCCATAGCAAAGATTTCATATATATATTATTAATAGCTCAAAGATACTCCCTTTAGATCCCCAACCAAAACACACACACAAATCCGTCATTTCCACTTAAATAAGTGTAAAACATTGTATTTTTGTACTGCTCTTGTTTTGTTCCTCGTCAATGTCAACTGTGTGACTTTCTAAGCTTTTATGCTCTTTATATTCATTTATCGCATAACTTACGGTGTGGGAGTGGTATAACACCATTCTATATTTTCAATATACTACTAGTTATATAAGTATACAAATAAGCCTAGTATGCATTTAAAAAACAAATTCCATAATTACTACAAATTCCCACGGTTTATGTCGATTTCGCGTGTTAAAGCGACATGCAAAATGCAAAAAAGGTCGATATGTGAGTTATGTGATAAATAGAATCTAACATTCGTTCTCATTTATTATTGAATTTATTAAACTCATTAGCAAAATAATATATAATTTTAGCCTCGAATTATATCATTTTGCCAACTCGTTTAATAAATTCAATAATGAATGAGTACTCATGTAAGATCCTCAATATATACATTAAGTTTGTGTTTTACTTATCGTGCATAATAATGCTGCCAAACTTGTAGAAACACCCAAAATCTGACTTTTACCCTAGTGGAACTTTTGACATTGACCGTCTTAATGCGGTACCCCCATGCTGTGGTGTCGCTTATGGGATGCCGAGTTGTCCGTCGTCCGTCCTACCGTCCGTCGTCCGTCGTTAACTTCTGTCTTGTTAAGACGATACGGCCTTCATTTTTTATTGGATCTTTACCAAATTTTACCAGATTGTTAATATCATTAAAAGCTCGGAAAAGTTTGAAAGCCAGCCAGCTCGGACTACATGTAGTAACAGCGGAGTTATGGCCCTTGATTTAGATAAAAACGCTATATTTTGACTCTTTAAGTCAATAGGGCCCTTATATTTTATCTGATATTTTCCAAACTTACCAGATTGTTAATATTAATAGAAGCTCGGACAAGTTCGAAAATCAATCAGATCAGACCAGTAACAGCGGGGTTATGGCCCTTGATTTAGTTAAAATGATATATGATGCCTCGTTAAGACGATAGGGCCTTCATTTTTCATCTGATCTTTACCAAACTTTTACAGATTGTTAATGTCAATAAAATCTCAGACAAGTTGAAAAACAGCTAGATCGGACTAGTAACAGCGGAGTTATGGCCCTTGAATTAGTTCAAAATGCTATATTTTGCGTTTATAAGACGATAGGGCCATCATTTTTCATCCGATCTTTACCAACCATTATCAGATTGTTAAAATACCAATTAAAGCTCAGAAGAGTTTGAAAAACAGCCAGATCGAATTAGTAACAGCGGAGTTGTGGCCCTTGAATTAATTAAAAATGCTATATTTTGCCTCGTTCAGACGATAGGGCCTTCATTTTTCATCCAGTCTTTACCAAACTTTACCAGATTGTTAATATCAATGAAAGCTCGGGAAATTTTGAAAACCAGTCAGATCGGACCAGTAACAGCTGAGTTATGGCCCTTGATTTCGTTACAAATGCTATATTTTGCTTCGTTAATACGATAGGGCCTTCATTTTTCATCTGGTCTTTACCAAACTTTACCAGATTTTTTTTACTTCTTCGTTCTTGTTTTTTTAACAATTTTTTTTTGTTACACTGTGTTGGATTTCAGGAAGCTATGATTTCTAGTTGTGCCTATTGCGTTTTATTCCGATTCGTTGATTTTTGATGGAGTTACAGCCTCTTGACATTTCTTGTCGACGCTACTCCTCCTAAATGCCTTATTGTATTTCTACGAAACTTGGCAGGAAGCATCGATAATATGTTTAGTTATGCATATCGTGCTTTTGTTCCAGTTAGCTGTTTTTTGACGGAGTTATGGTCCTTTGACATTTTTACTTTAAATTTCTTGTCGGCGCTGCTCCTAAACGACTTGTTGGATTCTACGAAATTTGGCAGGAAGCCTCAGTATGATGTCTATTTGTGCAAAGCGCGGTATATCAATGAAATCTTGGACAATTTAGAAAACCAGCTAGATCTTGTAAGTAACGACAGAGTTATGACCCTTGATTTGATGAAAAATGCTATATTGTATTTTCCTTTGTTAAATCTGTAGTTACTTCGCTGTTTATCTGAACTTTACCATATAAGAGCTGTTTTAGCCATTAGAGCGACCACAGGCCCTATTGGGCCTTTTATTGTTAATGCGTTTGTTTGGTTGACTACATTCTGTAAATGCTATTTCCTGTCGACGTTTGTATATACTTGTGTTAACTGCATATAGCTGCAGGCTTAATAGGACAAACGAAACAGGATCAAACGCAAGTTCCAGTAATCCACAAAGTTGCAAATATGTTACATGTAATAGCTGTAAATGTAGTGTTATGACAAGAAGGTTCTGTGAAACACATTGTAGGACGTATTGTTGTTATTCATGTTGTTTATTGTCGTGCTTCTAAAGTGATATAATAAACCCATTATTATTTATTTCCGTATTAATCAATCATTTTATTAACAAATAATGTTTGCTTCAATCGTTAATTCAAGGATGTTTTGAAACAAAGCATGTTTGTATGATAGTATATAAAACATTAAATGTTACTGTAAGTGACAAATGCCCCCAAAGTGGTTTTGACCTTAGAACTCTAAGTGTGACCTTGACCTTGAGGGACCTGGATTTTGCGCGCGACACTTCGTTTTGCTGTGGTGAGCATTTGTGCCAAGTTATTTGAAAATCCGTCGACGAATGTTATTACCCGGACCTGAAAGAACTTCTTTTTGAACTTTGATCTTTAAGCGTAACTTTGACCTTGGGCCACGGACCTGGATTTTGCACGCGACACGTCGTCTTGTTGTGGTGAGCACGTGTGCAAGTTATTTTGTCATCAAAAAAAGAAAACAATCAAAGCTATTTTTAAATGATTCATGTATAGGCTAACTTTGTTTCAACTGTTTTTTACCTACATTTGAACAATAAATTAATTTAAACGTTCGGCTTGTTTCGCCGCCTTATGTTTGAACAGATTATGACTCCATGTTATTATATTAAATAAAGTTCATACAAGATACTTTCAAATTGTTGTATCGTATACACAAGTATACGTGTTTCAACAGGGATATTATGTGTGTATTTATGTTCCTCCAACTTATTGTCAATACCGTTTAAAAAGTTGTACATGTATAACTTTGATATATGAGTTACAGTTTCAATTCGAAGTAAAATAAATTCCGTCTGATTTTCCAAGTCAGACAAGTACAAAACTAGACTACAGTATAGTTATTAATGCCTTACTTTCAACATTGACAATAATGAATTCAGGTTACCTGCACTTTGTACGGCCGAAAACGTAACATAAAATAGGGTTTTCTGTATTAATAAGGAAAACGGATTTATGTTTTGACAGAGAGCCGGGGCGTTTGGTACTCTCAGTACTCTGATACGACTAAGCAGACGATTATGCACTCTACTGTCTGTAAAGCTGGCCAATCAGCAATTCGGGGACCAATATCCTTTGCCATGGATATTCATCTGGGGAGGAATTGAAGACAGACGCCATTTTTCTGCGAGAGATTCAGGTCTGTTTCCCCTTTTTCCCTAACCTCCCCACCACTCACCTTCATAGTGAGCGTCTGCCGTTGCTTGCAAAAGCGGATCTATACGTGTCCTCTGATATCTCAACATCCTGTTTCTCTGTCTGCTAACGTCCTTGAAATGTATTTCATTGTTCTTACCTATTCATTTAAATGTATTGTGTGCTAGTCAAGGGGTGTTTTTATGTTCATCCAACTTATTGTCAATACCGTTTATAAAGTTGTATACTTTGATATATGAGTTACAGTTTCAATTCAAAGCAAACTAAAGTACAAAACTATACTATAGTTATTCGTGCCTTACTTTTTACATTGACAATAATGAACTCAGTTACCTGCACATTGTAGCAAACCATGACATAAATAATTTGAACATCCGATACTGTTTACCTAGGTTATAGTTTTTATAGGAATTTGACAAATGGTCGGCGGATATCAGCAGAAGAATGAATGAATGAATGTGTGTGGTTTTTTTCAGGCACTTCGACACCTATCTCATATTATGCGCGAAAAACGATAAAAAATGAAATGGTCAATTATTTAAAATTGTGCTAAAATGTATCGATACAAGTAAATATAAAATCTGAACAATAAATGTATCAATCAAGGATCACAGTAAACCAAAAACACACATACAAACAACTACACAGACGAATAAAAGGCAAGATATGACATCATAAACATAAAATGGTTTACAATAGGACTACCGCCATAGAACGGTCTCTAGCAAAAAAAGACTATAAACTTTTTACACATAAGGGATAGTGTAAAAATATCAACTTTGTATATAAAGCTAACCATATGCCCTTCATCCGGCACGGGCACGTGTGAACAGGTAATTTCAAATATGAACCTATTACAACGAGTTATACATTCTGATTTATTTTAAGAAACATAAAACAAGACTCAACGCACTTATTACAAATATAGCAAGTTCATTATTAACTTGGTAGCATTTTTGTCCCATAGGATCAAAGTTTACACAATCTATCAAGATATGTGTGGCCGTTAACGGTAGACAAGAGGATACACATTCTGACAATTGCTCACTGTGTGATAAAGATAAATGAGTATAACGTGTATGCCCTATTCTGCACCGGACTGAAACGAATTCTTTCCGAAGAATGGCTCTACCAAAAGGACACCACTCACCAAGTAACGGTTTTATTCAGTGAAACATTTTGTTCATGGACAAATCTTGTTGCCAAGAGTATTATGTATTAATATAATATGTAAAACAGTGTAAGGTAAGTAGTTATTCGATAGATGCACATATAACGCATCCTTTTAAAGCAGAATACCAGATGACGACGGATGACGACAGACAAAGCGTTATCATATCAACGTATCCATCTCATATCCCATATAACATATGTACATGTTTAATAGTGTTATATCAACCCTGAATTTTGCTTAAATTTATAATTATAAATGTAAAAAAACAAGAATGTATCAGATTAGTTCTTGAAATGTTAAACATTTATATATCTACGACGTCCAAGATTTACTTGTGGGTTCGCGCTTGGATGAGATTGGTTCGTATACACGTTCAGTGGCTCACACAGCGGTTCACACATCTTCAGCATTTACGAGTGGATATGTTATGTCGTTGATGAGTTGAACGTAACATATTTGGTACCATGCTACCAACAGAACATCGATAAGCAAAATAGGTGTGTGCCTTTGCTTTTTCATAGATGGTACAGTATATCCCTCCGTTGGTATGTAGCTCAGCTCATATCTCTCTCTCTCTCTCTCTCTCTCTCTCTCTCTCTCTCTCTTCGGCTCTACGCAATAACCTGGTATCGACAACGCATTAGATTAGAGGATTATATATAAAATATGATATATGGTCGACTAAGTCGTTGAACCTGACACTATTACGACTGCGCTCGATGACAATCGGTTGCAAAGATGTAAAACGTGAAACATAAAGGCCTTATTCCTGCACATGCGTAGATCCTCAAAACATAGGTCACATTCACATAATACCAGTTTCCACTTACGCCGCAACAATTTTTATTTAAGCCTCTCTAGCTTTTTTATCCTCCATTTTCAACACAATTTGAAGGATTGTGTTCTTATGGCTCCATCTGTATATCGAGAAGTAAGTACCTACGTGCATAATTAGAGGCCGTGATAAGAAGTATATCGGATAACTAGTCAGACATATTCCTTATCTTGGACTCTAAATGTGCATTTGATTTCCTATGGACTAGCGAGGATTAGAACATTCTTGTCAATCTTTGTACAAGTATTCGCATTTCAATACATCTGATTCTGCCGTCGAGATAATTTAGTCGCTATACTTTTATTCAGCTATTAAGACGACTTGTAAGCCCTTATAAGTTGACTTATAAGAACAAAGTCTAGATAAGTATCACGTTTTTAATCTTCGGATCACTCGGATTTTAAGGAATGGAATAGACTGATTCATTGCTCATGTCCCGTTTCACTCAAACATTTAAACGGTGTGTAGCAATCTGACTTGACTGTCACTCCAGAGCATTTGCGGCGACAAAGTGGCAAGTTAGCAAAATATTTGTCACGATACGTTTTGTGGAGTAGTTTTTCCTATTTATAAGTCGAATTATAATCTCTTAAAAGTCGTCTTAATAGCTGAAAAAAGTATCGCGACTAAATTATTTCGACGGCAGTTAATGCCACCATAGATTCTATGGATAGTTAAATCACATCTGGTTATATCTTGCATCTGTTTTCAAACCCGTTACACTCAGTAAAGCAAGTTAGGTATTCCCTTATCGATACAAATACACGTTTTCTCATCAACTATAATAAACCAGAAGTAGCGACACTTACTTAAGATGCCCTATCCGTTTATATTTTGTGACAAGTTTTCAGGAATAAAAAAGCGTCATGTTTAGGGGCCATTGTTTTGTTTTACTTACTTCTGGTTTATTTGAACTGTACATAGAAACAAGCTTAAGTTTGCAGTATTCCACATTCGTGGTTTGGATTCTTCTTGAAATGAGACACGGGCTAAAATTATGTACTGCAAATTATATTCTCCGTTTGGTTGTAAAAAACGGTACATGTTGTATTTAATAGCAGTAGGTGCGACTACAAATAACAAAGGCCCCGATCGAGCCTATAAACGGCCATTTAAATACCAATAAACAAGAGATAAATCAATGTACTGGACATTAACATATTAACAGACAGGAGGTAAGTCTATGTACAAAATATTTACATATAAACAAATAATAGTTTAATCAATGTACATGACAGTTACATATAAACAAGAGCTACATCAAGACATATATCTAAGACATATTAGCATGCATTCAATTTAGCTCAAGTTGAGCACACACTCAACGAACGGTAAACGATTATGCGTAAAACGCGAAAAAAACGTTTTACTATCGTTATCCAATCAAAATGGTTGCAAACGTTTTTAAACTCGTTAACGCGTTTTAGTTGTCTGTATATAATGCTTAAAACGGTTAGCCGATCAAAACACAAAACGATTGAAGCGTTTTTAGGTCAGCAGCGTTTTCGCGTTTCTAGGTCAATCACGGTTTGTAAAAAATGTTTGGCTAATCAGTAGTTAAACAATTAATCTATGTTTGCCTTGTTCATATATAATATAGAAGGTTATTACGGAATTGAGGCTTATTAGATCTAATTAGAGCCACCTCTTTAAGTAATGCATGCAAAATAAGATCATTAAGTAATATGCAAGCATAGTAAATGAACAGCCGGTGTTGAGTAAATGAAAATATGTTAATGTATTATATTCTTAACAGGCATGCTTAAAGCCTATTAAGTGATTAAGACCCGATACTTTGCTATATAGGTGTTAATTGAATGAGCAGCCGATAAGAAACTAACGACACACGTTGTTTGTACTGAATGGAAACTGGTTGTTTATTGAGTAATCAACCGTGATAAAAGTAAAAACCGATTGTTTAAAAGGCAAACTAGAACCAACATATCCTGCTTTAACTTGATGATTAATAAGTCTCAGCAGCGAATGACACATGCATAGGTCGAAATAAAATAATTATATATATTAGACATAAAAATAAATGTATCAATTACATACAAATATATATCAATGAAAAGTTTATTTTGGTTGCACATTAATCTGTGAAAAAGTGCATACGCATATTAATGCGTGAAACACTATTTATGTATATTTATTATAAATTACATGTACAATATAATATTATAGTTTAACATTACTCTTTTTAGTATGTTTTAATTAGTTATCATGGTTATATACATTAATTTACGAACATTAAAACTGTGAATTACTTTCCTTACCTTTTAAAGTATCTGCCCTAAATCCAATTAGCTATATTTAGATTTTGGGTCTTATTGTGTACAATCAAATATAAGTACGTATATATTATTTCATACATAAAACATACATTATAAATACCATTCTAATAGGAGACCATGATATTGCACATTAACAAAAACAATAGTAAGCTATATAAAGATACAATACGATCATTTTATAATAAATTCAAGAAAGAAAATGTTAAAAAATATACGTAAACTAGGTAAATCCGATCCAAAAAAAATATTGGAACATTTTATCTGGAAATAAAAGTGGAAACGTTAATGCGTCTTTGAAAGACTTGTTCGAGTTTTTTTTAAAAATCTAGAAATGACTCAGACGTCACTAATTTAGAAAAACCCGAAACAGTTGATAATGCAGCAAATAATCTTAATGAGAGTGTCAACGACACAATTAACTCTGTAATTACCCAAGTAGAAATAAAAAATACGGTCAAACAATTAAAGAATAACAAAACTTGAGGGGTGGACAAGGTCCTAAACGAACATATAAAACACACACTACCTATCATGAGACAGTTATATGTTAAGCTTTTCAATATTATATTTGATACAGGCATAGTGCCAGAAGATTGGACTATAGGAATTATTGATCCTATTTTTACAATGAAGGGGCATTCGTTTGATCCCAGCAATTATAGACCAATCACATTGTTAAATTGCTTCGGAAAAATATCTACAACAATTATAAATATACGTCTACAGACGTTTTTAGATACGCATGATGTAATAACTAAACATCAAGCAGGATTTAGGAAAGATTTTTCTACAACCGACAATATTTTTATTTTACAAATATTAAATAACAATAAAAATAAACTATCTTGTGCATTTATATATTTGAAACAAACTGTCGACAAAGTATAGAGAGCAGCGTTATGGCATAAACTGTCAAGGCACGAAATAACAGGAAAAAGTTTTGACTTAATTAAAGTATGTATAGTAATATAAAATCATGTGTAACTGCAAATGGAATACATTCCGATTATTTCTCCTCTAATATAGGAGTACAGCAAGGTGAAAATCGTTCGTCAATTTTGTTCGTAATAGTGATATTGTCGATGGTACATACTGCCAACCTCATGCACTTGATCAAGTGTACATGTTATTTAAATTGTTTGTTTTGCTATATGGTGATGATACAGTTATTTTGTGTGAAAGTGAGACAGATTTACAGAATGCGTTGAATGTTTATAAATTGTATTGTGATGAGTGGAAACTTACAGTAAACATAGAAACATCTAAAGTGATGGTTTTCTCAAAAGGTAGACAATCTAATTATAAGTTTACGTTTAATGGTGATCCAATTGATATTGTAATATAATATAAGTATCTAGGTATATATTTTAGTAGAAGTGGCTACCAGAGCTCTATACCCTCTACTCAAGAAAGCTAGACATTTGTTATAACCAATAGACTTGCAAATAGATCTATTCGATAAAACAATTAAATCCATTCTTTAATATGGCAGCGAAATTTGGGTTATGGAAATCTTGATGTAATTGACAGGGTACAATTGAAGTTTGTATCTAAAGAAATCTACTGCAATTATATGTTATACGGGGAAACGGGTATTTCCAGTATCAGTAGTATTCAAACTAGAGTAATTTCGTTTTGGGCAAAAATTAACGACCCAGAAAGAGCTACACTTTCAAACTTAATTCATGAAATACTACGCAGTCATTTAAAATATAGCGCATCAACTATTGCAAAAAGAAACTTTCAGTGGCTAAATCAGATCAGAGACATACTGCTTAAATATGGCCTAATTCGCAGACCTTTCCCAACACTAAATGGTTGAAGTATTCAGTAAATCAAAAACTCAAAGATGTATTCTTAAATGAGTGGTATTCTAAAATGATGAATTCGAGCAACATCACCTCCTATCGCTTATTTAAACATAAGTTTGGCTTTGAAAACTATCTTACCAACGCATCATATTGTTTGTTAAAGTATATAGCCAAATTCGGAACAAGAAAACCAGGTTACCAGTTGAAACTGGCAATTAGAATAAAACTCCGTATAATCATAGAATATGCCAGCTTTGCAAAACGGATCTAGGAGATGAGTTCCATTATCTGTTTATATGCCGCGAATTCAAATCTCAACGTAAATATATCAGTCCAGAACTGTTTAAAAGACAGAATGTATACACATTTGATAAATTAATAAACACTAAAAATAATGCAGAGTTTAAAAATTCAGTGAATTTATTACAAACATCATGTAAAGAGTCCTTAGCTATCCATAATATTCAATAATGTTCATGTTGTAATGTAATACTGTTTGTTTTTGTTTAATTATGTATTTCTATTTACTTATTGGTTTCGACTTATTATTTTTTCCATGCGTTGCCAACAAATAATGAAGAACTCTCCCATATATGTGTATGCAAAACAGATCTTTAGTTATTTGAGACCATTTCTTCTCCCAGCTGTTACCAAATTGCATTACTCTTTTGAAATTAACCATAAAATAATGAGATATAGGGTCCTATAGAAACCACAGCGTCCGAACGCAATGGCATCTTAGGTCCGCACTGTACTGCAAACAAGGACTTGAAAATACAATGAAAGAGACAAAAAAACAACAGAAAGGGTGGTGAAGACAGGTTTGTCATATTATATCTATTATGCTTATGAGCCTCGAAGATGACTTTAATGTCCTTATACATACCACATATATTCATGTTAATGTGAATTGAGTGAATAAAAGATATTGTATTGTATTGTATTAACATATAGCATTCAATAATTCATATCAAAGCATACTTATCATTCTAGCCTGTACATGAGTTACTAATAGTACAACTATGATGACCGGTATGGTTTTAGCTTTAAGTTAAGAGAAGTGATGTTTATTTTTTCACAGTTGTTTTTTAATCACCACATTAATGCACCACTATACATTTATACTAAGTCATTTATTAAGACGTAAACACTATAAACTGTTCATCAACATTGCGGTAGTGAAACATGCAAAACAATTTAAAATACACCATTATTATTTCGACAAAGTTTAACATAACTAACAGTAACAAATAATATTTTAATCAATCCTTGATTTTAAACGCACCGACGGATGGACTGACAATGACCGCAAGATATACATACAGAAGGATATTATTGTAGACAATAGACAGTTAGACAAGTGGAAATATAAATAGACGGACAGAATAATGACCGGCTCCGTCAGATAGGCATACCGACAGTATTGCTGATATAGTCTGTATGTTAATCATATATTCGTACGTTAAACGTGATTTAATTAAGGAGGTTGGCTGGGAAAGGACGTAGTGATGAGATTTTTTTAAAATTCATATTTAAAGCTTCTTTGGTATAATTTAGATCCAAAATTATCAAAAAAAGGCTAGGTCACCACACTTTTTTTCCCACTAGATGTCATTGAAGAAGGCACATATTTCTAACTTCAAATTTTCACTAAAAAGAGGAAAAATATAGTCATTGAACATTTTCACAATTGTTTTGATAACATTACGTTTATTGAAAAACAACAATCAATTTTCGATTGCATATATACATATCTTTAAAATCATACAAAAACAATTATAATCCTCTTTCGTCATTTTACTTTAAAAAGCAAACATATATGGACCGAACACCACTCACTTTTTTTTTTACCGAAAAATTAATTCAAGGTAAAAAATGATGTTCTAATGATCATTTTTTTTAAAACTTGTATATGTCAAGGTCCTTTGACATTTCTTTCAAAACAAGTAAAAAATATATAGGTCACAAGGCTTCTAATGTTTTTTTATTAAAAATTCTTTAAATTACACCCATTTTGGAGTTTGTTTGACATTTTCAATGTAAAATACTGTACACACAATATTGACATGGAGATCGAAAATAAAATTAGCTCAGTATCGACTTTTATATATGTATTCCACTACTGAAAAACAAAAATCTGATTTATTCTATAGCAAAAGGATAAATTCTACTCAGAGCTACCAATACCGCCTGTTTTGTTGACAACAAGCAATGATCACAAATGATGGAAAAAATATGAAAAAAATAAATTTGCTTAAAATTTGGTATTTTACCATCTTTAATCCTACATTATAATCCATATCTACTAGAATGGAAAAAATTAAACAATTCTGTCGTCAAATAAAACTATGATTTAAAAAATAAAATGTTTAGACTTGAAGATGTCAAAACTTGCCCAGCCAACATCCTTATATAGGTAATTTGTAATTGTTGTATATTTGTATGATGATGTATTCAATGTACATGTCAATGTTATTAACACATATCAAAGTATATGACAATGTGATATTTAAAATGAAACGCTATCAAAAATCAATCAAGATGAAACATAAACATACTACAATGTATTCATAAACATAGACACATTTGTATAATTATACATCATTACTGCTTTTAACCCATGGAATTAATAATATGTAAAAGCAAACTAGGCTATACTCGATTTTCACTTTTTAATCATTTGTTGAAAAATATAGTCAATGGTGTAGAGTTTTTAATGTCGAGGAGAATACTATTTCATACAAAAGTTCCAGAATATGATGAGCTACCTTTGAATAGATCGTTATTTGGCTTAGGTGTTATGAAATTTCTATTTGTAATTGATCTCGACTGCATTGAAGTATTTTACTCATATTCTCTCATATGCAACAATTCGCTTAGATATTGCGGGTACAATGGCTTCCACATTTCCCCCTTTATTTGATGTCCCATATTCTTTGAATATTTTCTATACAGTTCTATACAGTTCGAGGATCATTCTTCCCTTCTTCAATTTTCGATTTATATGTTACTTTTTTTTGGCAGTTTGTATTATTGATGTGACTGTATTTCTTAGAAGTATATATCTACTGTTTTACTGAAAAAATGTGATAACCTGTTTAAAATTACCTATTTTATGTTTTAATTTTACAATATGCAAACCTTTTACGCCGAAATCAAGACTTTATTTCATACCCCAGCCAACCCCGTTTTCGCTTCTTGGAGAAGGGGTTTGGTGGGGTATGAAAGTTAATACTCGGACCACGTAATGTGAACCTTGAGAAATAAAACACTTCAGTATTTGTGTAAATGTGAACAGTTAAAGTACTTGTGACCTTAGTAACTCGTGTAGCTTCTGATACTAATTGCATGTACCCTAACATTCAACCATTCTAGATTAATTTCATGTTTTCAATATATTCTTATATATATCACCAAATATAATTGTTTCTTTACCCATGTTTGATGCGCTCTCAATTAACTGTTCAACACTATTTACCCATTTAATTGTTTAATCTGGAGGTATATACAAATTACATAATACAAATGATTTGCCTTTTCCTAGTACTATTTCTAACCAGACGCAATCAATATAATTTATTTCCAGATCCTCTCTATGTTTAGCATTGATGCCAGTTTGAAAATAAACTATAATTCCGCCGCCATTATCCCTACAAACAGATGTTTGAAATCCATTTATTTAGAAAATATTTCAATATTTATAAGCTTTTACTTCTCTTTCAGACATACCAAAAGTATGTAAATCCTTATTTTGTGGCGCTGTTGATAAAATATTATTAAAAGTAAATATAATTACCGAACGGGAAAAGTAGCATTTAAGGACGACAGTCAACCACAAACACAAACAAAAACAAAGAACAACTTTAAAAATGAATAAAATGCCAAGACATCACAAACGGTTAGTGGCACAAAAGGTCGCTGGGGGTTTAAATCCGGTTCTAGGGTGCACCAAACCTCACACTTATCCTACTGTCATCCCAATGAAACGGGACAGTTTAAATAAAGAAAACCCCGCCATGAACTATTCTCTAACCAAAAAGGCAGCATTAATAGGCAATATAAGTAAAAAACACAAAGATGCTCGAGTATATATAAATACAAATCAGAAACAAGAGGCCCAAGAGGGCCTGTGGACGCTCTACTGGCTAAAACAGCTCTTATAGATTAGATAGATATAGCTAGATATAGCTCTCTTCTCCTATAGATTTAACATAGGAAAATACAATATAGCATTTTTCAACAAATCAAGGGCCATAACTGTTATATTACTAACAAGATCTAGCTGCCTTTCGAAATTGTCCAAGATTTCATTGATATACCGCGCTTTGCACAACTAGACATCATACTGAGGCTTCTTGCCAAATTTCGTAGAAATCCAACAAGCCGTTTAAGAGGAGTAGCGCCGACAAGAAATTTAAAATAAAAATGTCAAAGGGCCATAACTCCGTCAAAAATCAGCAAACTGGAACAAAAGTGTGATATGCACAACTAGACATCTTACCGATGCTTCCTGCCAAGTTTCGTCGAAATTCAACAAGGCATTTAGGATGAGTAGCGCCGACAAGAAATTTTAAAGTAAATGTCAAGTAATTAAAAAGATAATCAAAAAAAAAAAATTCAAAAAAAAATAAAATCAAATCAATCAAAAAATAAAATAAATAAAAAAAAATTAAAAAAATTAAAAAAATAAAAAAATAAAAAAAATAAATAAAAAAAAAATAAAAAAATTGAAACAATTAAAAAATAAATAAAAAAATCAAATTAAAAAAATATATATTTAAAAAAAAACACAAAAAAGACTATTACCCCCGGGGCGTTTCCAAATTTGACACCAGGGTCACCATTTGAACTTGGTAGAGGACCATAAGCTAATGCTACATGTAATACATGAGAGCTCTGTGCCATGTGGTTCAAGAGAAGAAGATTTTTTTCAGTTTTTGCCTATACAAGCCTAAGTAAAACTGTGACCCCCAGGGTGGGGCCAAATGTGACCAATGGGTCACCATTTGAACAAACTTGGTAGAAGACCATAAGCTTATAGCAAATGCAAAATATTAAACCTTTGGCTCTTGCAGTTTCAGAGAAGAAGATTTTTTAAGTTTTTCCCTATACATGTCTATGTAAAATATGTGACCCTTGGGGCGGGGTCAAATGTGACCCGAGGGTCACAATTTGAACAAACTTGGTAAAGGACCATAAGCTTATATCAAAAGCAAAATATTAAACCTCTGGCTCTTGCAGTTCCAGAGAAGAAGATTTTTTTCAGTTTTTCCCTATACAAGCATTTATGTAAAACTGTGACCCCTGGGCAGGAGCCAGATGTGTCCCCAGGGTCACCATTTGAACAAAATTGGTAAAGGACCATAAGCTTATAGCAACTGCAAAATATTAAACCTCGGGCTCTTGCAGTTTCAGAGAAGAAGATGTTTTAAGTTTTTCCCTATACATGTCTATGTAAAACATGTGACCCTTGAGGCGGGGCCAAATGTGACCCCAGGGTCACCATTTGAACAAACTTGGTAAAGGACCATAAGCTTATAATAAATGTAAAATATCAAACCTCTGGCTCTTGTAGTTTCCGAGAAGAAGATTTTTGGAAAAAAAATCCTATATAAATCTATGTAAAACTGTGACCCTCGGGGCAGGGACAAAATTGACCCAAGGGTCACCATTTGAACAAACTTAGTAGAGGATCATAAGCTGATGCTACATGTAATACATGAGAGCTCTGTGCCATGTGGTTCCAGAGAAGAAGATTTTTTTAAGTTTTTCCCTATACAAGCCTATGTAAAACTGTGACCCCCGGGTTGGGGCCAAATGTGACCCCTGGGTCATCATTTGAACAAACTTGGTAGAGGACCACAAGCTTATAGCAAATGCAAAATATTAAACCTCTGGCTCTTGCAGTTTCAGAGAAGAAGATTTTTAAGTTTTTCACTATACATGTCTATGTAAAACATGTGACCCTTGGGGCGGGGCCAAATGTGACCCGAGGGTCACCATTTGAACAAACTTGGTAAAGGACCATAAGCTTATAGTAAATGCAAAATATCAAACCTCTGGCTGTTGTAGTTTCCGAGAAGAAGATTTTTTAAAAAAAAATCCTATATAAGTCTATGTAAAACTGTGACCCCCGGGGCGGGGACAAATTTGACCCCAGGGTCACCATTTGAACAAACTTAGTAGAGGACCATAAGCTGATGCT
Source organism: Cyrtodaria siliqua (assembly GCA_037043455.1). Lineage (NCBI taxonomy): Eukaryota > Metazoa > Mollusca > Bivalvia > Adapedonta > Hiatellidae > Cyrtodaria > Cyrtodaria siliqua. The sequence continues at coordinate 538,645 of JAWPHD010000055.1, read as the reverse complement.
ATATGTAATACATGAAAGCTCTGTGCCTTGTGGTTTCAGAGAAGAAGATTTTTTAATGTTTTTTCCTATATGTCTATATGAAAAACATGCAAAACCTCAATATACAAAATTTGGACCCCCGGGATACAGCAATTTTTGACCCTGGGGACTTTATTTGAACAAACTTGATAGTCTAGGCGTTGGCGATCATTTTAAAAGAAAAACTGTTGAAATCTGTCCAGCGGTTCTGGAGAAGAAGATTTTTTAAGGTTTCGACTATATATGGTAATGGCAGCCATCTTGGATGTAGCGCTGACCTAATTTTAACAAATCTAAAAAGCATTTATCTAAGGATTATCCATGTGAAGTTTGGTCAAAATTAGCCAAGCGGTTTCTGAGGAGAAGTCGTTTGAAGAAAAGTTAACGGACGGACGACGGACGGACGACGGAAGACGGACAACACAACATCCCATAAGCTCTGCTGGCCCTTGGCCAGTAGAGCTAAAAATAGAAAGCCACAAAGAATGTACTCAGTGACTCGGCAGAAGCCAGAGCAACAACAGAACAAACCATTGAGGCACGACAATATTGCAGACAAACATCAAACGTTACCGTAAATTTGGACTTTATGTAGACGTCATCATAGGGTTCACAACCTGTCCGGTCAACGCACAATTAAAGAGGAAATCATTGTGGCGAACTGCAAATGGGTCCACCACCAACTTTAGCAAATTTACTCAAATATGAACTACATAAACCTTGAATATTCAAATGCCCTATTTAACCCTTCGTGCCATTTATATTATAATTATTAATATCTGCAGAAGAATGTATGTTACTATGATGAGTTGTATATCAAGTTGTCAAAGTATGCTTTGATATGAAATATTGAATGTTATATGTTAATGTGCAATAACATCGTCTCTTATAATTCTTTAGAATGGTGTTTATAATTTATGTTTTATGGATGAACTAATATATATGTTTGTGTATTTGACTGTAAACAATAAGACGCAAATAAACTACTAAATCTAAATATATCAAATTGGATATAGAGAAGGTACCATAAAAGGTGAGGAAAATTATTCACATGTATAATATGCATCAATTAATGTATGAACTGTTTAACTAATTAAAACATATGAAAAGAGTAAAGTAAAACTACAATATAGTATTGTACATATTATTTATAGTAATTGTACATAAATAGTGTTTCGCGCATTAATATGTGTATGCACTTTTTTCACAGGTGTATGTCTGACCAAGGTGAACTTTTTCATTGATATATATGTGTATGTAATTGATACATTTGTTTTAGTGTCTACTATATACAATTATTTTATTTCGACCTATGCATGTGTCATTCGCCGCTGAGACTTAATGATCTTATTTTGCATGCATTACTTAAAGCGGTGTCTCTAATAAGATCTCAAATGATATACCTAATATCTTCTGTATTATAATTATATGAACAAGGCAAACATATATTAATTGTTTAACTACTGATTAGCTAAACAGTTTTGACAAACCGCGATTGATCTGGAAACGCGAAAACGCTGTTGACCTAGCAACGCTTTAATTGTTTTGTATTTTGATTTGCTAACAGTTTTAAGCATAATATACAGACAACTCAAACGTATTAAACGCGTTGAAAAACGTTTTCAACCAATTTGATTGATTAACAATAGGAAAACGGATTTTTCGAATTTTACGCATAACCGTTTACTATTCGTTGAGTCTGCGTTTCTAAAGGGTTTCAGAGAGGTAATGCAACGCTACCACCTCTGTACATGAATATCAAGCACATTTTACTACATATAAATTGAGCATAGCCCTATATAAAATAGAAGCGCGTTTTACGCGAGCTTGACATAACTGCCGATAGAAAAAATAAAGCATTTTTATAATATCTAGAAAGCAATTATATTATAAAAAGTCCCGAGGGTTAACACATATTTAGAACAAACTTACACGGAGACAAATATTTTTCAATTTTCTGTTTTACTTAATATTGTCTTTTAATGCTGAAACAAATGTTATACTGAAGAACCCAAATCCGGACTTTAACCCGTAGCGGTCCATATGCCACTGACGGTTTCGTTGTGGTGTCGTTAATATTACTTATGTTGCTTCAATTTTCTTCCATGTAATTGTTGCTTTTTTAATATTTGTTTAAACGTGTGTTTGGCTGACTTCATTCTGTAAATACTACATGTGATGTCTGCTTTGTATATCTACTTTTTTAGCTGCAGGGTTAAGACGACAAACGGTATATGTTTAAACTTAAGATTCAGCAATCCACATAGTTGCATATAGTTTACATGTAATAGCATTATATGTAATGACAAGATAGTTTTGTGCGAAACACATTATAAGGGATTTCTTTATTTACACTGTCCATTTTATTGGGATGACAGTAGGGTAAGTGTGAGGTTTGGTGCACCCTAGCACCTAGTGTGAACCCTAGCGGCATTTTTTGTCACTGACCGTTCCAAGGCGGTGGCCGTCAACCCTATTGTGTTTTTGATGTTGTTCTTTGTTTCTGTCGTCATTGAATGCTACTTTTCCTATTCGATTTTTATATTTAATTTTTCTGTTGTTATTCATGTTGTCTATTGTTGTGCTGCTATGGTGATATAATAAAGCCATTTTTTCCGTTTTAATTAATCAATTCATTAATAAATAATGTTTACTATTCTAGGAATTTTAATAAGAATATATCTATGAGGAATTCAGATGTAAAGTTCGTCAAAGTCGGTGTGATTGATTTATTTTGTTTGTTAAGTACAAAAAGGAATCGTAATTACGTCAATAATAAGATCATAAATGTTTTTGTTCAAACACTGATCTGATTATATCAACGTTAGATGTGTCCATAACGGAGTTCCCAATAAAGTCACGATTTCTATCGTGTACGTGCAATGTGTCATATTATAAAGCGATGTATTGGAATACTTTACGATAAAGTTATTGCCTTCCAGGCGTTTGTAGAATATTTTTCATTTCCGGATTTCCGGATAGTATAATGGAAAAAATATCATTTTGCACAGTCTGAGGAAAGAAAATCCTAAATCTCTCTATAACTGTGTTCGTTTTCACAAAAAATAGCATGTTGCTGTTACAGTTACAATATGCTGAGTATGGAAATATAAGTTACATTACTGGGATTGCTTTTTTAATCTTATCATGATATGACCTGGTTATGTCAATTAAGCTGATAGCAATTCATATTCCGTTAACAGATGTACAATATGAACTTTTATAAAATATAGATAGGGAAAGAAACATGTGATTCATAGTAACTGGAAGAACGTAGTTAAAATATATTTAATTTCCTTTTTGTGACCAAAAAGGAAAACAATCCAACTATTTAAATGATTCATGTATAGGCTAACATTGTTTTCACCTGTTGTTGACCTATATTTGAACAATAAATGTATTTAAACGTTCGGATCGCTTCGCCGTCTTGAAGTTTGAATAGATTATGACTCCATGTTATTGTTGAAAAAATCAATATTACGTTAAAATGATATATACTTGCGAATACTACTTTTGCTATTTAAATTAAATAGAATCAAAATATGAGGCACCACAAATATAATGGGTCGAAAACATGGTACCGCCATGGAAGGGTCATTAGCGAAAGCATTTACTTTTGCAAAACCTATTTAAACAAGAAATGTTACTGTAAATGACAAATACCCCCGAAGTGGTTGTGACCTTGACCTCCTAATGATAGAGGCTGGTACGTTAGACAATGTTTGATGATATGGGATTACCTGGGAAATGTAATCAGCCATACTCTGCTTTTCTATGTTCAAAATGCGCCACCAAGGCATCCTATTTGAAAAATATTTGACTTTAAATACGAGTGTCTGTGGACATTGATTCCATCAAAGATCATCTTGCGTACTTATAGAGATGTGTTGTGTTTTTCAAAGATGTACTTACAACTTCTTAGTAGGGTATGCTGTTACCGTTTCTCTGTACCAAAACCAAATATTATGGTGGCTTCCAAATCATATACAGTATAACCATCATATAACAACATAAGGCGCCTTACACGTCACAGTTAAGTATGTTGGCAATGATTTTGAAAATGCATCATATTGACATTTACTTGAATGTATTATTTATTTATGTATCACATTGAGTGAACATGAAAAAGTAGATATAAAAATCGAACAGGAAAAGTAGCATTCAAGGACGACAGTCAACCACAAACACACAGGGAAACAAAGAACACATATGAGATAATATATGAGATGTGTTCATGCCTTATATGTTAAATATGTTTTACGTATGACAATTGTATGGGGTCAATGTCGAATAATATCACTTTTAGTCTAGATGTGCCGCTTTTGTTGGCATAGCAGTATGAATACAGAGGACTGATATGATTGTTTACAATGTACAACATATGGACAATAGTTTATGCAAACATGTTTCATTAATTATAATGCAATTAGACGTGACAATATTTTATTTTACCTTATATTATGTTCCTTTAACATTATATAGTTAACGCTAAATGTCATATCATGTACGGATAATCGACTTTGACTCGCCTTTGTGTAGTTTGGTTTCAAACAATATTTGGCCTTTGTATTAATATCACGTAAATTACAACGTCATGAAAGTCATGTTTTAAGTAGTGGTAATTATGAATACGTGTCGCTGTGGAAATAAATTAGCTTCTTTTCACGGGATACGTTTGAATTATGGTGACCTGTATAATACAAGTTTACAATTTCATTCGATATTTCGAACAACAAAACTATCTTAGACATACACAACACATTTCTTAGTGCAGGAAATGTTACTTTTGTATTTTAGGAATATTTATACTTTTTCTATACCGTTGTTTGCAAATCGTAAGTTGATAATTTTCAAGTTTCCTTTTGTCCGTCTATCCGTTTCAATATCTTCTGCTAAACCACTGCGCGGATTTCAACAGAATGTTCGTCATGATGATTCCATTAAACTGAATGCATTATATTCCTCCTACACTATCCTAGGTTCTAGTGGAAGGGCGTCCTTTATTCAGATATACAATATACATGTTGATGACGTCTACCTATGCCATCAGTGGTGCATTCTCTTGTTCTCTGGCTTCATCCAAGTCATTGAGTACCTTCTTTGTGGCTTTCTAGGCTATTGTTTTTTTTGTGTTTATATATATACACGAGCATCTTTGTGTTTTACTTATATTGCCTATTAATGCTGCCTTGTTCATGTTGTTGGTTAGAGGATAGTTCATGGCGGGGATTTCCTTCTTTAAACTTTCCAGTTTTATTAGGGTATTTTAATTTGTCAAATGACTGTTGACATTTTTAAGTCCAAACACATTTATTTATTTATTTTACTCAATAAATTTGTTAAAGGTTCAGCAATGACTAAAAGGTTATGACAACATTTTCTATGATATCCAGCTATACCGAGAAAACGCATCAATTCTTTTTTACAAGTCGGTACAGGAAATTCAGAAATAGCATTGTCCTTCTCTCAATAGGTTTAACCTGACTATGTCCCACTTCATGTCCTAAAAATTCGCTTCAGCAAAATACGTTTCTATGTCAAATGATCAATATGATTTTTATAATAATGATTAATACGTACATAAGTTTACAAACATGATATATAAGGTTACAACCATGACATATTACATACATTATATTCAGAAATAACTAATTTCTGTATAATGTTTCGTTTCGTAATATATATCCATATGTATATACACACATACATACATATAATTATATACATATCTACATATACACACATACACACACACACATATATATATACATAAATTATATGTGTAATCATTTAATCTGTACATATATACACATATATATGCACATATACATACACTACTGCAACTTGAACTCATTAAAATTCCATGAAAATCCCATGAAAATCCCATGAAAATATGTAATTCCATTAAAATGACCCTTGGCTACAAAGATGTAGCCATTGATAGTCAAGTTAGTGGCCATAAAACATAGATAAATCAATGAACTGGCCATTAATATATTATTAAAAAAAAAGTACCATGAATAACTGAACATGAACAAATAAATGGGCATTAATCATTGTTCAATTTCTTTTTATGCCCATTAACTACCATCCAAGTCCTGCAAATAATGGCCATTAAATTAATTAATACCCATCATAATATTCAAATGACTTCAATATTCCGGACATATATCAATACCCATTACTATTTTGAATGGTAACCATAAAACTCAAGTTTTAATGGCCATTATCTTATATAATGGAAAGGTTAACTTTTCGTGCCCATTATCTTCAGAACTGTCTTTGTCTTATGACCATTAATTTACATAATACACAGTAATGTGCAGGATGTTAGAAAGTGTTAGCAAAGCTAAAACTAACCTGATTTGCACTTAGAATTTGTTCCGCAGATTTACAGTGATCAATTCAGAAAATAAAACTTAGACATCATTTCTCATGTGAGATCTCACGTGAGAAAATCATACTTAAGATACTTTTCAGATGGACATTACTTTTATATTAGGATTTCAAATGAAATAAACATATATATAAATCAGAAAATGTACATCCTACAGATACTTCTACATTATAATAAATTATAAGTCCATACAGTCCCTGGTCCATGTAAATACATTTAAATTAATATTAAAATTATTTGATTTTCACATACTTTTTTTTGCTGTTGATTATGACATTAAAATTGATGAAAATATGAAAGATTATTGATAATTTACAGCACTCTTTGAAATGTATTGATTTAAATTACATACCTAGCAAATCCTTTAGATATCTGATTAAGAAAACGTAAATAAATAAATTCGCCGATGAAAGAACCACTACGAATACGAATTGTATTGTATTGAGTACGATTTGAAAATACATGAACGTTCGTACTGAGATAGTTCTGGAGTAAATATTCAATTCCTACTTGCATTCGAATTAAAACAAAAGACACACATAAATGTCTACTTTAACACAACGTAAATAAACGCATTCTTGGCGTTGGTACGCAGAGGATCGTCAGAAATCATTTCCATTTTTCCAATTCACTCATTCGTGCCGATTCGTACTATCACAAAGGAGCATGCAATCGTACACCCATATTCTCAGCAAGCGTCTCGCACATTTGCTTACTTTCTTGAATTGGCCAGTCGCGTTAAGTTTAGGGATGTTTTCAAATTTTAACTTCCGGAGACGCTAGCGGATATTTACAACCCACAAAAAAGTAATTTTAGAAATGAATACTTCCGTAATTAAGACTCTATTTGATTTTGAAGAATGCTAAACAATCGCCAATACATATTGTGAGGTTTACATTGACCAACAAACGGATCGAATCGATAAAATTAGTATGCAACTACTCAAATGAGAAGGGACAGAACTGAGTCTTGGCGTTGTCTGGTATTATGTTCAGTGGTATGTTTAATATTTGCAGTTTTATTTTGTTTAATTTTAAATCTTAGCTAAAACATGTAGAGATATTAATCTGATTGACCTATTGGAATACTCGAGAAACCTAATAAGTGGGACTCTCTGTCTCATGGTCAAGTCGTTATCACAAATAATCAAGCAGGTCGGTAGGCCATAGGCATATCTAAGCACTGTCACTGTCAGGCAATTGCCTTAATTGGTAAAATACTTTTCATATATACATATATATGTCACTGCAATCAATACCACTGTAAGTTTCAAGCTTTTGTACTTCTTAAAATAGCTATCCCCACATCAACAGCCAAATTTTACGACATGTACACTGTGCTAAATTTACCTACAGATGACAGGTACTATATATATAACTTACATATTTTGAGAATCCACACTCTGTACATACAATATTAAATGGCTTTAACTGGTCAGGCCAAACCACAGCAAAACCAACTCATAATTCATTTTATGCATATTCAATCACGGGTATTTTAAGAATCCTTGAATAAAACAGGGCCTTTTTACCAGATTTGGAGAAGGGGCATTTTGGTTTAAATTGAGGAAGAAATCCATGAATGGGATGAAATTTCCAGAGTTAAGTTTAAAACATGGGGAAAACTGCATGATTTTATAGGGTAAAAGCCATTAATATTTGGCCATTAATTGGGCCAAATATCATGGGTTCAAGGTATGGCATTTTAATGGTATTTAATGTTTACATTAATGGGAGCTATTCATGGGAGCTCTTCATGGCTTGTTAATGGGTTAATGTTGCAGTAGTGATAGTTATGATTAATTCATTGATTATTATAATCACTCAATTATAATTCATTCTCATCATTTTAAATTAATAAATTGTAATTATCCAGCTGTTGCCGATTTTCTACCCCTTGACAAAACGAAATTCAAGGAATAAAACAGCAAGTGCTTTCATACAATATGTTGGAATTCATTGTGTAACGCGTTGTCTCTCAATGAGAAAAGCAGTTGAATAAAAATAATTGAATTTTTCGTTCCTTGAAATCAATCCGAAAAGAAAGAAAACAAAAACCTGTATATATTCAATTGCTGCATTATTTGATTTGTTCCATTACAGAATGTATTATATTTGACAAAAGATTGTCAGTGGATATGACCTTTTCGTCGTATTTATAACTATTTCTAAATTTCCAGACATTCAATTTGGTTTCCTATCTTATTGTATTCACTATGTTATTCTTAATCGGATCTGTGTCTGTGAAATTTAAATTGATTTCGGAATTAAAATCAAGTAATTCTAGTATATCGCTGATAATAATTGCTATGTTTTCCCATACACGTTTTATTATTTTACAGTCAAAAAATAGGTGACATAAAGTCTCCCTATTTCTTTTTGCATATATTGTACAACCCGTTAGACAGATGCATACTGTTTAACCTGTGTTCAGTGAAAATAGTATTATGCAAGAAAGTCCAATGGTATTGTTTGGCCTTCCTAGAGCTTAATGAGTGCTTAATATTTGCCCAAACATGATTCCATTTGACATTATTTAAAAAAAGCGTTTGCTCCCAATTTGTTTCAGTATTAAGTTTCCCATTATTCGTGTTAATAACCTTTTAAATATGCTTTAATTTCTTCGGTGGTATAATATCGTTTTTGAAATTGTGTATATCCGCTATAGTAAGAATCGGAATTACTTTCGGAACATCATGGCACTTATATACATTTTGGGAATTGCTTTTTTTAGTTTCGACCATTCTGATATCCAGTGTTGCTTGAATTTAAGCTTTTTTACATTTTTATTTTCTGAAACAAAGGAAGGACTTGCTTCATCCCAAATATACTAAAATAAAACTATATTGCTTCTTGTAAAAGTATTAAAGAATAGAGGTTTATTTGAAAAAGTTATCTCATGATATCCAAATAGTGAAAGCATACAAACTTGTTCAATGTTTTTCGGCGTGTATAATTTTGGATACGCTACCAAGCATGTAATGGTTTTTTGTAGAACATAAGTATGTCTTTTAATACACATACACTCGATGAAAGAACATTTGCAAAATTATATGTGTGTGAATTGTCGATCAACGGATCTGAGATAGTATTTTCCAATGGTATTCCAGTGGTCCGTTTCAGAATTTATTATTTTATATACTGTTTTTATTTTCATGGTTAAAATGACCTTATACATGTCTATTATATCAAGACCTCCGTGTTCTTTATCCCGGCAAATTGTTACATTTAATACAAGGCGTTTCTTATCATTCCACACGAAATTTAGCAAAACATTGTCCAACTCTTTTGTATAATTATATGTCTGGGATTCTTCGCATTTCTAATTCAAAATTTATGTTTGATAGCACAAACGTTTTAAATATTAGAATGTTTCCTTCAAGTGTCATGTCTCTTGATTTCCAGATATGTAGGCATATTTTAATTATATTTATTTTGTCTAGCCAAATCGCATTATCGTCAATATTGTATCTATGGCATACACCCAATGTTTTATCATAGGAGCATATCCAGCTAATCCTATCAAATGTATAGGTGTTTTATTTTTAAGATTGTCGATAAAAAGACCCATTGTTTTCTCTGTATTCATTTTTGCACCGGAAGCCTGTTCATATATGTTTAGCTGGTGAAATAAGCGTGGTAATGCATTTTATTTTTTCGCAAATAACTGCGTGTCGTCAACATATTGATTTAGTTTGGTTTCAAGCTGGTTAGTGTCGTGCGATGTAGCAGATGTATTCCAACATGGAGTTGTCATTTCTGATGGCACATTCCGTAGCTTCTGCTGGGATGATATACAATAACGGCGCGACTGGATATCCTTGTTTTATAGATCTTATTTTATCACATAATGTCGCTTGTTAGCAGTGTCGAACACCCATTTAATATTCTTTTGTATGACACACGTGTAGTACAACCTAGAACGATTTTGATTGGTTGACTTAAACTACGCAAGTTTATTAGTTTAGTTTAATGATATTTTATTGTAGATATGTTACAATACATCAATTCAACACCACAGTATTCATAGAAAAATATGCAAATGGATTGAACTACAAGTTATTACAACATTAGTTACAGTTCTCTCCATTGTGGCTGAAAAAGTGTATATGATTATTGGTTTGAAATTGTAACAATATATTTAAATATAAATTTGAAAAGGAAAAACGAAGAAAAAAAAAAAAAAAGAAAAGTTTATTAACTGAAACTATTTTATTTATTACAAATTTATCCAGATCTGAGTCATAAACTTATTATTTGTGACAGCTTATAAAAATAATGCACGTTATACAAAACATTGTTGTTGGTTTGTTAAAAAGTTGGCGTAAACTGCTCTTTTGTAAACAGGTAAAACACAAACTCTTTTATACGCAACGTTATGTGTGAGACGCGACGTTACGACGTCACATATTTTATGACGTTTTGGCGCTAAAGTGTGTCTGATGTCGTGGCGGTTCTATGTCCATCTGAATTAATTTTTACTTATTTGATTTCAATGTTTTGTGATAAAAAGGATCTTAAACTCGTTCCCCATTCCATATGAGATTTATGAAATTCGTTATGAATTATTTTTAATTTTAACTCGCCAAAAGTGTTGTTAAAATTAAAATAATTCCTAACTTGTTTCAAATAATCTTATATGAAATGAGAACTCGTTTAAGATCCTCTATATATCAAGGTATTCGGAAACAAATACGTTTGTCTGAATAGCTGTTTTTGAAGATTATAACATCATATAAATTCAATTAATAAATTTGGCCCCAAATCCGAATTTAACCAAGCATTCTTTAATCCATTCCCACTCTACTCTATCAAAAGCCTTTGTTTGGTCTAGAAACATTATTATCCCTTCAATATTTTCGGAATCTATTAAATTTTGAATGAATCGATTTTCCTCTCTGATGTATTGACCGTTAACATAACCTTTTTGATTAGTATGATTACTATACGTTAAAATGGGTTTAAATTTTTCCGCAAAGCATTTTTTGATTGGTACATGTACGAATAATATACGGTAAAATGGGTTTAAGTTTTTCCATAAAGCAGTTTTCAATAATATTGTAGTCGACATTTAGCAAAGTTTAAGGTCGCCAATTGTTTCAGTTTTCTCATTCCCCATTTTTGTTTATGAGTGAAAGGATGCCTTCGCACTGCGTATTCGATAGCTAACAGTCATTCTAATATTTCATTTATTACTTCCATAAATTCATGTTTATTTTTATGCCAGAATGTTTGGTACCATTCACAGACAATTCCATCTTTTCCTGGAGATGTGTTTAACTTGCATTTAAAAACAGCGATCTCCACTTCGTCTAATTTGAGTTTTTGTTCAAGTTAGTCAACACCCTCAATATGTAAACTTTTTTCCACATTTGATTAAAATGTTCTTGCCGAATTAATATCAATGCCTTTTGAGATGAAAAGGGTTTTGTAAAAGTGTGTTTGCTCGTTTAAGATTGAAGAGACGTCATGTTTGAATTCTCCGTTTTCAAAAGCTTTTGTTTACCCCTTTTTTTCTCTAGATTAAAGAACTATGTTGTTGACTTTTCATTTTGTTCAATATACTTTGCTTTAGATCTTATTTTGGCAGAGTGTTTGGTTTTAAAAGTTGTAATTGTTCTTCAAATAGTTTAATTCGTGTGTATTTGAATGCTTGTTCTTGCATTAATTCGTTAAAACAGGTTTTATTTTATGTTTTGTCATGTCCCACCATTACTTTTCAGAGCTAACTGTATTCGTTTAATTTTTACAATACTTCCAAAAGGTTTCCATTATTTCCTTGTATTAATGTTGTGATAAAATCCTAGCATTCATTGTCCATATTTTCCGTAAAGAGTCTCGATTTTTATAAAACAACGTCATGGTCAGAATACAGAAAACGGCGAATTTTAACTTGATCGATCTCATTGTCAATTGATTTGCTACAAAAATAAAATCTATTCGTGACTTCGACGATCCGTGAGAATAAGTACATTCTGACTTATTTGGATATCTCCTTCGCCATACATCATCTAAATCGAGGTCAAAGATCATATTGGTTAATTCAGTCAAACACTCCTCGCTACCATATTTACCTGATCTAGTTTTCCTATCGATTTGTCTGTTTATTACACAGTTATAATCCCCACCTATGATACTGGGTGAATTTTGCTAAATTAAATTATTATTTCGTTAATCTTTTTAAAGAATAACTTTCTTGTAATACCCTTATTAGGAGGATATATGTTTGTGATTCTATACGCACAGCTGTGACCGATTCCGACAGATATCGATAAAAAATGCCCATTATCGTCCTGTGAAATATCAGCGATAGTGAGCTGTAACTAATTTTTAATCAATATTGTGACACCTTTTGATGAGCTATTACCGTTATTAAATATTTGTTCCGCCTCATTGGTTACCCAATATGTTATACTCGAAGTCGTTTTTGCAGTGAATTTCTTGAATTAAAATGATGTCAAATTGCTTCTTATCTAGCCAGTCTGCCTGCGTTTATTATTATTATGAATCCGTTAACGTTTATTGAAGCGATGGACAGAGTCATTGCGTATGTTAAAGACATATTTTTGATGGATATACACAAGTCGTTATTAAATTGCTCACATTAGTTTTCACTCTGTTTGGCGGTTCGTGTCGCTGACGGGGGTGTTGAGGCAGAGTTCTTACTTCTTGACCGCTTTTTCATTGGAGTGGTCCGAATTCCGTCCAATAAAAAGTCCAATAAAAAAGTCAGTAAAGTTGTTGTACAAACTTCGCGCACACTCTTCTGAGACATGAATACCTTTGGGATCACCTGCATTGAAACATTGATTTACGATTTTGCCATTCTTTATAAAAACATCATCATTGTCAATATAATGCATGTATGCTTTGTGTCTGCGCAATAATCCAAAATAATGTGATTGTTGATAAATTTCGCATCCTCATTAAACCTTTTTACAAAAATACTCTTATCAAGTCTTGCTCGAAATCCTCGGCCATTTTTTAGCTATTTTCGCAAGAGTCAATTGGCACTGTTTAGTAACCTCATGCTTTTTTGCTTTAGGAATGTCATTAGTTCCAAGGTGAATGGCAATGGATGAAATGTTTTCAAAATTGGAACCTACTGCTTGAACAGCAATTGCTTTTCTGTTTGATCTGAAATAGACACATTTGTTATGGTGGTGACCATTATGTGCAGCCTGCCCTAATTTTAGTCTCCAATATTTAAGTGCGACTTGTTTGCACTGAAGTCTACAAAGGCTTTTCTATTTCCAATTGCTTTTCAGTCAGTTTGGTTGACACAGTTGTCGGTTGTCTCCAATAGCGTTCATTGCCCGGTATTGTCCGATTGCGCTCGTTTTGTTGTTGTGGACAGTTCCATTGTCCTGACTGGAGGTTACATCTGGTACGGTCAGCCAAATGACTGTGTTGGTTGTCAGATGGATGTCCTCGTGCTCGTCTGTGGAGAACGCCTGTTGGTCGTCGCCAAGGTAGCGTCGCTCCGTAGAGAAGCCAACACTCCGTGACAAAGAAGTAGGACTCGTTTCCTCGTGATTGGCACCGCTGCCATTCGACCGTGTTTCTGCATCCATATGTTCCGCTAATTGGCCTTCGAGAATTTCTTCCGCATATTCTCCGTAAATCGGGGCATACTTTTCCACATGACAATTGAGAATAGAGACACAGTTTAAGATTTTAACATACCTTGTTCTATTTTCAATGTTCGTGTCCTTAATGTTACCTCGCGAAACTCTCTGAAGAATAGTGCTATCCGGAATCTCGAAGGGAGCATCATTTTTTGTCACATTGGTAGTAATGTTTTCCACATCTGTAATATGCATAAATCTGTGTTGCACAGGTAAATCCCCATAATTAATTTATGCTTGACATCCTGGGAGATAACGTTATTATGCAATCTTTTTCTGTGATTTTATTTGCTTTTATGTCAGTTTTATTGATATGTCCCTCTAATTATAAAATCACTTCTTCATGAGAGAATCTTTTTAGAAATCTCGTGCTGAGATGCATGGATAACGGTCTTGTCAAAACGTCCGACATTTTGGAGAAGAACAAACTTTACGGTGGGAAAACGCATCCAGGTGAAAACTGACCTTAATATGTCCAATTGTTCTTCTCAAATCCTTATTCGATATAGCGAAATATAATTCAAATACTTCAAAACCAATTAAATCCAGTGAAAGTCGTCGAAACACATATAAATAAAGAAAATTCAGAGTGTGTCGACCCACAGAAGAAAAACGCCTCCATTATACAAGGGCAGATCACTCTAAATCTGTCTAATCGATGAAACTTCTAATAGTCTGTAAATGGTTTTCCCATGTGTTGTTGTAAATGATCGCATCCTCAATGTACGCGACACATCCATCAAAACCGCAGATTAACATATTGAACAGACGTTGACACGTTGCTGTTTTCCTTCCAAATGGCATAACTTGGTAACTTTGTATTTTGCATTTCCAATTTTGTCAATACAGTCGCAATTCGTGGAATTGGAAATGAATCAGTTTTTGTGACACTGTTGACTTGTCGATAGTCAGTACACATCCGGTATGTCTTATCCGATTTCGCCACAAGAATACATGGTGAACTCCAGTCACTTTTACTTGGTTAAATGAAATCATTGTCCAATAAGTATTGATTCATTATATATGGATGAAGTTTTATTGGAACAGACTTTTCAATATTGACATCATGGTAAATTTTGTCAGTTCGTGTTGGAACGTCTGAAAATAAGTGCTCATATTCATGTTTCAGCTCATGTCTCTGCGATGGTTCTAGATGTGACAGTTTTTCGTCAAGATTTTTAAAAATGTCACTGTTTTGTAATTTAGCTAAACCAGGACAATCTTGTCAAACTGTTCATTCTCATTCTGTAAGCGTCATTGGAATTTTCGCCTTCCAGGAGTATTGATTATGTAATTTAAATCGCAGATCCTTTTCTCTACTGTATAAGGACCACGATACCTAGCTTGTAAAGGCTCTCCAGGAATAGGTAAGAAAGCAAGAACTGTATATTCACCAGGTTTGAAATTTCTTTCTTGAGCGATCAACTCATATCTGGTTTTCGTTTTTGATTGATATGATATGAGATTAGACTGACATACTTCTGATATTTACAGTGTGTGCCTAAAATCAGACACATACTGTAGAAGATTCAAAGAAGTGTCTTCTTCTGAGAGAATTTTCTCTTTAAGTAACTTAAGTGGTCTACGAACAGTGTGACCAAAAACTGAAGCCGAGCGATTCTTGGACTGACTCCCTTAAGGCGAACAGTAACAAGTGGATAACTGCATCCCAGCCTTTTTTGTGTCAAAGCTATACGACAGAATCATGTTTTTCAGTGTCTGGTGAAATCTTTCTAGAGCACCCTGACTCTCCGAATGATAAGCTGAATATTTACACTGTTGAATGCCTAACTCATGCATGACCTGTTGAAATATACCAAACATAAAAGTTGACCCTTGATCAGACTGGACATATTTTGGAAGGCCAACTAATGAGAAAAACTTGACCAGAACCTTCACAATAGACTTTGTCTTAATATTCCTAAGTGGTATAGCTTCAGGAAATCTTGTTGACGCACACATATCGTCAACATATATTGATTACTAGACTTGGTCTTAGTCAAGGGGCCAACACAGTCCATGATTATATTACTGAAAGGCTCATCAAATGCCGGAATAGGTTGAAGATGGGCTTTGGGAATCTTCTGATTGGGCTTTCATACCATTTGACATATTTGAGAATACCTACAGTATAGTGAAACATCCTTTTTGAGATTTAGGCAATAACAATTACACAACATCAGACATTTCATGGGCCAAACTGAGAATTTCCTGACGATATGAACTGGGAACCACAATTTGGTAATTGACTGTCCATTCATCATCAGCGGGGACATCAGGTTGTCGCCATTTGCTCATCAGGATCCCATTTTCAGTAAAATAATAAACTGGGACTTGTGAAGCTTCTTCATTACTAACGGCCTTGTCAAATAAGCTCAAAATCTCAGGATCTCTATGCTGTTAACATATAAGTTTCACATATAAGGTTTGATCTTGCACAAACCAACCAAGCCATTCAAGAAATATTAGAAAACCATTGATACTGTTTACTTAGGTTATAGCGTTTATCGGAATTTGCCAGATGGACTGCGAATTACAGCAGAGAAATGAAAGATTTTTTTCCGACAAGTCGACAACTGTCATATTATGCGCGAAAACCAATGAACATGAAATGTTTATCTTTAAAAATTGGGCTAAAATGTATCGTTAAAAGTAGATAGAAAAGTCTAACAGGAAATGTAGCATTCAAGGATCAGAGTTAAACTAAAGGCATGCAAACAAACACACAATAATTACAACAGATGGAAAGGGCAAGGAATGACATCATAACAATAAAATGCCTGACAATAGGGCTACGCCTTAAAATGGTTATTGGAAAATAACGGCAATACACATATAAGAAAACTAAAACAAGCCTAAATGCAGTTATATCATATAACTCTTTCGTACTAATAACCTGGTATCCTCTTTGTCGCGGATATAGAATCAATGGCTACACAATCTATCTACAAGATATGTTTTACTGTTAATGCTGCAAACCGGAGTATACATTCTGCCAATTGTATTAAATATGAATAAGTACATGTATAACGTGCATGTTCTATTATGCACCGGGATAAAATAAATTCCTCCAGACGAATGGCTTTACCAAAAAGACACCATTCACCAAGTAACGGTTTTATTAAATAGAGCTTATTGTTCACGGCCAAGCTGTTTGTCAAGTGTTACGAATATATGTCAATATAACATGTAAAAACAGTGTAAGGTAAGTTAGTGGTATTAAATATAAGTATCACATGTAAAATATGTGCATGTATAATAATATAATATATAACCTGAATTTTGTTTAAATCAATACTCGTGAATGTAACAAAATAAGAATGTGATCAGATCATTTTTTGAAATTAAACACAGAAACGTTTATATATTAAATAAATACATGATAGCTATACTTTTGGATTCGAGCTTGGATAAGTTTGGTTCGTAGAAACATTCATTGGTTCAAATGCAGTTCATATATCTTCAGCTTTTACCATGTTTAAGAGTGGATATTGTATGTCGATGATGAGTTGAACTTAATATATTTACTATAATTTTAACAACAGAATATCGAGAATACGTATGCCTTTACATTCCGATAGATTGTATCCAGTACGTCTGTAATAAGTGATCCCGCCTTAATTCCTTTATGCGATGAAACTAATATTAGCAGGATTTTATAACGAATATTTCGACAATAAAACATGTTTTAAAAATATTTGTATGTGATAACCTGCTTAAAATTACCTCTTAAATGTTTTCATTTTACAATATGCAAACTTGTTAAGCCGAAACTGAGGTGTTATTTATACCTTAGCCAACCCCGTTTTCGCTTCTTGGAGAAGGGGCTGGATGGGGTATGAAAGTTAATACTCTGTCACTTAATGGGTGGTAGATTTGGCACCACCCAACAACCGGATCTCGAAAGAGCATTATGTTAGAAAGATTGTATACAGAACATGATATATTGTCGATGAAGCTGTTGAACCTGATAATATTTTGACTGTTCTCTATGACAAACGATTGCAAAGAAGTACGACGAGGAACGTAGTTATAATCGCCTGATTCCTGTACATTTGTATATCCTCAAAACAATTGGTCATGTTATACCAGTTTCCACTTACAACACAAACATACTTATTAAAAACGTTCTAGCTTTATATCCTCTATTTGCAGCACAATTTGAAGGATTTTGTTCTTTTGCCGTCATCTGTATATCGGGCGGCTCAAAAATAAGTAGTTTGCATAATTAGAGGCAATAAGAAGCATATCGGATAACCAGTCTAACATATTCCTTATCATGGACTCAAAATTTGCATCTGGTTTGCTATGGACTAGTGGGGATTAGAACATTCTGCATTTCATTACATTTGATTTTATGGGTAGATAAATCATATCTGGTTATCTTGCATCATTTTCATAATCGTTACACTCAGTGAAGTAAGTAAATAAATACTGAAATGGGGATCCCTTGGAAGCAACAAACACAAACAAGAGATAAAAGTAGCAGACTCGGTTTTATCTAGTCTATTCATGAGAGGTAAGTCGTGCCTAATTCATGTAATTCTCATCAACTATATTAAGTGGTGACGGTCACTCTGGATGCCATGTCCTTTTGTATTTAGGGACATGTTTTTTTGTTTTGATATTTTTGTTGTTGTTTTTTGTTGTTTTTCAGGAGTAATATAGAGTTTAGTTACGGGAAAATAAACAGTATATAAAACGTGTTTACCTTATTCATGATTAAATGGAACTAAAATAGAAACACCTTGCAGTTTGCAAAATTCTTCATTTGGATTCTTCTTGACAGGGGACAGGGGCTCAAATTATTCATCCGTAAAGCATTTCCCCATTCAGTATATGCAGTACATTACTTATTTGTGATTATTATCAAATAAGGTTCTATAAAGCATTTCCAATTAAAATAAACGATGTCAGTATAAAATAGAAAAAGATTTTGCGCAAGATGGACAAACTTATCATTATATATGGGACGGAATTTGTATTATAATTGTATAAAGCCAGGAGGGTTTAACACATATTGAGAAATTGGTTTTCACGGAGACCAGTAAGCCTATTAGTAGCCACTTACCATGCAAAGTTTTTCATACAGTACTCGTCATAAGAGTTTATAACTAGTCATAACATCTCGCTGTGCTCCGAACTAATTTACCGGCTTCTGTTGCTTTGTGGTAGAGCGTCCGCCTCACATGCGGGATGTCATTGGTTCTATCGATAGACTGTTACACAGCGTTTAAATATAAACGACTGTAGAAGTCCGCCATTATGTTTACCTGCTTTATAGGCGTAGCCATTTTCACAGTTTATAGATATCCCGCCACTTTACTTGCTTTATGTAAGTGAGGCATCTGCATTATGTAAACAATATAATGAGTGAAATGTATATCTTTTTATAGAACGTAGATCAGACGCTTGGCCGCGATCGTGGTTAGAATGCGCTTCGTATGTGTCGTGCTCGGCCGTATCCAAAGGTCCATTATCATACTCTTTTTTTACTTAGCTGTAATTTAGGGAAGAGAAATCGGTGTTTGACTGTCGCTTGTATGCAGTGAAGCAGTCTATATTTCCGACTGAGTCATACCACTTATAATCAAAGCACTGAAGGGCTGAATGCGGCGGGGTTGTGTAAGGAACAAAATCTGAATAAGATGAACCTGCCATGAATAACAAAGTGCAGGAAAAATTAATACAAATGGGGACAAAACAGCGCCCGACGCGAGTTATTCTTGCATTTTTTGCCTCTTGTCAATTGGTATAGTGGTCATATCCGGAATTCGCCTCTACCTTTCTGTTCGTTCACGACTAGACCCTGAACTCTACAACGTTTGAAAGTTTTGAGCGAATCCGATTGTATATACAGAAGATATAACGATAACATGATTTCTATATGCTATATTCCAACACAATAACGATCCAGTGGTGTCTAAATATGTTTCTTCATTCCATCTTATAATTAAATATAATTTACTGACATCGTGACATCACAAACATGATAAGGTTGAAAATAAGGCTACCTCATTCGACCGGTCAGTAGCAAAAATGGCCGCTAGGGGTTTAAACCAGGATATAGGATGCACAAACCTCACTTTTACCCTATTGCCATACCAATAACCGGGACAGAGTAAATAAAGATATTCCCGCCAGATTATATTCTCTAACAAACAAGGCAACATTAATAGGCAATATACATATAGTAAGTAGTGTTATTACTTAATGGTCCTTTGGGCTCATCAAGCCCAATTTGTGTATATTAAAAGTACAATAACACTTACGATGGTGATAGGTGTCGTGAAAGATCTTGTACCTTATATTACCTCTCATGACCAGGCTCAATAAAACCAAGTCTGCCATTTTTTACTTCTCTTTTGTTTGTGTTTGTTTTTTTCAAGGGATCCCCGTTTCAGTATTTATTCATATATATTTATAATATTTAATGTTTGTACTTGGTTTCTTATGTATCCTACGTTAAAACAAGTTCGTTATTATGAATTTAATTCTTTCAAATAATAAATAATTATATTCAAAATTCATTGTATCAGTATTGATCTGGCGTCTTTCTATGATGAATGTTTGTATAGGTACCTGAGGTTATAATTATGTAATGTGAATTATTTATCGTATCAATATATGCTATGGATGCGTTATTTGACGGAAAAGTCCGAGTAAATCCAACGCGTTCAGTAGTAAAGCCTAAAGAATCACCCGGTTTCCGAAATCAATCTGTTTAGGTTGACCAGGTTGCCTAGTGGGCTAAGGCCTCTACTATTGGGCTAGTCGCTGTGTCGAGGTTGTTGCCTAGGGCTGCGAGTTTGAATCCGTTGGTATGTGGTTTCCTCCACATAAAATATTTAATGTTTGTACTTGTATCTTATAAATCCTACGTTAAAGAAAGTTCGTTATAATGAATTTAGTTCTCTCAAATAATAAATAAATATAGTCAAATTCATTGTATCAGTATTGATCTGGCGTCTTTCTATGGTGAATGTTTGTATAGGTATATGTTTATAATCATGTAATGTAAATCCTCTATCGTATCGATATACCCAGTCGTTGTCGTTATTTGACGGAAAGGCCCGAATATATCCAACGCGTTCAAGAGTAAGGCCTTAAGTATCACCCGGTTTTCGAAAAAAATATTTTTAGTTCGACTAGGTGGCCGAGTGGGATAAGGCGTCTGCTATCGTGTCGAGGTTGGTATTTAGGACTGCGGGTTCGAATCCAATTGGTAAGGTGTTGGTACAAAATGTTCTCCACATATATATATACCATCGGTGTAGCTACTATTAGGCCACCTAGGCCCGGGCATTGAAAGCCACAAAACAAGTACTCGTTGACTTGGCAGAAACCAGAGCAACACGAGAACGAACCGTTAAGGGTACAAGAAGAAAATATTTAAGACAGTCATCAAACACTGTCGTCCTAAGAGGATTTAAGTAGAAGTCATCATAGGTTCCACAATCTGTCAGTCAATCAAACAACAAAGTATAGTGGTGAACTGTAAATGGTCAACCACTAAACATGCAGTGCGTTGCAAAATGAGAGGGTCTTAACCGCTTTTGATAAACTTTTGTCAAGTTTAATAAAGATTGTATGAAACTGATTATCACCAAAAATCTTACGAAGTTGATCACCATATAAGTCAGGTTGTGAAGATGCTTCATAGTCGGTGTGATCGATTTATTTTGTCTTTTAAGGACACCCTATGAAACGTAATTACGTCAATAATAAGATCATAAAATGTTTCTGTTCAAACGCTTATCGGATTATATCAACAAACACCCACAAAGGAGTTCCCAATAAAATATGTATATCCTGTAATGTATCACATTGTAAAGTGTTGTATTGAAATAAATTATGACAAATAGCCTCCAAGAGCGTTTTATATTTCCGGATTTCCGGATAGTATAATGGAAAAATGATCATTTTGCACAGTTTGAGGAAAGCAAACAATCCTAAATCTCTCTTTAACTGTGTTCGTTGTAATAAACCAATAGCATGTTTCCATTACGATTTGCTGAGTATGGCAAAGTAAATGAAGTCACGCATTTTTCGGATTTATTTATTAAATAGTGATATAATTTGACCTGTCTGTGTCAATTTAAATGTAAACCGCTAACGTTCATTAAAAAAAATTAATAAAAGAGTTTACAGCATATATATATATAGAGAGAGAGGGAGAAAATTGTGTTTTTATAGTAACTGGAAGTAGCTCGGAGCAAATCATATTTGTTTCGTTATAAATTTCTTTAAAATTAATGTCACTTTCTTTTACGTCATTTAGAACGACCAACATCAAAAACTACTTTTAATCCGTTCATGTATATGCTAACGTCATTGTGTTCAAATATAACTGATCTGCCTCCGAGCAATTAATGAATTTAACATACATTCGTCTCTCTTCAACGTTTGAAAGTTTTGAATCAGTCAGTCACCCAACTCCATCTTTTGTTGAGAAATTCTATATTAAATGTATATGTTTAAAAGAGAAATGTATTTGGGTATTCCCCGCTTTCTTCAAATCTACGTTCTAACAAACATTGTCGTTTTTGTTTCGCAAATTACTTTATTGTGCATGGTAGAGTCTGCAGTGTACGCCGTTTATCTATTTCACACATGCCAGACACAGTGATTACAATTACATTGTATTGTATATTACAGGGTATTACATGTAACACAAGAAACCAAGCATGTTTAAATTTATTGGTTTCTTTAATTCTACAAACCGGAAGATTGTGAACAATCTTGCTCTGTATATAATTAAAGCATTCAATAAAGAGACATTTCTATTTCTATGTATGCATATTGTAAATATATGTATATAATATATAATATAGAATCATTTATTTAGAATTCATTTGCATCTATCAAGTGATTTCAGATCAGATCAACTGTAGATCAGATCATCGTGCATTTTACGGAAGATTCGGTAAAATTAGTAGCGACTAAGACTTATTGTTCAATGATGGGTAGGACCAGTAACAAATATTTGCACAAATAACTCGTCATAAAAAATTGTATTGATACATTACTTATCAATTAAAATCAGTATAGGTCTATTATATAGAGTATATGTCTCCGAAACTGCCTCTTACTCTCCGAATCCGCCTCTTACACTCCGACACCACCTCTTCATAAAAACATACCATAATTCTTTTCAATTTATATTCGATTGAATTTGTTTGAACAATGACAGATAGGTGATTTCAAAGTCATAGAACCTCATTCGTGGGCAGATTTCTCATAAAACAGCAGAAAAACGGAGTAAAAACATGTCCAGTTGAGAAAATTACACTCGTCGATTGACTTATTGACAATTCTACAAACCACATTTTTCAATAAATTTCGAAACCAACACATGAAACAGGAAGGGAAAACATTCTTACATCGTACCACATTCCCCGATTTTTGAAAGAATCAAGTTAGGGCCGAAAAAAACGAAAATATTAAATTCACACACCGTTGCTGCTTCAATTTACTCTCCGCAACCGCATCGGACGTGTCTCCGAAACGTCGTATTATCACCTCTTTTTGGAGGCGGTTGCGGAGTCTAGTAGGCGTGAATCCGATCCTGGACAAATACTTATCAACTACTTAAAGTTACGTTATTGATAACCCAGAAAACCAATTTAAAGCATTCGCAATTCAGATTTCAACATGTGTAAACGTGCACATCATGGTTGGCCTAGGCGGTCTAAATACTGGGAAGAATTTCATACTAGCTTTATATTTACATAAAAATAAAAATTGGACATTTTGTCTGTGTTGAAAATAATTACAACCAGCGAAACCTATATTTACGATTGAACATAACCGTAGTGTAACTAAAATTAAATTCGTCTTACGTGAATCAATTTCGATATAAATACAATTTGGCATTGGAATTCAACTTAAATAAGTACACCAGGAACAATGCATTATATCACTGGATGATTAGATATTTCTCAAGTATCACATTACGTGGTCCGAGATTAACTTTCATACCCCATCCAACCTCTTCTCCAAGAAGCGAAAAGGGGGTTGGCTGGGGTATGAACTAAAACCTTAATTTCGGCTTAAAATGTCTGCATATTGTCAAAGTATTGTTAATATCGCGTTTCTTCAGTAAAACAAATCTTTAAATATCCTTTATTGTCGAAATATCCGTTTTAAAATCCTGCTATTATAAGCTTTCCCGTCGCTTAATGGAATTAATACGGGACCATGTAAAGTTATTCAATGTCGAGCGAGTGACAATCTTGCTACAGGAAGTATTTGTTTGATAACCGACGTTTTATAATTCTTGTTTTATTGTTCTATTGTGCCTAGACTGCAAGTATTCCACTCTGGACTTTTACGTGATCAATAAAGACGAACATCTTTTACAATTCAACAAATACACATTAATTTCTCTTCAAGAACTTTGTCCGGACTTATATGTGTACAGATACTGCTACATTGCTACTTATGAAATATAAAATATGTACAATAAAACAATACAATAAATACAGTCAACCTAATACAAATATATAATATGTACAATAAAACAATACAATAAATACAGTCAACCGAATACAAATATATATACATATGTATTATTGCCTCCCTATATATATATATATATATATATCATTCTGCTTTCTGGACGCGCATCTCTTAGATCCCAAATTTTGAAAGTTGCAGTTGTGAGTTCAATTATCTCCATTTAATGTATACCATTGACTAAATTCACCGTGATCTTGTGATTCGTCACCTCTCATTGTCACTGTCAATATATAGCGTGGGTGTGGCTGAATCCTTAAATGTGATCTCACTCATATGAGCAGCGCGCGCGCGCGTGTGTGTGTGTGTGTGTGTGATTTATGTGTATTTCACTATAGCTAGGCGCCCTGCCGTAGTTCGTCCGAAGGTTGTCTGACTTTGGTTGTTCGCAAATATTGTCTCCCTATAATATACAGTTTGCTGTAACGTGCCGTGGGGACAGTACGTCTTTAAACGATGATGCCTGTACTAACAGTTTGATGTCGATCTGAACTTATAAATGTATGAGAGAGACTACCATGATGATGCTAACATACTCGTTTTTTGTTTAAATCGTGTAAAACAAACAAGTTACCATTTGTCATCATTTGCAATTAAATATAAAAGAGACATTTGCAAAAGACGTTTCTACTTCTTATTATGTTGCCTATCTGCCCTAAAGCTATAGATAACTGTTCTGAAATTATACAAAACTGCATGATCGCTCAAGAAATAATTATACAAAAAACACATTCTGTGGAATGTAAATCAGAAAAAAATAACTTAACTAAATGAAGTAAAACCTGACAAGTGTGAAGGAGATGTTTCTCATATGTTTTGTATTGAATGTTGCAATGGATTAATGTCCATCCATGCTTGTTAAAAAAGCCATATTCTTTATAGTAAGGTTTAACGGGTAAATCTTGTTTCTATATTATTGATGCTTCTAGTCAGAGAAATAATCAAACAAAGCAGCTAAAATAAATCAATTGATAACAAATAAATAGTCCGGTAGCGTTTTTTCATGTATGATATTCTTGCAATGTTTCTCTAAGCTATGTTTTTGCATTTGTTTTGATATTTTATTATTATTTTCTAGTAATTTTTGTGTGTTTGTTTGTTCTATGTTAACGAACTTAATATGGCAGTAGATAAGCGGTAACCGAAATTGACATAAAGAAAACGGTATTTATTCATGACAAAATTGGCGAATGTGACGCATACTAAAAGGCGACCCAGGTGGGTTTGAAGACGCTTTACTTGTTTAAGGGTGCAAAATGTAGCTTTCGGGAAAGACAATAATTTCTAAACAGAAACAGTAGAGAGATATTAACAAACATTTAGTTAGTAGATGAAACATGCTAAGTCCAGACTCTATTGTGCCTATTCCTTTAGGATGTCCTGTTGTTTAAACAGCGGAAGGACTATAAACCTTAGAACTACACAGACGCACACACGCAGACACGCATGCACAAACGCAGACACAAAGGCACACACGCAGGCACACGCGCACACACTCACACACCTCAAGTTTATGTTCGATGCTGCCTAAATTAAAAATCCCCTTTGTACTTATGACCAAGGAACTTACAAAGTTTGTAAATCAAGTTTGCCATAGAAGTCAGGTTCTGATAGACCTTGTCGCTGAAAAGTTCTTAACTCTCGCTTCCTTGTAAAGCCTATTCTAAATTATAGTGTTCCGTAAAGCTCAACCATCAATATTCAAAGTTTTAATAACATAACATAATATATGACCATAGGATATATCCGACAGTTTGCAGGATGATTATCCTGAGAATGGGCCAAATTGCTATGATCTACGAACCTTTCCAGACGAAATTGCATCTAACTGGTTTAAATTGTGAAAAAGTAGCTATTATGTTACGTATTACTCCTATGTAACTACTATGGACCTCGCTCGGGCAGTGTTTTTCGCACGACTCACCACCAAAACACCTATTACCAATAAATTAGTTTTTTCTGGATTATTTGTGTTGTCGTATACAAATTAGGTTTTTACATATATGTTTTCAATAGGTACATTAGGTATATAACATTTTATTTAAATACATTCTTTTTCAGTACAACTTGAATTTTGATTAACATGAAATTATTTGCAACGCATTGCATGTTTGGTGGAGGACCCATTTACAGTTCACCACTATGATTTCCTCTTTACTCGTGCGATGACCGGACAGGCTGTGGACCCTATGATGATGTCTACTTAAAGCCAAGAAAGACGGTCACGTTTGATCTTTGGCTGCAATCTTGTAGTCGTGCCTTCGATGGTTTGTTCTCTTGTTGCTCTGGCTTCTGCCAAGTCACTGCATACCTTCTTTGTGGAATTCTAGGCTATTGTTTTTTTGTATTTATATATACATGAGCATCTTTGTGTTTTACTTATATTGCCTATTGATGCTGCCTTGTTGGTTAGAGAATAGTTCATGGCGGAGGTTTCTTTATTTATTTACACTGTCCCGTTTTATTGGCACCCTTGTACCTGGTTAAATCTTCCAGCGACCTTTTGCCACTGAACGTTCCAAGGCGGTAGGCCTATTGTCAACCCGTTTGTTCCTGTGAGGTCTTATTTTGTCTTTTAGTCATCTTTAAAGTTGTTCTTTCTTTCTGTGTGTGTTTGTGGTTGACTGTCGTATTTGAGTGCTACTTTTCCTGCTCGATTTTTATATCTACTTTTCCAGAGTCCTTCATTCATTGTTTAACAGTCTTTGTTCGGAACTGTAGTTCTGCTTTTATAACTGGATATTCTCAGTTGATTGTTCCTTTCTATAATGTTGGTACGTGTCGATCAATTTAAATTTTTACAAATTATATATGTTTAATTAACTGAACTTATCCAGAGAAGTATAAATATACAACTTTTACTAGTGAGTTCTTGTTAGTATATTCTTTGTCTTGAACAGGCCCATCACTTTGTGGTGAGAATTGTTGCTTTGGGTATTTACACTATTTACACTTTGCAGGATGTGGATTTGTAGTACTGCAAATGCTTGCACTCTATTAGTATTTCTACCCAATGTTAACTTATAGACTTAAATGACAATGAAAATATGTTGTATACTCAAGACAATGCTTCCAATAACTAAGATAAGCAATATGACTTTAAACAAAACAGTATGGGTTCGGACCTTTGGAAATGGCCGAACACGAAAAATACGAAATATTGCAGTCTCGGTTTGAAAGCTTGTTTTTTCACAGGCACAACTTTTAAGAGGTTTGCAATGGTTTATACTTGAGTGTTGAAATGCGTACTGATATAGTGAAAGACATTACTAACAGAGAAGAACCAAATGGTTGGAAATGGTTGGGGAGAGTTATCATGACAGACAACTCACCGTTATTTCTCATTGGATCACCAATATTATTAATGCATATAATCTTAATAATAAACAATTTAGAGATTAGATCATGGCGGGGATTTCTTTATTTACACTGTCCTGTTTTAATGTACCATAACTGACGATTTTGAGAAAGTAATTCAATTAAAGCCACGCAAACTACAACAGCACAAAACTTTACTGGCGACACACCTATCTTGCTAAAAATAGGTGCGGACCTACGTTGCCATTGCGTTCGGACGCTGTGGTTTCTATAGGACCCTATATATTATTATACTTAATTTAACAAAGTGAAAGATAATTTAACATCTAGTTTCTAATCAGAACGTGTTTCCTTTCACGTCAATGTTATTTTCGCTTATAATTCAAGAAATAGCAATGATACGAAAACCATCTATGAACGAGCAAGTAATACGTTTGTTAACGTTGATGAGACTCCTCTTTACCTTCCGTTACCAGCCACTGGAAAATACTAATCAGCTTTAAAACCCGACTTACTTTTCATAAAATTAATAGACTCATGGCGGGGATTTCTTTATTTACACTGTCCCGTTTTATTGGGATGACAGTAGGATAAGTGTGAGGTTTGGTGCACTATAGAGCCTGGTTTAAACCCCCAGTGGCCTTTTTTGCCACCGGCCGTTCCAAGGCGGTATCCCTATTGTCAATCATTTTTATGTTTGTGACGTCAAATGCATTTATTCTTTGTTAACATTGCCATTCATGTTTGTCCTTTTGCATGTTTTGGGGTTAACTGTGTTCTTCAAAAGCTACATTTCCTGTTCGACTTTTATACTTATTTCTATAAAACCGAGTTTGCTATTTTTTCTCTTGTTTGTGTTCGTTGTTTCCAATGAATTACTTTTTTAGTATTGCATTAACCGCAGAAACAAATCACCATCTCATGTTTATTTTGGCAATAGGAAACCTATATGCACGACTTAGATTAGAATACAGAGTCCTTTGGGATAATCAAGCCCACTATTTGAGGTTTTAAAGTAGAATACCGCTTGCGGGCGCTAGGTGGCGTGAAAGAAGTAGCACAATACATTAATACCTCTCATGAACGGACTAAAAACATAAGAGGTCAATGACCTTGAATCTCTACTGATATATTTTGATAGCTAGATCAGCATTCCTGTGAAGTTTCATGACAATCCGCCAAAAAATATTTTTTAAAGATCTGTTTCCGTGGCCACGGTCATCTTGATTTTTGGCCGACCTGTAATTTTGCTACGATCAACTACATCAAAGGCAACATTCCTGTGAAGTTTCATGAAAGTCCGTCAAGCAGTTTCAGAGGAGTAGTCGCTACACATTATTTTTATGCAACTCTATGTAACAAAAACGGCCGCGGCAGCCATGTTTAATGTCGAATCAAATGATTTTCAACAGGAACCAACATCATATCATGCTGATTATTTAATAAAAATTCCCATGTCAATAACAATTATAGTTTTCAAGAAGTAGTCGCTACAAACTTGTTTCTTAAATATATATTTTTAGCTGCGGCGACCATCTTGAATTACCGGCCGATCTGAAATTTTGCTACGATCAACTAGATATCAAGAGCAACAGTCCAGTGAAGTCTTTTTAATATCCGTCATGTTTTTTCAGAGGATTGGTCGCTCTAAATTTGTAATATACAACTACATGTAAACCAAGATGGCCGCTGGCAGCCATGTTTAATGTCGAATCAAAATGATTTTCGACAAGGACCAACATCATGTCATGCTGATCATTTTAGAAAACGTCCCATATCAATTTCACTTATAGTTTTCAAAAAGTAGTCACTACAATCTCTTTTTTAGAAATATATTTTTAGTCGTGGCGGATTTCAGGCCGACCTGAATTTTTTCTAGGATAAACTAGACATCAACAGCAACATTCCTGTGAAGTTTCATGAAAATCTGTCACCTAGTTCCAGAGGAGTAGTCGTTACACAAGTTTACTATATATCTCTATGTAAGCAAAGATGCCCGCTGGAAGCAAGGTTTAATGTCGAATCAAACGATTTCCGACAAGAACGAACATCATGTCATGCTGATCATTTTCAAGAAGAGCAAGCTTTTTTTTTAAAAATCTATTTTTAGCCGTGGCAAATATTGAGAGGATCAAGTAGACTTGGCGACCATCTCGAATTTAACATAAACGTGAATGTTTGCTACGATCAACTAGACATCATGGGCAATATTTCTGTAAAGTTCCATGAAAATCCATCCAGTAACTTCAGAGGAGTAGTCGCTAAAACAAACATGTACACACGGATGGACGACGGACACCGCACCACGGCACCACCTTTGATCAGTAGAGCTAACTAGAATACCGTGTTTCGGCGCTAGAGACGTGAAAATAGTAGCACATTACATTGCCTAGTATTAACAGACTAAAGAAACGAGTCTACTGCTACCTTTCCCTCTTGTTTGTAGTTGTTGTTTTCAGGGGATCCCCTTTACACTATTTATTGCCATTCACACCAGAGTTTAATTAGTGCTTTGGGGCGGCCATAAGATGTCGCCCGACTACAAATGTAGTGTTATTACTTACAGATCCTTTGGAATCATCAAGCCCAATATGTGATGCCTTTAGATTTTAGATACCACTTATGCCGGTGTTAGGGGACGTAAGAGGTGTTGCACATCATATCAAGCTCAATGAAACCGAGTCGCCCACTTTACTTTCTTGTCTGTATGTGTTACTTCCAAGGAATCCTCTGTTCAGTATTTATTAGATTAGAATACAGTTTTCTTAAATAACATATTCTTAAGAAATCCATTATACTCAGTCCTGTATGTACCCGAAGCATACCAGACACAATAAAACATTACTGACTTTGTGGTCTAAACTTCACAAAACAAAGGCATACGCCTTTCAAACTTACCATATCCACAGTCTCAGTACAATCGTCTTATGCTGCTCTACAAACTTGTCCATCAATTTAACACATTCCGTCGTGTTGGATTAGAGTATAGTTTATACCCGTATGTTTGCATCCTACTAGTAAATATGAGGCTAGCCAGTAGTAATTATTTGTTCTGGATTTAAATTATTTATTTACTCTCCTCCAATTCCTTATAACAATAAGCTTTGCTAGTTTCCTTTTTGTGCTCTCCAACTTGCTTTAGTTGTATTTTTTGTTTACTTACATTGCATGATTGTAAATGTTTTTGTTTCTTAACTACAGGTATAACTTCAGCCTTTTCCCTTGTTTGTTTTGTGAGTGTGGTTCTAGTTCACTATGTTCTGTGCATTCTACATTTCCTGTTCTACAACTATGTCTACAAGGCCACATGTAAAATATTCATTTCATGTCTACCCGTCAACTGTATGTCAAACTGGTTAGCATGTGTCAATAAATCCTTGCTGTGTTCCGTGTTACGATAATAGTGAAAATAAATTATAATAGACATATAACAAATATAAGAATCATATAGGGAAATAAAATATAAAAAGTCGACCAGGAAATATAGCATTTAAGGACCACCAAAAACACGTATCAAAACAACAATTACAAGGATAAATAAAAGGCAAGGTATGTGACATCACAAACAAGTTTTCGCATACGTATCATGATAGCATTGCTTCCATATAATAAGAATTGCTTCCATATAATAAGAAGCATGTTCAACACAGGGTGTGTTATCTTAGCATTGTTATTGAACTATACAAAAGAGGATAATATGGAAATGTTTGAGCCTAAATCATGGGCCTAAATCATGGGCCTAAATCATGGGCCTAAATCATGGGCCTAAATCATGGGCCTAAATCATGGGCCTAGATCATGAGCCTAGACCTTATCATTGACGTACTCGCAAAATGTACGTGAACGATACTAGCTTGTCCACAATAACTTTATCTCGTAGCGTTTTAACATAGCGTACGTGGACCAGTCAGACTGCAGTGTCCACCATAACCTAACCGTGACGTATAGGATTTCAATATGATTATAATAAATGCCGATGATTAAATTTAATGTGGAAATAAATTCATCGAAAACTGTATAACAATAAATAGTACAACAAATATTATGAGAATTATCAATATGGCTTTCTTCTAATCGTATATGTGTACGTTTTATGCTCCATATCATACCCATGGTAGATATGTCTACACATATCTATTATAGTAATATTATTATGTAATAGTGCCGCTAATTACATGCACGCAACAGACGAACTACCAGTATCCAGTAAACATGTGGCCTAAACATGTTTGCGTGCAGTTATCCATTTCTGACGTTGATGATATTTGACTTGAAAATTGCCTTGAAGACTGCAAACTGCGTCACTACATAATTAGGCACATTCCATATTCATTCGGCGTCTGTTTACGTTTTAATCCATGCATACCATTGATGAGTAGTAATAAAATACAGATTCTACAAATTAAAAAATTACCTTTTTATGACTTACACCGTGTACATTAAAATCTGTTAAAAAACTGATTATAACGAATCAGGTTGAGAATAGTTCATGGCGTTGATTTCGTTATTTACACTGTCCCGTTTTATTGGGATGACGATAGGGTAAACGTGAGGTTTGGTGCACCCTAGAACCTGGTTTAAACCCCAGTGACCTTTTTGGCCACTGACCGTTCCAAGGCGGAAGCCCTATTGTCAACCCTTTGGTGTTTGTGACTTCGTTTGCATTTTTTATTACTTTTGACTTATCGTTTGTCTGTTTGCGTGTTTGTTTTTGTGTTTTTTGGTTGACTTGTGGTCATTGAATGCTACTTTCTCTGTCCGATTTTTATATCTTTCTTTTTATGCTCTGTCCAAGAGGAGTCAATTGCCAAACTGAACCTGCTTGAGTTTCCAGCACATACATTCCCATCTATTCGTTCTATTATAACAAAATATACTGTACATTACTGATAAAGAAGCATATACATGTAGTAGTTATACCAATACGAGATTATTTTCGATATGTAACAGTTCAGTAATGATCAGATAAATGTGTCCTTATTCTCTTAATTGTGTTTGTTGCTCCCAAAGGATCACCTTTATCAGTATTTTATTAACATTCTCAATAGCGTTCGTTTAGTGCAGTGTGGCGACTGTAAAAAGTCTCCCCGTGCTACGAATCAGTAGTGTTATTTTTACTGGTCCTTTGGGACCAACGAGCCCAATATAGGTGGCTTTGAAGTAGAATACCGCTTACGCCGGAGCTAGGGGGCGTGAGAGGTGTTGCTTCTTTTATTACTTCTCATGAACAGACTCAATAAAGCCGAGTCTGCTGCTTTATTCTCTTAATTGTATTTTTTGCTCCCAAAGGATCACCTTTATCGGTATTTATTGGATACAATTATTAAACACAATAAACTTAAGAATCCGCCATGTGACTTATGCAGTCATAAATTATATATACAGTTGTATTTTTTTTTTTTAATATTTAACAATTCTGCCTCATATATATCACAATCTAACCTCCTCCCAGTATAAGACGATTCTTTAAGTACGTGAGTAGTTAAATAATGGTAAATGGGAAAATTGGTTTGTCTTTCAACACATGTATTAACAACAACCATAACCGTCAGCTAATTGGCAACCGTGCACTTTAACATAATGATTAACAGCAAAATACAAAAACTCTAAATAGGTATTTAAAATTTGTAGCTAACCGTATACATATACTATGTATGAGTTGATTCAAATGTGTTATGGCATAAATTGGCGTTTCCAGCACCGTAAGTCAACTCAGTCTGCATTAAACGATACGTTATGGTTAACGTAATACATAAACATCACTGGCATCGGGCAGCTTCTCGGCGTCATATACGTTCTCTCGAAAAGGAAGCACGTGATTATTAATGCACGCTTTTTGGTTAGTAATTAAAATGTGACAGTCAAATATGGATATAAAACAAAAACTGAGCTTGGTTTACCCTATATCTTCAAACAGCCGCTTTCACAAAGTGAAATGGTGTCTATATGGGAATCACGTGGTCTGTAACGTTCCGTCGAATCGCGTAACACATTTTTGTCGCGTCGCGTCCTGTCCAGTCGAGTCAAGTAACACATTTTTATGACTTGAATGGGTGTTCCCAAACCTCATATACACATAAAAACTGAAACCCATATGGCCCTCTACATCACCCATTCTAGATTGCCTAATTTATTACAGAATTATGGCCTTTTTCTGGACTTAGAATTTAAACCGCGGGTATTCATCACACTCAGAGATAGTTGTAGTTATAAGTTACCTTTACCGTTGTCGTTCTTATCTTACAGTTGACTTTACTGTGAATTCTACTCCTTCTCTATTAATGTAAAAAGAAATATAAAAATATCGGACAGGATAAGTAGCATTCAAGGAGGACAGTCAACCACAACACACAGAAACAAACACACAAATAGACAAACAAGAATGCAAAAGTAATAATAAATGCAAACAACATCACAAACACAAAAGGGTTGACAACGGGGATACCGCCTTGGAACGGTCAGTGACAAAGTAGGCCACTGGGGGTTTAAACCGGTTCTAGGGTGCACCAAACCTCACACTTACAGTACCGTCATCCCATTAAAACATGACAGTGTAAATAAAGAATTTTCAGCCATGATCTAATCTCTAACCAACAAGGCAGCATCAATAGGCAATATAAGTAAAACACAAATATGCTCGTGTTAATATAATACAAAAAAGCAATAACCTAAAAAGCCCCAATAAAGGTACTCATTGACTTGGCAGAAGTCAAAGCAACAAGAGAATAAACCACCAAGTGCACAACAAGAAAGATTATAGACAAACATCAAACGCCACCGTCACGATTGGCTTTAGGTAGGCGTCATCATAGGGTCCACAGTCGGTCCGGGCATCGTACAATTAAAGAGGAAAGCATAGTAGCGAACTGTAAAACGGTCCAACACCAAGCATGCAGTACGTTGCAAAATGATAGGGTCATAACCTGTTTTGATCAACTTTTTAACAAGTTTAACAATGATAGTATGAAAGTGATAATGACCAAGAATCTTACGCAGTCTATAAATCACATCACAATAAAGGTCAGGTTGTGATAGTCCTTGTTTCAGAAGAGTCCCTAAATTACTTTTATATTTGGAAAGAAGATCAGGGTTACGATAATAAAATTTTGCAAAGGTTTTACGAAGTTTATGGTAACGGTAACTCTGATTGAGTAGCTTTTTAGTTATACAAAGATTACGAATATTAAAGTCCTCATCTCGAGTACAAGCTCTTGAAAAACGAATAAGTTGAGCCACATACACCCCATAAGAAGTTGCTCGGGGAACATCCCCATCCAAGTGGGGATAATTAACAATGTCAAATTTAAAATCAACTCTCTTGTCATAGATTTTGCTAATTATTTCACCATTTTCAATCGAGAGATCTAAATCAAGTCAGTAACGAAGCGTTATTATCAGATATATCAGCTTTGTTAAGATGAAGTTCTTTAGGATAAATATTATGAACCATAGTTGGAAAGAAAAGGTTGTCAATGTTCAATATGTCATCCAGATAACCAGAGGTGTCATTATAGGCTTCAATAAGACTCAACATGAAATCTCTTTCATAGCAAAATAAAAACAAATCTGCGACAAGTGGTGCACAGTTCGTACCCTTAGGGATACCAACAATTTGTCTATAAACGGTGGTTCCATACCTGTCGAAAATATTATCTAATAGGAAGATGAGTGCTTCAAAAACTTCATAGCAAGTCAACATAGTATAATTGTCTAAACTGCATTTAGTGAAAAACGCTTTAATATTATTACATCCAAAAATGTAGTATTTTCTCTGGCGAATGTTTTTTGAATAAGAGAAATTAGCTTGTCTTTAATCAGGTGATGTGGTAAGGTTGTATATTGTGTAGAGAAGTCATAAGTGCTTATTGAACGTTGAAGAAACTTGAACTTTATTGACAATTTTATCACGAACGTCTCCTGAATATTTTATAGACCAAAATAAATTAATCCCAGAGTTTTCATAAGTTTTATCACAATATAGTTTAACGTAATCTTTAACGGCAGTAAGACAAGAAGTTAAAAGTTTGGAGATGTTTGTTGTGGTACAGGCACTAGAATTCGAAATAAAGCGAAAGGTCATTATAAAGTGTTCTGGCGTTTCATCCGGATATAGAGATTGCTATGGTCAAGTGT
Organism: Cyrtodaria siliqua; assembly: GCA_037043455.1. Lineage (NCBI taxonomy): Eukaryota > Metazoa > Mollusca > Bivalvia > Adapedonta > Hiatellidae > Cyrtodaria > Cyrtodaria siliqua. The sequence goes on along the minus strand of JAWPHD010000055.1, from coordinate 502,633 downwards.
ATGTAACGTTTTCAATCTAGATATTGCACATTCTATCATTGTATTTCATCAGTTTCATCCCAACGTTGTGCTAAGCTAAAACAATTTAAGTGAATCTGGAGAACCATTATTAGTCTTCACAGGCTTATAACAGTAATTCAAACGTCTAATTGGTTGTATAAAAGAGAGATGAAAAGTTGTTCAATTAGGTTAATATAGTTCGATACCAATGCTGATCGAATAAATATAATTAAACAACAAAATCTCAAATGTCAGATCCTTCTAACATCAATCTGATAGGTAACATATGAATATAAAAATCAAACAGGAAAAAGGTCTGGGTCGTGTTTATCCGTTTTCAATTGGAAAAATATATGATTAAACTTGTTTACCTGTAATCAAACCATATCATAATAAAATAACGGCTAATTCCTGCTTCTTTTTTAAACTAATACTTTATGTTTGTACTTCCCGGCAGAAATAATTTTTAATTAGTCAATTATATAAATGCAGAAGTTTGTCATCTAATGTTTTTCTATTGACCTGACGGTTCAGGTTTCTAGCCCATATAAGGCAACAGGTTTTGAAATCATATTAATGTGTTATATTTCAAATTTATTGTACGAAACTGCTACGGAAAAAATTCAGATTGCTTCGTACAAATATTTGTGAGTATCTGCTGTGGTACTTTTATGATGTTAGTAATTAAATGATTTCATATCGGCCCAGTTATTAGTCCAAGGACTGTCATATTGGTTCAAGTCAAAGATGCCAGTATGACAGTCCAAAGACCAATAACTCGGACAATATGAAAACACTTAATTAATGACAATTGTATTAACTAACTTCCACTACAGTAGAATATAGTTTTAATAAAATTGTTTTGCTATGCTTTTCATTTTTTAATAGTCGTCTTAATTTCATATTGTCCTTGTTTTACTTTTCTTCATACTGGACGTCTACCGGTTTTTACTGGTCGATTTTACAAGATTTATGTCGTATTATATGTAGAGGTTCTAGAAATGAAAGTTCTAGCACGGCTAATATAGTTTGGTCAATTAATAATAATGTAGACAGTTGACATATATTTTCATCCACTCAAAAATCGATTGTTTGCCTACTTTTCCATAGCCAAAAAGGAGTATGATAATGGACCTTTGGAAACGGCCGAGCACGAAGATACGAAATATTGCAGTCTCGGTTTGAGTGAAATTATGCTAGCTACCGCTCACGCCCTCTAGCCCCGGGTTGAGCAGAACTCAATATTCATAAAATCAATAGTACACAATGTTAACCATCCAGAAGATGGCATGCATATGGCGGTGGACATGAAGTGCACTACTTCTCCATGTCGTACGGCGTATGGTCCCAGTATCTAATACAATTAAATGCCCCGAAGAGCGAAATAAACATAATGGAATTTAGTTGGGAACAGCGGTTATGAAGCCTCCGTATCATAAGTAACAGCCAAAAGACTAAATTAAAAGGCAGACAACATATCCTATGAGTGGTTAACAATTCTCAGAGCGTATTATCGGCCAAAGTAGTGGAACCACCAAATCAAAAATTATGTAAGAAAACAAAAGAAAATGAAAATGTACCACCGATAACTAAATATAAGTACCGGGCTCAGCGATCTCCAAATATCGAATGGAAAACAGTTCTGATTGCAAGCGCGGGGAGACGTTTTTCTGCCGCCATACTGCACAAGCAACGCCACAGTGCTATAAAAAAGAGTATGATAATGGACCTTTGGAAACCGCCGAGCACGACACATACGAAATATTGTAGTCTCGGTTTGATTGAGACTGTTCATGAGCGGTAGTGAAATTATGCTAGCTACCGCTCACGCCCATGGAATTTAGTTGGGAACAGCGGTTATGAAGCCTGCGTATCACAAGTAACAGCAAAAAGACTAAATTAAAAGTCAGACAACATATCCTATGAGTGGTTAAACAATACCCAGAGCCTATTATCGTCCGGAGTAGTGGAACCACCGAATCAAAAATTATGTAAGAAAACAAAAGAATTTGAAAATGTACCACCGAAAATTAAACATAAGTATCGGGCTCAGAGATCTCCATAGATCGAATGGATAACAGTATTGACAGCAAGCGCGAGTAGACGTTTAACTGCCGCCACACTGCAAGCCGTGTGTCCTCAATATGTTCTCAGTAGTCATGCCGTGTGTACTCTGGTGCTTTGAGGCGTGAAAGGTTTTGCAAATGATATTACCTCTCATGAACAGACACATTAAACCCGAGTCTGCTACATTTCTCGCTTGTTTATGTTTATGTTTGTTTGCTTCCTGTGTGTACTATTTTCAGAATTTATATATATTCTTCCAATCCTACGAAGAATATTCCACTTAACATGTATTTGGACTTCTACCGAAGGATGCCAATGTTTCTTTCGAAACTGTGTTCTCATATAACATTTAAGCAAACCCTAATTTTAGCTTGTGTTTGTTTAAATATTATGTATGAAACATGAGTATATGCTAATGTTATTATCATAGGTATTGGAAGTTTCTGGCAAGACTTAAGAGTGTAGGTGTCGTTGCTGTAACTCCAACAGTAGCGCCTGCGCCAATAGATGTTTAATAGTCATATGTGTTGTCATCTATAATACAGCTATATCATCAACTTGTCATATTATGTTTGCCATAATGAAATTCATTGTAATACTATAAAACAATACAATAAGTCATGTCCTTTTTGCAATAAATTGCAATCCTGTTTTCTTGCAAATAATGTTAATTGCTGGAAAAGCAATTATTGTTAAGACGACATATTTTACAAGATAGAATCTTTGAGATCGTGTTTTGTTTCCATTTAAATATATCGGAATTTTCTACTATGATAACCGCCTAATAACGGTATATGTTAATAATTACCGTTTTTTACGAAAGCCAGTTATAATTGAAAAAGTGATTTAATATGCTTGGTGTAATATCGTGCTCATGAATGTAAGCTGTGGCTTACCCTGACCAGCTACGCGTTTAACTATGAACTGGATAGAGTTAACTAACCTTTCAGTCAGTTAATCCCCGGTCACACTCTGACGTAGTAGCATCAAGTTCCCACTGCGTGCTGGAAAAATTGCTTGGATGCAGTAAGAAATCCAAAACGTGCAAGGAACCCAGCCGAAACCTTTAAGGACCTAGCATGGTCTCCATGGTCTTGGAAACTCTACGCGTACTTTGGACATGTTCAAAATGAGCGTAGATGCTCCACGTTCTGAGCACCACGCAGCAAGGACTTCATAAAGACGTAGTAACGACGGCATTGACCCGTTGTAGACGTAACCAACACCTCGTAGTGACTCCATTGCCGTACTACAAGCGTAGCGCTGACGGGGAAATGGATGGATAGTGACAACTTGCAGACTGAATGAAAAGGCACTGAGAGACTCTGGCGCAGTAATTATACCAACCTGCGGGAAATCCCCTTTGACGCAGCGACAACGTAGCAAGAGCTTAGCTCGATCTGATTGGATGTAGCAGGGACCGTGTGCAAACACAGGCAACCTAGTGGGCGCTTGGTCAGGTACGTAAAAGGAAATCAGTGGGAACGTGTGCAACGCAGAGAGCACATCGCAGGGACCTGTCTAGGACGTAGCATGAAATTGATAAATGCAATTTTTTCAGAAAATATCAAGTTCCCGCTGCCTTCATCTCTATTTTTTGGACGAGTGGGATCTTCATGCTGTCACGTCAGAGTGTGACGGGGGCTTTATGTTTGCTGTAAATGTTATTTCCAGCTGTATACTGTATCATACTGTAATACTGTAGGTTCATTATTGGAACAATATTATTAACTTGTATAGTATATAGCATAGTGTAATTGAATGAATGAATGAATGGTGTTTTACGGCACGTCGACATATAAATAGGTCTCATTGTGCGCTAAAACCGACGAAAGATGAAGAAATTAAGCAGTAATTAAAAAAATATGTAAATATATAAAGATAAATCTATTAAAAAATAAGGGATGATATGGTAGTAATATAAACTATATATGTAAATAAAAAATGCCTGTCAACGGGTATATAAACAAGTAAATATATATAAGAACACATTATAATGATTTATATAGTCTGATTTCTTTTAGGAAATCTAAAATAAGACTAAAATCTATAGAATCAAATAACTATCATAGTATTTACATTGTAGTACCTTTGACGCAGAGGATCAAAGTCTACACATTCCAACAAGATGTGTTTGACCGTTAACGGTGCAAAGCAGGGTATATATTGTGGCAATTGCTCACCTTGTAATAAATATGAATGAGTATAACGTGTATGCCCTATCCTGCACCGGACTAGGACAACTTTTTCTCGACGAACGGTCTACTAGAAGAACGCCATTCTCCGAGTAAGGGTTTAATTGAATGGAGTTTATTGTTAACTGACAAATCCCAAGCGGCTTGCCAAGAGTTAAGAATAAATGTGTTAATACAACTTTTAAAATCAGTATAATGTAATTTAGCATTAGATATATGTAAACCTAATGCTTCTTTAAAAGCACTATCAGCTTTAAATCATTACCACGTATTCCTACATGGCTTGGAAGCCAGCAGAAAATAATAACATTATCAACTATAAGAGAATTGTACTTTTCTAAAAGTTGAAGCACAACTGAGTTATCATGTTTTATATTACCCAGCGCTTGAAGAGATGAAAGGGAATCAGAAAAAATTACAAAATGGTCATCATCAGATTCCTGAATATAATTTAAGGCAAGTTTAATTGCCTTTAGTTCATCAGAAAAGATAGGGCCTTGTCAGGCAGGGGGCACTTTAAGCTGTATTTGTGAACAACAGCTGCTGCAGCTACCTTATCTCCATCTTTAGAACCATATGTGTATATATGTTGAAAGTAACTGTATTTCGATTTAATTTCATTAAATTTGCTTTGAAAGATAGTAGGGTCTGTGCTGGATTTGTTACTATTACAAAGATCAAAAATAATTGTTGGTGTTTCCAAAGTCCACAATGGAATTTGGGGTACTTTGTACTTGGCAATCAAATTTAGGTCGATTTCCGTGTCTTTTAATTTTGGTTTAATACGAAGACCAAATGATCGAATGGCCTTCGGTTTTCGATCAAAAAGAGGTTCATCACTAGGATTAAAAACATTATCGAAAGTTGGGTTTGAAGGGTTAGATTTTAATTTAATGGCATATTGAAAGGCTAATATGTCCCGTCTATGAGACGGTGATGGTTCCTTATGTTTAACATATAGACTTTCGGCTGGTGATGTACGAAAGGCACCTAAGGCGAGTCGTAATCCTTGATTATGTAGAGGATCGAGCATCTGCAAGTATGACTTGCGAGTTGATCCATATACTATTGAGCCGTAGTCCAGCTTGGATCTGATGAGATCTATAAAGTTGTAAGTACTTTACGATCCGCTACCAAATTGTGTTTGCAACAACTTTAAATAAAATAGAGCTTTAAGGCACATGGCCTTCAAGTATTTAAGGTGAGGTATAAACGTTAATTTACGGTCGAGAAAAAATACCAAGGAGCTTTGTCTCATCCACTACTGTTATTGGTGACCCATCAAGTGTTAGATGAGGGTCTTCATGATGTTTACGTAGTTGACAAAAGTGCATACAATTAGTTTTAGATTTAGAAAAATTTTATCCGACCAGGTCTGAAGTTTATTCAAACATTGTTGAAGCTGTCTCTCAATAGTGTTCATGTTACTTGCACGATAACATATAACAAAGTCGTCAACATATAGAGAGCAATCCACACCAGGATTGATGCATTTAACTATACAGTTAATTTTTATATTAAAAAGGATGACAGAGAGTATGCTGTCCTGTGGCACACCCATCTCCTGTACACGAATGTCAGATAATGTCGAACCCATTCGGGCACGAAACTGGCAATCTTCTAAGAAATTATCAATAAAAAATGGTAATCGGCCTCTAAGACCAAGGTCATGAAGATTATTCATGATACCGTACTTCCATGCAGTATCATAAGCTTTCTCCAAGTCAAACAATACAGCTGCTAAATGTTCTGAACGAATAGCTTCCCTAATAAATGATTCAAATCGAATGAGATTGTCTGTTGTGCCTCTTTGGCGCCGGAATCCACTTTGATACTTTGTTATCAGCTTGTTGGATTCCAGGTACCAAACGAGTCTCTCATTAATCATTCGTTCCATGGTTTTATATATACAACTCGTTAAAGCAATAGGGCGATAATTGAAATATGTTCACCATTCAGTACGGTATTGGCTTAACGGTACATACTATGTATACTTAACGTTCAATCTTTGGCCTGAAGATACAGAAATATGTATGTTTAACGTACATGTACAACACTTGGCATAAAAATATCAAAAGTAAACTTAACGTTAAACGCTTTTCCTACAGGTACGTAAATAGGATATCTTACGTGCAACTTTTGGCATAGCGATACGTAAAATGTATACCTAACGTAATACTACAACGTCGGCATGAATATCAGTGTCAATACCAGTAGTCTCGTCAAATTGTATACTTTAAATATGTTAAGAAATTGAATGATATTTCATTATAAACGTACATCACACATTTGTTAAAAATGTTGTTAGTTCGAAAACTTAAATCGAAGATATTTTCTCCATTTACCATTTACATGATCATTTTTGTTACTAAATTACTTCAGCCAAACAGTGCTTAAACTAACAAATATCGAACACTTTCGGCTTTAATCGCCTTCATCAGGATACATACATAAAGTTACAAATACAAACACATAAATTTCGGAAAACAATGTTTAAAAGCAAAAACATAAACAAAATAATAATATAAACGTGCGCTTTATGCGCCCATGCCAGTAATGGTATAACACAGTTGTAAGGTGGTAACAGTGTGTATGTATGACATAAACATTGCTATACGTTTAAAGATTGTTCACATAGAAAATAAACTAAATCCGAAGACACACAAACGTGAACAGAGTTGTCTGGGATTGTACGCGCGGTCAGGCGGTCAAAAGGCCAGATTTTAAGAACTTTTCTGCGATCACAAATTGACTTATATTTACGAACTTCGTAAGATCCTTGGTCATGATCACTTTCATACTATCTTTGTCAAACTTGTTAAAAGGTTTATCGAAAGAGGTCACTTTGCAACGCACTGCATGCTTCGTGGTGGACCCATTTCAGGGTGACTATACCACATGTCCTATAACGTCATTATTGCTAATTCTTGAAGAAAACAATTGGAAACATTCGCCCACATTAAAAGCTTCAGAGTGCGATAAGATTTTTATTTCTTAACCATTTTTTACCAAAGAAAGCTCATTCGAACGCAAAAAAATGTACGCTAACCTCGACTGATATTATTTTTTTGTGAAAGTTTGTACTTTTATGACGAAAACATCCACAATATTATTTCACACCAGGTAAGCGAAAGGGATTTGTGTCAAAGAACCAGTTCGCAAGAATTAATGCATTTTTAAATTATGCTAATCCGTAAAGTCGATTATTTTGTGCTTAACCGTCAAGTCTTTGTGTTGTCAATTATCTAAACTTGATAAAACCTATGTTTTATCGCTATTTCGTCCGTCGTTAGATTTTGTCCGTCGCTGTTGTCTTCCGTCGTCATCGTAAACATTTAAACAACATCTTTGAAACCATTGGGCGATATTGCATAATACTTCACAGGAACGATTTCTGGGTGGTTATCTCTAAATGTTATTCAAAATCTGGAAATCAACCCAGAACTCAGGTTGGCATGCCAGCAGACGGAAAATACAGGAAAGTGGGATAGAATATAGTCCCGCAGTTTTATATTCCAGAAAAGTCCATTATAAACTCTTACTAAACACAGGGCTTTATATATGACGGGGATATAAGACGGCAGTCGTCCAGTTAAGTTTATCGATTATACGCTGCATTTATCGATTTTTACTACGCTTATCGTGGCGGTATGCGAGATGCCTCGATGTACGACACACCCATCTACATTGCAAACAGACATTATATATCCTTGTTGTACTGATTTTTTTTATATATTTTACATTGCCAGGAAGCCAAATAAATAACTTTGTAATGGTGTAATTTAATTCCACGTAACGGTAAAATAAATATGCAAAATCACGAGTTGGAACCGAAATATGTCGCATTTTTGCTTTTCTTAAAGCGTTTACGCACATCACCATGTGTTTATTGTTTTTGTCATCAAACATTTATTGGTTTAATAAATATTTAAATAAGATACATGGTTAGAAAGCCAAATAAATAACCTTTCTAATGGTGTAATTTTATTCTAAATAACGGTTAAATAAATAGGTAAAATCACGAGTTGGAAAGGAAATATATCTTTTTTTTTCTTTTCTTAAAGCGTTTACGCACATCACCGTGTATTTATTGTTTTGGTTACATGTAATGTTTAATGAATATTTACATAAGATGCATAGTTAGAAAGTCAAATAAATATCCTTACTATTGATTGATGTTATTTCGAAACATTTCTTCAAAGTTTAAATGACCGAGGAGAATCTCGAGTTGGTAAACAAAATAAGAGCGTTGCCGCACTCATCAAGCGGTTCTCTTTTTTCAGTCTAGATAATGTTTGTGACGATAACAATACATTTAAAAGATTTATTAAGTGAGCGAAATTAAATTATCTGTTTTAACTTTTCTATATATGTTTGTTAACAACAACTGGTAAAACCTCGACTGCATTCTGTGAGCTATTAAGAATCGTGGGATTAATGTATTCTATTGGCATATCGATTGAGTAATTTACAAACACACATGCATCAATAAAAAAAAGTAAGACCGGCAAACATGGTAATGATAATTTGAACAACATATTATTAGTGTTTGTTTGTTTTCTGCTCGGTTTTTAAGTCGGCTGATTTAGTCTTTTAACTAGCTAAAATTGTTGACAAAATCTAATTGCAATGATTATAAAATTTTCTCAATTCCAAGTTAGTTGCTGCAAAACGTAGTTGTAAGTATCCTTTTCACGATGTGCGCGGGTTGTTCGTGTTTTTACTACATTTTAATGGCTTTATTTTGTGTTTTGTTCTCAAACCAGGATGTGTGAAGTTGCGATGAAAAAAAGATGACCGACGTTCGTGCAGTTTCTTTTTTTATATGCCTTTCACGCTTTTTGTATATTTGTCGATCTTTGTTTATCGTACAAAATATATGCAATTTGTGTTTGGTGTAGTTATTAAGTGAGTTATGATTTTGATCGGAACAATATATATATATATATACTGTATAAGTACTGTGCAAGTGAAAAAAAAGTTTATCCTTTCATAAAATATACATGTTGATCCAAGAGAATTTTTTTTTTTCAAAATGGCCAAGTTAAATTTTTTTTTTGTTAAAATCAAAGTCATAATCCATTGAAGAACTACCTAAACACAATTTCAATTTGTCTGTTATCACTTGCAAGCATCAACATCTACGGTTTAATTGAGAAAAAATAGTTACCCTTTCATAAATATACATGTTGATCCAAGGGAATTATTCTTTCAAAATAGCCAAGTTGAAAAAAAAATATTTTGTTAAAATCAAAGTCATAATCCACTTAAAAACTAACCTAAACACAATTTTAATATGTCTGTTATTACATGCAATCATCAAAAGAGTGTAAGAGAGAAAATGGCGAAGTTAAAATAATTTGTTTTTGCTAAAATAAAATCATTATCCACTTAAAAACTACCCTAAACATAATTTCAATATGAAAATTATTACTTGCAATCATCCACAGGTACGGTTTAATTGAGAAAAAAGGTTTACCCTTCCATAAAATATACATGCTAATCCAGGAGAGAAAAAAACACGTTCAAAATGGCCAAGCTAAAAAAATAAATATTTGTTGAAATCAAAGTCATAACCCACTTAAAAACTACACCAAACACAAATTGCATATGTTTTGTAGGATAAACAAATATCGACCATTGTATAAAAAAAACGTGAAAGGCATATAAAACAAACAAACAAGAAACTGCGCGAACGTCGGCCATCTTTTCTTCATCGAAATTTCACACATGCTGGTTTGAGAACAAAAACACTAAAAAAAGCATTTAAAAACTTGCTAAAAACACGAACAACCCACGCAAATCGTGAAAAGGATACTTACAATTACGTTTTGCAGCAAGTAACTTGGAAATGAGAGCATTTTATAATCATTGCAATTAGATTTTGTCAACAAGTTTAGCTAGTTAAAAGACTAAATCTGCCGACTTTAAAACCGAGAAAAAAACAAACAAACAAACACTAATAATGTGTTGTTCGAATTATCATTACCATGTTTGCCGGTCTACCTTTTTTTATTGATACAAGTGTGTTTGTTAATTACTCAATCGATATGCCAATAGAATACATTAATCACACGATTCTTAATTAAGTCAACCCTTTTGTGTTTGTGATGTCTTATTTGGCCTTTTATTCATCTTTAAATGTGTTCTTTGTTTCTGTGTGTGTTTGCGGTTGACTGTCGTCTTTGATTGCCGCTTTCCTGTTCGATTTTTATATCTATATTCTATTATTAGAGTTCTCAGAAATGAACGGCTTCTGATTAAATGCTTAAATAAAAGTGCACTGGCATTTCAAAAAGATGTAATATTTTGGAGAAACCGAAAAATATTACAAGTCTTTTTAAACCTATATTGTGTGTGTAATGGTGTTATGGTGTGTATAAGTTGTTGCAAATGTTAAACATAATATCTGGTCAAACTAAATACATGCATACACCAATAACTGTGGATGTACATCCAAAGATAAGTGTATAGTTTCGTATTCGACAGAAGTGTATACTTTCTTAAAACCCGACAGTATGTGTGATAACGAACAAAGTCGGTCTTCTGGGTAAAGTAGGTTGTATGTTTTAATTTTTAGATAATAAATAGGAATGAAATAGATCAATGCTGCAATGTTAATTGCTAGTAGTTAATTACTGGTGTGTACGCAGTGAGACGTAAGTATAAAGTATCGTTTTTAACAGGATAGCATAGTTTCGGGAGACAAGTTTGACCGCTATTATTACATATATATATATACATGTATTGTAATATGAAAAACTAATGAAATAAATACAGTCAACATAAAACAACCTACCCACCAGACTTCGTTTATTTTTCCTCAGTTTTGCTGTAACATGCCGTCGTGACAATAATATATTAAACGATGATGGATGTACAAGCAGTTTGATATCGATCTGAACTTATAAATGTACAAAAACATTACCATGACGATGTTAACATGCTATCTTTTGTTTAAATCGTATATAATAAAAACGTTACCGTTTGTCATCATTTGCAATTGAATATAAATGAGACGTTTGCAAAAGGCGTTTCTAATTCTTATTATGTTTCATTAAAGAAAACAAATGGCCGTACTAGTACGCCTATCTGTCCTATATTGATAGATAACTGTTCTGAAATTATACAAAACTGCATGATCGCTCAAGACATATTTATATAAAAAACACAATCTGTGAAATGAAATGTAAATTAGAAAATAAAATTAACTAGTCGTAAAAATAAAGTAAAACGTGAAAAGTGAAAATGACGTTTTTTATGTGGTTTGTATTGAATGTGACAAAGGATTAATGTTCATCCATGCTTGTTATAAAACATATCCTTATAGTAAGGCTTAACGGGAACATCATGTTACTATGTTATTGATACTTCTTTTCAAAGAAATAATCAAACAAAGCAGATCAAATAAATCAAGTGGTAAAGAATAAATAGTCCGGTAGCGTTTATTTCATGTGGGATACTCTTGTAATGTTTCTCTAAACTATGTTATCGCATTTGTTTAGATATTTTATTATCATTTTCTAGTTTTTTTGTTGTTGTTGTTTTTTTTGCTCTATTTTAACGAATTTGATACGGCAGGAGATAAGCGGTAACATAAATTGACATAAAAGAGGCGCCCCGAAGACGCTATACTTTTTTAAGAAGACAAAGGGATTGGTTTTTAGAAATACAATCATTTCCTAACAGAAAAAGGATATATATATTAACAAACATTTACTTCAGTAGATGAAACATGTTTTGTCCAGACTCTATTGTGCATATATCTTTAGGATGTCCAACTGGTTAAACGGCGGTATGACACACACACACACGACACACACACACATACACACACACACACACACATATACGACACACACACACACACGCGCGCGCGCTCACACACATGCACACACGCACTTACGCGCGCCCATACACACACACCTCAAGTTTGTGTTCGATAGTCCTAAAAAAAATCTCTTTTGCACTTATGATCAAGGATCTTACACAGTTTGTAAATCAAGTTTGCCACAGAAGTCTCGGTTCCTTGTAAAATGTACTCTGAATTATATGGTTCCGTAAAGCTCAACCATCAATCGTCAAGATTATTAAGAAAAAACAACATAATATATGACCATAGGACACATCCGACAGTGTCGAATGACTGTCGGATGTGAAAGCAGGCACATCCGACAGTGTCGTATGTGAAAGCACATAATTATAGACTGCCCATATGGGCAAGTAGTGCTTTGTAGGATGATTATCGGAAGATTTGGCCAAATTGCTATGGTCTGCGAATCACTCCAGACGAAATTGCATCTGACCGGTTTAAAACGTAAAAAAAGTAGCTATTGTTTTACGTATGTATTCCTATGCCACCGCCAAAGAACTCACTCGTGTAATGCATCTCGCACGTGTCACGACCACGACATCTACCAGTACTACCAATAAATTAGTTTTTCCGACTTATTTGTGCTGTGTTTCACAAATTAGGTTTTGTTATATATAGTTTTCAATATGTACATGTACATTATATATACATAAATTTATTTGATACTTTTTAAAAAAAAATGTTGATTATTACATACCTTACTATAAATAGTAACACATTTCAGTAGCAAAACAATGATTATCAATCCTTTTTCGAAAGCCTTAATCGGCCCACTGTGCCATTATGTATTATGGAAAATCGGCACAGTAGCAACAGACTGTCCGCACGCGATGACGTCGACGTCATCAAGCAACATGACTTCAACGTCATCAAGCACCGAAACCGTCATAGGGGAAAGCCATAGAGCGCAGGAGCGGACGTTGAAATCTCGACTGCAATTTTCACAGCCCAGTTCCGTTGAAACGTCGACATAAATCATTATAAATCTAGTGACAGACGTGGTTTTTAAAAACAGGCAAGGCAGAAAACTGATTTTAAAGTAGTTTTTTACTTTAACATACGAAATTCATTTATTTGCAAAACAATTGTTTTCACCTGAAGACTACTTATACTGTATGCTTAAATCGTACCGTTTTGTTCTTGTTCATTTCTTCATTTATAGTAAGGTATGTAATAAAAAGGCAAATATACGGAAGTGATGTGCCTTTTGTCGATAATGTCACACCTAGTGCATGGCCCTCGGGCTAAAGCACTCGGGCCATTAAGGCACTATAATGTCACACCTAGTGCATGGCCCTCGGGCCATTAAAGCACTAGGTGTGCCATTATCGACAAACGGCACACCACGGCCGTATATTAACTTCGAATTATTGATCTTCCAGAGTCCTTCATTTATATTTTAACAGTCGTTGTTTGGTATGGTACTGTAGTGCTGTTTTTATAATTGGATATTCTCATTTGATTGTTTCTTTCTATAAGGTTGGTACATGTCGACCAATTTCATTTTTTAAAAATTATAGATGTTTGCATGTATTTCTAGTTAATCAACTGAAATTATCTAGATAAGCATACATATACAACTTTTACTAGTGAGTTGATGTTAGTTTATTCTTCGTCTTGAAACAGGCCCATAACTTTGTGGTGAGAATAGTTGCTTTGAATATTTAAACTTCACAGGATGTGCATTTGTGGTAATGCAAATCCTTCAGCTCTATTAGCATTTCTACTCAATTCTAGCTTATAGACTTTAAAATGAATGGCCACCCTTTTTTGTAGTATTATCAATTAACAAATTGAACCTTAAACATCATATAAACATTTCTTGATAGTCCCGGAGAGAAACATATATTTAAATCCGCTACTACGTTGTATGTAAAAATAAGTATTATTTGCATGACGTAGATACTACTTTTCCAACTGCGTGACTGCACGTGGAAATAAGGTAAATCTGAAGTGTATAGCTGCACAACTGCTGCCAGATAATTGATAAATACAGTTAACTGTGGATTAGTTTACCTGTTCAAAGTTTTCTACATCATCAAATAAAATTTTGTTCTCGCTTTTCACAGATATTGCAATGTGTGAATTGTAAATATCTATTGTTGTGTATTGATTTCGATTAAAACAAACATAAACTATTCATGAAACAAAGAACGAACGAGTACAGTAATACGTTTGTTTACGCTGATGAGACTCCTCATTACCTTCCGTTACCAGCCACTGGAAAACACTAAACAGCTTTAAAACCCGACTTACTTTTCAAAAATTGACTCTATAAAACCGAGTTTATTTTTCTTTCTTGTTTGTGTTCGTGGTTTCCAATGAATTGTCTTTTCAGTATTTCATTATTGCAGTGTCCACGCACTAATCGACATTACCGACATTTGAAATTATTTTATCAATTGTCGATTATGTCAAAGAATTGAAAACAAAATGTGGCTAATTTAACCTTAGAAATATATCACTATCTCATGTTTATATTGGCGATAGGAAAGCTCATCCTATATAACCGATTTGGATTAGAATACAGGGTACTTTGGGATCATGAAGCTCGCTCTTTCAAGTTGTAATGTAGAATACCGCTTTTCGGCGCTTGGGACGTGAAAATAATAGCACATTACATTGCCTCGTATTAACAGACTAAAGAAACGAGTCTACTGCTACTTTTCCCCTCTTGTTTGTAATTGTTGATTCCAAGGGATCTCGTTTTCAGTATTTATTGGCATTCATACTCGGGTTTAATTAGTGTTCTGTGGCTGCCATGAAAATTCGCCCCGACTACAAATGTAGTGTTATGACATATATCCTTTAGGATTATCAACCCATATCTGTAAATAACCACTTAAGCCGGCGCTAGGGGACGTAAGAGGTGTTGCACATCATATTACCTCTCATGAACAAGCTCAATGAAACCGAGTCTCACACTTTTCTCTCTTGTCTGATGTGTTACTTCCAAGGACTCCTCTGTTCAGTATTTATTAGATTAGAATACAGTTTTCTTAATGTGCATATTCTTAAGAAATCCATTATAATTCGTCCTGTATGTAACTGAAGCATACCAGACATCATAAATCATTACTGTCTTTGTGGTCCAAACTTCACAAACAAAGGCATACACCTTTCAAACAAACAATATCCACAGACTCAGCACAATCTTCTTATTCTGCTTTTCAAAACGTGTTCATAAATTTAACGCGAACATATTCCGTCGTGTGGTAGAGTATAATTTATACCCGTATGTTTGCATCCTACTCGTAAATATGAGGCTAGCCGGTGGTATTGTTTTGTTCTGAATTTCAATTCTTTATTTACTTGCCTCATATTCCTTATAACAATAAGCTTTGCTGGTTTCCTTTTTGTGCTCACCAGCTTGCTTTAGTTGTATTCTTTATTTACTTACATTGCATGATTGTGAATGCTTTTGTTTTTATAACTACATGTATATCATATTGTTGAATCTTCAAATGGAGATGAATTTATATAAGGGTTTGTAAGATTTCTCCAATTGTCAACCCTTTGCATGTTCGTGGTGACGCCTTTCCCCTTGTAATTGCTGTTTGTTTTGTGTGTGTGGTTCTAGTTAACTGTGTTCTGTGCATTCTACATTTCCTGTTCTACTACTATGCCTACAAACTGTATGTTTGACTGGTTGGCATGTGTCAATAAATCCTTGCTGGATTCCGTTAAATATAGCATCATTCAAGGACCACTGTCAACCAAAAACTCGTATCAAAACAACAATTACAAGGATAAATAAAAGGCAAGGTATGTGACATCACAATAAAGTATTCGCATATCACGATATCATTGCTTCCATGTAATACCAAGCATGTTCAACACAGGGTGTGTTATCTTAGCATTGATATTGAAAATTATACAAAAGAGGATGGAATGGAAATGTTTGAGCCTAAATCATGAGCCTAAACCATGAGCCTAGACCTTATCATTGACGTACTCGCAAAATGTACGTGAACATTACTAGCTTGTTCGCAATAACTTTATCCGTAGCGTATTAACATAACGTACGTGGACCAGTCAAACTGCAGTGTCCTCCATAACCTAACCATGACGTATAGACATACATTACGTGAACCAGAATGGTTCGTCTTCTATAACCTTTTCATTGGCGTATGAACATGAAATACATTCGTCCGACAGGGTTGTCCTCATCAACATTTTTCAGTGTCGCATTAACATGGATTACGCGAATCAGAATGGCTCGTCTTTTAAGATTTCACTGTAACTGTATTACGATAAATAGTACAAAACATATTATGAGATTTTATCTATATGACTGTCTTCTAATCGGGTATTTGTACGTTTTAATCTCCATATCATGCCCATGGTATATATTTCTACACATCTATATTATATTAATATTAGTACACAATAGTGCCGCTAATTACATGCACGCAACAAACGAACTACTATTATCCATTAAACATGTTTGCGTGCACTTATCTATTTCTAACGTTGATAATATTTGACTTGGAAATTGCCTCGAAGATTGCAAACTGCGTCACCACAAAATTAGGCACATTCCAATATTCACTCGGCGTCTATTTAGTACGTTTCAATGATTCAATAATTAGTAGTAATAAAATACAGAACGTACACATTAGGAATTACTATTTTATGATATTTTTTTTATGATTTACAGCGTGTACATTAAAATCTGTAAAATAAACTCTGACGGAATCCACAACTGAGCAGGAGTATTCACCGAAATCAGCTTTGTGTTTTTGATGCTCTTATCTTTTAAGATCGGACTATGGGAAGGCTTTTCTAGTCATGTCAAATAAAGCTCCATGTACATGCTTGAATATAATAGAAATCATGCCGTGCAATTTATGTAATTCTATACAAAGAGTTTTCCTAACTTCTACTTTTGCGTTTGAAAATCAACAGCCAGAATACCCTACGTAATAACTTAGATCACAACTTGTGCATTTAATCAAAACAGGATGTTTTGCATTCGATTACATTTACAATACGTTCGTACATACATGCTAAGATAATTTTAATATTTGTCTATAGTTATATACATGCTACAAGCATTCCAAGTATATGTTAGGTTCTCTGAAACTTATAACGTATGTTTTTTGGCGCAGAAAATGCGTCTTATTATCCAAAGTTACTCTAAAACTGGTTGCGATCAAATAATGCTCATTGCTGAAATTGCCTTCAAAGCAACCGGTAAAACAGGTGTTTCTCTTTCTATCACGGGTGTATTTGTCCTCATATTAAATATAAATATAACAATCGAACAGGCAAAGCAGCATTCAAGGACGACAGTCAACCACAAACACACACAGAAACAAAGAACACATTTAAAGATGAATAAAAGGCCAAATAAGACATCACAAACACAAAAGTGTTGAAAATAGGGCTACCGCCATGGAACGGTCAGTGATAAAAAAGGCCAATGGGGGTTTAAACCAGGTTCTAGGGTGCACCAAACCTCACACTTACTGTCCACCAAATAAAACGGGAGAGTGTAAATAAAGAAATCCCGCCATGAACTGTTTTCTAACCAACAATTGAATTGAATTGGATTTTATAGTCGCACCAACAGCTAAGGTCATATGGCGACTTTCCGGCTTCTACTGGTGGAGGAAGACCCCAGGTGAACCTCCGGGCAATTTTCGTGCACGGGCGGGCACCTGGGTAGAACCACCGACGTTCCGCAAGCCAGCTGGATAGCTTCCTCACATAAAGATACCTAGGCCCCTGAGGGATCAAACCTACAGCGCTGAGGGGCAAGTGATTGCAAGTCAGAGACTCTTACCACTCGGCCACGGACGCCCCCTCTTACCAACAAGGCAGCATTAATAGGCAATATAAGTAAAACAGAAAGATGCTCGTGTATATATAAATATAAAAAAATAGCCTAGCAAGCCACAAAGAAGGTACTCAAATACTTGGCAAAAGCAAGAGCAACAAGAGAATAAACAATTGAGACTGCAAATAAACATCAAACGTCACCGTCCTTTAGGTAGACGTCATCATAGGGCCCACAGCCTGTCCGGTCATCGCACAATCAAAGAGGAAAGCGTAGTGGCGAACTGTAAATGGGTCCACCATCAAGCATGCAGTGCGTTGCAAAGTGATAGGGTCATAACACATTTTGATAAACCTTTTAACAAGTTTAACAAAGATAGTATGGAAGTGAACATGACCAAGGATCTTACGAAGTTTGTAAATCACGTCATCATAGAAGTCAGGTTGTGAAAGTCCTTGTCGCAGAAGAGTTTTTAAATGACTATTATATTTGGACAGAAGATCATGGTTACGATAATAAAAGATTTCAAAGGTTTTACGAAGTTTATGGTAACGGTAACCCTGATGGAGTTGCTTTTTAGTTATACAAATATTACGAATATTAAAGTCCTCAACTCGAGTACAAGCTCTAGAAAAAATGAATAAGTTGAGACACATAGATAGACCCAATAAGAAGTTGCTCGGGGAACATCCCCATCTAAATGGGGATAATTAAAAATATCAAAAATCATCTCTCTTGTCATATATTTTGCTAATTATTCCACCATTTTCAATGGAGAGATGTAAATCAAAAAAAGAAGCGTTAGTATCAGAAATATTAGCTTTGATAAGTTGAAGTTCTTTAGGGTATATATTATTAACCATAGTAGAAATGGAAGGGTTGTCAATGTTTAGTATGTTATCCAGATACCAAGAGGTGTCATTAAAGGCCTCAATAACATCTTCCTCGGTATCTGGTGAAAGACTCAATATGGAACTCTTTCATAGCAATATAAAAACAAATCTGCGACAAGTGGTGCACAGTTCGTACCCATAGTGATACCAAAAATAAGTCTATAAACGGTCGTTCCATGCCTGACGAAAATATTATCTAATAGGAAGATGAGTGCTTCACAAACTTCTTGGCCACATAGTGTAATTGTCTAAACTGCCGTTAGTAAAAAACGCTTTAAAATTATTACTGGCCAAAAATGTAGTATTTTCTCTAGAATGTTTTTTGAATAAGAGCAATAAGCTTGTCTTTGATAAGGTGATGTGGCAAGATTGTATAGAGTGTACATAAATCGTAAGTGCTAATAGATGAAACGACTTTTATTGCAAATTTTATCAAGAACGTCTCCTGATTTTTTATATACCAAAACAAATTAATACCAGAGTTGTTATAAGTTGTATCACAATATTGTTCAATGTCATCTTTAACGGCAGTAAGACAAGAAGGCACATAATTATATTAGTTAATGAGTTGAATTCAATCGGGGATTTACAGCGCACCAACACAAAACGGTAATATGGTCATTCCAGGCTCGTTCTCCATTTTCATTTTGATAAAAAATATACAGAATGACCCTTAAAACCTTCTCATTTGCAGAACTCCAGAGATATTGCAACACTCCATACTTTGCTACAGCCACGATCATTGTGTTCTACCACCACGCAAGTAGCCCCTGAAACAAATATAGGTAAAAGAGATGGAGACTTTTAATAAACATGACAAACATGATAAAAATGAATATGAATCTGGGTGAAATTTTACCGCTCAGTCTGGATAAGCAGTGGTCATATTCTTGAACGGTAAACACACGGGGCATTAACGAAGAAATAAAGCTTGTTGATTGGCTAAAATGCGCGTAAACGTTAGAGTCAGGCCTAATAATATACGCCGTGCATCCCAGTACGAAGGGCATTTGTAATATACTCAGGTCTCGGTATACTACATGATATCTGGCGAATTATTTATTATTGGTCATATATTAGAGTATAGCACGGACTGCTTTTTCCACAAGTTCATACGTATGTTCAAACTGTGTATTGAACGAACATGCATGTTTGTATATCATGTGTATGAAAGTGTGTGTTCTTGTTCTTTAGAAAGAAATTGAAACAAGTCTTGAATAAGCTTTCGGAACGGAGTTGGCAGCTGACGTTCACATTTGGTGATAAGAAGGTGTATATTGTGTAGACGGATTTTCTGTATTCGTGTTTCAGATGAATTGGACCGACATTCTTTATATGGTAGTTATCAGTGTGATACCACGTGAAGCCTCAAACAAAATTTGAATATATCCCAAGAACATGTATGAAACACATAATAATTGGCGGCTTTGGGGTCCGTCTAAAGAGAATTTAGGTAGACGTCATAGTAGGGTCCACACATATTGTATGCACTTGACCGCGGATCTAACGAAGAGTGTAAATCGCATCACCTTAGAAGTCAGGTTTTGATAGTCCTTGTCCTTATCATTTCTGCAAAGGTTATTTTGAAGTGTATGGTAACGATAGCCCTGATGGAGTAACTTCGAATTTATATAAATATTTCGAATATTAAAGTCCTCTACTCGACTAAAAGCTCTAGAAAAAAGAATACGTTGAGAAAATATAAATCATAAGATATTGCTCGGGGAACATCCTCCTCTAAATGGGGATAATGAACAAGAAAAGAACAAGATCGTTAGGATAGATAGTGTTAACCGGAGTAGAACAGAAAGAGTTAATACCGAGATGTGTCATTTAAACCGAGTCTGCTAATTTTGTCTGTTGCTTCCACGGGATCCAATTTTCAATATTGAATGACATTCACATTAGGTTAGTTTAGTGCTGTGTAGTTTCTGTAAACCGTCCTCACGACTACAATAATTCAATAGTAGTATTACTTGCTGATCCTGCGGGATTATGAACCCCAATCGTTGTGACATTAAAGTAGAATACCGCTGAAGCCGCTGCTAGTGGACGTGAGAGGTTGTGCGCTCTATATTACCTCTCCGTTTTCTAACTCAATGGAGGCTGACGGAACAACGATATACTTTATACTACATACATTCTTCGATTATATTTATTGACTTTAATAATACAAATAAAAAGTAAAACAAAATAACAAGTATCCATTGGGACATTGATGTATGTTTTTATCAAACAGGATAGGGCTGAATCTCAGTGACGTCATGTTTTGTGTAAAAGTATGTATACAAGTCGAACATGAATCATAGCATTCACAGAACACATTAAAATCTCTCAACGTGAGGTCCAACATAATATGTACATATACTGGGCCCGTATCCATGAAGCAACTTAAGTAGGAATATTAATTAAGTCAAACTTTAAGATTTTTACATATTTTTAAGATATTACATATTTTTAAAAAAAATATTCTTACTGACCTCTAAGGGACATTACAAATTATCTATTTTTAGCTGTAGGTTTTATTTATGCATAACCTTATTGTTAATATTAAGAAAAAGTCTTAAATCGATAGAAAAAGGTGTTTATGTGTTTTTTTATAAACTTTGACTTAAGTTAAGAATTTGCTCAGAAGCTTTATGAATACGGACTCTGGTGTATTTATACAGTATATAAGATATAATTTGAACTGTTTGTCTGAAATCATTGAGCGTTTCAGTTTGTTTTCAGAACATAATTTTCAGTGAAATAAGTCCTGTTTAGATCACACTTTTCAGTCAGTCTCAATCAAACCGAGACTGCAAGATTTCGTATGTGTCGTGCTCGGCCGTTTCCAAAGGTCCATTATCATACTCTTTTTTATTAGAGAATACATTTGCTTCCAATCTGGATCAAATTGTGTTATTATTTTCTTTTTGGGCCAATAAGCAAACGTCACTTAATTGTTGAGTAGATCTGCATGTACTGCTTGTGGGTTTGGATGGCTGTTTAAATCTGAGCCACTTATTTGGAGAAAAAGTTACCTATTGTTTAGAGCGCTTGTCTCAGCCAAAGGTTTTGCTGGACTTGTCAGACACAATGCTGCATCTATTACCTAAATAAGTTGTATGTCAGTGAAATGACATTTTTAGTGGTAAATAAAAAATACCTTCTTTTTTATAGTCTATTGAGAAATAAAAAGCAGGTTTTGATGGGGCATTTTCAATACAAAATTCTGCTGCATGAAACATTTGAAAATATTTCTTTTTAGAATTTGTATCCAAAATTAGTTTTAAATTGTTGAATATTCGTAAATTAGGACACCCCGAAAGATGTATAGCAAACTATGAAGGTTAACTGAAGTTATATGCAATTTACTAATTTTTTTCAGTCTCACCAACAAGGAACTTACATTACCATACTCTTTTTTTACATGGTAAAAGCCCATTCAAAAATCACTTAGGCTGTAAAATATTTATTCATCATCCGATTTTCAAAATTAAGGTTTTTCTATTTACCGCTAAAAATCCAGTTATATATATAAGTTGTGTACGTACTATTAAAATTGCTCATGTCGATGCTAAAAAAAACTTTGGCAGAAACAAGCGCCTCAAACAATAGCAAGTGGTACAAATATAGCAACCATACAATGTTTATCGCTAATCACGAGACGAGATTGAAGCTTACACTTATATTTGTGTTGGAATAAGAGTAAAATTAAATGATTTTGTCATCAAAGATCCCCGCCGTGTTTTGTTTCATGAACATGTGTATGCAATACACAAATGACGATATCTGTGAAAAGCGAGAATAAGATTTTATGTAATGACGTGGAAAACTTTAAACAAGTATATTAATCCACAGGTAAATGTATTTATCAATTATCTGGCAACAGCTGTGCAGCTATACAACATTTCCACGCAGTGGGAAATGTATTATCTACGTCATGCAAATAATACTATTTTTTACATACAACTGAGGCCAAACAAAAAAATATGTGTGGTTCAGGTAACACTGGCAAAGAAAACAGGGTAGGTAGGTAGATTTTTTTTTTATCAAGAATGAATTCAATTCTAAAATGAATTTAATATGTTAATTACTATAACATGAGTTCGATTGTTTTGCATTATCAACACATTTTTTTAAAAAAAAATTAATTATATTATTTTTTTATTTTTAATTTGTGCATAAAATGTTTTAGGGTCGGGCCCTTAAAATAGAGTCGGTCGTGTTACGTGAACCACACTTATTTTTTTGTTTGGCCTTAAATATAATGTATCTCTCCGGGACTATCATAAAATGCTGATATGATGTTTAAGAGTTAAATTTGTTAATTGATAATACTACAAAAAAGGGTGGCCATTCATATTTATGTCTATAAAAAAGAGTATAAAAGTGGACCTTTGGAAACGGCCGAACACGACAAAAACATATGCCTATATAGTATCTACCTCATGCAAATAATACTTATTTTTAAATACAACTTAGTAGCGGTTTTTAATATATGTTTCTCTCCGGGACTATCAACAAATATTCATATGATGGTTAAGAGTGAAATTTACTACACAAATGGTGGCCATTCATCTCTAACGTGTCTGCATTGTTGGTATTGAGTCGGTTGTTAGCCTTCATGTTATATTAATTCCCAAATGATTGTAACTAGGCGCAGTGAATTAATTTCTGGGGCAGTGTTGTTATATTTCACACATCAGATACTGTCGCTTCGTTCTCGGGAGATATCGATGTGTGGACACAAACTGGAAATGTGTCAGCAGACAAGGGACCGTCATATAGGCTTCTATTATTTGCCCAGCTGCTGGTCTGCGAAAAAGAGGATGAATGTCTGTTGTTGCCGTTTACGTGAAATGACGGAAAGTATTTGTGATTTTCTCTATTTCGTAATTTAATATGTGTCTCTTCCTTCGCCACATGATTAGCGATAATAACACTATCTTCTCCACTGTTTCTAGTCCTAAAGCGCATAAATCCTCTCCGTA
Organism: Cyrtodaria siliqua; assembly: GCA_037043455.1. Lineage (NCBI taxonomy): Eukaryota > Metazoa > Mollusca > Bivalvia > Adapedonta > Hiatellidae > Cyrtodaria > Cyrtodaria siliqua. The sequence continues at coordinate 478,847 of JAWPHD010000055.1, read as the reverse complement.
ACTTATGAAAATTGGTCTTTCAAAATGGGCGTTGTGGTAGTATTTCCGGGGCAACAAATGCACCGTTTTCCAATCATACAATATGAGAAAGGCAATGTCATATGGATTTTTCGTAGGGTGAAAAGACCATACAGTATTGGATTTAAGGCAGAATGAAGCATAAATATTGTTTGTGAGACAGCCAATTTATTTTTGAGATTCAGGGTACAATGGCTGTAGATTCGTATTAAGCAAATTATAAAGTACGGCGTTAGAGATACAATGTAGGCAATTATAACTGACAGGGTCATAAAAACCACTTTCCTGCGCGAGGCTGAGATAACACTTCTTTTCATTGACATACGAGCGGAGCTGGACTGGTTTTTGTGCGGTTTTATAGAAGAAAGCTCATATTGTTCACAACGATTCCAAATTACCTTTCCTATCGCCGTGTAACAATACAACATTATTCCAGCCGGCAACACCAGTATATAGAACGTGAGAAACGTAAAATAAAACTTCCGTTGCCATTCTGCTCTGTATCCCGAACTTTTACAATAGTGAACGTATACCTGTTTTTGTTCATTATAATCCTTCACTTGAACAAAAATGAACACCTGTGGAATGGCGAACACGAAGGCCATGAACCAGGCACATACGACTTTGGCTTTGATTTTGGTTCTTTGAGCAAGTGACTTAAGAGGTCGCACTATCACTTGGTATCTTTCAATACTCATACCTGTCAACGAAAATGTTGTACTGGATAAGGTCACCACTTGAAAATATAGCAGAAATTTGCACAGGAAGGCTCCCAGTACCCATTCCTTAAAAACCGCTTCCAAAAGCTCTGTTGTCATTGTAATAAACGCCACCGTGAGATCGGCTACTGCCAGGTTAACTATGAATACATTAACTCGTTTTCTCCTGCGGCTTTTGTTGTGTGATAGTAATACTATTAGAACGAGATTTCCAATTATGGTCGCTATCATAACCAGCAGGACCGGGGCTATTTAAATCAATGATGCCATGTTAATTATGTACTACTCCTTCCTACACCGTCTGAAAATAAACAAATGTAATCACTTTAATATTGAATCACAACATGGGTTAAAAACACAACTTAATTAATATAACAAGATATGTTTTTGGTCAAGGAATGTGCGAATAATAAATAACATCTCTTCAGCCATCTTGTTAATGGAAATTGATTTTAGTATCCGTCTATATTAGTTACGTGATCTCGACTTAATTCCATTAGGCGATGGGATAGCTTATATTATCAGGATTTTATAAAGGATATTGCGACAATAAAACACGTTTAAATATAAAAATCGAACAGGAAAAGCAGCATTCAAGGACGACATTCAACACAAACACACACAGAAACAACAAACAAATATAAAGATGAATAAAAGGCCAAATAAGACATCACAAACACAAAAGGTTTACATATTTTACTGAAAATATGCTATCACATGTTTAAAATTACCTTTTTAAATATTTTAATTTTACAATATGCAAACTGTTTAAGTCGAAATTAAGATTTTACTTCATACCCCAGCCAACCTCGTTTTCGCTTCTTGGAGAATTGGTTGGATGGGGTATGGAAGTTAATACTCGAACCACGTAATGAGAAATCATAACAACGTACGCTTGACGGAAGTCAGGCGTACTAATCAGTATCTTGGAAAGTGTAGTTTCATCGACATATCTATAATATATTCTCAAAATAATGTAAGGATCATGTTTAGATTTGCGTCATTTTTTAAAGCACTGTAATTGAAAAAGTTACTATCTTTTATCAACTTTAAGTTTAGTTGTACTTTTTTACAATTGTTACATTACACACATGTATTAACTTTATATATGTATATGAAATCCATGATATTAACATTCATAAATAGGTAAATATTACAGTTCCATTGTGTGGACCTTAAATTATTTTGAGGAGTATAATATAATAAATAGGTTGGGCGAGTCACGTTTCTTTCTCAATATAATGGGGAAGAATATTTAACGTGTCTCTTGCTGGCCTTTACGATTTTAGGACATATGTTGTATTTTCCCTGAATGTGACCCTTCTATAAATAGTGTATACTCTTAAATAACTATATCGAAATATCTGTTTAGTGCTGACATGCAATATGTGACAGTTTAGTAATGATCAGATAAAAAAGCAAAATGTGTTAGATCAGCACTATGTATGTTGATACGATAAAAATGTACTGTTGTAATGATATTGAAGAGATAATATCCCCTTTAAATATATTTTTATTTCATCCATATTTCGATAATGAAAATTACATTACGTTTTTCGTTATCAAATGTTTTTAAACGTATGTTATTGTCGAAATATCCGTTATACAATTCTGCTACTATAAGCTTTCCCAACGCTTAATGGAATTAAGGCAGGAAAACGCAATAAATATGCTTATTAAAGATGATAACGACAACAACCGACTGTCAATTATTATTTCACGAAGACAATATAAGTGTGTCATTATGCATAGTTTGTCATCGCTTGCAATATACATTGGACACATTTAAAAAAGAACATATTGACATTAACAAAAAGACAGTATGAATTGTGTATATGTCGCTTTATAAAACTAAACCTCGAAGTATACGAAAACGAAAATAAATGTAATACTCTGTCCAAGAGGAATCAGTAATAGTGTACAGTACTGTATCTAATAAAGATGCACGTACATGTAGTAGTTTTACCAATACGAGATTATTTTCGATATGTGATAGTTCAGTAATGATCAGATAAATGTGTTAGATACGATTACTAAACACAATCAATTTAAGAATGCGTCATGTGACTTATACAGACTATGTCATAAATTCAGTATTTAGTTTTTTTGCTAAACTGTTTAACAATTTTACCTAATATGTATCACAATCTAACCTCTTCCCAGTATAAGACGATTGCTTAAGTACCTTTTACTTGGCCTAATATGCTCACTTATGTAGTTAAATAATGGTAAATGTGAACATTGGTTTGTCTTTCAACACATGTAATAGCAACAACCATAACCGTCAGCAACATAATGATCAACAACAAAAAACAAAAACACTAAACAGAGGTATTTTAAATTTGTAGCTAACCGTTATATGTAAGTAACTAGATGAAGTTGCTCCCGCGATGATTGATTCAAATTTGTTATGGCATAAATTGGCATTTCCTGTACCGTAAGTCAACTCATTCCGCATTAAGAGATATTTTATGGTTAACGTAAAATATAAACATCACTGGCATCGGGCAGCTTCTCGTCGTCATAAACGTTGTCGGAAAAATGAAGCCCGTGGTTATTAATGCACGGTTCTTGGTTAGTTATTAAAATGAGAAAGTCAAATATGGAAATAAAACAAGAACTGGCATGGTTTACCTTATGACTTTATACAGCCGCTTTCGCAAAGTGAAATGAGGCTATATTGAAATCACGTTGTTCGTTACGTCCCGTTGCGTCGCGTAACACATTTTTGTCGCGTCGCGTCCCGTCCAGTTGCGTCGCGTAACACATTTTATGACTTGCATTCCTCAAACTGTTTCGAATGGGTTGTCCCCAAACCTCATATACACATACAAATTGAAGCCCATATGTCCCTCTACATAACCTATTCTAGATTGCCTAATTTATTACAGAATTATGGCCCTTTGCTGGAATTAGAATTTAAATCGCGGGTATTCATCACCTTCAGTGATAGTTCTAGTTATGTTACCTTTACCTTTGTCGTTCTTGTCTTACAGTTGCCTTTACTGTGAATTCTACTCGTTCTCTGTTAATGTACAGATCATGAAAATTGTTCTCGAGTTGCAACAAGATATAAAGATTGCTATGGTCGTGTGAATGTAACGTTTTCAATCTAGATATTGCACATTTCATCAGTATCATCCCAACATTATGCTAAGCTAAACCAGTTGAAGTGAATCTGGTGAACCATTATTAATCTTCACAGGCGTATAACAGTTATTCCAATGGTTAATTGGTTGTATAAAAGAGACATGAAAATGCACTCAAGTTGGTCAATTAGGTTAACACATTTCTATACCAATGCTGATCGAATAAATCTAATAAAACAACAAAACCTCAAATGTCAGATCCATCTAACATCAATCTGATAGGTAAAGTCTGGGTCGTGTTTATCCGTTTTCTATTGGAAAAATATACGTTTAAACTTGTTTACCTGTAGTCATTATCATCATAAAATAACGGCTTATTCCTTGCTTAAATTTCTAAACTGTGTCTCCCTCTCTGTTTCAAAGTCAAATGTATATTTTACACGTCTAAAAAGGCTGCTGTGTCCTTCAAAGTTAAAACAAATTATTTTAAGTCTACCAAGCTTAGTTTTTTATATATCAATTGAATGTTTAATTACGTGCTGCTATATTTAAGTTTGCAATGCGTGTTTAGATTTAATTTATTTTTTACAGAATATCAAGAAGATACAATTGTTTAATGCATTTGTTGTGTCGAGCATTATATCAATTGTAACCAACGATTTTAATAATTTGTTTATTAAATAGGCAAGAATGTAAGATTACATTTATCACATAACTCCACAAATACCGCAGAAAGTATCATGTTTTAGTGTGGCTGTCTGTATATAACGGCGTCGTATGATGACGTCGTATGTTGTGTTCCCATACAACAATTATCTCGTCGATTTTCGTAACCCGGTCGACGAGGAAATTTCGATGCGCAACAATGATTCGGCCTGTATTTCACTAGTGTACATACATGTATGTCGTGGCTTTATTACATTCCAACACCGCAAGGTATGTGGTAACTATTTAAATGTACGGATGTTATCTGTATTTATTAATATTTAACTGTGGTACTGTTATGATGTTAGTAATTTAGTGATTTCATATCGGCCCAGTTATATAATGACTGTCATACTGGCCCAAAGGCCGCGTGTCAGTATGATAGTCCAAAGATCAATAACTCGGACATTATGAAAACACTTAAAGACAATTGTTTAAATAACTTCCACTACAGTAGAATATATCTTTAATAAAATTATTTTGCTATGATTTGCATTTATTAATAGTCGTGTTAATTTCATTTATAATGTTATTAGCGATCGTGAATGACGTCGCTTAACCTTAATGACGTCACTTAAATCTCGTATTGGCGAGTTTCTTCATATTGGCCTTGTTTTTTTGTTTTTTTCATACTGGCCGTCTTCCGGTTTATACTGGCCAATTTGCGTCGTATTATATGTAGAATTTCTAGTAAATGAAAGTTCTATCGCGGCTAATATAGTTTGACGAGGGCCTGCTGGAAAAGTACAACACCAACCTTAAAACGCTTCTGCGACTATGCATATCACAACCCTCATTTTATGGAGATGTGGTCTATAAACTTCGAAAGTTAAAGGGGTCTGACGGGTTTCCTGACCGCTTTACAAATTTAATCAGGAAGTTCGTCAGCAAAGGATATAACCCTTTGGTTTTACAGCGCACTGACTGTAGATTGACCCCTCTACAGTCAGTCATTACGCTTCACTTTTCACTTGTGCGATGACTGGACTACCTCTTGGGACTCTATGAGTGTACCTACTGAAACCCCAACTAAGGGAGGTGGGTGCATGAGCTTTCGTCCCTCGGGTTTTCTGGTCGTACCCTAGATTGGTTTTCTCTTTAGCTGCAACACCTATGGTTGTTCAGTACGATTCTGGATACATCCTGGGATTGAGTATTATTTTGTATGTATATCTTTAGTTAGTTTCTCTGGATGTGGACTTTATTGTTAGAGATTTCCTTTTGATGGGATGTAGTTTTGTATACACTGTCTTGTCCGTTTGGGCGCTGAAGACAGGATAATAGCGAGGATTGTGCGCATATAAAATCGATTCAAGCTAACCAGTAAGCCTTATTGCCTACAGAACGTTCCAAGTCGGTAACCCTGTCTTCACCACCCTTTCTGTTGTTTTTTGTCTCTTTCATTGTAGTTTCAAGTCCTTGTTTGCAGTACAGTGCGGACATGCGATGTCATTGCGTTCGGACGCTGTGGTTTCTATAGGGCCCTATATATCATTTTGGTTAATTAATAATCAGGTAGACAGTTAACATATATTTCCATCCACTCAAAAACGATTATTTGCCTATTTTTTCAAAGTCAAGTCGTGTGTCCTCAATATCATCCTCAATATGTCCTCAATAGTCATGCCGTGTATACTCCGGTGCTTGTGGGCGAGAAACGTTTTGCAAATTATATTACCTCTCATGAACAGACTCAACAAACCCGAGTCTGCTACATTTCTCTCTTGTTTATGTTTGTGTTTTTTGCTTCCAATGCGTACTATTTTCAGAATGTATATATTCTTCCAAACCTACGAATATTAACTTAACTTATAACTTAACATTACCATTCCAATGCGGTAGGCCTATTGTCAACCCTTTTGTGTTTGTGATGTCTTATTTGGCCTTGTATTCATCTTTAATGTTGTTCTTTGTTTCTGTGTGTTTGTGGTTGACTGTCGTCTATGAATGCTACTTTTCCTGTTCGATTTTTATATCTATATTTATCATGTATTTGGACTTCTACAGAAGGATGCCAAAGTTGCTTTCGAAAAAGTGTGTTCATATAACATTTAAGCAAACCCTAATTTTTTTAGCTTGTGTTTGTTTAATATTAGGTATGAAACATGGGTATATGCTAATGTTATTATCATAGGTATTGGCAGTTTCTGGTAAGACAAGAGTGTAGGTGTCTTTGTTGTAGCTCCAACAGTAGTGCCTTTACCAATAACTGTTTAACCGCTGTAATATGTGTTGTCATCTATAATACAGCTAAATTATAAACGTGTCATATTATGTTTGCCAGAATGAAATTCATTGTAATACTATAAAACAATACATGTTCTTCATGCAATAAATTGCTGTTTTTTGCAAATAATGTAAATTTCAGGCAAACCTTTATTGTCAAGACGAAATATTTGACAAGAGTAAATCTTTGACATCGTGTTTTGTTTCCATTTTAAATATATTAGACCTTTCTACTAGGATAGCCGCCTAATAGCGTTATATGTTAATAAGTACCGTTTTTTACTTAAACCGGGTATAATTGAAAAAGTGCTATAATATTCTTGGTGTAATATCGTTCTTAGGAATGTAAGATGTGGTTTACCCTGACCAGCTACGCATTTAACTATGAACTGGATATAGTTAACTGACCTTTCAGTCAGTTATGTTTGCTGTAAATGTTATTTCCATCCCACACATAAACACAGCCTATCATTATTTGAATAGCTTACAACTGGTATAGAATACTGTAATACTGTAAGTTAATTATTGGAACAATGTCATTACCTTTAACTAGTTTATTGCATAATATTATTGAAATATGTTCACCATTCAGTACGGTATTGGCCTAACGGTACATACTATGTATACCTAACGTTCAACTTTTGGCCTGGCGATACAAAAATATGTACGTTTAACGTACAACACTTGGTATAAATATATATAAATACATAAACTTAACCTTAAACGTTTGGCCTACAGGTACATAAATAGGTATATCTAACGTGCAACTTTTGGCCTAACGTAATACTACAACGTCGATATGAATGTCAGTGTCAATACCAGTAGCCTCGTCAAATTGTATACTTTAAATATGTTAAGATATTGAATGATATTTCATTATAAACGTACATCACACATTAGTTAAAAATGTTGTTAGTTTGAAAACTTGAATCGAAGATATTTTCTCCATTTACCATTGAAATGATACTTTGTGTTACTAAATAACTTCAACCAAACAGTGCTTAAACTGACAAATATCGAACGCTTTCGGCTTTAATCGCCTTCATCAGGATACATACATAAAGTTACAACTACATACACATACATTTCGGAAAAAATATGTAAAAGCAAAAACATAAACCAAATACTAATATCAACTTGCGCTTTGTGCGCCCATGCCAGTAATGGTATAACCCAGATGTAATGTGGTAACAGTGTGTATGTATGACATAAACATTGCTATACGTTTAAAGATTGTTTAAACATAGAAAATAAACCAAATCCGAAGACAAACTAACGTGAACAGAGTTGTCTGGGATTTACGCGCGGTCAGGCGGTCAAAAGGCCAGACTTTAAGAACTTTTCTGCGACAAGGACTATCACAACCTGACTTCTATGGTAACGTGATTTACAAACATCGTAAGATCCTTGGTCATGATCACTGTCATACTGTCTTTGTCAAACTTGTTAACAAGTTTATCGAAAGAGGTCATTTTGCAACGCACTGCATGCTTCGTGGTGGACCCATTTACAGTTCGCCACTATGCTTTTCTCTTTGAATGTGCGATAACAGGACAGGCTGTGAAACCTATGATGACGTCTACCTAAATCCCAAAAGGACGGTGACGTTTGATATATGTCTGCAGTTTTGTCTTGTCGTGCCCTCAATGGTTTATTCTCCTGTTGCTCTGGCTTCTGCCAAGTCACTGAGTACCTTCTTCGTGGCTTTTTAGGCTATTGTATTTTTGTATATATATATACACGAGCATCGTTGTGTTTTACTTATATTGCCTATTAATGCTGTCTTGTTGGTAAGAGAATAGTTCATGGCGGAGTTTTTTTATTTACACTGTCCCATTTTATTGGGTTGACAGTGGGGTAAGTGTGAGGTTTGGTGCACCCTAGAACCTGGTTTAAACCTCCAGCGGCCGTCATTGCCACTGACCGTTCCATGGCGGTAGCCCTATTGTCAACCCTTTTGTGTTTGTGATGTCTTCTTTGGCCTTTTATTCATCTTTAAATATGTTCTTTGTTTTTGTGTGTGGTTGTGGTTGACTGTCGTCCTTGAATGCTGCTTTTCCTGTTCGATTTTTATATCTATATTCTATTATTAGAGTTATTAGAAATGAACGGCTTCTGATTCAATGCTTAATTAAAAGTGCATTGACATTTTAAAAATGTGTAATATTTTGGAGAAACAGAAATATCTTATAAAAGTACAAGTCTTTTTAAACATATAGTGTGTGTGTGTAATGGTGTTATGGTGTGTACACGTTGTTGCAAATGTTAAAAATAATATCTGGTCAAACTAAATACATGCATACACCAATAACTGTGGATGTACATCTAATGATAAGTGCATAGTTTCGTATCCGGCAGAAGTGTATAATTTCTTAAAACCCGACAGTATGTGTGATAATGCACAATGTCGGTCTTCTGGGTAAAGTAAGTTGTATGTATTAATTTTTAGATAAAAAATAGGAATGATATAATAGAAATAAAACCCAAGCGTTTTCGGCTGACGCCTTCATCAGGGGAACACAAACACGAAAAGAACGAATACGAAACAATAAAACACTAAAATACACGGCAGTTTAAATAAAACTCTTTAAAAAACAACTTATCGTTTGGCAGTGTTGCAGGGACTGCTTACTTTGAATAGACACTCTGGAGCCAAATGTAATACTAATAAAAGAACATGTATGAAGAAAGTTCTTTTATTAGTATCACATTTAGCTCCAGAGTGGGGTTTTATAAACTGTAGCACTGTATAAATATTTTTCCACATCTCTATATATATATATAGGGAGAAATATGTGTGAACTACCAAGGACAGACAATCTTCGAACGAACTAGCTATGACGAGATACACAGAAATCAAGCGTATGTATTCACTCCCTATAACGGATAGCTGCAACACACGTTGATGAACTATATCTCTACATCATAACACACTCGTCTGTGGGGACCAATTAACATATATACGCATACATACATACAATATATGTATATTAGTTTTTATAATATGAAAGACTAATCAAATAAATACAGTCAACATAAAAAAAACAAAAAAATACCCACCAGCCTTCGCTTATTTTTTCTTAATTTTGCAGTAACATGCCGTGGTGAAAATAATGTATTTAAACGACGATGGATGTACAAGCAGTTTGATATAGATCTGAACTTATAAATGTACAAAAAAAAAACATGACGATGTTAACGTGCTATTTTTTGTTTAAATCATATATAATAAAAACGTTACCATTTGTCATCATTTGCAATTCAATATAAAAGAGACGTTTGCAAAAGGCGTTTCTACTTCTTATGTTACATTAATGAAAACAAATGGCCGTATTCGTACGCCTATCTGTTCTAAAGCTATAGATAAATGTTCTGAAATTATACTAAACTGCATGATCGCTCAAGACATATTTATATAAAAAATACAATCTGTGAAATGAAATGTAAATTAGAAAACAAAATTAACTAGTCGTAAAATGAAGTAAAACGTGACAAGTGAAAAGGACGTTTCTCATGTGGTTTGGATTGAATGTGACAAAGATTAATGTTCATCCATGCTTGTTATAAAACATATCTTTATAGTAAGGCTTAACGGGAAAATCATATTTCTCTGTTATTGATACTTCTTTTCAAATAAATAACGTACGCGCGCGTATACACACACACACACACACCTCAAGTTTGTGTTCGATAGTCATAAAAATAACACAGAAGTCTCGCTTCCTTGTAAAACGTATTCTGAATTATATAGTTCCGTAATGCTCAGCCATCAATCGTCAAGATTATTAAGAAAAAACAACATAATAATATGACCATTGGACACATACGACAGTGTCGAATGTGAAAGCAGGCACATCCGACAGTGTCGTATGTGAAAGCACATAATTACAGACTGCCCATATGGGCAAGTAGTGCTTTGTAGGATGATTATTATCGAAGATTTGGCCATATTGCTATGGTCTGCGAATCACTCTAGACGAAATTGCATCTGACAGGTTTAAAACGTATGTATTCCTATGCAACCGCCAAGGAACTTGTACATTAACCAAACATAATTTTATTTAATACATTTTGTTTCGGTACAACTTTAATTTTAATAAACATATAGTTGATTATTGATCTTCCAGAGTCCTTCATTCATATTCTAACAGTCTTTGTTTGGTATGGTACTGTAGTGCTGCTTTTATAATTGGACATTCTCATTTGATTGTTTCTTTCTATAAGGTTGGTACATGTCGATCAAATTTTTTTTTTTTACAAATTATAGATGTTAGCATGTATTTCTATTTAATCAACTGAACTTATCTAGATAATCATACATATACAACTTTTACTAGTGAGTTGATGTTAGTTTATTCTTCTTCTTGAAACAGGCCCATCATGTTGTGGTGCGCATATTTGCTTTGGATATTTACACTTCACAGGATGTGGATTTGTTGTAATGCAAATCCTTAGGCTCTATTAGTATTTCTACTCAATGTTAGCTTATAGACTTAAAGATGAATGGCCACCCTTTTTTGTACATGTAGTATTATCAGTTAACAAATTGAACTCTTAAACATCATATAAACATTTCTTGATATTCCCGGAGAGAAACAAATATTTAAATCCGCTACTACGATGTATGTAAAAATAAGTATTATTTGCATGACGTAGATACTACTTTTCCAACTGCGTGATTGCACGTGGAAATGAGGTAAATCTGAAGTGTATAGCTGCACAACTGCTGCCAGCTAATTGATAAATACAGTTAACTGTGGATTAGTTTACCTGTTCAAAGTCTTCTATATCATCAAATAAAATCTTATTCTCGCTTTTCACATAAATTGCAATGTGTGAATTGTAAATATCTATTGTTGTGTATTGATTTCGATTAAAACAAACATAAACTATTCATGAAACAAAGAACGAACGAGTAATACGTTTGTTTACGCTGATGAGACTCCTCATTACCTTCCGTTGCCAGCCACTGGAAAACATTAAACAGCTTTAAACCCCGACTTACTTCTCATAAATTGACTCTATAAAACCGAGTTTGTTATTTTTCTCTCTTGTTTGTGTTCGTGGTTTCCAATAAATTGCCTTTTCAGTATTTCATTATTGCAGTGTCCACGCTACCAATCGACATTACCGACATTTGAAATTATTTTATCAATTGTCGATTATCTCAAAGAACTGAAAACAAAATGTGGCTAATTTAACCTCAGAAATAAATCACTATCTTATGTTTAGATTGGCGATAAGAAAGCTCATCCTATATAACCGATTTGGATAAGAATACAGGGTACTTTGGAATCATCAAGCTCACTCTTTAAAGTTGTAATGTTGCGCTTGGGACGTGAAAATGGTAGCACATTACATTGCCTCGTATTAACAGACTAAAGAAACGAGTCTACTGCTACTTTTCCCTCTTGTTTGTAATTGTTGATTCCAAGGGATCTCGTTTTCAGTATTTATTGGCATTCATACTAGGGTTTAATTAATTTTCTGAGGCGGCCATGAAAATTCAAATGTAGTGTTATGACCCATATATCCTTTGGGATCATCAAGCCCAATCTGTAAATTACCACTTAAGCCGGCGCTAGGGGACGTAAGAGGTGTTGCACATCATATTACCTCTCACGAACAAGCTCAATGAAACCGAGCCTCACACTTTTCTCTCTTGTTTGTAATTGTTACTTCCAAGGAATCCTCTGTTCAATATTTATGTACCTAAAGCATACCAGACATCATAAATCATTACTGTCGTTGTGTTTCAAACTTCACAAAACATACACCTTTCAAACTTACAATATCCACCGCCTCAGCACAATCTTCTTGTTCTGCTCTTCAAAACATGTTCATAAATTTAACGCGAACTTATTCCGTCGTGTGGATTAGAGTATAGTTTATACCCGTATGTTTGCATCCTACTCGTAAATATGAGGCTAGCCGGTGGTATTGTTTTGTTCTGAATTTCAATTCTTTATTTACTTGCCTCATATTCCTTATAACAATAAGCTTTGCTGGTTTCCTTTTTGTGCTCACCAGCTTGCTTTAGTTGTATTCTTTATTTACTTACATTGCATGATTGTAAATGTTTTTGTTTCTTAACTACATGTATATCATATTGTTGAATCTTTAAATGGAGATGAATTTATATAAGGGTTTGTAAGATTTCTCCAATTGTCAACACTTTGCATGTTCGTGGTGACGCCTTTCCCCTTGTAATTGCTGTTTGTTTGTGTGTGTGGTTCTAGTTAACTGTGTTCTGTGCATTCTACATTTTCTGTTCTACTACTATGCCTACAAACTGTATGTTTGACTGGTTGGCATGTGTCAATAAATCCTTGCTGGATTCCGTTAAATATAGCATCATTCAAGGACCACTGTCAACCAAAAACTCGTATCAAAACAACAATTACAAGGATAAATAAAAGGCAAGGTATGTGACAACACAATAAAGTATTCGCATATCACGATATCATTGCTTCCATGTAATACCAAGCATGTTCAACACACGGTGTGTTATCTTAGCATTGATATTGAAAACTATACAAAACAGGATGAAATGGAAATGTTTGAGCCTAAATCATCAGCCTAAATCATGAGCCTAGACCTTATCATTGACGTACTCGCAATGTGTACGTGAACAATTCTAGCTTGTTCGCAATAACTTTATCCGTAGCGTATTAACATAACGTACGTGGAGAAAATGCGTCTTATTATCCGAAGTTACTCTAAAACTGGTTGCGATCAAAGAATGCTCATTGCTGAAATTGCCTTCATAGCAACCGGTAAAACATGTCTCTTTCTATCACGGGTGTATTTGTCATCATATGTAACATAGATCTAACAATCGAACAGGAAAAGCAGCATTCAAGGACGACAGTCAACCACAAACACACACAGAAACAAAGAACAAATCTAAAGATGAATAAAAGGCCAAATAAGACATCACAAACACAAAAGGGTTGACAATAGGGCTACCGCCATGGAACGGTCAGTGGTAAAAAAGGCCGACGTGGGTTTAAACCAGGTTCTAGGGTGCACCAAACCTCACACTTACTGTCAACCAAATAAAACGGGACAGTGTAAATAAAGAAATCCCGCCATGAACTGTTTTCTAACCAACAAGGCAGCATTGATTGGCAATATAACTAAAACACAAAGATGCTCGTGATATATAAATATAAAAAACAATAGCCTAGAAAGCCACAAAGAAGGTACTCAGTGACTTGGCAAAAGCCAGAGCAACAATTGAGACTGCAAATAAACATCAAACGTCACCGTCCTTTAGGTAAAAGTCATCATAGGTCCACAGCCTGTCCGGTCATCGCACAATCAAAGAGGAGAGCATAGTGGCGAACTGTAAATGGGTCCACCAACAAGCATGCAGTGCGTTGCAAAGTGATAGGGTCATAACACATTTTGATAAACCTTTTAACAAGTTTAACAAAGATAGTATGAAAGTGAACATGACCAAGGATCTTACGAAGTTTGCAAATCACGTCATCATTGAAGTCAGGTTGTGAAAGTCCTTGTCGCAGAAGAGTTCTTAAATTCCTTTTATATTTGGAAAGAATATCAGGGTTACGATAATAAAAATTTTCAAAGGTTTTACGAAGTTTATAGTAACGGTAACCCTGATGGAGTTGCTTTTTAGTTATACAAATATTACGAATATTAAAGTCCTCAACTCGAGTACAAGCTCTAGGAAAAACGAATAAGTTGAGACACATAGACCCAATAAGAAGTTGCTCGGGGAATATCCCCATCTAAATGGGGATAATTAACAATATCAAAATTAAAATCATCTCTCTTGTCATATATTTTGCTAATTATTTCACCATTTTCAATGGAGAGATGTAAATCAAAAAAGAAGCGTTAGTATCAGAAATATTAGCTTTGATAAGTTGAAATTATTTAGGGTATATATTATGAACCATAGTATAAATGAAAGGGTTGTCAATGTTTAGTATGTCATCCAGATACCAAGAGGTGTCACTAAAGGCCTCAATAACATCTTCCTGGGTATCTGGTGAAAGTCCCTTACATAGCAATATAAAAACAAATCTGCGACAAGTGGTGCACAGTTCGTACCCAAAGGGACACCAAAAATAAGTCTATAAACGGTCGTTCCATGCCTGACGAAAATAATATCTAATAGGAAGATGAGTGCTTCACAAACTTCTTGGCCACATAGTGTAATTGTCTAAACAGCCGTTAGTAAAAAACGCTTTAATATTATTACTGGCCAAATGTAGTATTTTCTCTAGCGAATGTTTTTTGAATAAGAGCAATAAGCTTGTCTTTGTTAAGGTGATGCGGCAAGGTTGTATAAAATGTACAAAAAACATAAGTGCTAATAGATAAAACGACCTTTATTGCAAATTTTATCAAGAACGTCTCCTGACTTTTTTTATATACCAAAACAAATTAATACCAGAGTTGTCATAAATTGTATCACAATATTGTTTAATGTCATCTTTAACGGCAGTAAGACAAGAAGGCACATATATTAGTTATTGAATCGGGGATTTACAGCGCACCAACACAAAACGGTAATATGGTGCCAACATGAATGAACATTCCAGGCTCGTTCTCCATTTTCATTTTGAAAAAAAATATACAGAATGGCCCTTAAAACCTTCTCATTTGCAGAACTCCAGAGATATTGCAACACTCCATATTTTGCTACAGCCACGATCATTGTGTTCTACCACCACGCAAGTAGCACCTGAAACAAATATAGGTGAAAGCGATGGAGACCTTCAATAAACATGACAACATGATAAAAATGAATATGAATCCGGGTGAAATTTTACCGCTCAGTCTGGATAAGCAGTGGTCATATTCTTGAACGGTAAACACACGGGGCATTAACGAAGAAATAAAGCTTGTTGATTGGCTAAAATGCGCCTAACAGTTAGAGTCAGATCTAATAATATACGCCGTGCATCCCAGTAAAAAGGGCATTTGTAATATACTCAGGTCTCGGTATACTACATGATATCTGGCGAATTATTTATTATTAGTCATATATTAGAGTATAGCACGGACTGCTTATTCCACAAGTTCATACGTATGTTCAAAATGAATATTGAACGAACATGCATGTTTGTATATCATGTGTATGAAAGTGTGTGTTCGTGTTCTTCAGACAGAATTGAAACAAGTCTTGAATAAGCTTTCGGAACGGTGTTGGCAGCTGACGTTCACATTTGGTTATAAGCAGGTGTATATTGTGTAGACGGATTTTCTGTATTCGTGTTTCAGATGAATTGGACCGACTTTCTTTATATGGTAGTTATCAGTCTGATACCACGTGAAGGCTCAAACAAAAGTTGAATATATCCCAAGAACATGTGTGCAACACATAGTACTTGGCGTCTGGGGCCGTCTAAAGAGAATTTAGGTAGACGTCATAGTAGGGTCCACACATATTGTATGCACTTGACCGCGTATCTAACGAAGTGTGTAAATCGCATCACCTTAGAAGTCAGGTTGTGATAGTCCTTGTCCTTTTCTTTTTTTGCAAAGTTTTTTTTGAAGTTTATGGTAACGATAGCCCTGATGGAGTAACTTCCTATTTATATAAATATTTCGAATATTGAAGTCCTCTACTCGACTAAAAGCTCTAGAAAAAAGAATACGTTAAGAAACATATAAACCATAAGATATTGCTCGGGGAACATCCTCCACTAAATGGGGATAATAAACAAGAAAAGAACAAGATCGTTAGGATAGTAAGTGTTAACCGGAGTAGAACAGAAAGAGTTGATACCGAGATGTGTCATTTAAACCGAGTCTGCTAATTTTGTCTGTTGCTTCCAAGGGATCCAATTTTTAATATTGAATGACATTCACATTAGGTTAGTTTAGTGCTGTGTGGTGGCTGTAAACCGACCTCACGACTACAATAATTCAATAGTAGTATTACTTGCTGATCCTGCGGGATCATGAACCCCAATCGTCGTGGTTTTAAAGTAGAATACCGCTGAAGCCGCTGCTAGTGGACGTGAGAGGTTGTGCACTCTATATTACCTCTCCGTTTTCTAACTCAATGGAGGCTGACGGAACAACGATATACTTTATACTACATACATTCTTCGATTATATTTATTGACTTTAATAATACAAATAGAAAGTAAAACAAAATAACAAGTATCCATTGTGACATTGATGTATGTTTTATCAAATAGGATAGGGCTGAATCTCAGTGACGTCATGTTTTGTGTAAAAGTATGTATACAAGTCGAACATGAAGCATAGCATTCACAGAACACATTAAATTCTCTCAACGTGAGGTCCAACATAATATGTACATATACTGGGCCCGTATCCATGAAGCAACTTAAGAAGGAATATTAATTAAGTCAAAATTTAAGTTTTTTACATATTTTTAAAATATTCTTATTGACCTCTCAGGGACAATACAAATCATCTATTTTAAGATATATACTTAGCTGTAGGTTTTATTTATGCATAACCTTATTGAAAATATTAAGAAAATGTCTTAAATCGATAGAAAAGGGTGTTTATTTTATTTTTTATAAACTTTGACTTAAGTTAAGAATTTGCTCAGAAGCTTTATGAATACGGACTCTGGTGTATTTATACAGTATATAAGATATGATTTTAACTGTTTGTTTGAAATCATTGAGCGTTTCAGTTTGTTTTCAGAACATAATTTTCAGTGGAATAAGTCCTGTTTAGATAACACTTTTCAGTCAGTCTCAATCAAACCGAGACTGCAATATTTCGTATGTGTCGTGCTTGGCCGTTTCCAAAGGTCCATTATCATACTCTTTTTTTATTAGAGAATACATTTGCTTCCAATCTGGATCAAAATGTGTTATCATTTTCTTTTTGGGCAAATAAGCAAACGTCACTTAATTGTTGAGTAGATTTGCATGTACTGCTTGTGGGTTTGGATGGCTATTTAAATCTGAGCCACTTATTTGGAGAAAAAGTTACCTATTGTTTGGAGCGCTTGTCTCAGCCAAAGGTTTGTTTGACTTCTCAGACAAAATGCATCTATTACCTAAATAAGTTGTATGTCAGTGAAACGGACATTTTTAGTGGTAAATAAAAAATACATTCTTTTTTATAATCGATTGAGAAATAAAAAGCAGTTTTTGATGGGGCATTTTCAATGCAAAATTCTGCTGCATGAAACATTTGGAAAATATTTCTTTTTAGAATTTGTATCCAAAATTAGTTTTACATTGTTGAATATTCGTAAATTAAGACACCCAGAAATATAGCAAAATATGAAGGTTAACTGAAGTTATATGAAATTTACTAATTTTTTGCAGTCTCACCAACAAGGAACTTACATTATCATACTCTTTTTTACATGGTAAAAGCCCAATCAAAAATCACTTAGGCTGTAAAATATTTATTCATCAACCGATTTTCAAAATTAAGGTTTTTCTATTTACCGCTAAAAATCCAGTTCTCATGATATATAATTTGTATACGTACTATTAAAATTGCCCATGTTAATGCTAAAAAAAACTTTGGCAGAAACAAGCGCCTCAAACAATAGCATAGCAACCATACAATGTTTATCGCTAATCACGAGACGAGATTGAAGCTTACAATTATATTTGTGTTTGAATAAGATTAAAATTAAATGATTTTGTCATCAAAGATCCCCGGCCGGGTTTTGTTTCATGAACATGTGTATGTTTATTTAATTCGAAATCAATACACAACAATAGATAACAACAATTCACACATGGCGATATCTCAGAAAAACGAGAATAAGATTTTATTTGATGACGTAGAAAACTTTAAACAAGTATATTAATCTACAGGTAAATGTATTTATCAATTATCTGGCAACAGCTGTGCAGCTATACAATTCAGATTTATCTCATTTCCCCGTGCAGTCACGCAGTGGGAAATGTATTATATACGTCATGCAAATAATACTTATTTTTACATACAACTGAGGCCAAACAAAAAAATATGTGTGGTTCAGGTAACACTGGCAAAAAAAAATAGGGTAGGTAGGTAGACTTTTTTTTTTTTTTTTTTTTTTTTCTCAAGAATGAATTCAATTCTGATAATGAATTTAATATGTTAATTACTATAAAGAAATATAAAAAGATCGGACAGGAAAAGTAGCATTCAAGGAGGACAGTCAACCACAAAACACAGAAACAAACACGCAAACAGACAAACAAGAAGGCAAAAGCAATAATAAATGCAAACGACATCACAAACACAAAAGGTTTGACAATAGGGCTACCGCCTTGGAACGGTCAGTTTCAAAGTAGGTCATTGGGGGTTTAAACCGGTTTTAGGGTGCACCAAACCTCACACTTACCCTACTGTATAAACACGAGTTCGATTTTTTTGCATTATAAACACATTTTTTTATTTTTTTATTTTTTTTTATTTTTTAATTTGTGCATAAAATGTTTTAGGTTCGGCCCTTAAAATAGGGTCGGTCATGTTACCTGAACCACACTTATTGTTTTGTTTGGCCTTAAATATATGTATCTCTCCGGGACGATCATAAAATGCTTCTATGATGTTTAAGGGTTAAATTTGTTAATTGATAATACGACAAAATGGGTGGCCATTCATATTTAAGTCTATAAAAAAGAGTATGAAAGTGAACCTTTCGAAACGGCCGAACACGACACAAACATATGCCTATATAGTATCTACGTCATGCAAATAATACTTATTTATAAATACAACTTATTAGCGGTTTTTAATATATGTTTCTCCCCGGGACTATCGAGAAATGTTCATATGATGGTTAAGAGTGAAATTTATTAATTGATAATACTACGCAAATGGTGGCCATTCATCTTTAACGTCTCTACATTGTTGGTATTGAGTCGGATGTTAGCGTCCATGTTTTATAAATTCCCTAATGATTGTAACTAGGCGCATTGAATTAATTTCTGGGGCAGTGTTGTTATATTTCACACATCAGATACTGTCGTTTCGTTCTCGGGAGACATCGATGTGTGTACACAAACTGGAAATGTGTCAGCAGACAAGGAACCGTGATATAGGCTTCTATTATTTGCCCAGCTGCTGGTCTGCGAAAAAGAGGATGAGTGTCTGTTGTTGCCGTTTACGTGAAATGACGGAAAGTATTTGTGATTTTCTCTATTTCGTAATTTAATATGTGTCTCTTCCTTCGCCACATGATTAGCGATAATAACACTATCTTCTCCACTGTTTCTCGTCCTAAAGCGCATAAATCCTCTCCGTAACTTATAAAAATTGTTTTTTTTCAAAATGGGCGTTGTGGTAGTATTTCCGGGGCAACAAATGCACCGTTTTCCAATCATACAATATGAGAAAGGCAATGTCATATGGATTTTTCGTAGGGTGAAAAGACCATACAGTATTGGATTTAAGGCAGAATGAAGCATAAATATTGTTTGTGAGACAGCCAATTCATTTCTGAGATTCAGCGTATAATGGCTGTAGATTCGTATTAAGCAAATTATAAAGTACGGCGTTAGACATACAATGTAGGCAATTATAACTGACAGGGTCATAAAAACCACTTTCCTGCGCGAGGCTGAGATAACACTTCTTTTCATTGACATACGAGTAGAGCTGGACTGGTTCTTGTGCGGTTTTATAGAAGAAAGCTCATATTGTTCACAACGATTCCAGATTACTTTCGCTATCGCCGTGTAACAATACAACATTATTCCAGCCGGCAACACCAGTATATAGAACGTGAGAAACGTAAAATAAAACTTCCGTTGCCATTCTGCACTGTATCCCGAACTTTTACAATAGTGAACGTATACCTGTTTTTGTTCGTTATAATCCTTCACTTGAACAAAAATGAACACCTGTGGAATGGCGAACACGAAGGCCATGAACCAGGCACATACGACTTTGGCTTTGATTTTGGGTCTTTGAGCAAGTGACTTAAGAGGTCGTACTATCACTTGGTATCTATCAATACTCATACCTGTCAACAAAAATGTTGTACTGGATAAGGTCACCACTTGAAAATATAGCAGGAATTTGCACAGGAAGGCTCCCAGTACCCATTCCTTAAAAACCGCTTCCAGAAGCTCTGTTGTCATTGTAATAAACGCCACCGTGAGATCGGCTACAGCCAGGTTAACTATGAATACATTAACTCGTTTTCTCCTGCGGCTTTTCTTGTGTGATAGTAATACTATTAGAACGAGATTTCCAATTATGGTCGCTATCATAACCAGCAGGACCGGGGCTATTTTATTTAATGCATCGGCAGTCCAAAATGAGATGTCTGCATCTGCGGCGTCTGCGGCGTCTGAGTTTGAAAAGTTATTAAAGACATCGCTGAGATTACTACTGGTCTCGTCATTAATCAATGATGCCATGGTAATTATGTATTTCTCCTTCCTACACCGTCTGAAAATAAACAAATGTAATCACTTTAATACTGAATCACAACATGAGTTAAAAACACAACTTAATTAACATGATTAATATAACAAGATATGTTTTTGGTCAAGGAATGTGCGAATAATAAGTAACATCTCTTCAGCTATCTTGTTAATGGAAATTCCTTTTAGTATCCGTTTATATTAGTCACATTACGTGGTCTCGACTTAATTCCATTAGGCGATGGGAAAGCTCAATATATTATTAGGATTTTATAAAGGATATTCGACAATAAAACACGTTTAAATAAAGATATAAAAAACGAACAGGAAAAGCAGCATTCAAGCACGACATTCAACCACAAACACACACAGAAACAACAAACAAATATAGAGATGAATAACATGCCAAATAAGACATCACAAACACAAAAGGATTACATATTTTACTGAAAAAATGCTATAACATGTTTAAGTCGAAATTAAGATTTTACATCATACGCCAGCCAACCTCGTTTTCACTTCTTGGAGAATTGGTTGGATGTGGTTTGGAAGTTAATACTCGAACCACGTAATGAGAAAGAATGACAACGTGCGCTTAACGGAAGTCAGGCGTACTAATCAGGATCTGAGAAAGTGCAGTTTCATCGACATATCTATAATATATACACCTCAAAATAATGTTAGGACCATGTTTAGATTTGCGTCATTTTTTAAAGTACTGTAATAGATTAGTTGTACTTTTTTACAGTTGTTATATTACACACATGTAATAACTTTATATATGCATATGAAATCCATAATATTAAAAATCATCAATAAGTAAATATTACTGTTCCATTGTGTGGACCTTAAATTATTTTGAGGAGTATAATATAATAAATATGTTGGCGAGTCACGTTTCTTTTCAATATATTGCGGAAGTATATTTAACGCGCCTTCTTGCTGGCCTTTACGATGTTAGGACATATGTTGTATTTTCCCTGAATGTGGCACTTCTTTAAATAGTGTATACTCTTAAATAACGATATCGAAATATCTGTTTAGTGCTGACATGCAATATGTGACAGTTTAGTAATGATCAGATAAAAAAGAAAAATGTGTTAGATCAGCACTATGTATGTTGATACAATAATAATTTACTGTTGTAATGATATTGAAGAGATAATAACCTCTTTTAAATAAATCTTTATTTCATCCATATTTCGATAATGAAAATGACATTCCGTTTTTCGTTATCAAATGGTTTTAAACGTATTTTATTCTCGAAATATCCGTTATTGAATTCTGCTAATATAAGATTTCCCATCGCTTATTGGAATTAAGGCAGGAAAACGCAATAAATATGCTTATTAAAATAACCGACAGTCAATTAATATTTCACGAAGACAATATAAGTGTGTCATTATATATAGATTGTCATCGCTTGCAATATACATTGGACACATTTAACAAAGAACGTATAGACATATTAACATTAACAAAAAGACTTTGTGAATTGTGTATATGTCGCTTTATAAAGCTAAACCTCGATAAGTATACAAATACGAAAATAAATGTAACACTCCGTCCAAGAGTCAATAGTAAAACGTACTATGGAATTCAAGGAAAGAAAGATACACATATTGGACAGGAAAAGCAGCATTTAAGGACGACAGTCAACCACAAAACACAAAAACAAACATGCAAACAGACAAACGATAAGGAAAAAGTAATAAAAAATGCAAACGACGTCACAAACACAAAATGGTTGACAATAGGGTTACCGACTTGGAACGGACAGTGGCAACAAAAGAAAATGGGGGTTTAAACCGGTTCTAGGATGCACCAAACCTCACACTTTCCCTCCTGTCATCCAATTAAAACAGGACAGTGTAAATAAAGAAATCCCCGCCATGATCTAATATCTAACCGACAAGGCAGCATCAATAGGCTATATAAATAAAACACAAGGCAGCATCAATAGGCTATATAAATCAAACACAAATTTGCTCCTGTAAATATAATACAAAAATGCAATAGCCTAGAAAGCCAAAATGAAGGTACTCAATGACTTGAATGAAGCTAGAGCAACAAGAGAATAAACTATTAAGGGCACGACAAGAAAGATCGTAGACAAACATCAAACGCTACCGTCCCAATGGGCTTTAGGCAGGTGTCATCATAGGGTTCACAGCCTGTCCGGTAATCGTACAATTAATGAGGAAAGCATAGTGTCGAACTGTAAAAGGGTCCACCACCAAGCATGAAGTACGTTGCAAAAGTATAGGGTCATAACCTCCTTTGATAAACTTTTTTACAAGTTTAACAAAGATAGTATGAAAGTGATCATGACCAATAATCTTACGAGGTTTATAAATCACATCACCATAGAAGTCAGGTTGTGATAATCCTTGTCGAAGAAGAGTCCTTAAATTACTTTTATATTTGGAAAGAAGATCAGGGTTACGATAATAATGTCTTACGAAGTTTATGGTAACGGCAACCCTGATTGAGTAGCTTTTTAGTTATACAAAGATTACGAATATTAAAGTTCTCAACTCGAGTACAAGCCCTTGAAAAACAAATAAGTTGAGACACATACGCCCCTTAAGAAGTTGTTCGTGGAACATCCCCATCCCAGTGGGGATAAATAAACATGTCAAAATAATTAAAATCATCTCTCTTGTCTTATATTTTGCTAATTATTTCACCATTTTTAAATCGAGAGATCTAAATCAAGAAATAAGCGTTATTATCAGATATATTAGCTTTGTTAAGCTGAAGCTCTTTAGGGTAAATAGTATTACCCATAGTTGGAAAGAAAGAGATGGCAATATTCAATATGTCATCCAGATACCGAGAGATGTCATTAAAGGCTTCAATAACATATGCCTGGGTATCTGGTGAAAGACTCAACATAAAATCTCTTTCATAGCAAAATAAAAACAAATCTGCGACAAGTGGTGCACAGTTCTTTCCCATACGGATACCAACAATTTGTCTATAAACGGTGGTTCCATACCTAACGAAACTATTATCTAATAGGAAGATAAGTGCTTCACAAACTTCATAGCAAGTCCACATAGTACACAAATGTAGTATTTTCTCTAGCGATGTTTTTTGAATAAGAGAAATTAGCTTGTCTTTGATAAGATGATGTGGCAAAGTTGTAAATAGTGTAACCTGCTTGGGTGTATTGCAAATAAAATCCCATCTATTCTTTCTATTATAACAAAATACAGTGTACATTACTGTATCTAATAAAGACGTACGTACATGTAGTAGTTTTACCAACACGAGATTATTTTCAATATGTGGCAGTTCAGTAACTATCAGATAAATGTGTTAGATACGATTACTAAACACAATAAATTTAAGAATGCGTCATGTGACTTATACAGACTATGACATAAATTCAGTATTGATTTTTTTTGGTAAACTGTTTAAAGACATATTTCGAGCCTATTGTATTTTTTTTTTTTTGGGGGGGTGGGGTGGGGTGGGGTTTGTGGGGGGGGGGGGGTGGAGAGAGAATTTCTATATGTAACGGTAAATCACTGTTAGCCATACAATTTTATGAGCAAAGTTGTGATATTCAATTTTTCTTCAGATTATGAGGCCCACCCAATAAGGCATTTGTGACCAGTACACATAATAACAAATTAATGAATGATATATATATTGTGTTGTGCTCTGGTTTTTGGTCTAAAAACAATTAAGATATACCAGATAAGTTTAGTATTCAAAAGCTAAATTATAAACATATATTTTTTCATTAAATTAAATTAAAAAGTGTTGTTAAGCTATTCTTACCGTCAATATAGCAATGCTATACACATAAAAAAACTAAGAGTGGGCCTCAATTTATATACCTGAGTTGATCAGCCATGAAGTGTGCTGGCTGTAAATATTCAAGCTACTCATGCTTTTGCACTGACCAAGAAGCGTTGGGAAATGTGTCTTTAACTATTTTACCTGATATATATCACAATCTAACCTCTTCCCAGAATAAGACGATTGATTAAGTACCTTTTACTTGGCCTAATATGCTCATATATGTAGTTAAATAATGGTAAATGTGAACATTGGTTTCTCTTTCAACACATGTAATAGCAACAACCATAACCGTCAGCAAATTGGCAACTTTTGCACTTTAACATAATGATTAACTGCAAATCCAAAAACACTAAACAGAGGTATTTTAAATTTGTAGCTAACCGTTATATGTAAGTAACTAGACGCATTTGCTCCCGCGATGAGTTGATTCAAATGTGTTATGGCATAAATTGGCATTGCCAGTACCGTAAGTCAAGTCATTCCGCATTAAGAGATATTTTATGGTTAACGTAAAATATAAATATCACTGGCATCGGGCAGCTTCTCGTCGTCATAAACGTTGTCAGAAAAATGAAGCACGTTGTTATTAATGCACGGTTTTTGGTTAGTTATTAAAATATGACAACAAAAAAACACACTAAACAGGTATTTTAAGTTTGTAGCTAACCTTTATATGTATGTAACTAGACGCTCCCGCGATGAGTTGATTCAAATGTGTTATGGCATAAATTGGCGTTTCCAGCACAGTAAGTCAACTCAGTCTGCATTACGAGATACTTTATTGCTAACGTAACATACAAACATCACTGGCATCGCGCAGCTTCTCGGCGTCATAAAATGAAGCACGTGGTTATTAATGCACGGTGTTTGGTTAGTTATTTGAATGTGACAGACAATAAAACAAGTACTGAGCATGGTTTACCGTATATCTTTATACAGTCGCTTTCGCAAAGTGAAGTGGGTGCTATATAGGAATCACCTGGTCCGTAACGTCCAGTAACGTCCCGTCGCGTCATGTAACACATTTTTGTCGCGTCGCGTCCCGTCCAGTTGCGTCGCGTAACACATTTTTATGACTTGCATTCCTCAAACAGTTTTGAATGGGTTGTCCCCAACCCTCATATACACATAAAAACTGAAGCCCATATGTCCCTCTTCATCATCTATTCTAGATTGCCTAATTTATTACGGAAGTATGGCCCTTTGATGGAATTAGAATTTAAATCGCGGGTATTCATCACTTTCAGTGATAGTTCTAGTTATAAGTTACCTTTACCTTTGTCGTTCTTGTCTTACAGTTGCCTTTACTGTGAATTCTACTCTTTCTCTGTTAATGTACAGATCTTGAAAATTGTCCTCGAGTTGCATCCAGATATAAAGATTGTTATGGTCGTGTGTATGTAACGTTTTCAATCTAGATATTGCACATGTTATCATTGTATTTCATCAGTATCATCCCAACATTATGCTAAGCTAAACCAATTTAAGTGAATCTGGTGAACCATTATTAATCTTCACAGGCATATAACAGTAATTCCGACGTTTAATTGGTTGTATAAAAGAGACATGAAAATGCACTCAAGTTGGTCAATTAGGTTAACACATTTCGATACCAATGCTGATCGAATAAATCTAATTAAACAATAAAACCTCAAATGTCAGATCCATCTAACATCAAACTGAATCTGATGGGTAAAGTCTGGGTCGTCTTTATCCGTTTTCTATTGGAAAAATATACGTTTAAACTTGTTTATCTGTAGTCACTAGAATGATAATAAAATAACACCTAATTCCTTGCTTCTGTTTCTAAACTAATACTTTATGTTTGTGTCTCCCTCGCTGTTTCAAAGTTAAATGTATATTCTACACGTCTAAAACGACTTCTGTGTCCTTCAAAGTTAAAACAAATTGCTTTTAGTCTTCCAAGCTTAGTTTTCATATATCGTTCGAATGTTTTATTTATTCATTACGTGCTGCTATATTTAAGTTTGCAATGCGTGTTTAGATTTAATTTTATTTTTACAGAATATCAAGCAAGGAGATACAATTGTTTAATGCATTTGTTGTGTCGAGCATTATATCAATTGTAACCAACGATTTTAATAATTTGTTTATTAAATAGGCAAGAATGTAACTTACATTTATCACATAACACCACAAATACCGCAGAAAGTATCATGTGTTAGTGTGGCTGTCTGTATATAACGGCGTCGTATGATGACGTCGTATGTAGTCTTCCTCATACAACACCAACAAAACGGAACTATCTCGTCGATTTCCGTAACCCGGTCGACGAGGAAATTTCGATGCACAACAATGATTCGGCCTATGTTAGCATATGTATTTCACTAGTGTGCATATATCATGGCTTTATTACATTCCCATACCGCAAGGTATGTGATAACTCTTTTAATGTGCGGATGTTAACTGTATTTCATAATGTTTATCCCATTCTTTAAACGGGAACATAAGGGTGTAAAGTCTATGTATATGCAACATATTATATTAACGAGATAATGTAGTGTACATTTCAAAATGTAAATACAGATTCAAAGTTAGTTGATAAAAAGAATGGGTCTAGTTTGAAGTAATACGTTTCCTTAACAAATCATTTTTCCAACAACGTTATAAATATTATCCATTGTGATTATTAATATTCAATATTAAGCAGTTACTGTTCAATGCTTTCTATGTTCTTCCTCATAGAATGGCAGAAATAGTTTTTAAGTAGTCAAGTATATAAATGGAGAAGTTGATAAGTGCGTCATCTAATAATTGTCTACTGACATGAAGGCAGCAACTTTTTCAATCATAATAATATGTTATATTTCAAAATTATTTTACGAAACTACTACGGATTAATTTCTTGATTGCTTCATTAAAGTCTGCATGTAAGTATCTGCTGTGGTACTTTTATGATGTTAGTAATAAAGTGATTACATATCGGCCCAGTTATTGGTCTGTGTGTGGTAGAGTGTGTTTTTACTGTTTTAATATGTATTGTCATTAAGGAACTAATAATTGCATGTGTTGAATTTATGCTAACCTTAACATTATTAGGCTAACACCCTTTAATAGTACTGGTCATAGCTGAATAGGTTTTAGAGGGAAAGTAGATTGTCACCTGACATCCAGATGAAATCTAATTGGTCAATAGGTAGTTTTAAATTAGTCTTGCAAAGAAAGTTGAAGTGTCAAGAAGTCTCTTGAAAATATAGTTTGCATCCATCTTGGATCAGTTATTTTAATCAGTTTAATGTACTTGCAATATTTGCAGTGTCTATATTTATATTCTTAGAGTTTCCTAAGAATATAGGACATTTATGTTTTAATATATAATGGTAAAATTATGTACCATGATTTGGAAGTGTTAGGAAATGGATGTAGGATTTGGAAGGTAGGAAACGTATTTGTTTTATTCCTTGGTCATTGTTTAATGTCATATTTCTCTATCATTGATTCCAACTGATTGATCAAGGGATTGATAATTGACAAATTACCAAATCATAGGGATTAAGATGTGATTTTAACTATGTGTAACTTTGTAATTGCCATGCATCTGTTTGCATCTATAAGACTGTGAATATAATAGTTAAATGGCATTAGATCCGTCCGTGCGTCCGTTGTCGGATATGTATATTTTATAAGTAATCATTAAATGAACAGATCCACGAATTGTATATTGATGTTTGGTAGACATTTGAATCCATTGTCTGTGTCCAGTTTGTTATGATGTAGTTTAAAGGTACATGAACTAATTCAGACCTTTTATGTACATATATATGTAGAGCTGGTGGCGAGCTGGTAAATAGAATGGCAGGAGAGATGGATGTGATGGATATAGTCTTTGTACCATATACATGTAGGTATTAATAATAACTATGTGACTATATTGCGACTATATTATTTAGTAGTTCATACTGCTGATATGCGTTAAGGAATTTGTATGTTTTGCAATATGTTAATATATCCATTAACAGTAAGATTGTAATATATGTGTAATACGTGATGTTAAAAGCATTAAGTATGGTTTGTTTTAAATACATTAAGTAATTGTATGTCTGATAAACTTCATATTTATGTAAGTTATTGAGTAATTACTTAATCTGTGATATGGAATGCATATGTGTAATATTTTAGATGATTTACGTTGAGTATTATATACTTTCAGAGATGTTTATTATTCATACCATCAATAAATGATGTTTACGGTAGCTGGCGTTTGTTTAAATGACAACCCCTTGTTATGGCGTGTGGCAAAAATAGAGCTAGCCGGGTCACGCTATAACATTTGGACTGTTATATTAGCTCAAGGTCAAAGGTGCCAATATGACAGTCCAAAGACGAATAACTCGGACAATATGAAAACACTTAATTAATGACAATAGTATTATATATTTTTAATAAAATTGTTTTGCTATAATTTGCAGGGTTTTTTTTACAGTGTGATTAGCGTATGAATAACGTCGCTTAATGTTAATGACGTCACTTAAATCTCGTATTGGCGAGATTGTTTCTTCATTTGGCCTTGTGTTGCTTTTTTGCATACTGGACGTCTTACGGCTCTTACTGGCCGAATTTACGTCGTATTATGTATAGAGTTTCTAGTAAATGAAAGTTATAGCACGGCTAATATAATTTGGTTAATTAATAATAATGTATACAGTTAACATATATTTTCATCTAAAATAAAAGCGATTATTAGCCTACTTTTTGAACATGTCCTCAATATTTCCTCAGTAGTCAGGCCGTATGTACTCCGGTGCTAGAGGGCGAGAAAGGTTTTGCAAATAATATTACCTCTCATGAACAGACTCAATAAACCCGAGTCTGCTACATGTCTCTCTTGTTTATGTTTGTGTATTTTGCATCCAATGTGTACTATTTTCAGAATTTAAAAACCTACGAAGAATATTCCACTTAACATGTATTAAGACTTCTACCGAAGGATGCCAAAGTTGCTTTCGAAACATTGTGCGTATATAACATTTAAGCAAACACTAATTTTAGCTTGTGTTTGTTTAAATATTAAGTATGCAACAAGAGTATATTCTTATATTATTATCATAGGTATTGGCAGTTTCTGGCTAGACATAAGAGTATATATGTCCTTCTTGTAGCTCCAACAGTAGCGCCTTTGCCAATAGCTGTTTAACCGCGGTAATATGTGTTGCCATCCATAATACAGCTATATCATCAACGTGTCATATTATGTTTGCCAGAACGACATTATTTTAATAATCCTGTTTTCTTGCAAATCATGTAAATTGCAGGAAAAGCAATTATTGCCAAGGCGAAATATATGACACCACGTTTTGTTTTCATTTAAATATATTGGACCATTCTACTATGATAACCGCCTAATAGCGTTAATAAACACCATTTTTTACTTAAGCTGGTTATAATTGAAAAAAAGGTATAATATGCTCGGTGTAATATCATGCTCATGAATATAAGATGTGGCTTACATTCATGGTGAGGTGATGAGTTACAAATTTCGTAAGCTCCTTTATGATCACTTTCCTACTGTCTAAGTTAAACTTGTTAAACGATGTATCAAAAGAGGTTATGACACTATCATTTTGCAACGCACTGCATGCTTGGTGGTGGACCCATTTACAGTTCGCCCCTACGCTTTCTTCATTAATTGTGCGATGACCAGACAGGCTGTGGACCCTATGATGAAGTCTACATAAAGCCCAATATGACGGTGACGTTGGATGTTGCACCCTAGAACCTGGTTCAAACCCCCACCGGCCTTTATTGCCACTGACCTTTCTAAGACGGTAGCTCTATTGTCAACCCTTCTATGATTGTGATGTCTTATTTGACCATTTATTCATCTTTAAAATTGTTCTTTGTTACTGTCGTCCTCGAATGCTACTTTTCCTGTTCGATTTTTATATCTATATTTATATTTACCCTGGCCAGCTACGTGTTTAACTATGAGTTCGAGTTAACTGACCATTCAGTCAGTTATGTTTACTGTAAATGTGATTTCCAGCACTCGATTAAACAGAGCCTATCATTATTGGAACAATGTTAATAACTTGTATATTATATAGCATAGTATAATTTAAATCTATTTAGCATACAGTACGGTATTGGCCTAACGGTACATACTATGTATACTAAACGTTCAACTTTTGGCTTGACGATTCAGAAATATGTATATTAAACGTACAACAATTGGCATAAAGATATATAAATAAGTATATTTAACGTTAAACGTTTGGACTACCAGTACATAAATAGGTATGTCTAACGTGCAACTTTTGGCCTAACGATACGTAATATGTATACCTAACGTAATACTAAACGTCGGCATGAACGTCAGTGTCAATACAAGTAGCCTCGTCAAATTGTATACCTTAAATATGTTAAGATATTGAATGATTGATTGAATTGGATTTTATAGTCGCACCAACAGCTAAGGTCATATGGCGACTTTCCAGCTTCCATTGGTGGAGGAAGATCCCAGGTGCCCCTCCGGGCAATTTACGTGCACGGGCGGGCACCTGGGTAGAACCACCGACGTTCCGCAAGCCAGCTGGATAGCTTCCTCACATAAATATTCCTAGGCCCATGAGGGATCGAACCTACAGCGGTGAGGGGCAAGTGATTTCAAGTCAGAGACGTTAACCACTCGGCCACGGACGCCCCAGATATTGAATGATATTTCATTATAAACGTATATCACACATTGGTTAAAAATGTTGTTAGTTTGAAAACTTGAATCGAAGATATTTTCTCCATTTACCATTTAAATGATACTTTTGTTATTAAATTACTAACTCTTAAATGAAACAAGCCTAATAAACACACGCGATGTTTAGCTTGGCTTGCGTTAGGTTACACAGCAGATATAGTGCTTCATTTCTTTGGTAATGATATTCCTCTCGGTGTCCCAAAGGTGTTTTGTGGACATTATATTCGTATGTTCTACTACATCAAGCAGACACGTCGATATTCATGCGAAAACTGTGTCCTCTAGGGATAAGAAATCCCGGATAATTAATTGTTATTCCTGTTTCTGTTTTTTTGTTTGCTTTTTAACATGACTTAAACGCCATTATACATATACATGGTGAACAATATAAAACATGTCAATAGTTGCACATTTCAATATTGACATCGAATGATATCCGATGGCATAAATAAACACGCATTTATTATGATATCGTTGCCATTAAATAACTTTAAGTAAACGCAATAATTATGTCTTTACAATTATGAATCACTTTTTCAATACGCTTTATGTGCATATGATTACTTTTGTCAAAGTCAACAGCTGATCACTGTAGCTGGAGATAGCAAAACGGAAAAAGTAAAATAATCTTTTGTTGATTTGTTGAAAAACAAAAACGGTGACTTTATGAAGATACTATGATACAGTATCAATTACAAATAATTAGTTTTTTAAAAATAGGCTTACAGAATCAATACTTGTACAGTCAATATTTATAATTTGCAATCATTTTAAAACACGTTGAACGCAAAATGTGTCACTCAGACTGCTAATGTAAGTAGATATGAAATAGTTAGGCCTTGTGTAAGTTGATCAGATGCACATACATAGGCACAATAAATAAAGATATAAAAATCGAACAGAAAAAGTAGCATTGAAGGACGACAGTACACCACAAACACACACAGAACTCTATCGTTTAGAAGCCTATGAATCTTAATAACAATGAAGCTGGTATCCATTGGAAGCAATGAACACAAACATGAAAGATGAAAAGCAGACTCGGTTTGATGAGGGTAATATACGTGCAACACTTCTCACCCCCTTAGCACCAGCACCAGCACCAGCAAGTGACATTTTACTTTAAAAACTAAAAAATTAGGCTAGAAGACCTGTTAGTAAAAACACTACTATTTGAAGCACTAAATGAATGATAGTGCGGGTTTTAATTTAAAGGGAATCAGCAGTAAGGACCGAACACAAATAAGAGCGGAAAAGAAACTCGATTATATTGAGTTTTATTTATTAGAGGTTTTATAAGGTGCAACAGCGCTCACGCCTGCTTCCACAAAGGTTTGACTTGAAGACCCCACAGAACCAGTAAGTAATAACGCCATTCGTTAAAGTTATAGTACCCACACTGCACTAGACATTACGTTCTTTGTATGCGCCTATCTTCAATTGAATAGTTTTCTCTTTAGTTATTGTACTAAGCTTAGCAATGGTGTTATGCATAGATATGTAATATGTCTGATGATTGAGGGCAAGTAACTTATTGTTAAAAATTGAGTTGTTGGCAAAGGTGCAGTTTCAGATACCTGTTTTCATTGTAAACGTTAATATTTAATCGTTGGTATTGATATCTTCATAATTTTAAATGTAATTCAACATTTTGAATAAATTATGTGGAAGTTGTGAAACAAAACACAAAGTAAATTTAGCTAAATTGTTTGATGTTCAATACAATAGAAATAAAAAGGAAATTCATTTGAATATAATTCTTGATACATTTTGTGACAGTGTTCTGTCTAAATATAGTCTTAGCGTTTGTTTAGTGCTGTGCGGCGACCGTAGAAAGTCGCCCCGACTACAAATCAGTAGTGTTATTCTTCACTGATCCTTTGAGATAATCAATGCTATTCTGTGTTACTTTACAATAGAATATCGCTTAAGCCGGTGCTAGGATGCGTGAGAGGTGTTGCATCTTATAATTACCTCTCATTAACAGACTCAATAAAACCGACTCTGTTACTTTTTTTCTGGTTTGTGTTTGTTGCTTCCAAGGGATCACATTTTAGGTATTTATTGACATTCACACTAGCGTTTGTTTAGTGCTGTGTGGCGGCCGTAAAATTACGCCCAGACTACAAATCAGTATTGTTATTATTTACTGGTCCTTTGGGGTCATCAAGCCCATTTAGTGTTGCTTTAAAGTGGAATATCGCTGAAGTCCGTGCTAAGAGGCGTGAGAGGTGTTGCATCTTATAATTACCTCTCATGAACAGACTCAGTAAAACCGAGTCTGCTACTTTTTTTCTCTTGTTTGTGTTTGTTGCTTTCAAGGGATCACCTTTTCAGTATTTATTAGCAAACACGCACGACTGAATATACTTCCATTTTGATAGGCATCTTAGTTGAAGTGATTAACCTGAGTGTTTGGCGTTGGTCTACCGTCTTAAACGATTATTTTACCGGAACAATATATTAAATCATCTGATCACGTTTAGGTATTGAAGCATATTTTAATAGGAATATGATCTGTCTGACATAATTGTTTCACCTAATGATAGTCTAAATAGAACTTTACCTCTTCTTTGGAAATAAGCTTTCTCTGTCTTATTTTGAGCAAACTATGAATACTTGACAGTGATTTATCCTGTTACTGGTCGTACTATATAGTCATTCATTTACAAATACTTCAAAGCAATATATACTAAACAAAAACAAACGTTTAGCACGACTTGTTAGGGACACGGATTAAACATATAAACATTGATGCCCTTGTTTAGAAATGCTAAGTAATTATGTGTTTTCCGAAAAAATTGTGTTATTTTGTTATTTTCTAAGCAAAGTATGAGAATTACCTCCCATTTACTAAAATAAAAACAACTTATTTCATTATACAAACGTCTTGCTTTGATCACATTTAATGTTTACCATTGAAAAGAATTGCCCATCCTGTCATAGTTTAAAAACCGCTGATATGCGTTCACAAACAAGTGTTATTCTCAAACAAAAGAATTCTAAATTTCGTAATTTTAAAATTACCTCCCTTTCCTTTGATAACGATTTTTGATAACCTTTAGAGGCATGCTCCCATCATATTTGATTTAGTTTTATCGCCGACTTTGTAACATTATCATTGTTCATATCTGTGTCACTTTATCATTGACCCGAACATACACGGTTTTGTATCTCGACTATGGAAATAGTATGCATTTTATGTGCTAAATTTAATTTGCTCATTATTTGATGAAAAAGACGCCGGTCAATTCAAAAAAGAATCGTCAATGTTCTGTTGGAATTTATATCGTGCGGACTTTAATCCGCGTGCGGACTATAATCCGATAGGCTAACTTAAGAAAATAATACCGTTCGAACAGTGTTGAATATAATCAATAAGGAATCGATGATTATAAACTTAATTACACAATAAGCAGAACGAGCGTCAAGTTTCAATATCTGGAAGAATGTAATCTAAATGTTTTACCTCTACACCAGCCTTTAAAGGTTCTGAGCCACTGACCGTTCCAAGGCGGTAGCCCTAATGTCAACCCTTTTTTGTTTGTGATGTATTATTTGACCTTTTATTCATATTCAAAGTTGTCTTTTGTTTCTCTGTGTGTTTGTGGTTGACTGTCGTCCTTGAATGCTACTTTTCCTGTTCGATTTTTATATCTACATTTTTTTTTGTTTAAACACCCTTAGGATATGTTGCCTGAGTTCTGCTCAACCCGGGGAGGATAGAGGGCGTGAACGGTAGCAAGAACTTTTCACTACCGTTCATGAACAGTCTCAATCAAACCGAGACTGCATTACTTTTTGTACTTAAAGTGTTCGACGATTTCCAAATTTCTCCTCTCATACTATTTTATATATCACAGTAGCGTTGCCTGTGCAGTGTGGCGGCGGTAAAACTTCTCCCCGTGCTTGCAATTAAAACTGTTATTCATTCCGATCTTTGGAGATTGCTGAGCCCGATATTTACAGATATCTGTGGTATATTCACAAATATGGTTGGTTTCGTACTTGAATTCGAATAGGTAGTTAGACTACACCAGCCTTCAATGGTTGTGAGTATTATTTAATCACCCTTAGTGCTTTTTAATTTAGTCTTTTGACTGTTACCTGTGATACGCAGGCTTCATAACCGATGCTTCCAACTAAATTCCATTTTGTTTATGTCGCCCATTGTTTTCTCGTTTGGAGCATCGCGTTTTGTTAAAAGCTGGGACCATACGCCGCTGGCCATGAAATGGTGTAAAAATACCGCATTGAAGGTTCCATGTTCACCATCATTTGCATGCTATTTTCAGTTTGGCTCAATTAATGTACTATTGGAATATTAATTATTGAATTCTGCTCAACCCGGGGCTAGAGGGCGTGAACGATAGTAAGCACTTTTCACTACCGTTCATGAACAGTCTCAATCAAACCGAGATTGCAATATTTTTTGAATTTATCGTGTTCGACGATCGATTTCCAAATTTCGAATTTACTTTCATACTTTTTTCCAGAATCAGTGGAATCAATTTATTCAGTCCGTTAGGTCTTTTCGGTTCAGGCTTAATGGTTAATTTCTCTGTGATTGGTGTATGGTAACGAGGCTGTTTACCTATTCATTAGGATCAAAATCTGATGATAAATATCATATTTATATTATTCATCAAGTTCATCTAGGGACATTGTACGTGGAGTACAGAAAATCGAAATCACTTATCCGTTTCTTGTACAGCAGATTCGCATGAGAACACGTCTGCTTCATTGAATATATGACAGAACAGTTTGTAATGCGTCTTACATCGCAGACGATGTTTTTTTAAAAAAGCATGTACTCATGGAAGATTCACTGGTTACATATTTCACTCGTTACATATTTACCACATTTAACGTTCAGCGGTTTCCATCGGTTATAAATTAAACCCCTTTTATTGTAAGGTTTATAGGTATTTCTGCAAAGTCAATATGTACTTTGAGACTTTCTATTTTAATTGGAGGACTGTGAACGCTATCATTTCTTGATCAACAAAATTATGTTTCTACTTTATTTGCTAATTTTATCTTTACAGATAATATAGCTCTGAATAAGGCTAATTCTGATGTACCAACTTCAAGCTGGAAACCCGTATATAATGCACTGTCATTACGTTGTTCGAGAATTATCTTTCATACCCCATCCAACCCCTTCTCCAAGAAGCCAAAACAAAGTTGGCTTGGGTATGAAATAAAACTTTAATTTAATTAAAGGTTTGTATATTATTAAAGTCGCGCAATATTGTTACGCGGAAGAACTTTTGTATATATCCCAGTACAAATATAATAACCTACAAATACAACTAGGTATATAAAAGAGTATGATAATGGACCTTTAGAAACGGCCGAAAACGACACATACGAAATATTGCAGTCTCGGTTTGATTGAGACTGTTCATGAGCGGTAGTTAAATATGCTAGCTACCGCTCGCGCCCTCTAGCCCCGAGTTGAGCAGAACTCAATATTAATAAAATCAAAGGTACACAATTTTAACCATCCCGAAGATGGCATGCATATGGCGGTGGACATGGAGTTAATTGCTTCCCCATGTCGTACGGCGTATGGTCCCAGTATCTAATAAAATTAAATGCCCCGAAGAGCGAAATAAACATAATGGAATTTAGTTGGAAGTCGAACAGGATTTGTAGCATTCATAGAACACAGTTAAAGCAAACATTAACACCAACGACAAATAGAAGCACCGTATTTGCAATACATTGCGACTGTTTTCCCGCCATGTTTAATAAAATAGGTAATAGATACTGAAAAGGTGATCCCTTGGAAGCAACAAAAACAAACAAGAGAGAAAAGTAGCAGACTCGGTTATATGAGAGGTAATTATAAGATACAACACCTCTCACGCACCTCTCACGCCTCCTAGAACCGGTTTAAGCGATATTCTACTTTGAAGCAACACAGAATGGGCTTGATTATCCCAAAGGACCAGTAAATAATAACGCCACTGATTTGTAGTCGGGGCGACTTTTTACGTCCGCCACACAGCACTAAACAAACGCTTGTGTGAATGTCAATACATACTGAAAAAGAGATCCCTTGGAAGCAACAAACACAAACAAGAGAGAAAAGTAGCTCGTTTTTATTGAGTCGACTAAAACATATAAAGCTAACATTAACAACAAGGACAAAAAAAGCACCGTATTCGCAATTGTTTTACCGCCACGTTTAATACATCAAGTAAACCGGGTGCGTACCCATAGTTAGGAAACATATTATTTTATTTTAAATGTTCAGTGTTATTTCATTGGTGATTTATGGCTGATCTATTTCATTTATATCAAGTTAATACATAGATAACGATTTTGAACAATTATAAAAAATATCAATTCTGATGTACTTTGATGGAAAATGTATTTCGCATGGTATCAAAATGTAATGTCTCTTTTGTCACAAACACCGTTGACTAGTTGGTGCATGCTAATGTTACTTGTTCATATTGCTTAGTAAAATATCCCTACTTTAAATAATCAAAGTACTAAAGTACTGAATGGCGAAAGCATGGGATGAAATGCGTGTGCTGGAATGAATTTGTGGACTGGGGCGTTTTCGCTTGTATGAATGGTGTTCAACATTATGTTCAGGACAATTTAGGCTATATAATTATGACGGTCGATTTGCGTAGTGGTGAGGGTCCATGGAAGGGAAGCAAGACACAAAAATCATGTATTTTAAAGTTTTATTAAAACATGTTTGGAACAAGTTAAAACAAGAGCATAGAGACAATCTGTCCTTGGTTATGCATCATGATTAGTAAGGCCTGTAAATGCTCTACTGTGGGGCGAGAACATTTGGACGTCTGATTAATAAGATAATATGTATATATTGATATACTGATCATCGGAAATAGTGGCCTTTGGGCAGAAGATCTGAAACACAGGTGAACACATATAAAAGTGTGAACATGAGCC
Source organism: Cyrtodaria siliqua (assembly GCA_037043455.1). Classification (NCBI taxonomy): domain Eukaryota; kingdom Metazoa; phylum Mollusca; class Bivalvia; order Adapedonta; family Hiatellidae; genus Cyrtodaria; species Cyrtodaria siliqua. The sequence continues at coordinate 440,275 of JAWPHD010000055.1, read as the reverse complement.
TTGTACAGGATATGACTGTCTCCATTACCATGTGAAACAACGTTAAACACGAAAAATGGGCATAGTATTTAAGCCACAAAAAGCAGTTGTTTTTGATTGCAAACCCCATTCATAGCGTTTAGTGTTTGAGATTTTCAGTAATCTGAAGAATTAGTATCATTTATAGAAATAGCCGTAATATGAAGAGATTTTGCCAGTTTCGCAGAAAATGTGGTCGGCCCTTAGCCGCGCAAGGAACACTCGGTCATTTGGAATATTTCTGCTGCATATTAATCCTGTTTATCTGCGACGCTTGGTTTTAAATACAAACGCTTGTCTTTTAAAAAAAGCAAGTGTCTCAGATGATCTTGACTAATATATTGGACCGATATATTGCGTACGGAAACATGTCTGGTATTGAAACATATTATAACTAACGCTTGGTGCGGTAAAACCGTTCATCATTCATATTGCAAACTCAGGCGATGTCTTATGGCTCGAAAATGGTAATACTATGTTTGCCAAAAAAAAGATCATTATTGCATTTCACAATTGGTGAAGACCGTCTTAGCGACGGTGTAAGTATTATGTGGGTACGTGGGTGTAGCTGTAAAGTGTACACATACTTTCAATTGACATTTTGTATTTCATTCGAAGAACGCATGTGACATTTGAACATCTGTGGTATACAAAAAAAACACATGTGGCATTTATTCACAGTTTCATTGATATAGTATTACAACAAATGTCAAGCAATTCATGCATACGCATATGATATATTGAACAATTTACTGAATTGTAAAAATATATTTAAAATGATCAGATTTGTCAAATATTTACTCGGTATGTTACAAATGGTCGGAAACACAATGGTTCGTTAAAGTATCGTACACATGTTGGAAACACAATTTTTTACACGTGTCTACTCTAAGAATAGTACAATCAAAGTGTATGAAAATAATTAAATCGTGCCTTCTAACCTGTTATAAGCTAAACGAAGTTTTCTATCAAGATATGTTTATGAACATAATATTCATTAAGGGTGATAGTGATTGATAACGTTCCTTGACAGTTAACAGTCGTGTTTAGCAGGCATTTAGTAAACAATCAATAAATACTAAATTCAAGTCTCACACCTCAATTAATCTTCCCATAGAGTTACTGAACAGCCTTCCAACATCTCAGCTTCATAGCTGGAAAACAGACATTGATATTGGTTTAATATCTTCAGTTTATACAAGACCAGTAATTTAAAACAATAAACTACATACTCGTACACACCGTCAATATTGTCTGTAAACGTCTCTTCTGTCATAATGTACGAACACAGGGCACATTTCTTCATTACACATGGTCCACATGAATTTGGTTGATTGAAGAAAAGCTGGTTGTGTTTCCTATGTCTTTCAAGTTGTTATCGCTTTTAAACGCCAGTATCGGATGTTCCAGAAAACTGTTCTCTTTCTATTTGATGTATGCAGCGTTGTCGTGTAGGACCTGTTCGACATTGGGGAGTGTTAGTGAAAATGTCGGGACAAGTGGCACACGAGACGTCATAACCCTCTTCTCCTTGTGCCTCAGGAGCTCATCTCGATCCTTGGAGCCCGCTTTCTTTAACTTTAATAATATGTTATTGCATATATGTTACAGTGTATGTATTAAACATCACAATATAACTAGCAAACGATGCAAATGGATTGATATACGTGTTATTACAAATTAATTACATATCTCTCCATTCAGTTCTCTTCAAGCAGGCTGCTGGACCTAAGGTCCACCTTCTTTAGCCCTACTTTAACAAAGCACTCTTCATTTCAGCGTCTTCACTGGGTGCTGACGGTGTCATACCGAGAGCCGTTTTGTTACGAGAACAGGTCATGGTTTCGCAGTGATTATTTGTTTACACATAGAGAGTGGAATAGTTTCGTTTTACAAATATTTAATGTATTTTACTCTTTTTCGGCTTAGGATCTTTGGATATTTACAGAGAAATGGTGAGTTAATGTGTATGTTATGTTTATGTATGCTCTATATCTATCATTTTGTTTTTTTCTTAAATCTGTTAGTGTTTATTAGTGTTTAATTACCATGTGTTACATAAAAAACCTTGTTTATTTGCAAAACTGTATAAAAGTAAGACAAAATAATCAAAGAAAGAGCCATGTGTCGTGATATTAGTGAATATTCATTTCTGCTACAATAAGATGTCTCTGTTATTACAAAATCATTATTTAAATCGGCAATTTACATCATTTTTTGTGTCTGTGTTTCTGACAGAGTGTGTCTAGGTTTTCATACGAAGTACAACAAAGTAGTATGTGTTTTGTTACAAAGTCGATTTTCTTTTTTTCAGAATCTTATGTGCAGCTATTGTTGCGCTACATTTGAGATGATAACAGACATGGTGCGTCATTGTGTCCAGGAGCACCCGGCAGAAAAGGTGTCCTACATGTGGAGATCAATTGACGGGAATAATCGCCAAAGGACATATAATGTGTTGGGTTCTAATGTTACCGGCAAAGAAATCAATTTTGATCCTCAATCTGAGAAAATGATAGTACCAACCAAATCTTCAGCCAGCGACAGCCCAGTTCGAAAACTTCAAAAAATCAACACACCATCAAAATCAGTTCATTGTCAATTATTTTCACATTTGGAAGTCGACCAAGAACATGTCGAAACCATCGCTTCAACTGAGGCAACAGATTCAGTTGCTATGAATCCTTGAAAATGCAAATTAAAAGTTCTTACAATGACTAAGTTATGCACACATGTATAGCTTACTCTTTAAGATCATGAATTACCAAAATACATGTAGAATGATATGGACAAAATGATTTCGGTTAAAAATGGAGTGGCGTATCAACATGATTAAAACAGTTGAAATGAATGAAACAATTAAATTATTAATTGATTTAAATCAATACAAAAAGTTACCAAGACCAAATTGTTTTTAAGTGAAACTTACAGACGAGAAGGAATTATCTTTCCCTAATTTTTAAAACATAATTTAACAAATAATGTTACAGATCAACAGCACACATAATTATCTAATGGCTTCAGAAGAGCACCTAGACATATTCTGTTGACGTCTTCAATAGAAAACATATACACCTTCAGTTGAAAACGCATACCCAATGTAATGACTTCGATAGAAAACCTATACTCATTTCTTATAAACACGACCGAGTATTAAAGGCAATTTTTGTAGGAATAAAAGCATAAAATCAAACAAAAACATGAACAGTAAAAAAATATGTTGAACTCGTTTTCAAAAGCTGAAAGTTTAAGCAAAATAATTACATTTAATAACGGATGCTTGTCTTTATCATGAATTTACTATATAAAAGCACACATTCAAAGAGAAATTGTCTGTTTTTATTAAACACATAACCAAAACAACTACAAAATAGTTACATGTTTGTTTTTCTAACAATTGGTAAATATTAACAGCTTATGTTTCACATAAATACCCTTACCTTTACATGTACACAGTTATGTTATTCCAGTCCACAGCGTGTGTTAGACGTGTATGTAAACAAATACTCATTGCATAACCATGACCTGTTCTCGTAACAAAACGGCTCTCGGTATGACACCGTCAGCACCCAGTGGTCTTCGAAGCTCTTATTTTATTTCAGTTGTTTTACATTCTTGACACCTTCTCAACATATTCTTCTCACTCCGACTCCAAATCCGTAATATTCAGGGTGAGAAAAAATAACAATCTATTTGTCAGAGTTGTGAAAAAATCACATTACCCTGATTAAACATAGCGGATGAATTGATTGCCACAGCGGAAATGAAGTTATTTGGTTTCTTGACAGGAGGCATGGGTTCACACTGACTATTATCTGAATGTTGGGGTGTTTCATTGTGATTACAATAGTATGCATAGGGGCATTACTTCCAGTTTGTCAACCTTGTAACTGATAATATCGGGTAAACGTAGGAGTAAAAAGGAAATCGGTAGCACATTGCGCCATTGTTGGAGTATTGAAGGTATTGGGCACCCATGGAGAATCGTACAATATTTTCGCTGCGAGACGTTGACATTATACTAGTCTTAGGTGTAATGATCAATCATATCACGAAAAATATGGTTTTAGTATGTCAATGAGTTTTAATTCGCTGTTGCTGAATACTTAATAAGTATATGATTCTTTATGTGTGCATGATGTACTCCAGGGTGCGTATTCATAAAACTTCTTAGCAAATATCTTAACTTAATGCTACACAGTCTCTATATCAATCGATTTTTTCTTTGTAGGTGTGTCCTTATTTGTAACTCCACAGCTTATGTCGAAATTCTCGTGTCGCGTTTATTTTTTCCTTTCAGTATATATATATTTCTCCATCCAGAACAGGAAAACAACAAAGCACTAGGTCATATAGGTTCAACTAATCATTTAAATGATTGTCCGAAGTCTTTAATAAATATCATTTATAATGTAACAAAACGAATATTGCTAGGTTTAAAAATCGTTTCGCTAATAAAATTGCAGGATATGTGGCGTGTAGTTTTAACTAAATTGACTCTGCATTTGAAATAAAATAGTTTATCTATATTCTTACCACTAATCTAATATTCAGATTGTTCCCTACATACTCCCTGCCAAAATAGTTCTCACCATAAATAAGTGTATGGACAGTGAGTGAGATAAGCTTGCATGTGTTTAATAAATGTAAATATCATTAGATAGTTTGATATATCACTTTCTTCCGAGTAATGGTTACTTGACATTTTTAACCAGTTGTTGAGTAAATCATTCACTAGAAACAGTACGTTGTGGTAAACATATTAAATAAAATATGATGAAAACGTGACTATTTTTACTATTGCAATTTTATAAACGTTGATCGTGTATTTTGATCGTGCTGTGTTATTGTTCTCATCTGATCAATGCGTCTGTTCTGGTTTTATTGCGAGACATAGATAAATATGCGGTATACTCATTTCCGCGGCATCACAATGCAATAACCTTATCATGCTTATGAATATAGTTTTAATACCTGTCATTAAAGTATACTCATCAATATAACCAAAGCAGCTACTTGTTTCCTCTTGTTTTTATTCGTTGCTTCCAAGCACGTGTTCAGTATTGTATGTAATTTATAATACTCTGTGTACCAAAATGTGTAATTATATATCGTTAACTTCTACAACGTGTTATCCTAACACTATTGAGATGTAAAGCGTCATGTGTGGTGGAAATATCACAGAGTATATTTTAGTCAATTTAATGACTTAGACATTTTTGACAATTTTTCTTTTGTATATTTTAAATTATGAAGCATTTAATAGAAAAGGGAATTCTCAAATGCGAAAAGTTTTAAAAAGTACGCCTTCAATTATTTTGTAAACGAGTTTGATGTTTTAAAATAAGAAATCAAAATAATTTCATAATTTCATATAATTATAACAGCCACATTTTTTTTGCGACACCAGAATTTGGCCAAGTTATTTTAAAATATATGCAGTACTTTGTGCATCTGATATTTTTCAATGGAACATATCTCGATTACATCCTATACCATTTTGGTCCAAATTTTACATTAGAAAGAATGATATTATATGTCAAATTGAAAAATCTCGCGGGATTTTGGCTGTCCCATGGGATATTTTGAAAATCCCAAGGGTTTTTCACCATTGGAAATTTCAATTTCAATAAAAGTCCATGTTTTTTTTATCCCACGTAGGAAAAGCTAGAAAATAAAATAGATGTTTCTTTTATTTTCTATCATACACAGTGTCGATAACTTTGCGATATACCAAAATTTGAAGAAAAATACTTAGTGCAGTACTTCGTGCATCTGATTTTGTTTAGTAGAACATTTTGGTCCAAATTTTACATTAGAAAAGAATGATATTATATGTCAAATTGAAAAATCTCGCCGGATATTGACAGTCCCATGGGATATTTTGAAAATCCAACTGTAATTTTCACCATTAGGAATTTCAATTTCAATAAAATTCCATGTTGTTTTTTTTATCCCACGTAGAAAATACTAGAAAAATAAAATAATAAAATAGATGTTCCTTTTATTTTTGTGTTTCAAGTACAATTCTGTCATACGCAGTCTTGATAATTTTGCGAAATACCAACATTTGAAGAAATATTTTATATAGGACTTTTAACCCATGGGATTTTAGAGAATAAATCCCACGGAAAAAAGCCCATAATCAAGTGTGGGATTATTTTTAATACCATGGGACTTTATACCCATATTTTTATATGGGATTTTAATATTCCCTATGGGATTTACACCATAAATGCATTAGGATAATGAAGAAAATGATGATGATGATGATGATGATGATGATTATTTACTTTCAAACTGTGTAATTATCATGATTATTGCAGTATTTTAGTATTTAGTAACAAAAATCAGTGTTTATGTGATGGTCGTAATTTTGGACCTTTTTATGTTGCTAATGCGGTTGCCGATGCTACTGATGATGATTATGATGATGATAATGATAATTCTGATGATGACGAAGATAACAAAATCGCTAATGATAATGTTGAGATAATAGTAATGATGATGCTTTTGTTCAAGATAATGATATAATGTTATATACGAGTGACTATGATTAGGATGGTAATGAAAATAGAAATGAAATGTATACTGATACTGCTTCTGCAGCTACTGCTGCCGCAGATGCTATTGCTGCAGATGCAGATGATGATGATGATGATGATGATGAAGATGATGATGATGATAATGCTGATGATGATATATTTAACTGATGTTTGTTGATGAGACATGTTAATGATAATTATGAGGGTTTTGATACTGCTGATTATTATGCTGTTTTTGAAAAACTTTTGCTGCTGCTACTGTTGTTGTTGATGCTACTGATTCTGATGATGATGGTGATGATGATGTTGATGATGATAAAGGTGATAATAAAGATGATGATGTTGTGCTTAGTTCATTGGTGTCCACGAGATTGTTAAATAATATTTATGATGGATTTGATACTGCTGGTCGTTATAGTGCTGCCTATATTACTAATGCTTTTGCTGAAGTTGTTTCTTCTGCTGTTGATGATGATGATAAAAGAATAATGACAAGCCAAAAATGAGCATACAATAATGATTACATGTACAATGTTAATGATGATATAAGTTGTATTTATCCTGCAATTGCTGCTTTTGCTAATGATGATGATGTGTGAATATATGTTGTTGATGTGATGTTTGATAATTATGGGGATAATACTACTGCTGCATATGATAATGATATTTGATAATGATCTGGATGAGAACTGTGTTCAGTACAGTTGTTTAATGACAATTGTGTAGAACGTTGACAGTGAAGTGATATAGACTGTGAAATTGTTTTCTTATTACTGTTGTTACTACTGCTATTTCACTGATGCTGCCGTCGAATATTATTATAAAAATAAAGACAATGACATGAATGATGATATTAAGATGATGGAAACTGAGTAATTCATTGTGATAATGTTCCTGCTACTGTTAAAGCAGATTTGGCTTGGTAGCTATTGCTAACGCATCTGTTGTTGATGTTGATAGTGATGGTATTATGGTGATGATGATGATGATGATGATGATGATGATGATAATGCTTATGATGATATATTTAGCTGATTTTTGTTGATGAGACATGTTCATGATAATTATGAGTGTTTTTATACTGCTAATTCTTATTGTTTTTTTTTAAAACCTGTTGCTGCTGCTACTGATTCTGATGATGATATTGCCTGTGAAATAGTTTTCTTATTACTGTTGTTACTATTGCTATTTCTCTGATGCTGCCGTCGAATATTATTACAAAAATAGAGACAGTGACGTTAATGATGATATTAAAATGATGGAAACTGAGTTATTCATGGTGATAATGTTCCTGATACTGTTAAAACAGAGTTGGCTTTGTTATCTATTGATGATGATGCGTCCGCGAAGGTGATTGTGACCTTGGAAAACAATGCCATGATCATTTTATCAGCTGAGGTATTTACTTCAAATAAAATTTCTCCAGCATAATTTGATCAGTGATATCCAATTCAAGTATATGTGTGGTCTTAATGCTTATAGCGCTACGTACTGCATTAAAGAAAAACATGAAATCAAATGATGTTACTCGTTTTGTAGTACAATTATTTGGAATTATTGTATTCATTATTTATTAAATTAGTTATATCGCTTGAGAGCAACTTCATTCTGAGTAACAGAGCTAAAATAGGATTCTTATAGTTACGTTCACCTTCTTCAACATCGACACAGCTGTATTTCATGATGTGTTAATTGTATTGTTGGAATACTTAATTGTCGGCTTCCACTAGAGCTAGTACAAACAGAATAATATCAGATTTTTTTTAAAGTTAGAGTCTCTATTCATATGTCACGTTGTATTGCAGGGACGACTATACAATGATATAAGAAATGAACATGTATTATCAACTAGTTTTGGAAATGGCTAAACATACGAAAATGTATTGAACTTTTGACAACAGAAAACAAAAACATATTAAAGAAACTATCTGCTATAAGTATCATAAGCAAGAGTTTTAATAGAAGAGACGACATGTTTAATAAATAAGTACCAATTTCCTCTATTCTTTGTCCACGAACACAGATATGTATTTATCATTACTTAGGATTATTACTTTAAACCGAATTAAAAAATATATATACTTAAAAGCTGTCAAATACCTTTTAACTAGTAACATGTACTAATGATCTTGATATTTGCTGACAAAGTACATACATTGTCATTAACTGGAAAATGTTTTATGTATATTATATACATGTTTATATGTATGTACTATTTACATGTAAACTGTTCTGCGTAATACTTGAATGGCATATCTATCTATCTTTGATTAATCCAAAAACAAAGAAACTGTGCAATTTCAAAATTAACGCGGTCTAAAATCTATGCTAATGTAGATAAAAAATCGAAAGGAAAAATAGCATTCAGGGACGACAGTCAACCACAAACACACACAGAAACAAGAAACAACTTTAAAGATGAATAACAGGCGAAATAAGACATCACAACAAACATAAAATGTTGAAATATGGCTAACGCCTTGGAACGGTCAGTGGCAAAAAAAGGCCGCTAGGGTTTAAACCAGGTTCGAGATTGCACCAAACTTCACTTACCCTACTTCATCCCAATAAAACGGGACAGTGTAAATAAAAAAATCCCCGCCATGACATATTCTCTAACCAGCAAGGCAGCATTAATAGGCAATATACAATATAAGTAAAACACAAAATGCTCGTGTATATATAAATACAAAAAAACAATAGCCTAAAAAGCAACAAAGAAGGTACTCAGTGACTTGGCAGTAGCCTTTATCTACTTGCATGACATGCAATGATTGTGTATGTTTGTTTGTTGTTGTTTGCTTAAACATATTCCATGTATGTATATTTTTATATGATGATACCTTTTTTAGGTCTGAATATGATTTAACATAATAATCAACATCGATATTGTCATGTAGTGCCATGTACTATCTTAATAAGTACGGCTTATTTGAAAATACATGTCTAGTTTCCGTGATAAAAACGGTCAATAGCCTGTACAATTGAAAATAATATCCTGATGAAAATTAATAAAGTTACAAATAGATGTTTGCATGAAAGCAATATTCTTTCTATTTTTGGCGTCGTTTTCCTAAGACAATAGCATAGCGAGAACGTAAATGAATTATTCGTTTTATTAAGCACGTTATAATTATAAAATACACTTATTTAAGCAATAATGTTTTGTTTATGACAGTGAGATGGAGCTAATATCCCCTGTCCAATATTTATTGTCCTAATAGTATTAATTAAATGAAGTTCACTGAACGTTCACATTGGAAGTACGTTAGTTATTTAAAGTGCACGTCCATCTAGTATATATGAGTATCAACCATGCAATAACGTGTTACTAAATCTTGGAGAGGATCATTGCCCTAAAGCGGACATGTATTTTCGAAATTTAGTAACTATATATTATTCTATAAAAAAGTACAGTGTTTTTACGTCATTTTACCACATCTAAGGCCATATATATGACGGTCGACTATTTTGTGATTAGCAGAACACTCAGTTTTTCTGGGTAAACCCGATACTGTTTACCTCTCACTATCCTCAAGAAATATAGATTATTGTCTAACATGTGATGCAAAACAACATTCAGAATGAAAATACACCGGTAACAGGAAATGTTTAAGTAAAATTGTTAAAATCATGCAACAAAAATGTGTATGTTAACTGTATAAGCATGCATATATAAATTAACATAGTGGGAATGTATACCAGTTACCATAGCGATATATGAGAGTGTCGATAATCAGATTGGATGTGATGTATCAACTAATGGGCACCACTTTCGTCGCCATTATGTTCTAGGTGTTAAAGTATAAACTGCCCAACTTGTATACTGTTTAATGTAAATCAAACAACCAGATTATGGTTTGCAGAATGACAAATACATTTGTTTATTTTTACTGCAGTGACATTCTAAATGGGTTTAAAAATAGTTTCAACTTTACTTTGATATTAAAATTGATTTTTACGTTTCATAAACATTTGAAATAAATGTTCGAACGACACTAATAAATAGAAACATAACAAACTCATGTGCACATCTATTTTATTATTAGCTTCCCTTGAAATATTATGTTACTGCCGTAATCGGACTGTGTTAAGCATCAAATTGCCATATAATCTTATAAATATCAATATAAATATCAATATATTTCCCATATCCTATTATTCCGTTTAAGGTGTATATAGTGACTTTCTAAATAACATTGAATTATATTTGAAATTTGCAAATAATGTTAAAGACCTAACAGATATTTACACAGAATGTGCAATGTAACAAAATCGTTGCATACCAATCAAGGTAGAAAGCGCAAAAATTATTCAAAATACATGTATATTGCAAATTCTTAGAAAACAAAACACACTTAGAAATGTGTTAGTTCTGTAAAAAAATCATACAAATCGAGCAGAAAAAGTAGCATTCAAGGTCGACAGTCAACAGCAAACAAACACAGCAACAAAGAACAAAGATAAATGAAAGGCCAAATAAGACATCACAAACACAAAAGGTTGACAATAGGGCAAATTTCTTATATAATTCAGTGTGATTTACAATGACAATAATAGATGAACCTTACATGTAACTGTACCATAACGAACACGTATAATTGGCAACTGCTGATAACCATAGTCTGAACATTTAACTCCCCCACTTAATGTAGCCTGTTCAGTAAACCTGACTATAAATATGGTCTATTCAATTAACTGAAATAGAAAGATCTGCGACAAACAACCACTGCAGTTGGCACATATCCAATTTCCTCCATATTAAGTAGATATACAAAATGACGAAAGTCTTATTCATTCTGCTGCAGCTTCTAGTTGGTCATATCAGAGTACTTAATCATTAGTATCATTAGTCAAATGTCCTTATACTACATGAAAAAGAAGAAAATTAACAACGTTGCAAATGTTGTGAAGTCGTTATTTACATGTAAGTATGGATGAGACTGAACCAGTTTCATTTCACTTGTCGTAAATGCTGTTCAGAAAATAAGAGTATTTCAATATTTCTTAACATTTATCGGATATCCTGATCTTTTTTCCCAAAACTGTTTGCCTATGAGTAAAAGGTTAATGTGATGTAAACTTTGTATTGCGAGATAAGTGACTAAATAGTGAGTTGTGTTAGCATGGCTGGATTAGGTTACCTTAGAACATAGATTAAACTACCAGCAGCCTTTTCCACTAACCGTTCCAATCCTTTCTTAGCTGGGGTCGCCTACTTCGCTTTTATGTATGCGTGTTTTTTTACTGGCTGAGTTCTATTAAAGCAACATTTCTTGTTCGCCTTTGTATTTACTTTTAGCAAATTCTTCATGCATAGTTAAATTTCTGACTTATTTGTATGCTATCAATTTATTTCTCAGCATACAGCATACAGTATCTACCTACCTGTCGACGCAACAGATATGGTGTTTATTGTTTCGTACCTGCAATAGCAACTGCTATTTTCCATACGTAGGTTGTTCGTTGTTAACGTACAGTGATATTGTTTTGCATTCGGATAATTTTTGTAATCACATGTTATATACTCTACACGGTATACTAATTTCCGTAACATCAAAATGCAATAACTCTGGGAAATGACATTTTCACTGGCATTAATAAAACCTTCTATTCATATAGTTTAATCAAAATGTTTAAGCCGAGCAATCAAATGTCCAGATCAATGCATTTCCTCTGTGAAAATAACGTTAATGTATGACTCTTTAAGTAAGTCAGTTCAATATATTAGAAAACACAAAACAAAACACTATAGGTCTCACAACACTATTCGTCAGATAAAAAAGGACTTATCCTTATCAGTTTCTAAATCTTCAGCATTTTAGAAAGCGATATAAGATTTCTAGCTAAGTCTGACTCATTTTACACATCATTGGTCTATTCACCATGGCGTTGTATATTTGTCATGTTATTAAGCAAAATGTTGATAGGTGTAGTGCAAACATGACATTTCCAAATGTTCAACCTGGTAAATAATTGTTAATTTTGTACTAAATTTAAGATATTGGATCAATGAAGAATTTACGCATGAAGTCATGTTGTAAAATTATTTTCATCTTTATTCCACGAACAAAGAACATTACACTAAGCTATGAAAACTGAATTGTGGTGTGAGACGTATTAGAATGATCATAATAAACTTATAAGAAACAAAAAACTATGCAATATACTTGAAATAGAGTGATTGTTTTGTAAAATAAAACAAAACAACATTCAAAGTAGACTCATATTTTATTTTCTATCAATATCATAGTAACTTATCTGTCCTGGAATAAATGTTAACGTATTATGGCAGTCGATTTCACCAGTATCATACCGACAAGAAGAAGAATACGATGGTAACTGTGCTCAACTGAAGATATGTTTAGAAACATATATCTATGTTCCGAGCGTCAGTTTTAAGGCTATGAATCACAGGAAGTGTAGCATTCAAAGAAAGTGGCCATCGAAACAAACGTAAAACAACATTAATAATAGCGTAAATGTGAACCCAAAATTGTTGGTGGCAATAATACGCATTATTATCAAAGATGCGTACCTTTTGAAATATTAAAAATAAATTTAACTGCAAAGTTGTCGAACCAATCAAAGAAAACACGATACATTGTGACTAAAATATCCAATGTACGTACAATTTGCATTGTCCTGTTTATGGAACAATAAGCAAGAAATATTTTAAATCAGATAAAAAGGAGTTTAGGCCCGGCGCAAATAATCATTCAACTTTAGACCTTCAACAATGATGATCATTGTCTTCATTATAATTTATATCATAAAAAAGAAAATATGAAAGAAGAAATTTTGAAATCACCGAACAGGATGAATTTATATAAACCAATATTGCAGTCTAGGTTTTATAAGGATTGTGCCTGTGCAGTGTGGCGACGGTAAAACGTCTCCTCGTGCTTGCAATGAGGACTTTTATTTATTCCGATCTTTGGAGATCGCTGAGCCCGATATTTACAGATATCGGTGGTACATTCTTCAATACCTTTGTTTTCCTACTTGAATTTTGAATAGGTGGTTCCACAACTCCAGCCTTAAAATGATCTGAGTATTGCTTAATCACACTGATGATATATAGATATAATTACTTCTCAATAACACGTCAAAATAAAATAGTTCCAATTGCGCAGGCACAGACTAAACTGGAAGTCCAACATTTTATTTGAGGGCGAAAGGGGTCCGGGGTATGCTCGGGCTTCCAAACACTATAGTAGGAAAAAATTGGAACGGTACCGGCTTCCGACCTTTCACCTGGCTATGCCCATGAATTTCTTTCCTATGTACGATGACGTAACGAACGTTACATGAGGTCACATTTTAAACCATAACGTCACAACGAATGTAAATATAAAGTGGATTTAAACAGATACTCAGTAAAGGTAAACACATTATCTTAATATTACAATCGTAAACACTTTATCTTAATATTACAATCGTAACGCTTGATATTGTGCAGAGTATGTAATGTTATTTTAAAAAGCTTAATCAATAAGAATAACCGATATTATAAACCTTTTTCCGCTGGTAAAATGGTGCACTCTGGCGAGTTTTAGGAGACACTTTTGGGGATAAAAAGAGCTTAGCCTATCAGGGAAAAGGTTTTTGGTCGGGGTTTGCAGTGCCTAAAAGCAGCTACGCCACTAGAAACATTTGTTTTTTAGGAAACGTAATAATCTAGGCCTAGATCTATTTGGAAATGTGTGATTTGGCACATCGGTTCAACTGAAATTAATTTAATTCAGAGCTTACTGGGGCATTTAAAATAAAAATCGACTGTCAGCAAAGATTATCATTGGTATATATAGGTTTGTAATTACGCGGTTTTATACAATGTGTGACCCATCATTGACGTGTTACACTTCGATAACTTCTCAAAACATGAAAAACAATCCTTAAATAAAAATCGAACAGGAAAAGCAGCATTCAAGGACGACAGTCAACCACAAACACACACAGAAACATATGTTGACCGCTACCTGTGATACGCAGGCTTCATAATCGCTACTCCCAACTAAATTCCATTTTGTTAATTTCGCCCATAGTTTTCTCGTTTATGGCAAAGCGTTAGGTTAGAAACTAGGACCATACGCCGCTGGCCATGGAATGGTGTGAAAATACCTTATTGAAGGTTCCATCTTCGGGATGGATGGCATTTTTGTGCTATAGACATTTTAAATATTGAGTTCTGCTCAACCCAGGACTAGAGGGCGGGAACGGTAGCAAGCATTGTTGACAACATTCATGAACATTCAACCCGAGACTGCAATATTTATTGTACTTATCATGTTTTCCGAGTGTCTACTTTCATACTCTTATGGAACCTTTAATGTGGTATTTTCACATCATTCCATGGTCCCAGTTTTAACAAAATGATTTACCCTAAACGATATAACAATGGACGAAATAAAATACATACAATTTAGTTGAGGGCAACATTGCAGACAAACGTCAAACGTCATATGGTCCACAGCCTGTCCGGTCATCGCAAAGAGGAAAGCGTAATGGCGAACAGTAAATGGGTCATGCAGTGCGTTGCAAAATGACAAGGTCATAACCTCTTTAAATAATCTGTTTAACAAGTTTAAGTGATGTCTACCTAAATCCCAAAAGGACGGTGAGGTTTGATGTGTGTCTGCAATCTTGCCCTCAACTAAATTTTGTGAATGTTCCACCGATATCTGTATATGAATATCGGGCTCAACGATCTCCAAGGATAGGCATAAATAACAATTCTGATTAAAATAAATACTCAAAATTGGATCCCTTGGAGACAACAAACACAAACAAGAGATAAAATTAGCAGATTCGGTTATATTGCAGGACTAGAATCAATATAGTCAAAAGCCAACGACTTCAGTTTAGATGTTGATGCGTTGCATGCACTTCATTGAACATGTTGAACAGACATTTGAGAAACGCAAACAAGGCTGAAGCCCAAAAACGAATATCCGTCTAATTGACTAATAAATCGATTCTTAATAGAAGTCATTAATTTTGAAAGCAAATTTGATTTTGAAATGGAGAAAGTGAGATAGCTCACGTTGCAGGTGTATAAGGAATATATAAAACCTATTCCCGAATACCGAACCGCCAAACGTTTATATTAGTAAAGATTTAAGCTGAAGTAAGCGTATAATTATTACTTTATGATAGTTTTCTCTGGTATGTATTATTATGTTGTTGGTTAATTTCATTCCATGGAATAAATCTTATTGTCCATTCATACAAAACATGGAAAACATAAACCCAGTGGAATACATCCTATTGTCCATTCATACAAAACATGGAAAAATAAACCCCTAAGCTATACTCCGTATTGAGGTGGGAAGTGCTTGTTATATTATTCTTTGTGTTTCGCGTTTAATTAATCAATACTCAATAAATCAATATCATGGTTCTCTGTATATGAGTAAATTCAATTCAATTCGTTTATAGTTTCTGCCTGTCTGAAAGCATTTTGTACACAAATCTTGGTACAGTCAAAATTAGTATAGATCTAGATGAGCCACCGCCTTCAAGCGATTAGAAAGTTAAGATTATGTAATTCTCCCTCCGGCACGGCTAGAAGGGTGCATACATTTCAAACATATTTACGCTAAAACAAATACGACCTACATACACAATATAATAAGAATGAAAAAGTAATCTTCCGCCGAACTTGATTACAATTGTATCCCTCTTCAAAATCTACAATGGCATACAATGACTATAAACTGTACAGCATTGATCCTTTGCGTTTCTACTCCCGAAAAACGAAAACAGTTAAATAAATTAAGGTCATATGCCATAAGTCCATGAATGGTAATTTACGGACGTTTGAAAAATGCCCAAGTACAACTATGTCTGATGAATGACAAGCGATACCGTAAGTGTATGTTGTCAACCACCAGTATGGCTCAGCAACTATAAAAACAGTAATACATCTGACAGTTTGATATCGCGATTGTGGAAACGTTGGTATAGTTGATACTATGGTTGTATTCATGGATGTACCTGACCGAGTCGTGTTGTTGGTTGACTGTGTTGTGTGAATGGTACATTTCCTGTTCGAATGTTATACCTACTATTTTTGTGTCTACTGATGTGATAACACTTGCTCATTAGATACGATAACAGAAACATTCGCACCAGTAGCAATGTCCCGCTTACGACAACAGTGCAACTATTGTGAAAATGGAATACCATTGTGAAAGTGTGCCTTTTCAATCTGTAAATAAAGAGGATTTAAAAAAAGAACGTATACTGATTGTGTTAAAAGATGATGTTTCTTGACATCGGGCAAGCTTTTGAGAGAAAAGAAGGAATATAAACCTCTTCTTAAGGATACATGTTTTTTGAAATTAGTGTTGGCTTCCGCAAGTTTTTATATGTTAAAACAAACTCGTGCTCTGTAGTAGGAAATCATGCATTGGTATTAATTTAATCAATCTGACATATCCCGCTGAGACTTGTATGTCTCACAAGTCATATGGCTATGATAAGAAATACTAAACAATGCATCGTCAAGGATGATGTCAGAGGTTTCATCGGCGTCCTATACGATTTGCACTGACTTTTATCATGGTATTAATCTCAAATTCAATCACTGTCAAACACACGCGTGCGGGTTTAATCTGGTAATTAGCAGATCTTATTGCGTATTCTGGATGATTAAACATGAGAGACATTCGGGAAACTAAAGGGACCAGCAAAAATGATTAATAGAAATAAATAAAGAAAAACGACAAACTCAGCCGCCGAAACTGACAAAGAGCTGGTAATGACAATGATCAGGTTATATTTGTGAATGCTGTATTGACAACTGTGTCTAAGATACACGTATAAAGTAAGTAAAATAAGTAATGGAACGGGTAAGAGTCGCACTTGTATCATTTTGAAATGTTTTCTATTTATCTAATTTAGTATTGTCTTGATGGAGTGTTTTTTCCAAAATGTGTTTTATCTGCAGGCATATATTCGATTGCCATGCCTGTGACTGCTTATATAAGACTATGATCGTTATGTACACGTACTCAAATATACCAAGTAAAGGTCCTCGATAACCTACCACAATTGCCATGGAAATTGTTTACAAATGTTTTAAATAATTAGATTATCTAACAGCAGATTGTGGACCCTATGGTGATATCTATCGAATCCTGAAAGGGCGGTAACGTTTAATGTTTTTCTTCAATCCTACCTTAAAGTACTTGTCATTGTTATTTATGTTGTTGCTTTGGATTCTACCAAGTCATTGAGTACTTTTTTGTGGATGTCTAGGCTTTTATTTTCATATTCTTTTATAAATGGTCATGTTTGTGGATAATCTACATTGCCTAATAATAGTGCCTATTATGTTATAGAGTATTTTCTCGAACGAATTTCTTTATTTACACTGTCCCGTTGTATTGAGATGACAATATGGTAAGCGTGACGTAGAACCTGATCAAAACTCCCATCGGCATCTTTGCCACTGTCCGTTCAAAGACGGAACGCCTATTGTGAACCAGTTTATGTTTGTGTTGTCGAATACTTGGCCTTTTCCTAATTGTCGTTTGTTTTGTACGCCTGTCTTTGACTGTGTTCTGTGTTCTGTGAATGCTCGTACATTTCCAGCTCAGCTTGTATACCTACTGATACAGTCGTTCAGTGTATGTATAGAGTGGATAGAATGTGTTTTATATTGACTGATAACACATGTATTTAATCAGCGTATCAATGATATGTGTGTTGAGTTTTTGTGTGCATTTTTGTAGCGTTTTCTTATTTTGTTTACGCAATGGTTTCTTCATCACTCGTTGTGTTGTGTTTTGTCTTTTTCATCTATATTAATTTTATTTATAATTATGTTAACAATTATGATATAGTTAGTATTTGCAAACTATGCGTTAGAATAGAAATAGCTTAACCCAGCAATCAGGAGTGTGATTTTCGGGGACCAGTAGACTATACTGCTTACCGGGTACCAGTCTATTTGGTCCTACCGAAATACACACTAAGCTGCATTTAAAAAAAAGTGCGGAAACGCGCACGTATTCTATGCGCGCGTTTCTACAAAATACAAAGAGGAATATCAATATGTAAGTATGCTTTTTGACAGTAGAATTATATCTTCTATCGAATGGTATGTTTGACAATAATAGTGTTGGCCGATAAGATATTAAAATAGACAAGCAACAACACCCAGTGAGATTTAAAAAAATAAAAGGTTCGTTGCTAGCTAGACGGTACTCAGGTAAAAAAATACCGCAACAAATTGGACAACAGCAATATCGACTTCACCTGTCTGGGGTGAAAATTATACAGGTCCTGGAACTGTTCACAGGTGGGGTAAGGGAGTGTCATTGATCAATAAAAATAATATTCAACTCCCCCACCCACACCGCTCCCACGCCGTAATTATTTCTTTTACTTTTTTATTATTTTTAATAGATCAAGACTATTATAAGTTTGTTTATTTGGTTAATATTGGTTAATATTTTTACTCCGTATGATTGCCGGGGAAGAATACAACCACTGCAAATCCCGCTAGAGGCACCAACCCACGCCCTTCATGTTCATTTTGTCATTTTTTAGCATGCTCATTCAAGGTCTTCATCATGACACCACTTATGCCAACTTGGAAACTGGGCAATTTAAGAATTCTTCTTCGACAAGGGCTATCGCAACCACAGGTAGCTGTATCAGTGTTTAGAAATAAACAAAAATATATAAAATTCAACATAAAAAAACAACATGTTATTTGTTGTTAAATGTATATGTTTTCAACAAATAACAAGTTCAATTTATTTTTTTGATATTTTATTTAAATTTTTGTTATTTTTGTTATTTTTCAACACTGATACAGCTACCTGTCTGGTAATGTGATTTACAAACTTCGTAAGATCCTTGGTCATAATCACTTTCATACAATCTTTATTAAAAAGTATATCAAAAGAGGGTATGACCCTATCATTTTGCAACGCACTGCATGTTTAATGGTTGGACCATTTACAGTTCGCCAATATGCTTTCTTCTTTGATTGTGCGATGACCGGACAGATTGTGGACCCTATGATTAAGTCTACCTAAATCCTTATATGAATTATGCGTTTGATGTGTGTCTTCAATATGTTCTTGTCGTACTCTTGTCTTTGATCTCTTCTGTCAAGTTACTGCGTACTTTTTTGTAGATTTCTAGTTTTCTTTAATGCATGTATTATATATACGTGATCATTTGTGTGTCTACTTATATTGCCTATTAATGTGCTTTGTTTGTTAGAAAGCAGGGCCTTTTTACCAGTTTTGGGGAAGGGGTTTGACCTAAATTGGGGAAAAAATCATGAATGCGGAATGAAATTTCCAGAGGTAAGTTTGAAAAATGGGGTAAACTACATGATTTTAAAAGAAATTTGGTTGAGGAATGGGCCTTATACGGGCCGCTGCAAAAAAGGGTAAAAAGGCCCTGGAGATTATAACCTGGCGGGGATTTCTATATTTACAGTCCCGTTTATTGGGATGACAATAGGGTAAGAGTTAGGTTTAATGCTCCCTAGAACCTGGTTTAAACACTCTGCGGCCTTTTGTGCCACTAACCGTTCCAAGGCGGTAGCCTTTTTGTCAACCCTTTTGTTTTTGTGGTAGACTGTTGACCTTGAATGCTTGTTTTTCTGTTCGAATTTTATATCTACCTTTTCCACCGTCCATAGTGTCTATTATAGAATTTGCAGCAACTGTGCAGTTCTATGGGTTATCAGGTTCTAGGCCCATTTTCCATATTTTATCTTGATGTCAGTGGGGGATGAATCTGGCATGTTCATTTTTGTTAGGTGCCATATAGCCAGTCATGTTTTGGTACGCTTGCAACACTATTCATTTTTTATTATTTACATGATTTAGGTAAAACAAGTTGTTGTTGTTTTTCCTCCACCTCCTCGTAGACATTTGTCACCGATATATACGCGGATATTATAATTACATATATTTTAGTGTTTTATTTCATGATTTTAGTTGGCAACTACAGCTCTTCTGTTGTCCAGTTTTCTGAAAACTCCGCGACGTTGACAACAATAAAGACTGCACGTAAATGTGTCTTATCTACATTTATATAAAGATCATGGACACAAAGGAGATACCAGTATCAACCCCATGATGTAACATGTGTAAATGCACGTGCTGCTCATGCTGTCATCGAGGTCAAGAAAGATGCCAGTGTCTAGGAAAGATTAATGCGTTTGAATTACTTATGCTTGATTCAAGGAAACCTGTGTAGTGATGAAAATTCAATCAGACGATCAGGATTCTGGAAGGGGGCGGGATGGGGGCAATATATTCAAAACAATGTGTTTGTTTGTGTGTGTGTGTGTGTGTGTCTGTCTGTGTGTGTCTTTGTGTGTGTTTCTATGGAGATGGGGTGGGTGGATGGGTGGGTGGGGAAGGAGGTGTTCACAACTTCTAAAAAAAGAAGCCTAAAAAAACATCATTTTTTACATAAAATTACTCATTTGAATGTAAATTAACACTGCTAGATTTATATACTAATACTTATATACACATTCTAATATTGCAAAAGGAAAGGCTTTTATTTAACATGGCCATATAAGAATTACTTACTTGGCCGTGCATTATTGCAAAAAGAAACATGACGATACATATTTGATTAAAAACTGGCACTAACGTATAATTAGCCAAAAGAAATTGGAATAAACATTTAGTGTGAAATTGATAACGTATGTTCATTCTTCACTTTAGGTAAGTTGTACACTTATACAATTCAGTGTATCAGTTTAAATTGTCTGTTTATGTCTAGCGTAGAAAATCTCTGCGGGAAGTCCACACATGAAAAAAATCAAACGAGTATGCACGTCGGAGGACGGCGTATATCAAAAATCGTCCCGCGATTGTAGACGTGTGTTTTATGCACTACATAAACACATAGGTAGTTAGTGAGACCTTTTGAAAAACAAAAAAATGCACGGTCTTGCATTACCGAGTACCGACCTACCCTATTTTTGTACAGCATGCAATAGAAATCACACCTATATTTCTGTTAGGCCTTCAGAATTTTGTTCCGTGCTGTTGATCCTTGACCTAAATGTTATGGCATATAGTAGTGTTTTAACATTTTTTGATTTCTCAACTGTAACAAGCCATGAATCACAGGTCAGTTCGTACCCATACATAGAACGTTCGTACGCATACATACTCTTCCCGTAATTTAAACATGTAAACTGGGTACAGAGTACGAAACATCTGATGGTCAGCGTACAAAATCAAATGGTACAAAATGACCAATGACGTGGGTACGCAGCATCCAACGCATTTTAGACAAAAAAGAAAGGTACCCAATTGTTTGTAAGAAGTGTCCATAACTATAGACGTGTCAAACAAATTAAACCATTGTTTGATAGAAATTCTTAAAAAATAAACCATTTTGATGGAGGAAATATAAATAAAATATATGCCCTATAAAAAGCTATTTTTTTATTTCTCGACCAGCTTTTAAAAATAAGATAGTTACCACTAAAAGTGTCTGTTTCACCACTATATAGAGCACATTAAGGCACTAACTGCTAATCAAATTGTGTCTGAAAAGTAAAACAAACCTTTGGCGGAAACTAGCGCCCCAAACAATAAGATCATTTATTATAATTTAATCTGAAGATGACTTACTCGACGTTAACGTTAACGCTCGATAACTTTTAAAAGTTTTACCTGACAAATAGTGGATCTTTTAGAATTTGAGAAAATAAAATCCGTTAAGAATGGAAAAGAGCAGTGTTGTTTTCCCTTATATAAGGGGGTACCAAAAATGGTACCATGCCCAAAGTCAAAAAGTATGAGCTTTTCCCCAAATGGAAAGATATACATCCATATTCAAAAATGTGTTTTTTTTTGTAAATATTTTACACTGAATCATTAAACAGATAAAGGATGAAACATTTTTCCTTTATGGGAGGGTAATGAAATACTACAAGAGAATCTATATACATGGTAATGTGTTTGCAAAGCATACAAACACACAATATTGCTCTTGTTAAATAGTGAAAAATTCCCAATTAAAGCAAACCACGCAAATCTTCGCAATTGAATTGGTACCTGTACCATTCCCATAATGGTGACAAAAAATAGCTAAAGAGTATCTTTTTTCTTTTTTGGTGGGATTTGCTTTTTAGCCGGATTGCGAAGCAAATCTAGGCTTATGGTTTCCAGTTTCGTTGGTGTCTGGCCATTCAGGTGTAACTACTTATCGTGGTTATTATTTGGGGGTGGGGGGAAATGTGGTTGGGGTGGAGGATTTGAAAACCTTACTATATGTAACCTAACAAACAGCAACATGTTCGTACTTATTAAAGTGGTTTCAAACAATTTTGACTTGATGATGTGATTGGAATCAGAGAATCCGTGTCTTGTGGACATAATTTTCTATGTGTATTTTCTAATACAAATAAGTCTCTGATACATATTCTTCTTCTTTATACAATGTATACATGAAATTTACAAGTACACTGTCAACATCAATTTAGATAGACTGGATGCAATCTGGAAGAATTATGACAGATATATGCAACTTATGGTTAATGCATAAATGTTTAAATACATTTTTTGTAAATTAATAAGATTGGTTTGGAAGACTTGACAACTTCTTATTGTACTATACTTAGGGCTTTCCATATAATTGTCCCGTTTACTTTGTCTGGAGCTTTTAAAATTATTGGTGCTATATTCACCAATCACATTACATCCAGATCGTATCTAGTTCCTTTAAGTTAAATATCAGATGAAGGTGTGTTTTTCACGTTGTTTTTACTTTTTCTGGATGACAAAAATATATTTTTCTCTTTCAGGTTGTCTACATAAAGTACAGGGATCCTCTGAAGATATACAAGGCGCAGAACAAGGCGCAGAACACGGGAGTTCACTTTGCAATCCATTTGAAGTAGTTTTAATACCATAACTGTAGACAGTATATAAGAGTGACATGCTATATAGAGAGCAATAGCTCTCCACCAGGAAAGTGACGGTCAAAAAATCAATTCCTTAAAGGGAATGTTAAATACATTTAAGTTCAAGCTTAAATGAACTAGTCAAAACAACATCCAAACACTGGCACACATATATCTAAGAAGTTAATTGTTGGTATGATGCCATAGGTTTTTTCTCAACATATGTAATGGGTACAACGACGCCAGATTTAAGACAAACATCAAACGCTACCGTCCTTAGAAGATTTAGGTATATCTCGTCATAGGGTCCACAATCTATCCGGTCATCGCACAAAGAGGAAAACATAATGAAAAACTATAAATGGATCAACCACTAACATGCAGTGCGTTACAAAGTGATTGGGTCATAACCTCTTTTGATAACGTTTTTAAAATGTTTTATAAAGATTGTATGAAAGTGATTATGACAAAGATCTTGTAGATCACATAACCATAGTAGTCAGGTTGTGATAGTCCTTGTCGCAGAAGAGTTATTAAATTGCTTTTATATTTTAAGAGGTAATGGTTACGATAACACCATTGTTCATAGCTTTTTCATTATACAAATAATACGAATATTAAAGTCCTCAACATCGACTACAAGCGCCACAAGAGGTGTTCAACTTATAACGTAACACTTTCATTTGAAAATTGAATAAAACACCTTGAGACTCTCGACGAATATGTTCAGATTAATATCAAGTATAATTATTCCTTTCATATAAAACATTATAACATGAACTATACTGAAAGGAAAAAGAAACGCAGGGTGCGTATTTCCGCTATATATTGTATGTTTAATATGCTACAGCTAATCGAATGGTACAAAGCGACATTATGCCTGTCCTTTTAGAAAGAAGGTTTTAAACAGCCATGAACACACCAATGGTTACCCCTTTAAAGTTTCATTATCGCCAGAATGCGCATTTGGCTCAAGCAGGTGAGTAAACTTAGGCTTTAAATGTTGCAATCACTCAACATTAAATACAGTACTGAACTGGCTCAATTGTTCAAAGAGGAACTTCAGTATTTATGGATTTCTTGTTACAACGTGTACTGTGATTAAAACGTCTACAACATCACAGTTGTCTCCTTTCTCTAACTAACTGCACTTTTTTTGTTTACAAAACATCTTGGGATTTCCTTGGAATATATATGGAATTAAGTGTGCAGTATATGCAATATATAGCAGAAATACGCACCCTGCGTTTATTTTTCCTTTCAGTGTATTATGTGCTTTCTAACTTTTGTGCATCCATATTTTTGGAATAAGGGTAGAGCATGATGTTTAGGAGCAAAACTCTTCAATTAAAAATAACTGCAATACCAATTTAAAACAAAATGCTTCTAAAGTGTTGTGTAAGGTTAGTTAGTAATCTGATATGTCTTAATATGAACTTAAAAAAAATAGAATATGCATGTGTTTGCCATTTATCAGTTTTCACGATTTCAGCGAAAATGAACATGAAATTTGACTTTGAAGATGATCAAATTAATGAAAACTTCTAGTTCGAAACTTTAGCTACAGACATTGTTATAATTTCCTCCTCTATAAACATAGTGTAGACTAAGGTAGAATATGGCTTAAGCCGGTGCTAGGAGGCGTGAGAGGCGTTGCACCTTACATTATCTCTCATGAACAGACTCAATAAAACCGAGTCTGCTACTTTTATCTCTTGTTTGTTTTTCTTGCTTCCGAGGGGTCCACTTTTTCAGTATTTATTTATTATAGGAAAAGAAACAAATATATATAACAGTAATGATGAAATTTTGACAAAGATATCTTTATTTAATATGTGATAATACAGCAACAATAACTTGACTTTTTTGCGTTACAAAATATGAACCAAATGCTTATTTTGGTTATTTTATAAAATCATCATTACAATAAGAGCAATATGTCCTATTACCTGTCAATTTCTTAATCTTGCGATCAAATCCAAACAGTTAATTCAACATTTATATTTTTGTTTAAAAATAAAACATACGATCATATTTAAATTGCAAACACAGTTTTAAATAAGTATGATATGCATTTAGTGGTATTATTTTGTTTAAGGTAAAACTCTACTGCAATAGAAACATATAGAAATAGTATGCACCTAATTCAAAATGTAATTTAAAGCGAACCGCGTGAAATTGGAGATTAAATTTACATGCATGCGTTCTAAATGACAGCTTTACATAAATAAATCGCGTAACGATTTTATGATAATCATTTCCGCTCAAATATAACATCTTAAACAAAACTGTTACGTTATAAGATGAACACCTCTTTTAGGAAAAAAGGAATAAATTTAGAAACATAGACCCCATAGGAAGTAGTTCTTGGAACATCCCAATAGATTTTACTATTAATTTCATCATTTTCAATAGAAAGATATAAATCAAGATAAGAACCGACAGTATCATAAAAGTTAGATTTGTTGAGTTGAATTTCTTTAGGCATAGTAGAAAAGAAATTATTGTCAATTTTCAATATGTCGCCCATTTATCGAGAGGTGTCATTAAAGGCTTCAGTTACATCTGCCTGAGTATGGGATGAAAGATTCAACATGGATATTTTTTCATAGCAACTCAAGAACAAATCTGCGACAAGAGGTGCACTGTTCTTACCCATATGGATACCAACTATTTGTCTATAAACGGTATTATCTAATAGGAAAAGGGGTGCTTCACAAACTTCTTGCCAAATCTACATAGCGTAATTGTCTAAACTGCCGCTAATAAAAACGCCTTAATATTGTAACGGGCCACACATGTAGTTTTTCTCTAGCGAAAGCTTTTTGAATGAAAGAAATGAACTTGACTTTGATAACCCTTACAGAAATAAATATGTCACTTATATGTTTGCGTAATAAGTGGCATATAAGCCGTCTATACTTGACATAGGTCAGTAACATATATGTAACTTATATTTGACATAGGCCTAGTATCATATAAGTCGCTTATACTTGACATAGGCCAGTATCCTATAGGTAACTTATATTGATGTTAAATGCAAATGAGATGTAAGTCATATAACTCACTTATAAGCCACTTATATGCAAAGTACTATGTCAGTTATAAGTGACTTAAATGCGACTTATAAGTGATTTATATGTAGCTTATAAGTGGCTAAATGTGAAACGTAAAAATGAATATATGTCACCTATAAGTAACATATATATCACTTATGAGTGACATATATCCACTTGTAGGTCAAATTTAATCCAAAAGGGTAAAATGAAACATCATAACATAAAGGAAAGCTTACTAATTTTAGTTTATTAGTATATTATCAGTTGATTGAAATAAAACACAACATCAATTTAGCAGTCATGTTGAGGCAGTTTTGTTTTCCAATGCTGTCTTGTTGGCTTCTTATGTTCTATTTTATTTTCTGGTTTTCTGTCACTCTGAAAATATTAAATTATAAATAAATAATAAAAGTCAAAACTATATATTATTGACTGTGGATTTATCCGGTTATTTAATATACCTTTGAGGTAGACAGAATATATCAAGTATGCGAATTAATCATAAAGACCTAACAATGTTATCTAATTGGACATATTTAATATCACATCTGTCATAGATTGGAGACAAATTAATTCCTCAAACATGATGGTTTGCTCTTTGGAACCATTTAACATATGTATGGATTTATAAATAGGTTTGTTTTTGTAAAATAATAAATGGTAAATATAGAAACAAATATAATGTACTTACCAGCCATAAATCCCACATTATATGTCTTATGTTGACACCAGCATCCTAAGCAGATTTGGTTTCACTTTGTAATAAATATATTTACAACCAAATCCTTTCCTCATTTCAAAATGATAAAAAGTATTTCTAATAAATCCTTCAATCAACCCACAAAATGAATATGTGTTTGTCGCAGTAATTTATGTTTATTCCTTTAAGACATTTGATAATAAAATGTCACAGCATAAATGCGGCTTCTATCCCAGTTGAGAATGTTTCTGACTAAATTCAAATCTTGTTCTCAAAAAGAAGCATTTCCGTTGAAAGGTCATCTCACTGATCTAAGGTAGTGTCTGATTACAGGTCAGATTGAATCAACGTATTGCATGATGAGGCAATTCATGTTCTTGGCTTGTAAATGCTCTCCAATATCAGCTTCACATATAAGTGACATATAAGTAACATATATGTGTCCGTGATCTGGAAATACAAGCCACTTACACATATAACTCACTTAGACAATATATTAAGTGACTTATATGCGAATTATATGCAACATATATGTTACATATAAGCCGCATGTAAGTTGCATATAAGTCCCTTATATGTTTGTTTATGTAGATTCGGTAAGGGAAAGTGATGTGGTGGGGTTGTTGATAGTTTAAGAAGTCATAAGTACTTGTAGATGAAACATGAGGTTTATTTCAAACTGTTATAAGAACGTCTCCGGAAAGTTTAATTGACCGAAATAACCCCAAAGTTGTCTAAAGTTTTAGCCCAATATTGTTTAATGCGATCTTTAACGGCAGTAAAGATTTATATAGGAACAGTGTTCTCATTTCTGCTTATCAGATGGGCTCGAGGGCGTGAATTATAGTAAGCATCTTTCACTTTCAGTCAAACTGAGACTGCAGTATGTTTTTTGTTGTTATCGCGTTCGGTGATTTCGATTTGTTTCTTTCACAAGCTTTTCTTTTGGAACGGTCAGTAGCAAAAAGACAGATGGGAGTCTATATACTGTTTTGCTTATTTAAACGGTATTTCGGCTTATTTCTCATACATTTAAATGAATTATTGTATTGTTGCTATGGCTTCTGCCAAGTCACTGAGTAAATGCTTTGTGGATTTCTAGGCTTTTGCTTTATATTCATGTACACATGCTTTTTATGTTTTATTCTTCATCCGTTAATGCTGCCTTATTTGTAAGAGAGAATATAACCTGGCCGGAATATCTTTACTTACTCAGTCACGTTTTACTGGGATGACAACAGAGTAAGATTTACGTTTGGTTCACCCTAAAACCACGTTTAAACCACCAGCGACCTTATTATGTTTGTGATGTCATATCTTGCCTTTTTACATCTTCATAATTATTGTTTGTTTCTGTTCGTGTTTAAGCTTGACTGTGGTCCTTGAATTCTACAGTTCCTGTTCGATTTATATATCAGCTGTTATTGGAATCTTCAATAATAAATTATCTACCTAATCCACTTATGATATAATAATATGCCAGTGCACTTTTACAGATTAACAGGAAATAATTGCGCAATCCCCTGATTTTCATTTCCCAGATTTTACGCTAATCGTCTTAGTAGGGATAACAAGTTCATCATGTTGGCAATGCTTACATTTAGATTTAGTACGCAAAGCTTCGATAATTGAAATGTTTCAGAGATAGTGTTAGTTTTTATAATACCGGAATAGGTTTATTGATTGGGCTGGCTACCTTACTAATCACAAATCAACAATTTATTGTACACGTTACATTCAATTGAATAAGTGCACAGTGTGTTATCGGGCATAGCGCAATAACTTGTTAATTGCCAAACACATTGTGAATTGTAAAAAAATCAAATCAACAAATGTAGAGAAGAGTACAATTAAACTGTACGAAATAGTTATAATATATTTTGCTGGAGAGTGTATTATAATATATCGAACATTGATTTAATACTTAACATGTTTAACAATAATTTAAAGTAAATTATAGTACATTTCCATTAGTATGCGCTGATAACACTATCGTATGTCCACATGCTTCCATTGTTTTTGTCTCACAGTAATTGCCAGTACTAATAGTACTAACTATGACCTTCTAAAAGAACATTTTTAAAGGAACGGGAATGGCGTATTTATCGTAATACTAAGAGGTTATTGACTGGGGCAGTTTTACCTATTTGTGATATTGGCCCTTGACAGCCATCAAGGGCCAATATATCACAGAGCCAGCCCTATCTCAGCCAGTTAAATACTGTTTAATATTACATATGTGACTAAAACAATATTATTTTAGATATATCTAAATTATGCAATTTAGTCTACTTGTATTATTTTCCTGTAATTTATTACTCTTCATTTAAATGGATTTTTGTTTACAATAATAAAATAAACTTATACTGTTAATATATCTCAGTCATCATGGTCATAGTTTGAAATAGGAAATCGGTTACGTTGTTCCCAGGCTACCACCTCACCCCTTAATTAAATTACATTGATTGTGACGTAATATTTCTAAGAAATTCGTCATAATGGTGACGTTTTAATTCTACATATGACCTTGACCTCGTCAGTTTTTCTGTCTACCTTTGCGATTGTAAAAAAATGAAGGGATATATTATAAAAACTGATTTTGGTTTCGTAAAGGTTATTTAAGGATAAATCGGTAGGGGACAATAATGCTTCATTCACATAATTATTGTTTCAGATGAATTTTATTGCACGTATTATTGAGACGTAAACGGCAGTAGATAAAGGTTGTTGAAAACAAAAACTAAAACCAACAACACAGTTTTAACATCTGGATGTATAATTTAATATGATAAAAATATTCTCTGTAAGAAGAGATTGATCACGTAGTATGGTCAGCTCTTCGTCGTTAGTGTCAACAATATTTAACCTGAGTCCCTGTACTTTCTTCATATTGTATTTTTATGCGAAATAGACTGTTTTCAAGTGCAAATTACTTTGATAGAGCAACAAAAGAGGACCTTTTTGCCCTTGATCTATCTTTATTTCTTAATTATTAAGAAAGTCCTGCTAATGGCGTGTTTAGTTCTACATGCGGGATTTCCTTGAGTCGTTTAACCGCTCCTAGCCAGCCACAACATTTTGTTTTAGACTTATTTCTTGTTGGTTTTTAGCTCTACTGGCCATCTGATATTAACCAACCTTTAACAGATTGTTTCTGTCACTGAAAGCTCGGACTCGGACAAGTTCGAAAAACAGCCACGAAGTAGTGTTCGTCGTTTTTTCTTCTTATAACAATAGCTTGCGTACAATATGGTGATCTAAATCCAGTAATCGTCTTAAAAGGGAAGTGAACACTGATTGCCATTTCAACCGTCATAGTTGCCGTTGGACCATATGACTGATTCGTGGTCGATTAAACAAACTAATCTTTAACACTTAATATATGTAATGAAGTCTACATTTAATATGGATTTTCAATACTGGTTGTTGTTGTTTTTGCCCGCTATCACGTGCTGATTCAACATGACCTGTGGCGCTTGTGTGGCATTTGTACTAGAGACGCTGCGTCTAAGATGGTGTCACCGTACCGCTGCGGGTTTGAATCTCACTCAAGTTCATACAATTTGCTTGGCAATATTTTCCCATATTCCTATATTCCCAAAACTTCATTTTAGGAATTCCAGACTGCCGCTTGTGCTGGATTGTTTGGCCGAAAACCAACACTTACAGAGGTGTACACAGCCGCTCGTGTTGGATTGTTTGGCGGAACAGCAACACTAACAGACGGCAGACAGTCGCTCGTTTTGGATTGTTAAGCCGAACAGCAACACTAACAGAGGGCAGACGGCCTCTTGTGTTGTATTGTTTGATCGAACAACAGCACTACATGTTACAGATCGTGTTGGATTGTTTGGCCGAACAGTAAATCTAACAGAGGGGTATACAGCCTCTCCTGTTAGTTTGCTTGTCCGAACAACAACACCAACATAGGGGCAGGCAGCCGCTCGTGCTGGATAGTTTGGCCGAGCAGAACATTTACCAGAGAGGCTGACAGCCTCTCGTGTTGAATTGTTTTACCGAATAGCAACGATAACAGAGTGGCTGACAACATCTCGTGTTGGATTGTTTGGCCGGACAACAACACTTACCGTGGGGGTATGGGTGGGGGTAGACAGTCAATCGTGTTGGTTTTTTTGGTCGGACAGCAACTCTAACAGAGGGCAGACGGCCTCTCGTGTTGTATTGTTTTGCCGAAGCAACAACAGCAGAGTGGCAGACAGCCTCTCGTGTTGGATTGTTTGGCCGAGCAGCAACTCTAACAGATGGACAAATAGCCGCTCGTTTTGGATTGTTTGGCCGAACAGCGACATTTACAGAGGGCAGACGGTCTTTCATGTTGTATTGTTTGGCCTAACAGCAACACTTACCGAGGGGCAGACAGCACCTCGTGTTGAATTGTTTGGCCAAACAGAAACACTAACAGAGGGGTAAAAAGCTGCTCGTGCTGGATTATTTGGCCGAAGAGCAACTCTATCAGAGGGACATACACCCTGTATTGTTTGGATATTTGGCCGAACAACAACATTAACAGAGGGGCATGCAGCCGCTCCTGTTGGATTGTTTGGACGAACAGCAACATTTACACAGAGAGACAGTCTTTCATGTTGTATTGATTGGCCGAACAGCAACACTGCAGAGGGGCAGACAGCCTCTCGTGTTGAATTGTTTGGCCAAACAGAAACACTAACAGAGGGGCAGAAAGCCGCTCGTGCTGGATTGCTTGGCCGAATAACATAACTTACAGAAGCGCAGTCAACCGCTCATGTTGGATTGTTTGGCCGAACAGCAAGCAAACTAACAGAGGTGCATACGGCCGCTCGCGTTAGATTGTTTGGCAGAACAGCAACACTTACAGGGGTGCAGAGAGCCGCTCGTGTTGTATTGTTTGGCCGAACAACCAAACTTACAGAGGGGCAAACAGCCACTCGTGTTGGATTGTTTGCCCGAAACCAACACTTACAGAGGTACAGACAGCCTCTCGTGTTGCATTGTTTGGCGGAACAGCGACTCTAACAGAGGAGCAGACAGCTGCTCGTGTTGGATTGTTTGGCCGAACAGCAACAATAACAGAGGTTCAGGCAGTCGCTCGTATTTTATTGTTTGACCGAACAACCAAACTTACAGAGGGGCAGACAGCCGCTCGTGTTGGATTGTTTGGCCGAACAGCAGCACTAACAGAGGTGCAGACAGCCGCCCGTGTTGTATTGTTTGACCGAACAAAAAAACTTACAGAGGGGTAGACAGCCACTCCTGTTGGATTGTTTGCAAGAAACCAACACTTACAGAGAGGCAGATAGCCTCTCGTGTTATATTGTTTGGCCGAACAACAACACTAAGAGAAAGGTAGACAGCCTCTCCTGTTGGATTGTTTTGCCGAAAAGCAACAATTACAGAGGGGCTGACAGCCGCTCGTGTTGGACTGTTTGGCCGAACAGCCACAAGTCATTAAGTACTTTCTTTGTGTTTTTCTAGGCTTTTGTTATTAATATTATATAAACATGATCATTTATGTGTTTTACTTATATTGCCTGTTAATGCTGAGTTGTTTGTTAGAGATTATAAACTGGCGGGGATATATTTATTTACACTGTCCCGTTTATTGTGATGACATTAGGGTAAGAGTGAGGTTTGTTGACCTTTAGAACCCGGTTTAAACACCCAGCGGCCATTTTGCCACTGACCGTTTCAAAGCGGTAGCCCTATTGTCAAGCCTTTATTGTTTGTGATGTCACATGTCCTGCTTTGCATTAACATTGTAATTGTTGTTTTTTAATGCGTGCCTTTGGTTGCATATGTTCTGTGTAAGTTACGTGTCCTTTTCGATTTGTATACCTACTTTTGTTTTAGATTTATTTTCACTATCACTATGTAGTATTGAATATGAACATTAATAATAAATAAAAGGTCTACGTGAATTTATCCATTCTAAGCATGTTCGTAAACAACGTTACCGGTATGTGTTTTAGTGCGTTATAGCATTTGAGCATTAACTCTAAATGGATGTTTGTTTAATATCAATACAATAGTGTCCCTAGTTACTAGAACATTATAAGCAACCATGTATTACTTTTTTTTCAGATTAATGCTTGGTCTTTCCAATTGTAGTCTAAGTAGATTTATATGGCGACAACACGAATTTCCGAACTGCTCTATATAAGGCTTAAAATGGTTTAGTATAAACTTGCATTACGCCGTGTCATCCGCCTGATTAATGGTAATCTAAACAAATAATTATACTCAGGGGAGGGCCTTGAGAGGGACTTGACTATGTATTTTAATTGTACTTTTTCCTTTGCCCTGACTGTTTTAAATACATCAGTTAAACGTGTAATGTAACTCTGTACAATTAAAACAAGAAATTAGTTTATTTGGATATAAATGCGAGATTAGTCAGGACTTTTAACAATAATAATTGCATGGATAATATTCAAGATTATGTTTTTTACAAACAATCAAATATGGAAATAGATATTCATTTGTGTCGTATTTGGCCGAAAGGCAACACTAACATAGGGACAGATAGCAGCTCGTGTTGGAATGTTTGGCCGAAAAGCAACACTAAAAAAGGCACAGACAGCCGCTCGTGTTGGTTTGATTGACTGAACAACAACACTAACATAGGGGCAGACAGCCGCTCGTACTGGATTGTTTGGCCGAAAAATAAAACTAAAAGAAAGGGCAGTCAACTACTCGTGTTGGATTGTTTGGCCGAACAACAACAATAACAGAGTGGCGGACTGACTCTCGTATTGAATAATATAATGTTATGTCATTGGTTAGGTCTTTATGGAGTTTAGACACCCCAGGTCTAGGCAACGGGCATAAGCCAGAATGATAATACAATTACCAAATGAATGGTATTCCATTCATTCACCCCGTAATAGGTTTGTTAGGGTCAGGATGGGCCATCTCCCAACAAACTTTATATATATGTTTGTAATATGCATCATATTTATCATGTTTATATATAAACAGTTTACACAAATGCATTTCATGATTAGAAGCTGTATAAATGGGGAGTTTTTTTATTATCTTTATACATGTTATAATTTTAAAAGAAGATTTAAAATACACTTTTCTGAAAGAGGGACTCTGCAATCCGAGGATCTTTTAAAAGTTTTATTTGCAAATAAACCAGATTGATGTGCGTCCCTCTTACTCTTGAAAGCATAAAATATTTACAATTACCAAGATATTTATTTTGCTACTTTAATACGCCTTCATTGATAATTGTAATTATGTTTTTTTTTGTTTTGTTTTTTTCAAAACCCAGCATATATATTTTACCTAAAGAATTGTTTAACGTAGATAAATGCTATGATGTTATATATCAAGTACGGATGTTTCAGTTTTTATACAACTCCACATACTGTCTCTGCTGAGTTTTACTATAGTTGATTGTATGAAAAAAAATGCTGTTATCCAAAAAGATATAGAAAGAAAAGACAATATCTATCTATGGAGGTGCGACTCTTCATTATTCAGTGGGAACAGCGGTGAACATAATTTAACAGACATAACTACTTATTTCTTGGGAGCTTTTTTTTTCTGTATCAAAGATAAGAAGACGAAAGCAAGATAGATGTGTTGCACAGAGTAACTTAAAATTTAAGACAAGAAACTAATTAAGTTGGGATTTATGGGCCAACCAAGGTTTTTCAAATTTATGAAATGCAATACTTTTAACATCATTTATTTTTTCGGTTTGATATACATGTCAATATATGTATTAAATTTGTGGTTTGAAATTTATGAACAGTGGTAATCTTTCATCTAACTTGCATTTATATATGAAGTATTTTGCATGCAAAATTAATTTATTTAAAATAATGTCATCTTGACTAGACCCAAATATGATTTCTTTTGTAGTCCATTCCGGTTGGATTATTATATTATTGTCATTACATATAATCTTAAAAATATCCCAAAATGTTTTGCTATATTTACATTCCCAAAATAAAAGTGTAGACTAGTGGTTTCTGGAGACTCTGTGCAGAAGCTATAGGAATTATCATTTTTATGTTCATTTTTGTCAAAAGAATGTTTGTAGCAGTAATTATGTGGTCTATTTTTGAATGAAACCATTGTAACCTGGTGTATTTTGAATATGTCATTCCCATCCCTGTCTATATTTCCCTGTAAACAAAAAGCAATTTATTTTTAATAAACGATTACGGTTAGTACTGTACCATACACAAATAAAGTAGAAATTACTGGCACTAATTAAGGAACTTAGGAAGGTATGTGAATGCACCGGGTTGCTTTATTGCAGTTATTTTGACACATATTATTAAAAACTAACTTTGTTTGCGAGTTTGTATTTTGTTTGGCACATTTGGTAACACGCTTAATTATATAACTTTTGTGGCCTGACGGTGACGATTAAAGCTGAGTAGGCAGATGTTGTTTGCAATTACTATAAAGGGAAACTTTTGAAAACACATTCATGAATGTTGATGTAGTTCAGAACTAATATGTCTTGAACATCATCATATAGTCTACATTTGCTTTTTATGAAAGTATATTATAGAATATAATAGTATTATTTGAATAAATATAACCAAATGATGTTATTTTTTCCATCTGATTTCCACAGTATAACGGTTGTACAGTGTAATGTTACAGCTTTTTACAATAACCGAACATTAGAATAATATTGAAGTTGGCGCGTTGCGCCTAAAAAATGTTGGTATGTTCACAAAGGCTTGATTTTGGGGCAAGTGACTTTTAAATTTGGGGCAAATGACATTTTGGACAGGGCAAGTGGATTTTCAAAATATTTCCAGAGCCCTGGTAGTGGTTTCTGGAGACTCTGTGCAGAAGCTACAGGAATTATCATTTTTATGTTCATTTTTGTCAAAAGAATGTTTGTAGCAGTAATTATGTGGTCTATTTTTGAATGAAACCTTTGTAACCTGGTGTATTTTGAATATGTCATTCCCATCCCTGTCTATATTTTAACCATATTGCTCCCATTTCGCTAAAGATGTTGTATGTACATTTGATTTATTAAGTATAGCATAAATGGGACGACATCCTTTCTGTGCGCTTGTTATTAGGGACAATATTGATGGGCAAATTGGATTTTCTAAATTAATGGCAAGATGAGAAAAATTTTGTTTTTGAAGGTAGTCCCGTATTGCCGCAGTCATATACCTTCATATTATATGTGACTGTACAGCAAACTTTCGATAAATAGTGTAAAGGAGTGATGATTACTATTGTTATTCATTATATCATTAATAAATAAAATAACTTTATCATACCATCTTTTATAAAAATGCACATGATCTTTTAATCTTAATGTTATCATTGAACCATAACGGCTGTGTTAAGAAATCTTTCCATGACAATGACATTTTAACATCTAGTAAAAATGAGATATAGGGTCCTATAGAAACCACAGCGTCCGAACGCAATGGCATCATAGGTCCGCACTGCACTGCAAACAAGGACTTGAAAATACAATGCAGGAGACAAAAAACAACAGAAAGGGTGCTGAAGACAGGTTTACCGACTTTGAACGGTCAGTAGGCAATAAGGCCTACTGGTTAGCTTAAATCGATTTTATTTGCGCACAATCCTCGCTATTATCCTGTCTTCAGCGCCCAAATAGACAAGACAGTGTAAATAAAACTACATGGAACCATGGAACAAAAAACAACAGAAAGGGTGGTGAAGACATGGTTACCGACTTGAAACGGTCAGTAGGCAATAAGGCCTACTGGTTAGCTTGAATCGATTTTATATGCGCACATTCAATACTTGTGTAAACATCCTTCCAGAAAGGATTGCCTGCTCCTTGCAAGTTTTTCTTTACATAATCAGTACCGAAAAATAGCATATAGTTAATGGGTACATATGTTTATGGATTTCCATACATTTTTTGTTACCAATCAAAAGTCTTCTAGTCCATGTTATTGAACTGTTTAATATTGATCATTCTAAGTCCAACATAATCATAATCCTGAATTACAAATATATCTTTATTTTGTCAGGGTGTTTATTTCAGAGGAAACTAAAACACATTGTTTTTGCAACAGTGACCTGGTCCTCAGGTGGATTAGGTAATGATGTTACCAAGTGATTTAACTTTGGTGGTACTTAGCTTTTTATAACATTGATTTTTCCAAAAGGCGCGAGTATTCTTTTTGACCAGTAATGATTTAATTTCGTTTATTTTCTTATCATAAGTTAAGACAATCACACTCCTTAAATTTGTTGACATTGTTATTCCTAAGATCAAAAATTCACCCTGATCACATTTAAGATCTGTATCTGTACATAATTTTATATTTGAACCTTTATATTTTCCAAACCATAAAACTCGGTCTATCAACATTAATATTAAGACCTGAATATCTCTATAGAATTTTAAAACCATCAGAACATGTTTCAGAGATTTTTCGGTGCCGTCTAATTATAAGAGAGGTGTCATCGGAATATTGAGAAATTACATATTCAGTATCTCCTACCTTAACTCCTTTAAAATCGTTATTTGTCATGACCAGTACAGACAATATTTCGACACACAGAATAAAAACATATGGAGAGATCGGTAGGCTGTCTCGGTAAATAGAACACAGCTCTGACAGATGGCCATTAACTAAAATGCAAGATTTAATGTTTGAGTAAAAGTCTTTTATCCACTTTCTTATATGTTGTACAAACTGAAAAAAGTTAAAACCTCATCCGTAAAAGACCAGGAGAGAGAGGACACAATTTGCTTTCCTCTTTAGTTGTACGATGACCGGAGAGAGTTTGGACACTATGATGACGTTAACCTAAATCATGGTAACATGTGGTGTCTGTCGCTTACTTCGTGGCTTTCTCGGCTTTCGTGTTTTCATATACATATAAAATACAAGGTACCGTTCATTAGGAAGAACGGTGCTTGTCAAGTAAACGTCATAGGTGCAGAATGTTTTATTCTTTTATCAGTGTTTATTTTCCCCTTGTTATGGCACCTCCTTATGCGATCGTATTGGAGACAATCGGAGTGCTTTCAACATAGACAATATGTCACAAAATATATTTCTCTAAATGATATTTGACCGATACGTGTCCCAATGTCTCTACTTGAACTACAGTTATGCGCCTCAAAAGGTCAGGCGAGGGTGTCATAGTGGACATTGTAAGACACTCATCTTATCAGAAACGGTATAGCTATCTGTGCGCAGAATATGCAACTCCACACATATTGTCTGCAAACATTAGAAAATTAAAACGTCCAAAAAATGCAATAAAAGCGAGAGAGGGGAAATGTATAAAGGAATGTATTTTCCATGAAATTTCGTTATTTTTCAGTCACGCCTCTAGCTCAACATATCAGCGTCAAAATAGATATTTAGGAACCATGATTAACGCTCTAGGATTAAAAAAATCCTGGAGTCATGGCCCCAGTCTCCCTTAACGTAAATGTCTCTAGTGTACTACTTAAACAAAGGATTAGGATCTTCTTATATGACTACCATATATCATACATTTAGATAAGTACAGTTTCATTTCAATTGCCTA
Organism: Cyrtodaria siliqua; assembly: GCA_037043455.1. Classification (NCBI taxonomy): domain Eukaryota; kingdom Metazoa; phylum Mollusca; class Bivalvia; order Adapedonta; family Hiatellidae; genus Cyrtodaria; species Cyrtodaria siliqua. The sequence goes on along the minus strand of JAWPHD010000055.1, from coordinate 401,527 downwards.
TTGTTTGACTCTTTATTTCGCATCGTATTCGTATCGTAACGTAGCGAAACGTATGGCATTCGTATCGTAGCGAAACGTGTTAAATTCGTGTCGTATCAAAACGTATTCTTTCTAATCGTATCTGATATGAAATTCATCATCTCTGTATTCTACATCGCTTGGTGTTACCCTCATGTATACAATGCTATATAAGTGTGCATTTTTATTGGTTTAGCCGTCAAGTTGTTTCTTTTAATAGCACATTTATAAAAATCTCGGTCGTGGACAATTAATTTTAAGCCAGACTGTTTTGATTGACAACCAGTGTTTATATAATATTCTAGTAATTTATTAATTATTGTTTACATCATGTAATACATTATATGACTCACTGAAGGTTATTGGAATATTCTAAAACTTCAATAACCTTCTATGGGGCATCATATGACAGTTGAAATTATTTAAAAATAGTACTGACTATAATATCTGTTATATTCAACGGTTATTGGAGGACAAACAATTTGCGTTTTGAACTTAAGGAGTAAATTTCACGGTGCTGTTGTTCGTACATGTACACCGGCATCTTGATTTTACAAAGAGGTAAGTTGTGCTTTGAGCTTACTCTGAACAACTTAAATTTATTGAAATCATACTCGCAGGATCTATAAATTCTTTTTGTGATATTCCTGTTGCTTATGATTTATTTTCGATTAGGTTGTATTCGTTTCATTTTAGTCATACAGTGTATACGTTGTTGCTACATGTAAATAAAGTTTTCTATTTCACTTTACTTGCTCGGCCATTTTTGATTCTCGTCCGAACAATTTTTCTTTCAATTAACATAAGCTTTATTTCGTCTCATTCTTTGTTTCTATTCTGTGAGATTCCTTTGCTAATTGATATAACTATAAATAAATAACAAAGTTGTGGTAAATTATTTAAATAATATTCCCGAAATGTGGGGTTTCCCACGCGATTAAATTTTGCACTAAATAACCTATTCGATGTGTTCTCATCGTGTGTGGTTTATCAGTGAAGTCATGCCAGGGACTAGGTAAGCGTTGATTAATATTACTCTCAGATTGCGTGGTTTATGTGTGGCGTCGTCGTTGTCGAATTTAAATGGAGTCTAAACGTTGGAAACTTCGTTTTTTGCTTTGTTTGTTTAGCGAGGTTTTGAGCGAAGCTAGTCCACCTGCTACACCTCAATTCCAAAATGGAATGTCCCTTTACTTTAGAATGAACTGTTCACTGGTTAGCTTGAAGCAGGTCGGGATATACTGCACTTATGTTCGCGGTAACTGGGTCAGTAGTTGATAATATGCTAACTTAGAACAATCAGTGGTATTTGCGTGTGTTTTAAGGTACATTCTAACTGAAAATGTTTAGGGCATAATGTCTATTGCAAGCTTAATGCGTCTGTGTGCATTTTGACTGAGGTTGTTTGGGGGTGTTGTCGTGATCAATGGGCATATGAACAAACAAAAAAAATAGAAGAAAAAAGACAAAACAAATTAATAAATAATTGTATAATGATAGTGGGGTAATAAAAATAATGAATAAATATATATATAATAATAATCGTAATAATTATAAATATATAAAAAAAAAATATTCCAAGAAGGTATTAATATTTCGAATAGGATTTTATTTTCAAAGTTTATACAATGTACGTCGATTTTGTTTTCATAATCACACTGGATAATGCGTCGCGGAAAGCGAGCAAGTTCGATGGTGCGAGCCAGCTATGCCGGGAAAAGTCAGCGGTTGCAGGTACTGTCTCCCGGTGTAAAGACATATCGTTCAGCAAGTCAGTGATATCACAGATCGTTGAGTGTCTCGTTTGATTGCAGAGGAGGCCGTAAAAAGACGTTAGGCAGCTAGAGGAACAGATGTTGCACTGCCTACGGAAACAGGAGTGTATTTATACACGTTATTATGTGTTTAAAGTCAGTGGGTTTTAAGTCAGTTGGGACATAAATAATACTAATAATAATAAAAAAAAATTTGCTAGATATGTTTTTTATGGGATGATGTTTTACACCACTTCCTGCTGTTGTTGTATAATGCAAAAATCTCCAAATATCATATTTTACACCAGGAGTCTGCAAATGCAAATTGCATGTTTACTGGAGATGTTGGTAGGTGATGTATGGCTGTAGATTGTTAACACCTTTCCTTTTTGTTACACATTGGTTCTGCAAACAGTTCACACTAGGAAGTTTAAACACTAGGAAGTTTAAAATAGTCTCCAAGTAATCATTATCCTGTTTGTAATGTATGCTACAGTGCTTAGACTACATTTTCAATTCAGTGAATCAATTTGCAAAAAACAGTGAAAACACTAATAATATTTATTAATTATTGAGTCCGTCATGAGGCAATTGTAAATAACAGTGAGTCACATTTGAAAAATATGATTATTTGACTCACGGACTCAGGTAAATGAATAGCTGATTGATATTTTAACATACTTCTGTCTTAAATATTAAGCAAGTAGGATAAGGTTTTGCAGGTTAAAAAAGAAATAATAAAAAAAATAAAAAAATATAAAAATGTTTATCTCGTGTCCTGCAGAAAAAACACCATTTTGTTTTCAAGGCAAACAGAGATGGTGAATTTTTAGAAAATATGTATGCTTTGGATAACCTTGTGTCCCTTTAATATACTTTTGTTTTTCAACAGAGCTAAATATAATCTCATTATCACCATATGTACTGCATATATTATTTAAGAATTTTTATGAAAACCAGTTTTATAAGAATACTTTCTTGGACACCATCTAGTTGATGGAGAAATGTTTATCTAGCCATAATGTTAGCCTGTTATAATCAGCGTTGTTCTAGCTTCTGCTGCTATTATTTAACTACAAGGCTGTTCGTGTAATTGTGTTTTATGATGCTATCCATGCAATTGGAGTGTTTAGGCAATATGTTTTCTTACTGCTGATAAGCACATCTCACTAGTTGTTGATTTCAGCTAATTTTACCTTGCTTGGCTGTTGCTACTAATAAAATGTGTTGGTCTGACAATGGAGGCAATGAATTTTCATGACCCAGAGCGGTAGGTGACGTCATACCGTCCGAGCGTGCGTCTAAGATAGTCCGGAAGTATTGTGTCGGATATGGCATTATTTTAATTTTAATTAATACTTATTAACGGTTTAAAATTATTCATGCCTCATTGTACTTGCCTTTCTTTTAAATTGACTGTATATAAAACATTCCAGGCTTTCCGTCTAGCGGTCAACTTGACATTTATTCAGTTTGCGTACAATAATGTTTTCATTACAGTGGCTGTTATTTTTATACTGATGCTGTTGCTGATGCTGCCTAATTTTAATTGGATCTCCATCACATCTTTCCAGGCTTATTTTGTTTCATTCTCTAGGACATTTTGCTTTATATTTCAGTTCGTGTAACCATCAAGTTGACTTAACACCAGCCAAAAGTTTTTATGTTGGTATCGGCTGCAGTGTTTGGAACAGGTCATAGAGTCCTCCAGTGTTGGTATTGTATGTAAAGTTCCACTTTTTACCTGTTATACAAGATAAACCTGCGCCACATAGCAGCTATGTGAATTTCAAAACTATCTAGTGTAGAGTTTGGGAATATAACCCTACAATTGTTTAATACATTCATATTTAATGCATCACATTATCAGCGGTGTACATATTCAAGACATGGAATAAAGTTACATACTTATCATAATGCCTCATTTTAAGGCTATTCCAATTGATCATTGGTTTATTGTTGGGCCAATCTATTAGATCGATGAGGTTTCAATTATCCACACCAGGTTGATGTTTTATTTATCCTCCACCATGTATTTTTGCCAAGGGTTCATTGAAGTTTAGTTATCTGTTCCTTTTCGGCTTGTCCCTAGTCAATCCACATCACTTTAAACCAGTTATGTGCATGGTCACTAAATTATAAAACCACTTCTGTGCTGTGTCTATTCAAAATAACAACTTCTCTGCAGGGTTCTACACTGCAGTGTGTGCGTGTGTGTGTGTGTAGCTCTGGGGTTTATAGTCAATAGTCATAGTCAAAGTTATATAAACAACAGGGCGTCCAAAAGGTATATGCACAATAGAACCGGGGCAGGTTGCAAATTGTATTTTAATAACACATTTCCTCCAAGTCAACAACACATCTTAGTTATGACCCTATCATTTTGCAACGTACTGCATGCTTGGTGGTGGACCCTTTTACAGTTCGCCACTATGCTTTCTTCTTTATTTGTACGATGACCGAAAGGCTGTGGACCCTATGATGACGCCTACCTTAAGCCCATTGGGACGGTGGCGTTTGATGTTTGTACATGATCTTTCTTGTCGTGCCCTAAATGGTTTATTCTCTTACTGCTCTGGCTTCTGCCAAGTAAATGAGTACCTTCATTGTGGCTTTCTAGGCTATCGTTCTTTTGTAAAATATTTACACGAGCATATTTGTGTTTTACTTATATTGCCTATAGATGCTGCCTTGATGGTTAGAGATTAGATCATGGCGGGGATTTCTTTATTTACACTGTCTTGTTTTAATGGGATGACAGTAGGGTAAGTGTGAGGTTTGGTGCACCCTAGAACCGGGTTAAACCCCCAGTGGCCTACTTTTCCACTGACCGTTCCCAGGCGGTAGCCCTATTGTCAACCCTTTTGTGTTTGTGATGTCATTTGCATTTATCATTGCTTTTGCCTTCTTGTTTGTCTGTTTGCCTGTTTGTTTTTGTGTTTTGTGGTTGACTGTCCTCCTTGAATGCTACTTTCCCTGTCCGATCTTTTTATATTTCTTTTGTTAGGTTGTCATACAAGAAGGTGATAAATGAGATAAATGCCATTCCAATAGTCAGCATCACGATGACATCTTTATGTATTAGTTAAAGGGAGTTTACACAGTTGTGTGGCTAACCTTTGTAATGCGGGCTAGTTTACTTGAAAAGGATACATGTTCTTCGTGTATTGTTGTCGGAGTGTTAGATGGTTTAGCCTTTAGATAGTTGTAGATCGTTATACAAGTACTTGGTATTTCTATTGTGGCTGTTAAAACAGTGGAGCACCGACATAAATTGAGCTTGTAGCCGATAAACAGTCATGTACCGATTGATTGACTTACTGTTCATCAATTACTTAAGCGCCTGATGATGATGATTGATTACAAAAGTCTAAAATCGATCGTAGGTCAAAGGTAAAAATGCAGATAAAGTCATGTTTAAATAGAAATAAACGTGATTATCCAGGAGACAAAAGTTAATACACTTGGGAAAATGTATATCAGTTGTTTGCTGACTGAAATGAAAATAACCAGTAGGAAAGATACATGCTTTATCAGAAATCATTCAGAGTTCTAAGTCTGCAACTGAGTAACATTTGTCATGTAAGTCAGTTTGTTTTTCGAGACACACATTACAGTTAAATCATCCTCCAACCTTTACATACTCTATACTTTTCTGACATTTATTTATTTTGCCAATGTCTGATGCGTCAACTTATGTGGTCGTAGAGAAATGATTGAGGGAAATACCCATTAAAAGTTTTTAGATGTGGTCGTTGTTTGGTCTTAAATACTTCCTTGGCTTTCATGGCGTTATTCTATCAATCCTGTAGCAAGGACAGGGGACAGAAAGCGGCTAAACAGTTATGCTGCTAAGGCGATAATAGATATTGGGGGCCTTTATGTGCTACACCCAGACATTCAGGCTGATGATACCTGTCTTGAACAGGATGGTGTTCATTTATCAGCTGTGGGGAACACCTTGTTTCTTAAACCAGTTATCATACCCAAATATTCCGGCTGATGATACCTGTCTTGAACAGGATGGTGTTCATTTATCAAATGTGAGGAACAACTTGTTTCTTAACCAGTAAGCGGATGGATTGTAATGTTTCATTGAAAGTAGGCAGTGATGAGGAAATATGAAATATATACTTTTTTGGCACCGTTTCTGTTTTGGGCGTGGCATTCCGATATTTTGTTTTTGATACGCACTCTTCGCTGCTGTCAAAAATGTTTCCCCTATTTTTGGCGGTGGATGGGAGCCTGGACACTCTATGACTTGGAGTGTCCGGGCGCCCATCCATATGGCGGGCAGCGAAGGTGTGAAAGGAAGGACATATAAGTTTCAGTTTAACTTTATTCAGCTCCTGTATAACCAGAGACTGAATTGTAATCTAAACATAAATTATATACACATTTGCTGTCCGTACGAATTGATAAAAAAACAATTGAATTGATTGAATTCGGTTCACTTGTAATTATGCTTGAATATCAACCAGGCTTTCAACACTTGCTTAAATGCTTATCAGAAAAGTTGCTTTCATAATCATGATAATGAACATTTAATTTGTTGCACATGTATTTATGTCCTTAATATTGTAATATTCAGTCTGCTGTATTGCTTAATGCTTTCTGCTGTAAGGACTTGCCATAATGATATTGTGTGCTTACTGGCAGCCCAATTGTTAAACCCCATGCTTGGGGCTTGTTTTTCAATCCATGCCACTTCCAATATTTGCCAAATCTATTAAAGTTTAAAAAATATTTTGATGTGTCGTTATTACCGTGCTCTCCAATAATACTGACTATAATATCTGGTATAGTCAACGGTTATTGGAGGACACAAAATCAGCGTGTTGAACTTATGGAGTAAATGTCACGGTGCAGTTGTTCGTACATGTACACCGGCATTTTGGTTTTACAAAGAGGTAAGATGTGCTTTGAGCTTACTGTTAACAACTTAAATTCCCTCCCTTCCAGCCCACAGGATCATTGATTGACATCGATAATAGTGTAATCAAGTTCAATAAGTACAATAAGTTCATTTAAGTTGTATAAGTACAATAAGTTCATTTAAATTATTTGTCAATACTTCTATTCAAAAGATAGTATTTTATGTTGCAAGATCATGTTGCTTTCTCTTGGTTATATATTTTCAGTTGATGTCTTCCTCTGGATCCACTTACGTAGTCAAACATTACTGGTGTGGCATGGACATTAAGGGCACTTACATACTTGCTGGAATTTTTGGGATTACAGCTAGTTGATGTGTTTAAATGTTGTAGTGTTTAATTATCGGCGGGCAGCGAAGTTGTATATAAGTTTCAGTTTAACTTTATTCAGCTCCTGTAGACCCAGAGACTGATTGGTAATCTAAACATAAATTATATAAAAATTTGCTGTCGATACGAATTGATAAAAAACATTTGAATTGATTGAATTCGGTGCATTTGTAATTATGCTTGAATATCAACCATGCTTTCAACACTTGCTTAAATGCTTATCAGGAAAGTTGCTTTCATAATCATGATAATGAACATTTAATTTGGTGCACATAATTGTGTCCTTAATATTGTAATATTCAATCTGCTTTATTGCATAATGCTTTCTGCTGTAAGGGCTTGCCATAATGGTATTTCGTGATTACCGGCAGCTCAATTGTTAAACCTCATGCTTGGGGCTTGATTTTCAATCCATGCCACGCCCAATATTTGCCAAACCTATAAAAGTTTAAAACATATTTGTATGTGTTGTTATAATTATTACAGCGCTCTCCAATAACGTGTTTATCTTACTGGAATACATGTTCTAGGAATTTCTATGACAGTATTAATACAGCCTTTTGGAGTTGTTGTTTAGTTTCAATATTCAGTATTTAGATTTGAGTATCTGTTTCAGTATTTTAATTGAGAATTTGCAAAATATTGGATGCTGTTAAAAATATATGGTGAGAGGATAAAAATGGTTGTGCTCATCTATAATAAAAGTGACATTTGATTATTTGGACTATTCTGATTTAATAAACCAGGAAATACTTGAAGTGAAATTGGATTAAAGTGACACTTGACAATTTTGATTGATTGTGCCAATGTTAAATAAATTAAGCTTGATACAAAAGGAAGCGACCACTCGCAACGTACATATAACTCGCAATATAGCATCGCTATCTTCAGCAATATGGACGATGGGTAGCTTTTGAATATCGTCGACCTACATTCATTCGTTTTTTGTATTAAACGACCTTAAACAGTACAACACAATATCCCTCGTCATTTGTTAGCTGCTGAGTTATTAAGCGAAGTCATAATCCCTACTCAGTCTCCTTCCTCCTTTCTTTATGTATGTTTTTCGTTAATGGAAACAAATACTACACTATTCTACAAACCTTATTAAGTTTTACTTCATCGTTTTACTTTTATCGCATATTGATGCTGCATAGTTTGTTATATGATAATGTCTGGCAGTGATTTAGATACGCAGGAATCGAAGTTATATAAAATAAAGTATATAACACGGTGGTAGACAAATAATGTTCACGTAATTGTTCGGAAAGAAAAGAAAATAAACACCATCTTCGTTTTGAGAGGCTTGTTTAAACCCCACTGACCGTTCAACACATTACCTCAGTTGTGAATCATTTTAAGTTTGTTGTGTCGTATATTTTAATTATATAAGTTATCTTTGAATGCTTTGAATGCGAGCTATAAGTGCACCGAGTTCAGTTGAAGCTACATTACCTTTTTCGACATTTATATATATCTTTAAGATTAGACAAATTACTATATACTAAATGTATATAAATAGGTGTGACAACGCTTTTTGTCCCCATGCGCTTTTTGTCATCATTTTTGTTCTTATTTTTATTTTTTTGTTCGCACGGCGATTTTTGTTTACAAACAAAGACGTATTTTATCCGCTCGTATCGCCGCCGTGCTTTCTGTCTACTAATCATTTTCTCTGAAATGGCGCTTTCTGGCCGGACGGCACTTTCTGTCAGCTCAAATTGACCCTTTTTTGCCGCACGGTGCGTTTTGTCCTAACAAATTGACGTCAGTGTTTGCAGACAAAAAGGGTCCTGTGAGCATAAAGCGTCAATTTAACCAAAATAAATAACTCTGGACAAAAAAATGCCGTTCGGACAAAATGCACCGTCACAATAGGCACCAAAACAGGGTATACCGCGTTTGTTTGTCAATGTACCTACTGAATAAAGTGCATACAATAAAAATACACATCACCTAACATCTTTAATTCTAGTTATTGACTCATTTACCTGATATCCTTTCCGCTGAAATATCTGTCACAGTATACGTGTATTGAATATAAAATACATACTTTAATTCAGATTCGGACATCAACTACATATAAATACATGTATATTGCCATTGCTGAATCGAGTGTCCGGTATTTAATCAGACCTGGATCAAATTGTCACATCAATGCGGAGGGAAAAGTACATATTCATTCTAGACAAAGCCTATTTAATTAGGCAATCTTATCAAGTATACGTGCATCTTAATATCGTTACTGTTTCCACAGATGGCATATATACGCTGGTAGTTCTGTGTCGAATTTGGTTCATAGTTGACAAAACAGGCGGAAAACGTCTTCTTGAGTTCGAAGGGATCATATTGTAATTATTAAATTCCGACGCTTGCACCGAATAGAAATATGGGCCGTATGAGTTCACCTTTTCGGAATATACATCTAGTGTTATTATTGTTTACATATTTTTTTTATTGTGGTATGTATTCACTCATTTATTAATTCGGAGCAACATTATTCGTATCTGTACAAAGTCGGATTCGAAAAAAATCTTCTCCACTCGATTAATAGTGATCGCGGGTCATGAAATCTCTGAAATGCCGCTTCTACAGCGTAGTAATACAATTTGTAAATTCTGTAGTTATAACATTTTGACGAAGACTTTCTTTAAGATTGTCTCCATTAGGTGACAGATGTTCCATTTTCCCGCTGATATCGCAAATATTTACCTCTATTCTTTTTTGCTGAAAAATTACTTTTGCTCGGAAGCATTGGTCCTTTCGACATTAATATGCAAATGAGCTACTTTATCCCAGGTTTGCAAAGGTGGAAGTACGGGATCCAAACGGGGTTTATAATATTTCGAGATAAAATATATCATCTTGTTTCTTGTCTTAGTAGAAAAAAAGTATAGGCCCAAACATCACATTCTTCAATTTTCTTAACATTTCCCACAGCTTATTTACGATTTAGATGGTATTTGTCTGATCCGGATAATTATTTCTTCTCTACACAAGTCCAGGGCCCCTATGAATATGCATACAGTGATACCGATTTTATGCGAATGAACATCCAATCAAAATGACAGCTGACTGTTAGCGTAGTGATACATTACGTCAGTGAGGATCTGTTGCGGCTTCTGGCGTGCTCGAATTTTGTCTCCTGCTAAGTCCAAAAATGGAAAACATGCAAACAAATTGTTTGCGAATAATCCAAAAGCATAAACATATATAGTTAATGGCGCGTTTTCATTGCTCGTCGGTATACTTTAAACCTTTGTTATCTTTCCAGGAATAGCTCTATAACTTTGATTTTCTCCGGTACATTTAGTTTAAAGGGACACATGGCAATCTTGAGTTTCATTCAAACATTAAAATTTGCTCCTCAATTTACTTATCCTGCGTCATTTTGACTTTAAAACTGCTTGCATATGATTAAATAAAAAATTGAGATTTCAATTTTCTTCACTATTTCACCAAATTTTTAAATATATTATTGATGCACTATTATAAAAAGTTAGTAATAAGTAAAAATAATTTGCTTTCAACTATTCTAACAACTACTATTAATGATTGAACAAATGCAAGCGAAGAGAAAAACTAACGGGACGCCGTGAGTTTTTAAAAAATCAAGATTGCCGTGTGTCCCTTTAAGCTTATTTATTTTACATGGATTGTAACGAAAATTCTATCAAATCACTCTCGATGTTCCTGGGTAGACACAGTACTAAGCAAATGCAGATATAGGGTCTTGCTGAGGGACACAATGCATACGGGCATGGCGGTGATCGAACCCAGATTTGTTTTATTAGTTGCCAGTGACCTTGATACGACGATCTTATACGATGTTGTATACATTCGAAAAATGTTGTCTTAAGACAATTCCTATCAACAAAACACGATTAATAGAAACCCAATTCTTTTCAATAATTTGTCATGAGATAAAACTGGAGTTTCTCACGTAAAACTGTAACAACATATTAGTTAATGTTACAACAATATTTTCACTACATTCTGTTGCTCAATTAGGAAAACAGCCTTGTCGCCATATGCTGTTCATCATGTTGCGCAGTTCAAGGCAAACTAACGTCGAGCATGTAATAAAATATCATAATTTACTGAAAAACAAGGTCGTTTCTGGAATTTAAAAAAAAGTATGACCTTCGTGAAAGACATGAAATAAATATTTGAAAAGTGTAGAGAATTTAGATTGATGTATATATTTTATTTTATTTTTAAATGGTTAATGTACAATAACTTAAAGATAAACTTATGAATGTATGTATACGCTTACAGCTCACGAATTATTCCTGTTGTATACGAGATCCATCAATATGAAGGCAATACTTGGCAGGCGACCAGTTTTATTCTGTAAAATAACATTTTGGTTAACACGAAATAAAAATAAAGTGTTGGGACTCTAGAACAAGAGAACACCATTTTTTGTTTTGTTTATTTACACCAGTTCTGTAATTTGTTCCAAATCTGTAATGTTTGTATTATTGTAAGGTTTGTAATTAACGTTTTCAATTCAATAGTGGAAAAAAAGAGATCATCACATGGTAGAAAATACGTATTTCTTATTATTTTGGTATTAGTAATATATATTAGCTGGAAAAACATAGGTAGAAACAAACACAGTTAATGGTGTCTATGCCGTATTTGTTCAGCTAACGACAAACGTAGAAGCGACTTTGAAAAACAAACGCTTCCAGACAATATAGATTGATTGTTATTATGCCCCCTTTACACAGAAGGAGATCGTTGAGCCGTACAAAATTGGCCCGATCTCTCTACGATCTCCTAAAACCTCAAACAGTCGCTTCTGTGTTCATTGAGTGATCAAAAATTCAATTTTCGGCAAATTTAATGGCGATCTCTAGAGATCATTGAGCGACCTTGGCGATCATTGAGCGCTCATTGAAAGATCGCTGAGAGATCATTGGGAGACCGATGAGATCGTTGAGCGCTCCTTGAGCGTTCGTTGAGAGATCGCTTACCTTGGTGATCGATCTCCTCATAGTTTTGGACTGGGTCAAAACTATGAGGAGACCGTGGCGACCGTAGAGATCACTGGTGGATCATTGAGAGATCATTGCGATATGTTGGAGATCACTGGGCGTTCATTGAAAGTTCGTCCAGAGATATGGCCAATGTTTGATCGCTCAACGATCGCCACCTCTGTGTAAAGGGGGTATAAACACGGTGGCCAACGTACGTCATAGTCACGTGGTATGTACGCTATGGAACACGGAAAAAGGTAAGCAATATCTGTCGACTCGATTTACTATTTGAATGATATCTCCTGTCATAATGAACCGAATTTATTTCGTTAACTTGCACATTCCCCTACTGAGGGTCAACAATCCTCGGCATGTGTTATCTCTGGATAATTTCTAGCCGACCTTTAGATTATATCGATTTAATCATTTTTTCCGGGGGGTATGGAACACGCTATACTTCGAATTATAAACAGAAATGACCAAATATACGATTTTCTACATTTCATATAGTTTCAAGATCACGAATACATACCTTATCAACTGAAATGACTTTCACAATTGTTTTTTTTGCAAACTGATGTTTATTTTGCAGGGAAATAGTGAATTGGCGTAATGCTATGGAACACACAATTATTTCTTATGCTAAGGTACACACACGAAACAGAGATTTGCAGTTTTCGCAATGCATTCTGACTTCGGGATGCATTCATTTTGATTATTTCATAGATCTGTGGTTTCTACTGTTTTAAAACGAAAGGATAGACGTCATTTCACATTTTAATAAACGCGTTCATTTAAAAAACAGTAAATCTCGGAACTACCATAACTGTTATTTTTAATCATTTTTTCTATTTAAACTTCATTTTAGATTTACTATCATATCGGGTGTTAAACAAAATCTTAAATAATCACAAGCACGTGGTAATACAAGGCACGTGGTAATACAAGGCAGGTCCTCGGACAGGGGATAGAATATTACATGCCTGCCCCATACTGACTGGTTGGTGCAAAGTATGTTTGGCCCTCCCAAAAAGTGTTTGATGTGCCGCTCATAATTCTGCGTCATTCTGGTGTCATACATAGAGGATATTAATTTTGTTGTTTCGGAGTGAATAACATATTTCATTTCTCACTTCGAGATGTTACAAAATCTGTTATTCACAACAAAATAACACATTTCCGTTTTATTTTATGATTTTTCGATCACGTGGGGTTAGTCAGATCCTTTGTTCACGTTTTGTTTTGTAACTTATACAACTTCTATAATACAAGGACACACATACATATAATTATAATTGAGTATAATGACAAATGGCTTTCGCTATATATCGATCACTATATACAGTAAAGACAAACATGGAAAATATACAATGAATCTAGATAGTTATATATAGTTACTTCCTTTGTTTACCTTACGTCATTTACGCTTTTCCGGTATAAATGAAATGAAATGCGAAAGGGTTTAACTAGTTATAGTTATTTTGTCCTTAGTTACGGTATACTTCCGGATTTTTTCAGTAACATTATGGATTCAGTACTCTACCGAGTATAGCCAATTATGCGGAAAGTTGTTATGAGTTAAAAGTACTTTACGGCGCACCATACAGGTGTTGTCAAAAACAGTTCTATTCCAGCGCAAACCTGCAACGACATATGTGCCATCAACACAATGCTATACAATTATACGTATGTATAACGTTCGCTTTACAAGCAGATCTCCACCGACATGAAAGAAGGGAAGCCGGTAAATTAAATTTGAAATGCTCAGTATGCGGTCTGAATGTTGAAAATAAACGTGCATCGAAAGACCATGAATCAATGCACACAGGTCAGGTAAATCCCAAATGAAGTTACATTTTGAAACTCGTAAACTGATATATGCCAAAAGTCCTTTAAAAGCCAACAGAGTTTGAAGATACACAAGCAAACTCACACCATCTCAGGGTCCACGTGCCCAGTATGCAAAAGGCCGTACAGTCGCAGGTACATGCAGGATGAAAATCCACCAACTACCAGGGCTTTATATTTAATTATCAGCCCAGCTTAAACTGAACTATTACTTATATAACTTGCATAATATCCATTACACGCCAAATAATACGCAAACTCTTTTATACAACGGGTGTGTAAATTGAATTAGTATCTTACGTAGTTTGTTTTCTTGTTGAATTGTTATACATGTTTTTACTTTGTCTAGGGTGTGTAATTTCATTTGTGTTTTGTTATCAGAGATTTAATTGTACTAGCTGATTGCTCAGCTCTTAGTTATACATCGCCAAGTTGATATAAGATAGGTACACATATTTGAATATATGTTAAATTGGCGTTCGATACTTTTGTTACAATGTCGGTTGAGAAGGAGGAACCAACTGTAAGGGTTTTATTTTAAATCATGTACACTTATGGTTTGCTGTTTAATTATGTTTAACACACCAAATGTGTTCAATGATGAGATAAGTAGTCTGTGATGATTTAAAATGTGATTAATTCTTTTTATTTGTTCGAGTTATTTCGATTTGAAGTTTATTTGTTTCTTTTTTACCAATTAACACCAAATGTGTTCAATGATGAGATTTATATAAGTAGTCTGTGATAATTTGAAATGTGATTAATTGTTTTGAAGTTTATTTGTTTACTTTTAATAAAACTTAAATTGCAGTTGTTTTTCTTTAATTATTTAAATACTATAATACTACAAAGTCTCATTGTCACAAGTCACTTAAAACTGTCCTATGGAACCTGAATGCTTAATGATCCAAATCCAATGAAACCCCGTACATTATCTAAATACGGCCCTGCACCGACAGTTCTTGCTGTTGTAATGATGTTACATACTGAAACTGTTTTAAACCATTTAGTATCAAATATAACACACGATCTATATATGCATATATATTTATTTTCAATCTAACTAAATTACACATAATACTTATAATATAACCATACATGATCATTTTTTTAATACACTCTGATCGAAATGTACCACTTCCAGATCCCGGGTGAGTCCCATCTTATATTTATTGTTCAGTTAACTCTATCCAACACATAAAGCATATGTATGCCTAATCATCCTGTAAATTTGATGTTATTGTTCTTATGTCAAATGTATTTTTCTCTCCAATATTCTACTCATAGCTTTAATCCCATTCGATCTGTAACTGGTAGTTTGGAATCATTTCTCCTGGCTTTTTCTTAACGTATTCCCAACGAACCCTTCTCAACAACATTTCGTTGGGAGGACATCACCGCTTCCTTCCGTTTCCCTTGTATTCGCCTTCGTTCTATGCTGTCGAAGTGGTGGTTACTATGAAACAATTAATAACTATTTAATATAAGTACTTCCTCAACTAAAACAACAAGTATTAATCGAAGATAATCAAACAATAACAACAGGCTAAAGATGGCCACATTGTTTTCAATTGGTTACACTTATGGTAAATAACAAATGAAAAATCAGAATTCAGTCACAATAGCGCAAACATTGACATTTTTCTGAATCATATAAAGTTTAGTTAAATGTATACATTCAGTTATTGTTATTCTTCTCACCTTGTCCGTATACTATCTATGACCCGTTTCCTGTTAGTATACTTTCTGACATGCATAGTTGGTGTATGGGTTCCTTCGTTTGGCACGTCATCCTCACGGTCTACTAACTTGTAGACCATTGACCTTACCGTTCGATAACAGAACGATCTGAAAACAGGAAACAGGAAATACAAATTCAAACTGACTGACTGCGATACTTAACTGAAAATATAGCATGTTCCGTGTGATTTGTATACCGAATGTCTCAAAAATATTATAATTTGGAAACAACTATGTACAGATGTATGAAATAATCAAAATGAATACATCCCGAAGTCAGAATGTATTGCGAAAACTGCAACTCTCTGTTTTATGTGTGTACCTTAGCATAAGAAATACTGGTGTGTTCCATAGCATTACGCCAATTGACTATTTTCTTGTAAAATAAACATCAATTTGCAAGAAAAACAATTGTGAAAGTCATTTGAGTTGATAAGGTATGTATTCGTGATCTTGAAACTATATGAAATGTAGAAAATCGTATATTTGATAATTTCTGTTTATAATTCGAAGTATAGCGTGTTCCATACCCCCCGGAAAAAATGATTAAATCGATATAATCTAAAGGTTGGCTAGAAATTATCCCGAGATAACACATGCCGAGGATTGTTGACCCTCAGTAGGGGAATGTGCAAGTTAACGAAATAAATTCGGTTCATTATGACAGGAGATATCATTCAAATAGTAAATCGAGTCGACAGATATTGCTTACCTTTTTCCGTGTTCCATAGCGTACATACCACGTGACTATGACGTACGTTGGCCACCGTGATAAAGAGGGTATTATAAAATGTGTCTTATATCGTCTCTTACGCACACTCGGCGAAACACGTGATAGAGTGTGGGTTGAACAGAAAACTGTCTGGTCTATGATGAACACTATATTAATTAATTAATACGTTAAGTTTGGATAGGCATAATTAAAAATACTTTAAAACCATACATTAATTAATTATCATCATCATACTGAGGGATCAGTACAAAACGAGTGTAACTACATATGAATAAAGAAGGAAATACAATAGCATTGCACTAAACCCTCGAATTACGGAACACCACATCATAGTTCACATGTTGTGTTCAGTGTTATAAGCTCTAGGTTTCAATTGAGTACCTTTAATTTTTAAAGAAATGAATACTTTGACTTTTGTATTTTTACTCTTGCTTTAAAATAAAGTTTGATGAACTGTGTGGTCGCGGGGTATGATTTAAAGGCACTTGTATCTGTTTGTTTTAAAATTGTGTTTGTGGTTGACTACGTTATCTGAATGGTACATTTCCTGCTCTATTTTTGTATCTACTTCAAAATGCCCAAGCCATGGGAGAGACGTGTTAAATGTTTTAATGTCTAGTATTATACAAGTAAATTAATTGAATTCTTACTTTTATATTCATTTTAGACAGTTTACGATGTATGTTTATAAAAGTAAGCCGCACGCAACAATTAATACACAATTGTTGGACCCACAAACTCCAGTAACAGTGCATGTTTTGCAAAGGCAGATAACAATTGAATTGAATGTTGTTTAACGGCTCATCAACACAGTATAGGTTATTTAGAGCCGCCCCAGAGAGAGGGGAAGGATACATAGGAATCCGGGATTCGTGCTCTATTCTTATTATCGAATAGATTTCTAGGGTTCTTTAACGTGCTCGGAGGATAGACCGATACACGGGACCGCCCGCTTTACCTCCCCATCCGCCGGAAGAGGCTAAAGTGTCTTGCCCAAGAACACACCGACGAAACTCAGTGGCACCACGGAGGATTGAACCCGGAGCCTCCGGTTACAAATCCGCCGCGCTACCGACTGCACATCGCCAGCCCTACCAAAGGCAGTTAACAATCTGAATACTAAATACATTGAGTCTGGTTTACGTGTATACTATTTATCCTGTTTCTTGCTTTGATCTATGTTACATTGCAGATTTCATTATAATAAATGACTTACTTACTTATGATTGAAAGCCATAACAATAGTAAATACCACAAATCGTACATCAATTTACCGGGATACAAAGTCAGATATTTCTCATACTACTGTTTCGAAATTCCGTCACGGTAATTAAGTGGAAGCCATTGGGAATAGAATAAAAGATATATTATAGTGAACGTCATTATCTCGTTTGTTTATTTCACTGATGAGTTTTTCCCCAGTCGGACAGATTCGGTACGGAATGCGTACGTACAATATTAGCGATAGTCGGAATATGCATAGTATCATACGCAGTACACTGAAACATATATCATACATATGTTAAACGGCAAAATACACTGAAACATATATCATACTTATGTTGAACTTATGTTAACGGTAACTTGCTTATAATTAGGTTATACTCAGTACACTGAAACATATATCATGCTTATGGTGTCATTCCTGTGAAATACAGCACATTGATCACAATGCTAATTATGCTGTTTCTGGAGATCAGTCACAAGTTACTTAACATTCCTTGGCTTAAATACACTTTAATTCTGTGAATTACACACATGATGATAGCTCGCAAACGGTCCCATAGCTGGAATAAAACACCGATTCAGTTGTTCAACATTTCGAGTCATTCATTCACACTATCCGTATTTTAAATGAACATAATTATGTCAAAACGGCATCTCTACCTACCCTCTGTGCTCATACTCTTCAAACAAAAATAGTCCAGACAAACACAATAAAATACTTACTACCCATGACAACAGACATACTACTTTAACATCAGGTTACATTTAACAACGAAATAAAAACTAATCTTGTGAAAAACATGCAAACCAGAAACTGGATTTTTTCATCTTTTTTATCACTGTAAAAAATGGGAACATGTAGCATGTTTTGTAGGTGTTCCATAATGAAACATAACCGTATCAAACTGAAACATGGCCGTTCTGAAGGCCGTTTAATTGCAAAACACTAGCGCTTTCGTGGTGTTTGCATAATAGAAGTAAAACGGCAGTGTTTTAATTTAAAACAGTGGTGTTTTCAGTTAGAACGTACCGGATTATATCGGAACATCGTGCAACGGTATGAAATATTACTAAAACCACTGCAAATGAATAAAGCAATCTAAACAAGCGTTTGGTGGTCGCAGGACAGTACATAGGTACTACTCAAAACATAGAACGTTTACCCGGTGTGCGCTAGTGTGCAAATCAAGCACATCTAGGTGTACAAATCAAGCACACCTATTTATAATCTCTTTATGGCAAAACGCGTGACATGTTTTATATATAAACATGTTTTAAAAGTGTAACAGAAAAGTTTTTTCAAAAGTGTTCCTTTCCAAAACACCATTGTTTTACAGTGATAAGTCAGTTTAGCACATTTCAGGCTATATATGACGTCGATACTTTAGTGGTTGTTGCAAAGAACCCACTTTTTCCTGGGAAAAACCAGTAATGTATACCTCTCGCCATCCGTAAGTATCGACACTTTCTCACTTACAAATTGAGCTGCCGTCTGGATTCGACCCGCAACGGTGAGAGGCGAAAAGGTTTCAAACGCAGTGTCTATTCCATCCCGGCCACGGAGTGCATATGTCAAACGAAACGATCTCAAACACAGGAAAACACATTCTTGAAAAAGAAATTTTAACACGTAACCGGATCGAATAGTGACACCAAAGAACACCATATCAAAAAGACACGAAATCGAAATAGTTTAATCTTTTTGAAAAAGTTAAGATATACTGCCATTTTTCTTTAAAATGTGTGCATATATCTGTATATTCAATTTAATCCTATGCAAATGTACATTGCGTAACATGGCAAGGAAACGTAAGCATTTGTATTACGTTTTTGTTTGTTTTCCTTTAATTCACGAAACTTGTATTTTTGTTGTTGTTGTTTTTTATTCGTGAATATATTTCCGAAACGTTATTAATCCTCTTGCAAATATATAGATCAAATCAAAGTACAGAAGTACTGAATGACTGAATGAGAACATTGACTGGACTAAATGGGATCAACTGTTTTGCACGTGAAAGAAATGTAAGAAATAAATTGAACTGAATTGTATTGGGGTTTTCGCACCAACGAATGAAAGGTTATATGGCGCCTAACAGGAATGAACATGCCGCCCAGGCTCATCCTCCATGTACATCGAGATAAAATATGGAGAACAGGCCTAGAACCTTCTCACCTTGAACTGCAGAGTTGCTGCAAATTCTACTGTAGACACTCCATTTACGCTGAAGCCACGTTATAGTTTTTCTGCCACTGCTCTAGTGATATGAGCGAGATGGCACCTGAAAGAATGCAGGGGTGATGATGAAGACCTTTAATGAGCATGAACAAAAACTGAAGTGTTGCATGGAAAGCAGCAGAAGTGGACCTATGTATTTGAAAGTAGGATGTGGTGACAACAACTGTTTGGAAAAGTAGTAGTGGAACTAGTATATGAAGAAATGCCCATCAATGCGTGGACAGGAAATGTGGATAGAGATGTCAACGTACGATAATAGTTTATACTAGGTTGTCTTTATTGAGCATCGGGAGACAAAAAAAAAACAGAAACTTGATAGTTGATGATGTAGCTATCGTTTCCACTTTATGCCCGAAGCATTCAGACAAAGTGCTTCTTACGTAAAATTATGGGAAGCCATAACCGTCAAATGTGGCCATTTACAAACCATTCAATGACAGGCCGTTTGATACCGTTTCACCATGCACGTAATGAAATCAGTTTCTGTCGAACGGATTGTCTTTGCATTGCACCGACTATGTTTTCATCCGATTATTTTACTTACCAACAGACTAAATGTGTTTGCGTAAAACTGATTCATATTGCATCATACTGATTTACTTTGTTGTGTATCTTTTCACATTTTTCGATGAATCACTGAAGTTTTCATCGTACCGACTTGTATTTTATTGTATTGCATTAGTTTTTATGTAAAATGGTTTGTCATTGCATGAATGATTTCTATTTGCGTCGTATGGTTTGACATTTTTCACCGTATCATTTCAATTCGAATCGTATTAATTCACTTTGTTACGAATTAACAGAGTTTACACGTCGCATCAAATGACTTCATGTTGAATAAAACGGCTTGTCATTGAATGGTTTGTAAATATCCACATTCTGGCTGTTATGGCTTCCCATATACAATGATACTGGATTAATAATAAACCGCCCGGTTTACGTCCGATGGACGAGGCTACTTGCCCAAGAACACACCGACGAAACTCAGTGGCACCACGGAGGATTGAACCCGGGGCCTCCGGTTACAAATCCGCCGCTACCGACTGCGCCACGCCAGCTTGTTTTGAAACTTAATACACATTTCGACATTGACGTATGTCCCTTTACGCTACGCGCGAATTTGATGTCAGTTGAAGTTGAAGTGTTAAGAATCGCAGTTTAAGGAAATACAAAAGTTTGCACAAGCACACCAAAATGTTATCACCTGAAGTCAAAGAATAAAAAGTTGATGCAATGCATCTTTCTTTTTTAACACAGTAAATACTATTCATTCAAAGTTTCATTTTTTTTTTGAATTTCTGTAAAGAGACGCGTTTATTTCGCCGTCATAGGTAGTTGAGAGTCGGGGAGCCATCCCTCCGTCACACCGAACAATAAACAGTAACATATAAACAGTAAACAATAATCAGGATTATATAATCATATTTGTCAGTGTTTCATTCAGAGTATTAATTCATTCATTAATATGTCCTCGAACTTGAGACAGTTATAAATAAATACACTTTTTTACATGTAAGCAATCATACGCGACCGGGACTGTCCCTAACTACAAACAGTTGCTTAGATGCGGACACATGATCTAGATGGTTTAGAAAACATTACACAAACTAGCGACTATACACACATGTATGTTTTAACATTCATTGATTCATTGATTGATTGATTGATTGATTGATTGATTGATTGATTGATTCATTCATTCATTCATTCATTCATTCATTCATTCATTCATTCATTCATTCATGCGTGCATTCATTCATTCCTTCATTCGTTCGTTCGTTCGTCCGTTCGTTCGTCCGTCCGTCGTTCGTTCGTTCGTTCGTTCGTTCGTTCGTTCCTTCATTTATTCATTTATTCATTCATTCATTCATTCATTCATTCATTCATTTATTCATTCATTTGTTCATTTGTTCATTTGTTCATTTGTTCATTCATGCGTGCATTCATTCGTCCCTTCATTCATTCGTTCGTTCGTTCATTTATTCATTCATTCATTCATTCATCCATCCATCCATCCATTCATTCATTTATTTATGCATTCATTCATTCATTTCATGCTTTCATTCATTCATTCATTCATTCATTCATTCATTCATTCATTCATTCATTCATTCATTCATTCATTCTTTCTTTTTTCTTTTAATGTAATACATTTATTATTTGATCTATTTAATTCAATTTATTCGTTCACTATACTCAATAAATATTCATTTTGTTTTTTTCCATACGTGTGCTAGCTTTAGCTGATTTTCTTTACCTTGTCGGAACGAAATTCAAAATAAAGGACAGCAAACGCTTGCAATTTTATAATAATAATAATAATAATAATAATAACAATAATGATAATAATAATAACAATAATATTAATAATGGTAGCACAATAATAACAGCATGGCTTTTGCCGATTCTCTACACCTTGACGAAACGAAATTCAACTTAGTTGATTGAATTGGATTTTATAGTCGCACCAACAGCTAAGGTCATATGGCGACTTTCCAGCTTCCATTGGTGGAGGAAGACGCCAGATGCCCCTCCGGGCAATTTTCGTGAACGGGCGGGCAACTGGGTACAACCACCGACGTTCCGCAAGCCAGATGGATAGCTTCCTCACATAAAGATTCCTAGGCCCCTGAGGGATCGAACCTACAGCGGTGAGGGGTCAGAGACGTTAACCACTCGGCCACGGACGCGCCTCAAATTCAAGTTAGAGAGGCTCAGATATTTTCAGTCAACTATATACAACATTTAGTTAAAATTTGCAGTATTTACCCCAAAAAAAGGAAAATGGCAACATCCAAAGTGTTGTCAATTGCAGTCATTTCTACTGAAGCATAATTGGTGGAGTTGAGTTTTTAGCGATAATATATAATTGATCTCTGTTTTTTTTTCCTATTTCGGATTAAGACATTTTAAATGAACTTGTATCGTATTGATGATTTCAATATACTCTATCAGCCGTTGTGTGCATGTTATCAAATTTATACTCATTCCTGAATTTCCAAATATGCCATTTTGTTTCATATATAAACGCATTTACTAAATTACACTTCCTCGGAAAGTGGTAATATCCAAGCGTTACATCGGCGAATGACATTTTTTCCAAGTGAATTTCGAGTATTTAGTAATATCAGTAATGATTGTTTCAATGCTGTACAATATGGGTTGTGTTACTTCACAATCAAAGAACAGGTGTGATTGTGTTTCTCTGTCTTTCTTACAAAAGTTGCAAATGCCATTCGACACATGCATAATATTTAATCTGTGTTTTGTAAAGATGACATTGTGCAAAAACTTCCATTGGAACTGCTTGGATTTTCTTGAGCAGAAAGCGTGACCAATGTTTAACGAAACTGTTCACGGAATTGTATATAAGTGTATAAGTGTAAATTGTCGTTCCCAATTTGCTTCTGCGTTTACTTTTTCAGATTCTGAGTTCAGCTCAGCTAGAATTTGCTTAATCTTTAATTTATTAGGCGTGATAATTTTATTTTTAGAACTTACAATATTATTGCCTACTAAATATAGATATAAAAACAATATTCTTTGAACTATTCTTATAGCTGATATTAATGATTACAAAAATGCAAGTATGTAGAAAAATTAATTGGACGCCGCGAGATTTTTAAAAAGTCACGATTGCCGTAAAAGTTAATATAAATTACGATTGCCGTAAAAGTTAATATAAATTCACCCTCGTGGTCGTTTCATAATGTAAACACATAATGTAAATTGTGGATGGTGTATCGCTTAAAGTTTATCGCTTATAGTTCATGGCCGGCTTTCTTTCTTTACACTGTCCAGTTTTATTGGGATGACAGTAGGGCAAGTGTGGGGTTTGGTACTCCCTATAACCAGATTTAAACCACCAGCGGCCTTTTTGGCCACTGGCCGTTCCAAGGCGGTAGCCCTATTGTCAACCCTTGTTTGTGTTAGTGACGTCATATATCTTATTCCTTATTAACATTGCCATTCATGTTTGTCCTTAGCGTGTTTTGGGGTTTACTTGTTCTGTGACAGCTGCATTTCCTGTTCGACTTGTATACTTATTTTTAAACAGTTGAACATACAACGTGTAGGAGTTGGTATCGTCAAGTTTAAATATATATATTTTTTTTTTTTTTTTTTATAATATAATATCTTTATTTACAACATTATTTTCATACATGGTTTATATATACATTTTGATTTAAAACATATATAATAAAGTGTAAACTTAAAGATAATACGATGTTGTTTTGGTTTTTGTAAAAAAATTCTGCCCGATCATGTTGTTTTTTTAAATGGATTATATTTTTACCATTCATACTAAAAGAAAGAAATACAGCAACAACAACAACAATACCAAAACAACAACAAATATAATAAATATCAGACAAAATAGTAAATTTGTTGTTATATGTCAGCGCACGAGTTGCCTTTTGGGACGTGTTTTCGTGGGGGAGAAGAAACACAGCTAGTAGTATATACACCCAAAAATTAAAAACGATATGTATCAACACTGGCGTTTTACAGATAGATTATCTTGAAAATTGACGGTCAAAATTAGGCTTCCGAACAGATTAAACCATAATAGATTGTTTGTATTACTTTGAATTAAAATACTTTCTGAAATAAATTAGGTATGCATTACTTAATTTGAATTACAGTCTTAATAAATTGAAATGAATGTTGTTTAACGGCTCATCAACACAGTATATGTTATTTATAGCCAACCCAGAGAGAGGGGAAGGATACATAGGAATCCGGGAACCGTGCCCTACTCTTATTGTTGAATAGATTCCTATGGTTCTTTAACGTGCTCGGAGGATATACCAATACACGGAACCGCCCGGTTTACGTCCCCATCCGACGGACGAGGCTAAGGGAAAGTGTCTTGCCCAAGACAACACCGACGAAACTCAGTGGCACCACGGAGGATTGAACCCGTGGCCTCCGCCAGTTACAAATCCGCAGCGCAACCGACTGCGCCACGCCAGCCCTCCAGTCTTAATCAATTAACGTACCAAAACGTACATATTTAGACATACACCTCCTTTTCCATATCTAAGCTACATTGTTCAGACAATTTTTAAAATCAAATCTTCCGAAATTGAGAAAGGAGACATAAAGCATGAAATGAAACAATATAAATAGACTGGAGTTATTAAACATATATGTTGCTATAGAAATGTCATGCAATGTTTGCCAAATGTATAATAAAGAGCCAAATTAACTAAAACGCAAATCATATTATTTCTTTTTGTTTTGTTTTATGTTGATGTATTATCGTTATTAACCATTATTATACCACCGATATAACGGTCTGAAGTGGTTAATGCTATACAACATCACTTTTTACATAATATCCTTTTTACATAATATCTTTAATAAATACAATTAAACACATAAGAAATATAACGGAAAGCGCTCAGTTCTTCGACAAAAATACGGATTCGCATTAAGATCAGTACATTTAAAAAATAAATCAGAAACAATGTATATGTCTTTGAAGCTGTATAGTATCACACACAAAGAGAAAGAACAAAAAATAATACATACCTTGCATGTATATTAGCCTCTGACAGAATCACGTATTTTTAATATTCTTGGAAATGTTCTCTCCTACTCGGTAATACTACAGTTTATCTTTTATTTTATCATCTAACGGTCATCCCACATTACTTCTCTTAATGAATCGTAGATTGCACGCTTCCTGTTCTTTAGGTTTGATAAAAAAGACTAAGTTCTGACTGCTTAAGTGTTCTATATCATAACATTTAAAGTTTGACCAAAACGTTATTGAAAAGCTCAAAAATTCCAACAAAACTATATATTTGTCTTTGAAATAAAACTGGATATATATTTGCTAACCAAGAACCAATCTGCCTCTATTCAACAGATTTGTTCTCTCGCGGCACCAAATTATATAAACAGACGTGTAGGCGATGGTTTCTATTACGTTCTTATAATAAAATAAACTCCATTGTTTTTAACTTATCTGATAGAGCAAACACAAACAGTAAGTTGTTACTATAATCGCATAGTATTTCACTATATCCACAAAGCATGTACAGCGTTGGCAACTAATTATAATATTCACATTGTATCATTTTGACAGAAACATTTTTATTAATACATAAATTTTCGGACAAAAAAATATTTCCAACGTGCAACCAATGAAACGCAGTTTTAAAACTGTATTTAAACAGTCACGATAATTCAAAGCATCTCTGATCTATTACTGATGCCTATATAACCATTTAGATGTAATCGCTGTCTAACCCAAGATTCAGCGTGTCATATTTAAGCTCGAACTATTGCCTTTTTTTTCCAATACATGTGGCACTGACTGAACACTATGCATGACTGGGATGCGGATGAAATTATATTCTATACTCGCATGCAGTCATACCTGCTCTTACAAAACCTATTTTTAATCATGCTTGAAAATCATTTATATATGCCAATAGCAAACTTTCAATTCAAACAATTTGATAAAATACCACTAAATCTATTTGTTCTGTCCCTTCCTTGATATATACTCCTCAAATATTTTAAGGACCACAAAATAGGACAGTAATAATTACTTAATCTTCAATATTATGGACTTCATATTCATATAAAATGTTATTACACGTGTGTAATGTAACAACTGTAAAATAATACAACTAAATGTAAAACCTGAAAAAAGACAGTAAATTATTCAATTACAGCACTTTATAAAATGATCCTAATCTATACATGGTCCTTAAATTATTTTTAGGAGTATATGTATGTGGTGCCCCTATTCTTTCTTTATTTAGTGAAATATTTATGCGGTACCTTTGTATTTTCATCTTAGTGAGATATGTAGGTTGTACGCCTTTATACATGTGGTGTCAGACCAGTCAGAAAGTACTTTCGGGTCGTACGATGCTAAACATGTGGTGTCAGACCAGTCAGGAAGTACTTTCGGGTACTAGGATGCTAAAATAGTTCCATGAAAAAAAAGTGTTTTTATTTCATTGTTAAATCTAGCCTGATAT
Organism: Cyrtodaria siliqua; assembly: GCA_037043455.1. Lineage (NCBI taxonomy): Eukaryota > Metazoa > Mollusca > Bivalvia > Adapedonta > Hiatellidae > Cyrtodaria > Cyrtodaria siliqua. The sequence continues at coordinate 374,718 of JAWPHD010000055.1, read as the reverse complement.
TAAAGTATTAGATCTGTTTTCATGACTAGTAAGTATTTTACTGTGTTGGTCAGGCCTATTTATTTGTATAGTATGATCACAGAGGGTAGTTAGAGATTCGATTTGATATATGTTTATTTCAGTGCGAATAAATGACGCGAAATGTTGAAACGCTGAATCGGTGTTTTATTCCAGATATGGGACCGTTTGCGAGCCAAATGTGTGTTATTTATAGAATTAAATTGCATTTAAACGAACGAATGTCGAAACTTGTGACTGATCTCCAAAAATAGCATATTTTGCATTCTGTTCAATGGGCTGAATATCACCGGTCTGATACCATATGCAACTCTCAGAAACAAATGTATTCAGTATCCCTTCATCCTTCTATTCTTCCATGTAGATATGTATGGACATGATCTACAGTTGTTCACCCGCATCGTTCACGTTCATACGATGAACACTATGCATGACTAATAGAGTTTATGTACACAAGTAACATACTTTTTCAAACTTCTCTGTAGTTCTATGTAGTTTTCACAATATAATCTAACTAACTGTTAAGATAATGAAGTTATTTGTTGATTCACTAAAATCAAGTGTAGTTTCCGTATATTTTATACAGACCAAGGAAATATTTATTGGTTTAACCGCTACGGATTTTTCGTAAAGAGGCGCATAATTGTCCGCCTGAAAAGTAAAAATTAACTTAAACATTAAATACTACTGATTTGATGACTGTATACTATTTTCACACATGTGGAATCAATTTAATTAAAAAAGGGTTATGTAGAGCCTAACAGTTAAAGAAACTGTCTGTGTTGTTTTTGGTCCAAAATCCGTACATGTTTAGACATATTATCGAAAACAAGATTTTTCAAATCGAAAAAAAAATATATTCATAGGAAATACCTTTTTTCCCTTCGAAATGTTTCTTTTTCCGGGCCACCAAAATCTGCCATTTTTTCCGAGGATCTGCAAGACAACAAAGGTAATATTCCACTTTATTTCCACATGATTCATTTCTTCATGTAGGATATGTATATTCGTTGTTGAGATATTTATGCGGTAACCCTGTATTTCCTTCTAGAAAGATATGCATGCGATATTGAGATATTTATGCGGTACCCATGTATTTCTTTCTAGTAAGATATTCATGCGGCATTGATATATTTATGCGGTACCCCTGTATTTTCTTCTAGTAAGATATTCATGCGGCATTGAGATATTTATGCGGTCCTTTGTATTTCCTTCTAGTAATATATGCATGCGGTATTGAGATATGTGTGCGGTTCTCCTGTATTTCCTTCTAGTAAGATATTCATGCGGTATTGAGATATTTATGCGGTACCCCTGTATTTCCTTCTAGTAAGATATGCCTGAGTTATTGAGATTATTATGCGGTAACCCTGTGAGTAAGGTATACATATCCCTATATTAGACGAGATCATTTTGAAGGCAATGTGGTTAATCCCTTTCGTCTGCGTTGAGATCGTTTTAAAGGAAATGTGGTTTTCGATTTATGCACTTCTTGTTTTTCGATACAACTGGAGAGGTTGTCAGACTTCTTTAACAGTGTTGGGTATGAATTAATGAAATTATAAATTGCCCGTGACGGCATACCCATAGAAATTTTATCGAGAAACAAGATATTCTTTAATATACGAAAGTACTCAGACGAAATTAATCATTTTTTTATTTATCATCTTACTGATGCTTATTTATAAACGCAGCTCTCAAGGCTCCTACATATCTGTTACAAATACTGCAGATGACCTTTTTTATTTGATTGTTTTAAAAGAAGTCACTATGAGTATCCACTAGCAAGAAGGCAAGTTTTGAAGTAGAATACCGCTTAAGCCGGTGCTAGGGAGCGTGAGAGGTGTTGCTTCTTTCATTACTTCTCATGGAGAGTTTTAGCTTTATGAACGAATAATATTTTAACTGAATCACAGTTTACTCATTATATATATAATAACATTAAATACACATATATGCTCTTTTAAATTCACTACTTATATATGTGTGAATATATGCGTGGATGAATATGCATATAGAGAGAGATCAGTATATACAATTTTAACATTTAAATACATATGTGTTTGTGCAGTCACGGTTAATAAGGCTATCCAGATTTAAATTAATTTTTTTTTTACCAGATATTTTAAGTTAGTACCGTATAAGTCTTTTACACATTTTAAGTAATTGTTTTACATACTATAATAAATATTAAATGTATTAAAGTATTATACTAGTATATATATTAAATGTAAATACTTATTTATCTAGAGATAGTACATATAATCAGTTGTTGTATTATATATTAACTCTGACTGAACAAAACCGTCCAGCTGCACATTTGATGATGGCATTTTTATAATGTATATACATTTATAGTGTAGATATAATGAGATTATTGATTTGAAATATATGTGTTTTAAGTGTCTCATAGGTCGTTATTACGGCCGGGTATAAAAGTTTGTTTGTGTAATATTTGAATATGTTTGTAACTTTTATATGTGACACTATAATAAACTATTAAAGTCTAATTAAAGTCATGAACAGACTCAATAAAACCGAGTCTGCTGCTTTATTCTCTTAATTGTGTTTGTTGCTCCCGAAGGATCACCTTTATCAGTATTTATTATAGTGAACTATGCGTTATTATTAAAATCAATATCGAATTTCCTCGAGAAGGTGTTATGTCTACATTTTTGATCCCTGTCTAGTTTTACAATAGCAATTAATTAACAGCATGTGCTAATGTGTAATTCATCGTGGTGAAATAAAATGTCTACCATTGCATTTAAGATCAGTTCTTTATAAGAACAATTAAATCGTCAAACTAGGTAATTGCTTTGCAACTGCATTCTCATCCAACTATTGATATAACTAACTAATGAGTGTTAAATCTGACGTAATTATTTACATCCATTGTTATCTACTGCCGACCTGTAAACCTGTCGACTTGTGCACCAAAGCCTATAATCCGAATTACAGAACAGAACAGAACAGAACAGATATTTTATTAAGATTTGTACATAGTACATCATCATACAAACATTACATACAAATACATTAAACATATAGTCACGTAATAGATATAAAAGATTTTCTTTTACAAATAAATGTTGAATTATATTACTTTAGTTCACATTTGTAATACAATATTCCTTAAAGATTATGAAATTTAATAGAATGAGAATGAACAACATGCTTAAACATTTAAAATTGATTTTCTTATTTCTAAGGCTTCCTTGGTATATTTTGAAATTTTATATAATACATTTTTATTATGAGAGCTAATCAAATCTAAAAACTTGAACATTGATGGTCTTTGGTAATAATACTTTTTCAAATACTGCTTACGCAAATCTACAAAACATGGACATATACATATAAAGTGAAACTCATCTTCTATATCGCCTGAATAACAACAAAGGCAATATCTTTCATTTTTTGGTATTCTATTTCTATCATAACGCCCAGTTTGAATTCTAAGAGGATGAACAGAAAGTCTTAGTCTAGTATAAAACAATCTCAAATTACAAGGTAATATATCAAGATAGTTTTCATAGTCAAATTGCATTTTTACTAAGCTATAATTTTCAAGAACTGTACTATTTTCTATAGAACTAAACCATTCCTGAATAAAATTATCAATAACTTTTTGCTTAAAAATATTTGGAAATACTTTGGGGTTTACAAAATGATTGTTCTCAAATATATCGGTAAATCCGTAATTATTTAACATGGTCTTAACGTTTGATACCCAGTTCTTACATCCTTTATTACAATCATTTAGCCCTTGTTCGTATACTTTTTTTATTATTATATTATCAGTATTAATAATTTTACACCAATAACTTATTATCCTTGCATATCGTGATATATATAAGGGATATCTACCCCCCAGCTCTCCGTAAACACCCACAGTACATGTATTCATTTTAACATTCAATAAACGTTTACAGAATTTTAAATGTATTCGCTCTATAACTTTCGACCTTGTATACCCCCAGATTTCGCTTGCATAATTTAAAATAGAACCAACGAACGCATCAAACAACTGACATAGTAGTTTTGGCTTTAAACGAATTTTTTTACAGTTAAATAAAAGAGTGTTTAATGCCTTAAGCGCCTTGCCGACTAAGTGTTCTTGGTTTAAGTTGAAATTACCAGTATAATTAAAAATCTTTCCAAGATAGTTAAAATCATTAACAACTTCTATAATTTGATCGTTATAAGTCCATGATTCATTAGGCAACAATCCACCACGTTTTCTAAACACCATTATTTTAGTTTTCGCAATATTTACGCTTAAGCCCCATTTATTACAATATGTATGCAATCGGTTAAGATTATCTTGTAATTCAGCAGGAGATTTGCCCAAAATAGCCATATCATCAGCAAAAAGTAAGATTATTAGTACTATGTCATCTATATTTAAACCTGTCTCAACATTACTTTGCAAATAAAGTTCAAGATCTTCCACAAACATGGAAAACATTATAGGCGAAATTACCTCCCCTTGTCTCAAACCAACAGCATATTCAAAGTAGTCTGAATAGCTATTACAACTTTTTACACACGATTTAACCTTTTGATACATGTCCCTTATAATGCGTAAAAGTTTTCCACGTATTCCTAGCTTATATAATTTAAGCCAAAGTGCATTTCTATAAATGCTGTCAAAACATTTCATCATGTCGACAAAGGCAACATATAATCGTTTATTATTACATAAATAATTTTGAATAATTGACATTAATACAAATATCGCGTCAACTGTTGATCGTCCCTTTCGGAACCCAAACTGCGCATCCGAAATTATATCATTTTCGTTACAAAAAGTCTCAATTCTTTTATTGAGTAAAGTGGTGAACAATTTAGACATACAACTAACTAATGTTATGCCCCGGTAATTACCTGGATCATTGACGCTGCCTTTTTTATGTATAGGGATAATGACCCCCTCAGTCCTTTTATCAGGAAAATACCCTGAAGCCAAAATTGCATTAAATATATCACAAATATGCGAGCCTGTAATATCCATACTTTCTATAAAATACTCATTCAGTAAACAATCGCACCCATTAGCTTTTCCAGATTTCAAACTTTTACAGGCACTGAATAATTCAGATACTGTAAATGGTTGGTCCAATTCTTCAAATGGGCAATTATCACTATTAAAATCGTTTTCGGTACAGAATAATTCGGCCTCTTCGTTTGATGTTTGAAAAATATCATTACTTAAACTTGAAAAATAATCCCTAAACTCATCCAATGTTATGTCGCAACTTCCGGAATTATTATTCTTTTTCTTAAAATATTTCCAAAATTCCTTAGGTTTAGAGTGTTTCAATTTTTCTATATCAGATATTTTTTTTCAATTCTGAATTTCGTTTCTTTCTCTTAGTCAAATCTTTATATTCCTTTTTACATTTACAAAAATACTCTCTATTTAAAACTGTTTTACTACAGTTGTATATACGTAATGATTCTAAGTACTTGTTTTTAAAAATAATACAATCATTATCAAACCATTCTTTGTCTTTTACAATTGATTGATCGGAGAAAGTAACATTATTTTTATGATTATATTTTTTTGAAAACAACGGATCAGATACATCACGTATTATCTGGGTGAAATCATTCATAACAAGATTAACAGAATCCCTATTCGAGCAATCAATATTTGCCGTTAAATTATTTAAATCTGACAATTTTGCTATTAGACCTGAGCGAAAACGCTCCCTCAATAAATTATCCCATTTATATTTTACGTCGCTTTTATCTACCGTTATAGGCGATGTATTATTACAACACAAGGAAAATTTAATAGGTGAGTGGTCACTCCACTCATTAATTGAACCAATTTTGAAAGTATTTATATTTGAAAAATTTATATCTCGTGTGAGTAGGTAATCAATCACTGACTCCCCATTGTGTGACACAAAAGTACAAACATCAGTATTACAACCTATTCTACCGTTAACTATTCTTAAACAAGTTGACTTACATAGATCAAGCAATTTTATACCCTGGTTATTACATGATTTATCAAGTGAGGCCCGGGGCAGAGGTTCGTCGGGAACATAGTCAATATCATCTCTACAAAAATTTACCCTATCTTGTATAATAAAATCATGCCTTGTGCCAACCCTACTATTTAAATCACCCGTAACGTATACTGATCCAAGACCTTCGTAGTAATCTATATCATTTTCTAATATTTCAAATAAGTCAACATTAGCAATATTATATGCAGGAGAATCTTCCCCCCACAAATATGTACCACAAACATAAATATCATTTTCAAGATTAAAGAACTGGTGATCAAGTTTAATCCAAATAATAGTATCTAAATGGTTTTTTACTATCTCAATACCGGTTTTTAATGTGTCTTTATAAAGTAAAACTATACCACCGCTAGACCTTTTAGCATTTCGATGCTTAAATTTACGATAAAAGTTATGTGAAATATAACCACTTAAATCAACGTCACTATTAGAACTCGTCCAGGATTCATATAGAAAAATAATGTCATTTTCAGCAATAATATTAATAAAGTCACTACTGTCTTTCTTACTACGAGTAAGCCCGTGTATGTTCCACGAAAGGAACCGTAGTTCACCCTCTGCGTGGCCCTAGTCCTTCACTGGTTTGCCGTTAACGTACAGGGTATCGTGTTACACCTGTTATTTGTATTCTTCTTTCTACGAACTAGTTGAGTCTTTACTTGACCCCAAACTCCAACACACAAACAAAAACATGTTGATTTCAGATTATATTGTAGAATTATGTAAAACAAATACTAGTGTTCATTAACATTATTGAGATATCTCACGTTTCGTACTTGAACAACCAGAATTGCAGGGTATCGCTCTCGATTTTGTATACAAAAATAAACTAAAAATGTTAAAATTATAAAATTAACGATGCACTATAGAGTATAGGTTTTCTATAGACAATATATGAGAACTTACAGCGAGTATCATTTACTTACATACAATAATGTAATCTACTTTTAAAGCAATATGACTATATCGTTTTCACTTTGGATAATTTTAAACAACTTTTTTAATAACGAATAAAGATCAATGCTTAATGAATAATGAGTCACAAGATGCATCACAATACGGCAGAATATTCGCACGAGAAGTTGGTGTACAAGTCAAACAGGAATTGTAGCTTTCACAGAACAGTCAACCAAACACACGTACTACAACAAACAGCAATTACAACAGTGTATCCCACCAGACGGCGTTTACGCACTCATCTCACTAGACGGCGCTTACGCACTCATCTGTGTACTTTCGTTCAAAGAATGGGATTTGTTTACAACCGGACTATTTCGACTGATCATCGAGTACGAATAGGTGCCTTCATTCATTCTTGTTTAAACATAAATATATTTGTCTTTAAATATCTACTTTAAATTACTTCATTATTTAAAACAGTAAAAGTTACATATATTCACGATTTAGAGTCTTAAACATGCATATAGTCAAGTAAAATAGTCATCACCTCTTTACCGCCTACACTAACGAATATTCGTTAGTGAAGTGCCAAAGCATACAGGTCAGGGCGACGAAAGTCACGTGACCGGTGATACAATGGCAATTACAATCTAAATAACAAGCAAGGCGTGTACCATCGCGAACGCAAAACCGAAGCATTGTGGTGTAGTGGTTATAGCGTCTGCCTTGCATTCGGGAGGTCGTGGGTTCGAGTCCTCTGACCGCGTCATACCAAAGACTTTAAAAATGGAGTAGTCACTTGTAACCCTTGCCTGACGAGCAAATAATGGGTAGTGCTACGACTGATTGACCAGTTTAAGAATAAAGTGACTGGATGGGTGGGAGTATCATGTCTACTACGGCGTGGTATTCCAGTGTGGCAGCACTATAAAGAAACCATTGAGTTCGCTGCTTCAAGTAGACATATCATCACATCACACAACAACACACAGATAAAAGTCCAGACATTGTGCTTATAATCGTCGGGTAGGACGCCTGTCGTAGGTGGAGGGACTATACTCCTTAGAAATACACACACACACACATCGCAAACGCAAACAGGTCTACAATAGTACTACCGCATTGGAACGGTCAGTGACAAAACGGCCACTTGGCGTTTAAACCAGGTTCTAGGCCGCACTAAACTTCACTCTTACCCTATTGTCATCCCAATAAAACGGGATAGTGTTAAGAGCAGAAATCACCGCCAGGTTAAATCTCCATGAAACAAGATGGTATTAATAGGCAATACAAGTTTAACACCTAACGATCATGCACGCGTTTTATTAAGCTGCAGAAGGCAGCTGAACCTTATATGGGTTTTGCATTTGACTATGGTTAACAAACTGTGAATCATGTAGCTGGCGATAAGCATGCTTTACAATTTGAATTCCAAGAGGTCTCGTCTTAAAAACTTGAATGGTATACACACATATTTTAGAACGTTCAAAGGTTATCGTTTCGCCTGTGAATTTGACGATTTCATAGATCAGTCTACTTAGTGTAGAATGCGGCAATGTTTTATGTGTCCGGGATGTTTACGGAGCAAAATGAAATCTTAAGTGCAACTGAATGAAATCGCAAGTATTGCAATGGAATAAGTGCAACTCTTTATAAGTATTTTCATGGACGAAGATCCATGAAATGTATTGAATCCATGAATATATAACGACAACGTTTAGCGTTATATCGGTTTTAATTATAATGCGAAAAAGAAGCGAATTAGAAGCAAATCAGCTTGTCCACACTGTCATTTGAAATTAATTTTGATTTTTTATCAATTTGTATTTGAATGATAATATCAGAAAATTAAATTCTGATGAAGGCTGTTAAGCCGAAACGTTAAAAAGTCTGTGTTGTTAATATATTTTAACTATCATTAAGGACTATATCAATAAGACCTTGACCAAGTTTCACAGTGAACACTATTGACACATCCATTGCGTAGTTATTGCTTTTGATGAAAACATCAACACTTATTTCAGCTTGATAACTCAGATTTTCATTAATTATACAAACAATTGTTTACATTCCTATCAGTTCACAGGCCCACAGTCATGTATATTTATTTACTTATCGGCAACTTGTTTACGCTTGCGTAAAACCTTGTTTCTCAATACATGATATGGTTGATTATAAAAAAAGTACCTACTTTGTAATAAGAAATAAACACAGAAAGCGTATGGACTGCTCCGTAAATAAACGTGGATCTTGTTAATGAGATTATGCATACAACATGTACAATATGTCGAAATGAGCTACGTGTGAGTTTCAACCCAAAGGTTTCTAAATACTGATTTAAGTCTCCATACATACTGAAATGACTAGAAACGCATATCACAAATTTACCTTTACTGCACTATAATACGCATTTAATATTCCAGAGATATTTTAAAGTCGCTATCCTGCCAGCAACAGTCAAGTTTTAAAACATGTGTACACCCTTTCTAAACCTACAGACGACGAGGTATATATATAACTTACATATTTTGAGAATCCAAACGCTATAGGCACAATGTAAACGGCTTAAGCCAGCCAGGCCAAACCCCAAAACTGGAGCATCGAATTAAGAGTTATCAACACTTAATCAGTTTATGCATATGCAACATGTGCAATCGCGAGTATTTTAAAAAACCATGAAAAATCGATTCTTTTAATCGGCATATATACATTATTATATGACCTGAACACATTGATGGAGTTTTGATAAACTATTTTGTAGTGCAAGTTTTGCCGCAATTTGGCGGGTTAGTTTCTTTAAGGTGTTTTGTTGAAAACAGGGCTTCAGCTTGTTAGAGAAAGGACAACACGAAGCTGTAATAGACGTTTTAATCACAGTACACGCTGTAACACCAAATTCATTAATGTTGAAGTTCCGCTTTTAAAAATAGAGATTTAAGAACTGTATTTAAAGTTAACATAATGCAACATTGTACAGCCTATATATTTGCTCACCTGCATGACCCAAGAGCGCATTCTGTCAATAATGAAAATTTAAAAGGCTAACAAATGTCGTGTTATGTGTAATTTAATATTCTTTCCGAAAAGAATGCCTAATGTCGCTCTGTACCATTCGATTAACATCATCATATTATACACACAATATATAGAGGAAATTCCCATAACTGTGTTTCTTTTTCCTTTCAATATTTATAGGTTATTAGATTTGCATGTAAGCACACTCCTTTATGGTCGTGAACAAATAACTGACAAGGAAAATAAATCCCTCTTCGAAGCAGTTCAAACATATATATGAGAAACACGTAAATTTACACAGGTGTCTGATTCTCCGATGCATTTCGACTCTCTAAGCATACTATTATAGTGTTTGCTGTTGTTGTTATTTCATATCTCAAGTATAGAGCTGTAGCAGATCATGTAACATGTATACACTGTTAAAGCGTTAGATTGGAACTTAGAGAGATTGGGGAAAACTCTCTCTCTGTGTCTGTCTGTCTCTCTCTCTCTCCGTCTCCTTCCCCTCTCTCTGGGGCGGCTCTATATTACAATATTTATGCGCGAAAGAACAAGTGCATATATCCCAATATAAATCTAAATACTTTTTTAAATTAGAACAATAAAATACGTTGTAACATTTAATTTTCACCAAAACATTTATTTGAAAAAAATATATTGTCGTGATATTTTGGGAATTTTCGCAATAACATTGTTTACATCACGTGACATACTTCCTTCGACATGAACAGAAAACTGCACCAATCACGCACGAGTATACATTACACACCCAATATGACTTTACTACACGTCAATATGAGCGCCACACTACGAGCTCCTCGATAAATCCTTGTGGCGTCCGTGGCCGAGTGGGTAGAGTCTCTGACTTTGCCCCTCAAACGTTTGGGTTCGAGACCTCATGCGAGCAGAAATGTGTATGTGAGGAAGCTATCCAGCTGTCTTACGGAACGTCGGTTTTTCTACAGCGGTGCCCACACGTGCATAAAAAGTGCCCGGAGTAAAAGGGACACCTGAGATCTTCCTCCGCCAATGGAAGCTGGAAAGTCGCCATATGACCTTAGCTGTTGGTGCGACTAAAACATCCAGTTCAAATAAATTCCTCGATAAATCCACACATATATACCTGAGACCGTTTAGAGTTGAATACAGCCAGTTTGTCTTGGTCAGGATTATATGGAATTATATGAAAGATATGTGTCTGATAGTGTAGCAAATTAACGAACCTCTGCAATAATGTAATCTTTATTCACGAGACAACTTATCCATAAGTAAAAGGCAACAAAAAACAAATCACGTGTATCTAAATAAATAAGTCATAAGTTTAAAATAATGACATGTGCAATGCAAAATATAACAAAGGAAGACAATATAAAATATACACCCGTCCCAAATGGGTGCATGTCACTTCAACCAAATAATTGCCACCTTAAGGATATATTTCGAGACTATTGTATTTGGGGAGGAGGTGGGGGAGAGAATTCCTATAGGTAACTGTAAATCACTGTTAGCCATACAATTTCATGAGAAAAGTGTGATATTCAATTTTCCTTCAAATTATGACGCCCACCCAATAAAAGCATGTGTGACCTTTACACTTAATAACACATTAAGGAATGTTGTATATTTATTGTGTTGTACTCTGATTTTTAAAAACAATATAGAAATACCAGATAAGTTTTGTATTCAAAAGCTAAATTATGAACATATATTTCTTCATTAAAGTAAATTACAAAGTGTTATTAAGCTATTCCTACCCTTAATGTAGAAATGCTGTACAAATAAAAAACGAAGAGCGGTCCTCAATTTATATACCTAAGTTGATCAGCATGAAACTTGCTGGCTGTAAATATTCAAGCTTCCCATGCTTTTTCAATGACCAATTAGCCTTGGGAAATGTGTTCTTAAGCGAACTGCTTTGCCAAACAGTTTGTATTTATCTGAAAAGCCGCAGCACCGTTAAAATGGTCATCCATTCGTGTTTTTGTTTGTTTTTACCTCCAGTCGGACCTTGTAAGACAAATATCTAGGACACATAATTTCATCTGGTTTTAATAAAAACTTGATCATCTCACCTACACAATATGCTGTAAAATGTGCTTAGGTCAGTATATATATATATTAACCTTATTATGGATTTTGTAGTGTATTTCCGCCATACACGTGTTTATTATATAACCTATAAATAGACGCGTTTTCATTGGCTAAAAAGTAATTTTTTAGAAAAAATATCTAGCGATATTGACCTGTTTTTTTGATATTGACCTGTTTTTTTGATATTGACCTGTTTTATATAAAAAAAAATTTGATATTGACCTGTTTTATATAATTGTAAATTGAGGGTTATATAATAAAACAGTTATGGACTTTTCAGCTGTTATACATGATGTTGATATGCACCAAAAAATCATTATTGACCTCGGCTATCGCCTCGGTCAATAATGATTTTTTTGGTGCATATCACATCATGTATAACAGCTGAAAAGTCCATAATTGTATAATGTACAACCCAATATCACGAAATCCAATTATTTGTATTGATATCTTTGTTTTTCTTTTCGTTTTTTTTATATAATGGAAAACCTTATATTAACATGTAATAACTCATTTACTCGGTAGCTCGGTAGCTTTAATAACTGATTATCCACGCAGGAAAATAGTATGACATGCAGCGTGCTATTACTATGCCTTTTTCATTATCATAATACTGTTATTTAAACGTTAGTGTTGTTAGGTTGTTTTGAATGTTTGTACGTGATATTTTATTATAAGGCATTATTATTGGTCATTAACACAATCAGCAAATAACAGATATCGTGTTGTGTCGTTAGTATATACCGTATTATTGTCGGTCTTCGTTTTGTTGCTTGCAACATTTTTGTCACGTATATAATGTCCGTATCAGATAAACAACCACGCGAGCGATAAATCTAATGTAAACAATTAGGACTTATCGATGAATTCGTTACACGTATCTGGTGTTATAGAGAGATTTCACGGACCCATTTCCTTATACGTGCACAAATGTCGAAGGAGAAATTTGTTGACTTTCCCCATTCTTGGGAGCACATCTTGAATTTAAGAATTTATCCTTGACATTTTGACAAGTGAGGTGATGAATAAATACGAGACTTGTCCGCAGCTGTTTTTCAGAAATCCATTGCTTTAATACAACGGTAGTATTACTGTCACACTGGAAAACAGAATAATGAAAATAGTGCAGGACTGGTATTGTTAAGCAATTTTTCTTAATAGTAATAATGAATGGTCAGTTTGCCGTACTATGGAATATATGTATACTATATGTATACGCCTCAGGAGTTTAACATGCATCTTTAAGCTGCTAAATCAAGGGAAATAAGGCATTCACCGAAATAAATTGTTTTGTGAATGCAGTGCCTGACTTCCAAGGCGCTACAAACACTTACATTCTAGATAAACAGGTTATCAAACGAGGTTATGACCCTATCATTATGCAACGTACTGCATGTGGTTAGTGGTTGACCCATTTAAAGTGAGCCACTGTGCTTTCCTCTTTGACTGTATGAAGACCGGACAGATTGAGGACCCTTTGTTGACGTCTACCTAAATCCTTATAGGACGGTAGTTTGTTCTCTTGTCACTCTGGCATTTGCCAAGTCAGTGAGTACTTACTTTGTGGCTTTCTAAACTTTTTTTTTTTCATGTTATATATACATGATCATGTAATGTGTTTTACTTATCTTGCCTATATTGTTAGAGAGTATAGCCTGGTGGGGATATCTTTATTTGCACTGTCCCGTTTATTGGGATGACAATTGTGTAAGGGTGAGGTTTGATGCAAAATAGAACCTAGTTTAAACCACCAGCGGTCATTTTGTCACTGACCGTTCCAAGGCGATATCCCTATTGTCAACTAATTTGTGTTTGTGATGTCATATCTTGCCTTTTATTCATCTTTATAGTCGTTGTTTGTTTTTGTTTGAGTTTGTGGCTGACTGTCATCCTTGGATGCTACTTTTTCGGTTCGATTTTTATAATTATCTACTTGATAGTACTCCTGTTGTCAACCATTTTTTAATTGTTGGTGGTGCATAATTTGACTTAATTTATTCTTGTATTTTGTGTTTGTTTTCAATGCTTACTTTGACTTCCTACTATGAATGTCGCTGTTTTACATGTAAGAAGCTATTTTCCAACTCTAAATGATTATTGAAAATGCATGTAAAAGCTTGCTTATTTTCTGCTTATGATCTACATGATCGATTATCTCAGGTATATAAAATGAGGTCTGAGTACAATTCTTTCTTTGAATATTATTGGTAAATTGAACAATGTCTAGGCTAAAGCGGTATATAATACTTCGAACGATACTTTTATGAAGGAAAAAAGAGCGAATTAACAAGTAAGCTGTACTATATATCAAACTTTGTTGATAATTCGTTGTGTTTTTTGAAGAAAATCACACCAAAATATAACTAATGAAACATCTGCTTTTATGTTTATATATGCTGGTTCCATACAAAAGCTGTATAGGGAGGGCCTCATCAACTGAAACAGAATTGAACGCAACCATTTTCACATGCAATGGTATGTCTAACAGTGATTTACAGTTACCTGTATACATTTTCTCTTTCCCCACTCCCCCAAACCCAAATACAATCGGCTGTAAATAGGTCCTTAAAGTTAAAATAGTACTGGATTTATAGACTGAGGTTTTTATATGCCTTGTGTTGATAATGTATTGTTTTAGGAACACAACCAATGAAACACCTTCTTTTATATTTTTATTTGTTGGCGACATACAAAAGATGTTTTAGTAGGGCCTCATCACACTGAATACTATAATTTGCGTATGCCATTATATTTCTAACAGTGATTTACAGTTACATATACAAATTCTCTCCCACTTATAAGTCCTATGAAAGGCATATAACAAACAGTGACATAATGAGAAATTATTAATGGGTATGTTTAACACCCATACATTTTCGATAAACAAGAAATGTGATGCTTTTTACTAAAGAGTACAATAAGGGATATTTGGAAAGGGCCGAGCACGACACGTACGAAATATTGCAGTCTCGGTTTGATTGAGACTGTTCATGAGCGGAAGTGAAATATGCTAGCTACCGCTCACGCCTTCTAACCCCGCGTTGAGCAGAACTCAGTATAAAATGAATTAGAAAACAGCCGACAATCAAGCGGCATGGTACTCATGTAAATAACTCTTGTTTGCAAGAATTTCAATTTACGATGCAGTATTAATGTTGCTTAGAAAACAGATATATTTTATCAGAGCAAGAGATATCAGATTAATTTTGTATTTCATTTTAGTAGAAATAGAAGAAGTATACTCTACTGCTTTTAACTTTTATTTTTTATTATACCTAACCCCACTCCCCCCCTCCCCACCCCCTCCCCCCCCCCATCACCACCACCCACACACACACACAGCCCACCAAACCCCACAGACACACACACACACCAAGCCCGTTAAATGCATGCTACGATGCTATTAACCAAATATGGTATACCGACATTATATACTAATTATATACTAAACGAAATTCCTAAGTACCCACCTAAAAATATGTCAATAATATTTGTATTGTTTCGTGTATTTCATGCTTGATTAAAGATATGATTGAACTGCAAAATAACAAGTTTAAATCGTCTGCTCCGATTGCACGAACACAAGTTAAAGCTTTTAAGTCGATGTGTTTTCTTAGAAATAAATTAAAACACTTATACAACGGTGTACATAGGATTTAGTACTTCGAATTAGTGCAGCTTTCAATGTTCCTTATTCTAAATATGCCAACTAAAATTATTTTGACATCATGGTCCACTACAAATACGTTTGCACAAGAAAGTTTCGAAATATTTAATGTTAACCCTAATGAATTAGAGTTACTTGTATTTCAAACTATATTTAATTAAAGCGAGGTAATTTAGGAGTATCAATGTTTCATTTAATTATAGACGGAACATCTGCAATAAATGGGTGAAACTTTCATGTTTGTTTTTATTTATTTCCTACCAATTTTAAGAAGTTTATATCTTCAAGCGGACTTTGATTCATGTTATGTGTTTTATCAGCACATTTCATGTTTTCATATATATTATATAATTAGAAGGAAGGTAACTCTCAAAAGATGAAAGAGTTTGAACAAAAAATTTTTTTTTTACAATATATTGCTCAAAATAAAACATTTATCATAAAACTATTCTGAAATACATTTAAACTAAGAAAATTAGTTAAAATACAAAAGTGAGTAAATGTGTCGAGTATATAGAAGATTTTTTTGTATTATTGTATACCAATTTGAAACAGTTTATAGCTTTACGCAGTCTTCGATTCATGTTATGTGTTTTTTCAGTACAGTTCGTGTTTTCATATAAAGGGAGGGTAACTCGCAAAAGATGTAACACTTTAAACAAAAAACAAATATTTTCAAACCATTGGTCAAAACAAAATACTTATCACACACCTATTATAAAATACAAGTACTCTATTGCATCTAACACGGATTACATATTCAGAATAATTCTCATTTCAAGAATCTGTTGCCGCAGCCGGAATTGACCCACGGACCTCTTGCTTTACGGGCAAGTATGCTCCCATTAAACCACCACGCCATCCGATATTTCAATGACAATTATAACGTGTTATACGTTATATTATGACGTAGCTATTTTTTCCATTAAGATACGAAAACAAGTAATTAGAAATATATACTTTCCAAGCACACACGAGCATACAGGACGTTGAAAGAAGACACTATCTAGGCATTGGCAGATACAAGATTGGATGTTTACAGTGTTGAATAGGGAGATTAGTAAGTATTTACGAGGAAGGTCAGTATTGTAGGATCCAATCATGGGAACAATATAAAATCGAGAGAGATTTAAATGAAAACTATAAAATAAATGTATGAGATTAATTCGAATTCGCATTCTGGAAAAGTACAATGGAAATAAGATAAGGCTAGACAAACACCATACGCAAAATAGTTAAATAAATATGGATAGCACTTTGCCACAGCGGCAAATAAAACACACCCTGAAATTTAATAAACTACGTGAAAAGTATCAGTAGAAACTTTATTTATTTGTGAAATAACATTGAAAAAGGTCTACATAATCTGATGGTATCATAAAAGCAGAGAGTTGTATGATGTAGATCTGAGACTATATTACCCTTCACGAGAATTCCTTTCTGTAGAAAATCTTTATACCTAATTATAAAATTACGTCTGGTACATTTCCATCAATTTAGAAGGATGTATACGTCAGACCACTTTACAAAAGCATAGACAGAAATGATGTAAATAATTACTAACCAATTTCGTTCTTCCCACACTTTCCGAAATGACAGAGTAAAAATCATGTTACTGATTTGTTTGTTGATTGTCTGCTGGAAATTTAAATAATAACATTTAAACTAAAGTGGATTGTGAAAAAAAACTTTCTACGAAGTTTGCTCCCCTGTACATTAGTGAAACATTTAATAATGAAAAATGTGTAGGAGTCGAGTTGAATATTGTGTGTTACCGTGATGTAAGGTGAAAATGTAAATTGCATGCAATCTTAGATGTGATACCCACATACAGTAAGTTATTAAAAAAATCAATTATTATGGCAACTTTCAAGCATAAGATTTCAAAATATTTATGTTCAGTCTCATTTTAATTATAATTCATATAATTGGATATAATCATTTTTAGAGGTAATTAAGACAAATAAGTTATCAATTTACAAAAACGTGCAATGACAATAATCTCCAAAGTCAGTAAACAATGTTTAGAACAATATTTAGATAATGTTTTCACTTAAGAACTAAACCATATGTACACCTTTATATCTTCATTCGGCAACCTCGTTTCATGTTCCTTCTAATAATATTACCAGGATTTTTAATAATGGCTCAAAAGTTTCAGTTACTCCTCTAGGATCACTTGTTTTGAGGAAATACCATATAAGGTCTCCTTTCAGAAAGCGTTTAGTTCATTCAAGACGCAGGGTGTTTCCCTCTATTAATAAGTGCAATGCAAGGAGGTGCAGTTGTTGCAATTATTTATCTTGCAAAACCACCATTAAAACAGCTTTTAATGGTAGAATGGTTAATGTATGTCTAGCTTCAAATGTTGATTGACGTACATCTAACGTCATTTATGTTTTGACCTGAAATGCACCAGGTTGCGGTATACAATATGTTGGACAAAAGGTCTTCTCTTCTTTAAAAGTTCGATTTCGTGAACATAAATATAATGCAGGTAATCCTAAAAAGTTAAAAGATTACTTGTACCAACACTTTCGTCAATCAGGTCATACTTTTAGTAACGTTACTGTTCAACCGGTTGAATATACAATTGATGATATTGTTGTTTCTAAAAGCTTTAAAATAAAAGCTAGACATATTGTACAACTTAAGTGAATGAAAAACTTACAGATACCATATCCACTCGGCCTTAATTGCAATATTTATCAACAAGGAAATATTTCAAAAGATCGTAATATTGACATTTTTTCTATATTTTCTATTCGAAAGCGTAACCCTATGTCTCATGGTGGTAGGCGTAATGGTAACATCAAACGTAAATCGCGTGTAATTATTTCAGTCGCTGATTTACATACTATTTTTAAACAGTCTTGAAAGCACTCTATGCTTTCAAGGCTTACCTCTCTGTCCATTGTTTCACTTAAGTTGATCGACGAGGAAGCAGATACAATATTCATTCATACAAATCCCTTGTATTACACTGCTTCCATAATTCAAAGCTACACACACACCATGTTATCCGACCCCATATTGACAAGGAGTCTGATCACGTCAGGCATTTTCTAATTATACTATATCTTAATAAAGGTATTGATTTTATTGGTATGGATAGAATATTTCGAGATAATCATGTAGTTGATTCTATCCCGAATTATTTAAAAAATTCAGGTAGTCCTGTAATTTGTTAAAAGTTTAAAGAAAACTATTTGAAATATTATTTTCAACAACAACAAAATAGCTCCTGACCTTGATGTAGTAAATAACATTCCTAAGGAATTTAACACATCAAAATGTTGCTATGCTCCAGCAGGTCATGTCATCACTGGTAATTTTGATATTGTTAATAAACTTATTCGGCATATGTTTTCGAAAGGTCCTATTTAAGGATTACCTTCAACTATCGATTGTAATGTCTGTCGTGCTCAGATCGCCCAATCCATTTGGGGACTTAAGTGTAAAATGGCGTCGTAGAGAACATGCGGACCCAAACACTCTTTCTACTTGGAAAAAGTCAACTTTTAAAATTATAGATACACGTATTAATTTTTGTAATACTAACCCCTCTTTACTTCCTCCTAGACCTAGGTTTTCCTTTCGTAATTTAAAATCGGGAATTCAAGAATTTCATAATAAATTTGTTTTAGTCCCTGCTGATAAAGCAGCTAATAATGTAGTTATTGTTTGACGCCTACATAACGTCAATGTTTTTCTCTGGAACTCGGTAGAACTAATTCGTATACTCCAAATTACATGCTATTTTATAATGTGAAGTATTATAAAACCTTTGCATGACATAGGGTGATCTTCTTTTCACTGATTTGTTGTGATCTGTGTTATCTCCCATTTACTTAAAACAGCGTATTTCATATTTCAATATGATAAAATATGATAAAGAACATGGTAAAACGTCACTAAATAACAGTTACGGGTTTCAAGTTATAAGAACACACAAAATCAACGGATACTAAACCTTGTCATTATATATGCACCAACGTTGTTTTTTTAAAAATGGACACTATGATCACGTCCCTTTACATTGAAATAATTATAATATCCGTAGATTAAAACGTGTTGTTTGTTTCAACTCAGATATCGTTTTAAACACAATGCTTGCATATATCTGCTCATTATGTTAATTATATTGTTAACGACTGCCACGCATGACCTCGAATATGTGCAAATGGATTTGCCATGCAATTTACTTGCTAAACGTGCTTTTTTTCCCTCAGCACACTTATTATATGGTTCGTATAATTTTTTCCAGCACACTTATACTATATGGTTTGTATAATATAATACTATATACTATCGAATATGCACATTAGGTATTTTATGTATAAATATGAACCAATATCAAAAATGCACCATATCTATATTTTATATAGACCTGCAGCAATATATTATCAAATATGCATTATTGTATATTTCATTTATATATCATGTATATATATATAATATATATATGTATCAGCTTCATTTCAAGTATGCGCCATTTTGTATTTCTATATATATACACACATGTATCAGTATTTTCTCACACTCATATATATACCACACTCACTCGCATACACATATTATTTACACATATATGCACATAGGTTTTTTCTAGGGTATTGTAGGCATTTAGTATGTCTATGATTATGTTGTATTAACTGTACGGATATGTATGGATTACTTTTTTTTTTGTAAAAAAAATGAGAAAAATGTTTAATACAAAACAATTTCTAGAACTTAAATATATACATAAAAAAAAGGAGAAAATTGTAAAGAAAAAAGATTGAGAAGTAGACAATAGTGTTTTACTATGTCGATTGTTGTGGTGTCTCTGCATTTATTTCATTGAGGTTTAGTAAAATCAAATAAGTCAAATAGAATCTATAGGCCTATTTTACCTATGTTTATATATCGACTCCACATCGCTTCAAATTGTACAACTTTTAAATTTGTATATGCTATCCACTTTTCCACTTTGTATAAAGATATAATATGTTTTTTAAAAATATTTAACAATGGGATTTGTAATTGCATTTTTTGTTGATAAATGAAAAATTTGGCCTGCAGGAGTATTTTGCTCAAAATGATATCAAATTTATTATTTCCAAATAGAATATCTGTTAATGACCAAAGTGTCAGCCTTGTATTACATTTATGCCTGATGTATTCTGCAAGGTCTAACCAAAACTGTTTTACAACTTCACAATTCCAAAATAGGTGATGAATGGTTTCAGGTAAAATATTACAAAAGCTGCATTGTTATCTAGAATATTCATTTTAGTCAATACATATTTAGTTCCCAGAATTCTGTGGTTGATTCTATATTGTAACCAAAGTAGTTTAGGGTCTTTCGTTATTTTGAATGGTATTGCATATATTGATTCAAATTTATAATTAGGTACAGTTATTACTTCATTTTTTCCTTTTTTTAATGACTTGGGGTAAATGTTTCTTGTAATTAACCGATCATAAATGAGTCTACATCCTTGTTAAAAGGTTTATCAAAAGAGGTTAGTGGTAGTTACTTCGTAAGATGCTTGGTCATGATCACTTTCATACTTTCTTTGTTAAACTTGTTAAAAGGGTTATCAAAAGAGGTTATGACCCTATCATTTTGCAACGCACTGTATGCTTGTTGGTCGACCCATTTACAGTTCACCACTATGCTTTCCTTATTGTGCGATGACCGGACAGGCTGTGGACCCTATGATGACGTATACCTATAGCCCAAAAGGACGGTGACGTTTGATGTTTGTCTGCAATCGTGTCTTGTCGTGCCCTCAATGATTTATTCTCTTGTTGCTCTGGCTGCTGCCAAATCACTGAGTACCTTCTTTGTGGCTTTCTAGGCTATTGTTCTTTTGTATTTATATATACACGACCATCTTTGTGATTTACTTATATTGCCTAGTAATGCTGCCTTGTTGGTTAGAGAATAGTTCATGGCGGGGATTTCTTTATTTACACTGTCCCGTTTTATTGGGAGGACAGTAGGGTAAGTGTGAGGTTTGGTGCACCCTAGAACCTCCTTAAAAACCCCGAGCGGCCTTTTTGCACTGACCGTTCCAAGGCGGTAGCCCTATTGGCAACCCTTTTTGTGTTTGTGACGTCATATGCCTTTATTCCTTATTAAAATTACCATTCATGTTTGTCGTTTTACGTGTTTTGGCGTTTACCGTGTTCTGTGAAGCTGCATTTTCTGCTCGACTTTTATACTTATAGTTTCATTAGTGTTGTCTCATCTAGCTCCCAAGCAGAACTATAAGATTTTGAAAGAAGATAAAGGTGCAGTATGTGCTGTAAACATATCGCGGTGTCCACATTGGACGATCTCTGACCCAGATTAGCCTGGTTCCCTGGCCCACAATGCTTTGCACAGTAAGCCAGGTATTCACCGTCGAATGGCGATTTCTATAACAGAGAATCAAGATGGCGGCGCATGTTGAAAAGCCCGTTGAAAAGGTAAACATTGACCGATTGGGAGTTACTCTACTGTGCCACTTCTGATAGCTCGATGCATTTTATTACGGAAACATATTTTAAAACGGACTATGGGCTCGTTTTGTTGCGATACCGCGTTAATGTTGTCAAATCGACTGTGAGTGCATGTGTGTTGGGAAACAGATGGGTGGGGTGTGGTTGTAAACATTGACCGACTGGGATTTATTCTACTGTTCCACTTCTGATATTTTGATGGATTTCATTACGGATGCATGTTTTAAAATGGGCAGTATGCTTGTTTTGTTGTGATACAGCGTTAATGTTGTCAAAGTGAGTGCATGTGTGTTGGGTAACAGATGGGTGGGGTGTCGTTGTAAACATTGACCGACAGGGAGTTATTCTAATGTGTCAGTGCCCACGGAATATATTTTTACAGGCAGGCCCTGAATTAATATTGACAGATTCTGAATTAATTATATAGTAAAATATGGCAAAAAGGAACAAGCCACAACTAGACTTTGACAGGCCCCGGGCTTAGAGCTATCCTATTTGGTGAGCAGTGAGCACTGTGTGTCATGGCGAATATTTTAACAGGACATATTTTTAAATGGACTCTCAGCTCGTTTTGTTGTGATTCAGTGATTCAAGAATGACTGTGTGTACATAGAGTAAAGTAAAAGAAGTGGGGGCAGTACATGAAATACAGGTTACCATTATGTTACAGTTCATAAAGGGACAAACAAAACAAACAACAACGCCAGATAAAGGTGGTGAGGGTTGGTCGGCCCCGTATGTAAACAACGCCAAAACATGCTGCTGAACAAATGATATCTTTAAAGGGATGCTATCTTGAAGTCTTGAAGTCTTTATCAATTCACGCATTCAAATCAGCCGCCCAAAATTAGCCTTTAGATTTACTAATGATCCAGTATCAGTTGGACGTTAAATCTGCTTGAATATTTTTTAAATACAATTTTGAGTTTTTACTTTTCCTCGTTATTCTACCATAGGTTTAAATATATCATTGGTGAAATGTAATTGACAGTTTATAGTTAAATATGCAAAAATAATTTGCTTCATACTGTTCTTATAATTAAATAAATTATTATATTAATGATTTAACAAATGCAAGTTATGTAGAAAAACTAACAGGCTTCATACTGTTCTTACAATTAATATTAATGATTGAACAAATGCAAAATATGCAGAAAAACTAACGGGACACGGCTAGTTTTTAAAAACAAAATTTGTTGTGTGTCCTTTTAATGGTAAGTCTCAGTCACAAGCTAACATTTGAAATTAAAATGGATTTTCTTATTAATCCATTTGTACTTCAAAATGATGTTTTGAAGAATGTACTGGCGGAGTAGCCAACAGCGTACATCCATTATTACAGAAATGAGGATTTTTGTTCACTAGCCCGTATTATTATATAATCATTTTATGATTTATAATAATACATTTTTCATAATTAACTAGACTATATAAAATGTACTAGTTTTTCACCTTCGGTCTAGTGCTAATTTCAAACACTGTAAGCCCTGACTTTCTGTGTTAACTCTGATGATCTGGTTTAATCATTGAATTTTGTTTCCAGGACAACTGACAAACATTTTTTTATTTTAATATGTTTAGATTTCTGGGTTCAAAATTTACCGACAAAGAAAAGGAATGTTTGCAGGAATGTTCGAAGACATTTGTATTGATTTAATTACTGATAAAAATAATCTTTGTTCTTTTTACAAGAAATTATATAAATGCATGACATATAACTATTTATTATATACTTTCCAGTGAAATAGTGGATTTTATGATTAAATATATTATATTTTCATTGTTTATATTTAACATGTGAAAATATAATATATTTTCACTCAAAATGACGTCATAAAACTGTTGACCTTGTTTACATTGTTGACGTCATTGAGGCCAATCTTTTGGTGCATTATGTTATTTTCCTTAAATGTACAGGTTGTGAGTATATAATAAATTGAATATTTGTTGGTTTGTTGTGAATATAGGATTTATTTTCATCTCGAAGTGAGAAAATTGAAATATTTTAACTCGTGCTAAAGCACTCGTGAAAATATAGTTTTTTTCACTTCTCGGTGAAAATAAATCCTATATTCACTCAAAACAAACAAATACCCTATATATGTTGCTAATGTCAGGTGCATGTGTACTCTAATATCAGTTGATGAATTGAATGTTGTTTAATGTCTCATCAACACCAATGTTATGAAGAGCTGCCCCAGAGAGACAGGAAGGATACGTTGGAATCTGGGAACCTGCCTACAAATCTATTTGGTTTAAACAATATGTATTCAAGAAATGTGATGAACAATATGTCAAATATACATGTGCAGGATTTGAAAACAAGCTTTCAATGAAAACTTATGTACATTCATGTCCTGTAAATTGATGTCCTCAGATCTATTTGCTTCATACATGCTTAAAGCTACATGACAGCAACATGTTTGTATTAAAAGTTTATTTGGTGTTTAACATAATTGTTCAGCACACTTTAAGCTATAAATGACATTCAGTTTTTAGTGGTTGAGGCTACCACCCAGGGCTTTTTTCCTGAAATTGTGAAGACTCCCTAGCCTGGCTATTTTATGGGGAAAACATATATTTATGGGTAGAACCAGTATTGTATATATGGTACCTCTGTAAGAATCGACAGTTCTTCACTTACAAGTCAAACTCCCATTAAGATTCTAACCCACAGCGGTGAGATCAAACTCGGCATCTTTAGTATTCTTTATCTTCTCGACTACGGATGCACTTAGCAAAAGAAAATCTGACATTGAGAATGACCCTGACCTACTTAAACACTTTTTATGTGGTTGGCAGAGATTTTCTCGTTTTCTCCCTCCACATCTACCGGAAGACCAAAGAAACTACAATTTACAAATTCTTTTATTGAACAAATTTGTAGACAACACCGTCATATATTTGCATTTTTGAGGGAAAAAAGTATTGATCGACAGAACTTAAATTAAACAAATTTGAGCCTAAATTTTAGAATTCGTCAGATTATTTTATTGACTTCATTAATTGATAGGTATGGTTGGATACAATTATAACATATTCAGTCACCATGGCGAGCGGACGAGTGGAATTGTCCTGCCCTGGATCATTACAACTGGTAAAGCATGTTGGACTCGCGTCTTAATCTAATGTACTATATTTGGAATGGCAAAGATGAGATGTCTCCTCAAGAAGAGAAGTGTCTTTATCCTATGTTTATATTTAAATAGTTGTCTATGACTGATATGTACAAAATCCTGTCAGGCATTTACATCCAACATCATTTAACTACTAATATACCACCTGGACTGCTGTGAAAATGGATTTAGATAAAGATCAAAGATGATGTGACCATGTCAACTATAAAAGAGCTGTATCGCAGTGATGTCTCCCTGAAAAAAGAAAGGTGTATCCTTTGCATATTTAAACAATTGTTTCTGACCGTTACTATTCTGTCTACAATCAGCTTTTGATTGCAGTTCAAGTCTGTAAGCAGTAGAGTCGTTTCATTGTAAATTTAAAGGGACATATGGCAATTTTGATGTTTTTATATAAACTCCTGGCATCTCATGTTTGTTTAGTCATTTTTATTAATTACAAGAGTAGTATAAATCAAATATTTTTTATATATTTCTAACTACTGGTTACATTGCACCAATATTATAGTTAAACCTATGGTCGAATAACAGGAACTTAAAACTCAAAATTTGATATATAAATTGAGATGGTAATTTCAAAATTTGATAAACACTTCAAGACTGTCGTGTGTCTCTTTAAGCCAATGACACTGAAGTGTATGCCAGAATGAAACTTGTTATATTGTGTTTATTTTGATGATTCTAATTCAAGGTAAGAATGGGTCACTTGGGGTGAAATTCAAAAAGGCATATGTTATCATTATTTATGCTGTATAAATTCAATATTCCACTAAATCTTTTAGAAAAATGTTGGTGTCAATCTTTGTGATTTAAATTAGTTAGATAAAGTTGCAGCATGTAAAATCAGAATCCCTCGGTAGAGCATTAGGATCAGTTCTTGTTTTTAAGCCAAGTGCAATTTAAAGTATTTAACTTGATCTTATAAGGCTCAAATATAATGTGTTTTCAAGTAGGTTAGATTTTAGTTACTAGTAATTACTTACAATTGTCAAAAAAGTCTATTCTGTCTTCAACTGATAAGGAAATCCATGAGCATATATAAGTGATGAAACATGTTGTAGAAATCGCCTGCTTATCCCAAATCACTATCCAATCGCAAATGCAAAACTTAAATACACAGTTTCGAGATTGATAGTTTCATGTGACAGCAAGAATTCATGACTGTGTCCACTTCCTTTATGGTCTGGCACAAATGCTGGCTGCTGTTATCACCTAATGAGTATCTGTCTTGGTTTCTTGCTATACTAGGGTATGCAGATGCTAAAAATATAAAATGTATAGCAAATATAGGTACATGTAAATTATCACTGTGTAGATAGTATTATGAAGAAAGAAAATCCATCCTGCTACTGTCAGGCGCGTAGCCAGGCATATGCCCGTATGCCCGGGCGTACAGTACGCCAGAAATAAATAAAATAAAAATGGTCCAAATATCCAATAAAATCCGAAGTGGGGTAGGAGGTTTGGGGTAAAATATTTCCAGCAAAGGCGTTGCGCCCTTATTTCCCGATCTTAATTTGTTAGAAAAAATAGAACGTTTCAATTTCAATTTCTTTATTGCGATAAACACAATGCATTTTATATACAAACAAACAAATATGTAACTGGTAAATACATGTATACTACTTGAACTGACTTTACATGTGCGCTTTCTTCTGCTTGAATTATACATATATTTAATCTAAGCTAAAAATCCTGAAATCTAACGTATGATCGTCAAGAGCCTCCCTGACAAGGGGTAGTTGCTACTTGGAACCCCATTGGGCGTACAGTTCAAATTCACCCAGCTACGCCCCTGACTGTTCAGATACAGAGGCATACTGTAATATTTAATATACCATATGAAACGCTGTATCATGAACAGACGGCAATAGCATTCATTTAAAAATATTTTTATGTGATGACATACATCAAAATATCCGCCATGACATAGTAAAATAATTCCCGATCAGTCTATGTTTACAAATGATACCCCAGCCATTGTTTACACAACAAACATAAATTCATAGTTGATTTGACAACATTAGCGCTGTATCACAACAAAACTAGCACACAACCCATTTTAAAATATGTTTCCATAATGAAATCCATCAAAAAATCAGAAGTGGAAGAGTAGAATAACTCCCTGTCGGTCAATGTTTACAACGACACCCCACCCATCTGTTACCCAACACACATGTACTCACTTTGACGAATGATGGAGCAAGCGTACCATTGCACAAGCGTACCGGGAGCAAGCGTACCACTTTCCGAGAGCAAGCGTACAAAATATATAGATATATAGTGATTCATTGGTATATCAATTATCTAGTATATCCACGAACATAAAACATAATGGATCATTGATAATAAGCAGTGAAATTATTATTTATTGATAATATATTGATATTTAAGTGAATGCCGAGGTAAATGATGAAATAAACAGTAATATTGTATGTGTATGCATGACTATATTCTCATTATTTATGGTACATTTAAGCATCCACTTCACTCGGTTAATGATCTTTAAAATAATTTATTTAAATCATGTAACAATGTTTATTTTAGTATATGTCCGTATTTATAGCGATTCATTTAGAGTAATGTATAGTGTCCAAGCATACTAATTTATCCCATTAAAGTATCCAATACCATGATATCAACTTATTATTATCTCTCACTGTAATACTTTGTCTATGAAAATATAATGACATAAACAGTTCTAAATACTAATTAATTAGTTGTTATGTCTATGAAAATATAATAACATAAACAGTTCTTAATACTAATTAATTAGGTGTTTGAATTACACACGCTCAGACGGACGTGCAGACATCGATCAGATATGCCTTTGATCTGATTAATCGATTTTTCATGATCGACTTTACTCGGTTGTTCAAAGTTATGGCTTATATCATTCTCTTGTACTAAAATATATAAGAAAATAAAATGAGCTGTAATTTCGAAACAAGTAATCACATAATTGTAGTGGTAAATATCACAACTTATTTTTTAAAATGTATGTTGGTCAGTTTCATTCAGTTCCTTTATTACCAGTACATACTTGAAAATGTGATTATTTTCTTCATTATAGTTTGAAGAAGGCTTACATTTATCGTTCATAGCAGCCATGTTTAATCGATTAATGATCGATCATCAGTCGGTTAAATGTTCTGATGATCGATCATGAATTTTCGGCTGATTCCCAACACTAATAAATGCGCAATCGGAAACACAAACACGGACAACATTTCAATGAGTGAATTAATAAAGTGGACGCTCATAAATGATATAAATAAAATATTAGATCGCTGTATCGACATTCACTCCAGACTTAACCACAACGAATGATGTCTAAGCCTACATACCTGTGTATTTACTGTTCAGCAGTACTTTCTGGATGCAGTAAATTAAAAAATGTATTCAAATGTTCTGTTTAAGAATGTAAATATCTTTCATTTCTGTCTTGAATGCAAAGCGTCTTGTATGTAAAACTTTATATTTGTCGTCTTTATCTTTATTTGTTGTGTATATATTAATTAAATAAAACTACTAAAAAATGAAACAAGCGTGTGCAAAATTAGTAAATATCTTCCATTTCTGTCTTGAATGCAAAGCGTCTTGTATGTAAAACTTTATATTTGTCTTCTATATCTTTATTTGTTGTGTATATATTGTTAAACGTAAATTTTTAGATGGTGTTAAGAGTGCATCTTTAAATCAGTTTACAATAAACTGGAATGTAAATATTAACTCGGAACGTGGTAGTAGTGATATTGGTGGCAATAAATTACGTACTTATAAGTTATTTAAAACTACATTTGAAACAGAAAGGTACTGTAAACTAATACTACCAAAAAATCAAAGGTCGGCTTATTCTAGATTCCGTTGTGGCGTAGCACCAATTAGACTAGATGAATGCTATTGCCGTCTGTCATCTAGTCATTAGAGAGTCAAATAGTGTATTCATTTTTAGGGTTTTATAAATATATTTTATAATGAACCGATAGTTTCTGATAAGACAATTAGTACCCTTCAGAAATTCCAAAGGCTGAAAAAAACGTAGAGTCAATCCGAAGTGAAATTTGATTTAAACGTGTAAATAACCATAGGGTGCCTCTAAATAACTCTCTATTGCAATATTAACAAACAAATACTATGCCAAGAAAACTGAGTAAACAAATTCAACATATTAATTCCTTTCTTACAAACAACTATTAAACGAATTTCACTTTTTACAATTTTCAACATGTTTTGGTGGCCTTTTTGAAAACGGTAGCCATTTTGAACTTAAAATATACCAAGATTGTATTTCATAACCCTTTGTCTATCATTTTGCGGAATTTGTTGTAATTGCCATAATATATTTTGATAAAACCTGATACATATGGGTTCAACTGATTATGTATTACGTACGGTCATTTTGAAAATGGCGGCCATTTTGAAAAAATCTGACGTGGATCCATAGCCAGTTTGTTTCAGTATGGTATTGTCTAGCTGTGTGCAAAGTTTAGCGCTTTTGTTAAAATCGTGTTATTTAGGTCTAAGCAACATGTTCACAATTATAGAAATTAATGGAAATCGGGCCTAAAATGCGTAAAGGCAGATTATGCTTATTAACACATCAACTAAAACAGTTGACGAAGCACTCGGAAGCGTTACAACTTAGCAAATTACGCTAACAAGTAAACTGAATAAAATTAAACTGTTCCCACTATGCCGAATAAATATGTGTGTACTAATTACGCTGTATCCCCCACACGCTGCGCCAACGCTAAGCACAACACAGGAAGTGTGCAGATCCAAATGGTTTATTTATAGCACAGGTAATGTTTATGTAAACACAAGAGTTAAAATGTCGGCGTGCCTATTTAACGAAGCGTACGTTTCTAATCAGTTGTGTCTATTAACGGTTCTATTAACGGTTTGGATTTAATGCAAATTTGACGGTAGTATTATACACAAATACTTGACAAAAAGTCTCTATCATCTCCGTTAAGGTTAACAATAAGCATATTCTGACTACTTCAAATTAACACCGGGCGTAATCTTTAAAACAGAAAATATCATTATTTGCCAGTAATCAGTCAGTCCCAAAGAACCCTATGAAAGCCTATTGTGACCCTCTTTAAGAAATGTGTTAGTTTTATGAAAATAAATGTCATCATGTCAGACTTACCTCTTAATGCTATTAAGAATTAAAAGATATCCCAGAAAAGTCAACATATTGTAGTACTCCGTTAATAAATAACCTTGATTAACGAACTTTAAAAACTTAATAGAATTGTAGTGCATAGCTTTAATATAATTGTAGATCATTGATACGTTTTAATGAACCGTAAAACAGGGATAAGTATGGTTGAGTGAATCTAGTTGGACCGTAAATCATGATTAAGTCTGATTGAATTATACAACACGAAAGTGGCTTTCGTTGTAGAAAGTGTAAGCTAAACTGTGTCTGGATTTTTAGAGTGGCATTAATTGCAATCTCTGCATGTTTATATACGGGGATATTACACTATCAATCTGCAAAACGGAAATGCTATACCCTCAAAAACATGTTTTGATTGTCCTAGGTTACGCCCGGTGATAATTTAAAGAAACGAACTCGTCAAATAAAGGCAAACTGCACTAAAATCGTTTATAAAAACTCTATCCAGGTGTTTAATAAATAATAATGTAAATGTGCCGATTAAAAAGTATATGATTTGTCATGGGTTCCTAAAATACCCGTTATTAAATATGCGTCAGGTGATTTATGAATTGGTACATTGTAACTCTTAATTCAACACTCCAGATATGGGGTTTGATCTGGCTGGTTAAAACCGTTTATAATTTGTCTATAGAATTTATATACTCCGAATGTGTAAGTTACATATATAGGTCTCACTACACAGTGCATTTTTACTTGTGGGCCTATATGAATAAAGTTTACATGGCCATTCCGAACAGTTTGTTTGTTTGTTTGTATGGTGTTTTACGTCATTTTCAACACAGATAAGGTTATATATGGCATTCGATCTTTTTGTGGTGAAAGCAGACCACCCACTTTTCCTGGGTAGAACCAGTACAGTACATCTCCCGCCATCCGTAAGACATTCCGAACAGGAGGTTTCCAAGCTAAAAGTTACTTTTTTATGTAAGCAAGTCATTTGCCCACACAAAACTGTACAAATTCTGGTACGTTGACCATGTTTTTTTTTAAATTTGAGTGGTGTCCTCCAATGCACTATTTTGGGCTTTAACTCCAGAGTTTGCACCAAAATTCCTACTCGTCTTCAACACCCATAAAACTGCCATATTTGGTAGCAGTGTCATCTAATAGCTGCACATCTAATTTAAGACTATGTTCATCTCACCTGCAACAACAATAAACATATCTGTCAGCAATCATTAAAAATATTTAAAACCGAAGAACACACTACTACTTTTTAAGGCGATAGAAGTATCATACCCAACTACCGTGGGTATCAATGGAGCTAACTGTGTAGTGAGACCTATATAAAAAAAACTATATATATAATATAAAAACAAATCTGCAACAAGGGTGCACAGTTCGTAGTCATAGGGATACCAACAATTTGTCTATAAACGGTAGTTCCATACCTGACGAAAATATTATCTAATAGAAAAATAAGTGTTTCACAAGCTTCATGGCAAGTCCACGGAGTAATTGTCCAAACTGCCGTTAGTAAAAAACGCTTTAATACTGTTAAAACTCAATCCTGATGTTAAGGTCGTATAATAATGGGAATGTTACCGATTAAAAGTATATGTTTTTGTCATGGGTTCTTCAAATACACGTGATTGCATATTAGTAAAATGGTTTATGAGTTGTATAGTAACAATATCATGATAACTTTGCATGACAGCATGCGGGACAAAATGTTTACTGTGTGTTTTAAATGGCAGAGTATTATTAATAATATAACTTCATTCGACATCTTTTTCTAATAACTCTTAATTCAACGTTCTAGTTTTGGAGTTTGATCTGGCTGGTTAAATTAGTTGTATATTTGTTACTTCGACATTTATATTTAACCTGGTTATATCTGCACGGATATGTCACCACTGATAATGTCGGGATATTATAAATGGCCGGTACAGACGAAGTGTTTCAAATTACTTGCGCCACTTGCTTTATCCTGTGTGGCAGTAAAAAAAGTGGATATAAAAATCCAACATCCGTAAGATGCTCATGTATACGTTTGATATGCGAAATTAGACAAATTTGAGATTTCATTTTATTATAAATGGTATATTATTTATATTCTCAATGAAATAGTACACAGACCTCAATTTTAGTCAAACTTAATAACCATAAGGCCAAGAAAAAAACCAGTTGTGTTTCAGGTTCCCGACCGACCCTATATTTTGTCCGGACCCTAACCTTTTTTTCCCTGTTTCAAAAAAAATAATTAAAAAAATCACGATATCTTGTGCCGCGATGATGACGATATTGTTTTTGTTCTGTCTACGCCAATGCTTTAGTCCGACGGAAATACTGCGTTTGGTGTATCTCGGATGTTTACGCTTGTTTTTACCCGGCAATGGCTGATGCAGCAATGCTTATGGCTTTCAACTGAATGTTGTTTAACGGCTCATCAACACAGTATAAGTTATTTAGAGCCGCCCCAGAGAGAAGGGAAGGATACATAGGAATCCGGGAACTGCCCTACTCTTATTATCAAATGGTTTCCTATGGTTCTTTTACGTGCTTGGAGGATAGACCGATACACGGGACCGCCCGGTTTACGTCCCCATCCGATGGACGATTATGGCCTTCAAGGTAGAAAAATGCAACCACCAAGAGACCAGGAGTTATATTAGCTGTATTTCTACCGACAAATTGGTGGCCGATATTATCTGGAAGGTTCATCCTTCATATCATAGATCTACATAGTCTTGTACATCCATGTTCATATAAAAGCTACACTATTACTGTCACCGGTTCTGTATGTATTTTTCCTAGAAACACAATAAAAAAAGTCTAATGTATTTTTCGGCTCACACGACGAATGTTTGTAAAATTGAATATATTAAAAGTAAAAAAAAACAAGTAATTTTATTTCATTGTATGTTTTACAATGTTGATGATTTCTGCTTTCTCGTCTCGTACGTTTCTCTATTAAAAATAGCATGCAATTCCGTGGTGGCCCTGAGTGAAATACTGATTTATGGAAACTTATATTTGGGCTGATGGGGTCAGTGTCGTATCGGGTACTACAAACATGTTCTGTATGTTATTTCTAACTATGGCAGCCTAAATATGTTTTTAAGGAAAATAGCGCAATAGTTAATGATAAACAATATTGTTTAAGTAGTTGTTTTATCAAGTTCTAAATTGTTTCTATTCCGCCAATAAGATCTTGTTTGTCCGGGTACGTTTCTGTATATTTGGGGGCCGTTCTGTAAAATGTATGGACTAGTTTTATTGATATTTGGATTCTTAACCATAAATATTCTTAGATTGCCTCGAGTCCCTTTAAATAAGATCAAAATGTTGAATTTCACTTCTGAAAGTGTTTGGTGTTGAAATAAAAACAAATTATATCATGTATGATTGTTTTATTTGTTTTTGTTTTTAATAGAAATGATTGTTATGACGAATAAAATGAATGTGCTTCAATCCAACTGTTTAACGTATTTAATACTTAATAGCAACATAGAGTTGTGTGTACTTTTATGCACATTGCATGTTTTATTGAAACAATATTCCAAACAAATGCATGTTTGTTCTGCTCTGTGACTTTTCTTTCCCATCTTCATGTGACGAGTTCAAAGTCCATTTTGGAGCAATTTTAAATTATATATATATTATTATAGATCCTTATATTAATATATATCCTTGAGGCCTTCAAAATCAGAGTTTAGAAGTATGTTTTCTGGTTGTAATTTCTACCTTCGTGTAGCAAAACAAAAGAAAGAAAATCGACCTCCCTACCCTATTTTTTTAAGCAGGAAACCTGAAATACGACTGTTTTTTTCCTAGCCCTAATATCATGTGTTTATGTATTTAATAATTATACATTCATTATTTAGCATATGCTTGTTATTTTATGTGTACGTATAATCCAAAACTATAACTAGTTTCAAGCATTTAAAAGTAAAGAAAGCCAATTACCCTTTAAATTGACAACGTGTATACAATTTTTTACGTAATATAACGTTACATATAGAGGATCTTACATGAGTACTCATTCATTATTGAATTTATTAAACGAGTTGTCAAAATGATATAATGCGAGGCTCTTGTCAAGCATTATATCATATTTACTAACGAGTTTAATAAATTCAATAATGAATGAGAACGAATATTAGATTCTATTTATTACATAACTTATGATATCACATAACGTCAGAAAACGTACATTAACGTGACGTCCATGACGTCATTAACGTTATGTTATACCACTAGTGGAATATCGAAAATATGT
Organism: Cyrtodaria siliqua; assembly: GCA_037043455.1. Classification (NCBI taxonomy): domain Eukaryota; kingdom Metazoa; phylum Mollusca; class Bivalvia; order Adapedonta; family Hiatellidae; genus Cyrtodaria; species Cyrtodaria siliqua. The sequence goes on along the minus strand of JAWPHD010000055.1, from coordinate 339,938 downwards.
GTGATAAATATATATATGAACCATCAAAACCATTCAAAACAAACATGGTCAATAGACAAAAAATTAAAATTAAAGTCATTGATATACTTGGGAACTTACATCTCCTTAAAAAAAAAACAACTGATAATCAGCTCTATAGTGTTGGATGTCGATAACCTTTGTTTTTGCCGTTAAAATAAACAAATCTACTAAGAATATGCATAATTGACGTCTTTCCATGCCCACTTATATAAATACATGTATCTGACATTTTATGTTATTAAAAATGATTATGCTGGAGAAAGCACAGACACACACACACACACACTCGATTCCGACCGTTCAAATAAAGACAAATAACAAGAAAAGATATATATGTTTTAAGCAAGGACAATTAATGAGGCCAATTAGGTCCTAAAACATACTATATGAGGTCATTATCTCTTGTCTCTCACATATCCTTACATGTTTCTCTCTTTCCTAAGCTCAAAACAACTCAACCACCCCATACATGTCCCAATTGTCAAATTAGATATCTTTTACACGATAGTAGATGTGAGGACAGAAAGAGTGTCCTCACAAGATCAAAAAACATGGCAGATTTTCTCCACACAAAAACGTGTCATCTATCGACCTGTGCTCGGTAAATGACATTTTTGACATTGTGCTATTTTGACTGGGACCTAAACTCACACTGTCTTTGTGTGCGTTACATTTACATGTCGGAAAGGAATATAATATGAGCTCACGTCCCCAGTAAAATTCCAAATAACATTTTATTTTTTTGTTTATTAAATAAAAGTAATTTTACGACTGAGATAGCAAGTAGTTTGACATTTTATCACAAGAAATCCGCGGATTCACATGTCTCTCCTAACGGGGGCGGGACTTAAAAATAAAAGATATATGTTGCTTAAATGAAAGTTTGTAAACATTTTATTAACTAAAAACCAATTGAGTTTACAGTTTGCTGAGATGAAATTTAAGAGCATTTGTTTAAAAACAAAATGCCATAATGATTCTATGAAAAAGAAATAGCCCCAAAAAAAAATATGCACTACCCAAGACACAACTACATGTATGTCAAAATAGAATGTTTTGTCTTCCAAAGATAATGCTATAAACTAGGTTTAAAGCATCTAGTGCATAATTATAGTTCATGAAAAAGTGATGACTGTAATTTGCTTGTGATGTACTATCCAGAAACAACTATAAGCGAAGTTTGAAAGGTCTAATGCATAAAGTTTGTGAGCAAGTGACCTAAACGCAAATGTTGAAGGTAAAAATTAGTAAGTTATCTGCCCCTTCCTTGGAGGGTCAAGGTCGCTTCCACATTTGCTTTGTCACATTTTGATGTGCCACCCAAGATACATGTACAGATATAAGCAAAATGTGAAAGGTCTATTGCATACAGTTTACGAGAAACTGACCTAAACGCTAAACTTAAATGTTGACACCTTCGCCTTCGCCATCGCCTTTGCCGCCGCCGCCGCCGGAAAAGCAACACCGATGTCTCTTTTTTTCTTCGAATGAATGAATGAATAAATGGTGTCGACACATTTCCTTTTTTCTTCGAAAAGGCGGGACAAAAACGTGTAAAGTATGATTTTACTTAGGTAATGAAAGGTGTTCTCTTAAAGGTCATATACTTTATCTTATATATTTGCTTTAAACATGCCATTGCAGTTTTTATTAAGGTTGCTAGATGTTTTATTTGTCTTGGTCCATGCTTATGTATGATGATACATTCGAAGCTTCTTTTTTCAATTTTAAATACTCCCATACCCTTTATACATATTTACTGTCTCATTTATTTCTCTACATTTAATATAAAATAATGCCCACAAACCTTTAGACGTTTAGTAGGAAAAAGTCAATCGTTTTCAAAATGATATATAGGGTCCTATAGAAACCACAGCGTTCGAACGCAATGGCATCGTAGGTCCGCACTGTACTGCAAACAAGGACTTTAAACTACAATGAAAGAGACAAAAAACAACAGAAAGGGTGATGAAGACAGGGTTACCGACTTGGAACGGTCAGTAGGCAATAAGACCTATCAAGTCACACTTATTGTACAAATATCCCCAACTTGGTGAGGATTCCAATTCAAAAATGAGAATAATTGAATGTTTTCTACACATTTATACGAGGGATGATCAAAAGAAGCCTAAGTACTGCTTTAACTGATTTATGAATTAAGATTGCGTGTTTTATTTTAAAACCCATAGTAACAATATCATGATAACTTTGCATTACAGCATGCGGGACAAAATGTTTACTGTGTGTTTTAAATGACAGAGTATTATAAATAATATAACTTCACTCGACATCTTTCTCTAATAACTTTTCAAAATGCGTTTTACATTATTCTTAAGGAAACAATGGATATATATTTCCTTATATTTTTAATGACGTGATGAAATGGAACAAGTAGATTAATGCCATTTAAGGGCGACCGCCTAACCCATACGATAATTTCGGAACGCTCATATATTAACATTTAAGTAACTTTTATTCGGTTTCCTTTTTAACAACCCTTGCATAACGTGGATTTAAAATTAAAAACAGGAAAGTGTATCATTTTAAAAAAATGCACTCATATTGATAAACTCTTAGTACTTACTGTTCCTTTAAGGTCCTCAAGTCCAAACTTTATGAATTTTAATTAGAATACCGGTAAAGCTTGTGCTTGGGCGTGGGAGGTGTTGTACTTTAAATCACCTCTAGACTTATGAACCGACTCATTGAAGCCAATTCTGCTACTTTTCTCTCTTGTTTGTGTTTGCTGCTTCCGAGGAATCCCCTTTTTGTCTCGCCCACGATTGTGGGAAGTGAGACATAGCTGTCACCTTTCCGGCGGCGGCGGAGGCCCCATTTTAAATCTACTATATCTCAACAACCGCTGGTCGAATTTTTTCTGAAATTTGTCAGGTGCTTTGTTGGGTCAAGGCACGTGATCTCACGTAATGCCAAAATTACCAAGGTCAAGGTTATATTTTGCGTTGTTTTCCCAAAACTTAACCTTGGTTAGGTGACTTAGCATCAGTTAACGTTATGTGAGTTTCTCACTTTATGTCTCTGATTCTTGGTCATATCTATTGGTGGCCTTGGTGGACATTGCTGGACGACAAAAAATACCAAGATCAAGGTCATGTTTTGCATTATTTCCCCGAAACTTAACCTAAGTTAGGTAATTTAACCTTGGTTAGATAACTTAACCTTGGTTAGGTAACTTAACCTCAGTTAACTGTACGTGATTGCCTCACTTCATGTCTTTGAAACTTGGTCATATGTATTGTTGGTGGACATCGCTGAATGACAAAAATACCAAGGTCAATGTCATATTTTGAGTTATTTTCCCAAAACTGTACCCTGGTTAAACCACTTAGCCTCAATTACCTTCTTATAATTTTTTACTTTTATTTGTTTGATACTTGGTCATATAAAGTGTTGTCTTTAGTGGACATCATTTAAGCACAAATTTAATAAAAAAAAATCATAAGCCGTTAAAAATGCGTAAGTCTAAATTAATGAAAGACAAAAACTTGAAGCGATGGCATATAGTATACTTGGTGTCGGTGTACATTCATGTATAATGTATTTTCCAATAAACATTGAAAATGGTATGGTTCCTAAGCAACGAACACAAATAGTGAGTCTGTTCATTATCATGAGACATAGGCGTAGCTTCGGAACTGGTATTTATTACGTGTATAAAGAACGTTATGGTTACAGAAAATTTAAATGCTCAATTAATAGGAAGCACTGATACTGTCAACGTCAAACAAGAAAGCATTAAATATCATTAGGGATAGAGCATATCCACCCATGTAAATATATACAACGCCTCGTGCTATAGAGCAATTATAGGATTGGGCACGCAACTTCTCCATTCATTTAATGTCAAGTAATATCTCGGTTCATATCAAGTTTTCTACATATCCCTTAATAATTAATAAAACGCCATGTCCACTTGCATGTTAAGTTCAATGCCAAACACCAGCATATATCAACTACTTGATCGACACATGTTAGACATTTATAAAAGGTGAGTTTATTCAAGTTATGGCATGTCAACCGTATATTCCACAACAACATGAACTTATGTACATAATAACACTCATTGTAGTTAAAATTATGAGGCATTGTCAAAAGTTAGTCATGTTATGAGGCATTGTCAAAAGTTAGTCATATACATTTAAACAATTTTGAACATGTGTTATTGGTAATTACTAAATATATTAATTATAATTATGTACAAATTCAAGTAAATGCGGCTACGTCTAGAGTGTCATGGAATGGAACAAATGCATGAAGATATTAAAAACTGTTATTTATGATGTTATACTTCAAACATCAATAAGTGTATAATACAGTTTATAATTACAATATCATGTAAAACACATCATTTTAATTGTGCTGTGTTAATTGGCTGAATGAAATAAATGAAGCCTTCGACACAGCCTCGGACTTTATTTTCTTCTCAGCCGCACCTGATAAACTGGATATGATCAAGCACTTACATGATAACCTATATTTATCATGCAACGAATGTTTCTATTTTACAAAAACAGCTACTTCCTACTATCCTAATACTTTCCGTCCATCTTCTGTGTTATGCTAGTTGTGTGCACGTGCTATTGTTCTGTTTTGTTTTACAATCTGATTGGTATATATAGTTACTAATATATGTCATGTGTCAATAATCCTAATGACCGTACGCAAAGTTCAACCGAATGAGTTCGCTATAATTACGATATCGCGTGATATGTTTTAAAATTATGCCATTGTTTCCACAAGTCTATCTAATTGAACGTTAACATGTCAATACCTTAAACTATATGTTCGATATCGCGTGATATCTAATTAATATCACGTCAGCGAATCATCGGGGCTCATTAACCTATATTGTCATTATTTAAGATATTTCACGAGCATGATTACGTCATTGCATCTAAATGACGTTGAAATGTATGAGAGGGAAAATTGGATGTAAACCGACGCCCCTACTAATGCCAGAGGCTCGCATGTATCGTTTTTCTTACACTCATCGAAATACGGACTGCCTTATTATAACGGATATCTTCATAGCCTTCACTTACAAAGTATGATCACTGCCTTTCTCCATAGATTCTAGTCCCACAATATATAGCTCTCATTAGCATCCTTAATAACACAGTTATTAGTTCATCTTATCACTATTAAATCATTTCGCTGGCATGATCATATGTCCCAGTGGACATTATAGGCCATCAAATTTGATAAAACCATTATCTTAACAAGCCGGCACACGTCATCAGATTCCCACTTCCATATGACAATAGTTGTGTGACCGTGTTATCTCATTCTCATCAGCATCTACTTCTATAACAAAGGAGAGAACATCATAATGTCTAATTAAATAGTATTATTGGCACAAACTGCCTAATACCACTGAAGTAATCACGTAAAATGTACTAACACATATCGAAAATAATCACTCACTATAATTAGCGGTTTAGCTGTATACATTTAGTAAAGTCACCTATTCTCCATTAAATTAAAGGCACCTCGTTACATTTATACACTGCAACCGTGTTTAGTTTTGCATGTTTACAGATCATTGTTTAACTTAATATATGTTTTCTTTTTAATTTCATAAAATGTATTTCTGGATATATTGCACCAATGATGCATATAAACATTTAGCATAATTATGATGAACAATTTAACAAATTATATGTAAAATGGTTTAAAGTTAAACTAGTACTGGATGTATGGATTGAGGTGTTTATATACCGTGTGTCCCTTAATGTAAACAACACTCATTTTGATAATGAAACATTTAATTTGAATTTGAATACGTGTTTAATGTACTCATTTTTTTTTTATTAAGGATACTATTATTAAAGGGACAAACGGCTAACATAATTGTCTATAAACTGTTAGTTTGTACACAATTTGCATGTTGAGAATCATTAAATCATTACGTGGTCCGAGTATTAACTTTCAAACCCAATCCAACCCCTTCTCCAAGAAGGGAAAACGGGGTTGGCTGGGTTATGTAATAAAACCCTAATTTCGGCTTTTCTGTTTGCATATTGTAAAATTAAAACATTTAATAGATAATTTTAAACAGGTTATCGTATTTTGCAGTAAGAAATGTTTTTAAAGGTGTTTTATTGTCGATATATTCGTTATAAAATCCTGCTAATATAAGCTTTCCCATGACTTAATGGAATTAAGGCGGGACCACGTAATGATTTGTTTGCATATTTCAACTCAAATTTGCTTATTGTTGATTAAATTGCACAAATAATGTAGTTGAACTTATGGAAGACTAACCAATAACACACTGAAGTTCAACATTGCATTATTGTTCGGGGCGCTTGTTTCTGCCAACGGTTTTTCCGCAGTAGCTTGGGCAATTTAAATAATATGTACGTCAATTATATATCATTAGAACCGGTATTTTAGTGGTAAATAAAACATACCTTAGTTTTGAAAATCGGTTGAGAAATAAATATTTTACAGTCAAAATGATTGTTTGATGGGGCTTTTCCTAGGTAAATTCATTTATTTTGTGGGACAGCAGAAAATTAAAAAAATTATAATAACTTCCGTTAGCCTTCATACTTTGCGATTAAACGTCCAGGATGTCTTAATTTACGAATATCCAACTTTTTTTTTTAATTTTTCATGCAGCAGAATTTTGCATTGAAAATACCCCATCAAAAACAGCTTTCGCGCATGATTTTCTTATTTCTCAACCGATTTTGAAAAGTAAGGTATTTTTATTTACCACCAAAATGTCTGTTTCACTGTTATACAACTTATTTAGGTACTAGATGAATTTTTTCTGAAAAGTCAAAAAAGACTTTGGCTGAAACAAGCGCCCAAACAATACCTTTTATTGAAATATATGCAAGGAGGTGTAAAGTGAATACTCATTACTTGAGGTTCTAATTTCAATTCTTATAAAAACTTAAACAGTTCCCTGTGTCCCTTTAAAATATCTATGAAATTGCCAAACTAAACCCGTTATTGACGTTACAGAATAGGTTCACTGAGTATTAGTATCTCTTTTCACTAAATTAGAAATAATTTCAACGTTGTCCTAAAGAGTATAATTGTTGATATCAAAGACCACAGACATTATGTGGTCCTAGTATTAACTTCCATACCCGACTCAACCCCTTCTCCAAGAAGGGAAACCTGGTTTGAATGGGATATGCAATACAGCCGCAAGTTCGGCTTAAAACATTTCCTTATTTGGTAAGATTAAAACATTTAATAGATAATTTTAAACAGATTATCGCATTTATCCAGTAACACATGTTGTAAACGCATTTTATTATCGAAATATCCGTTATAAAATCCTGCTAATATAATCTTTCCCACCGCTTAACGGAATTAAGGTAGTACCACGTAATGCACACATTGCTATTTGAAGAAAGCATATTTTTCAATTCGTAATAACTTTCTTTAAACTTCTAATGCTTTTTGAAAACTCAGATATGCGGCATTTAGCAGTATCTATATAGATAAGCTGACATGAATGCCTGTTTTAATATTATATTTACTAAACGAGTTCGAAACATTATAAGATACGCCGCAGTACTGAGAATCATATCAATTGTATCGAATGAGTTTAATAAACTCCATATTAAATACATATGAATGTAAGAGTATGTTTATCTCCAAATATGTCACATAACATTTATTGATTGTAGTTGCATATAATTATATCTATTTTATAATTTTATTAACTACTTCTTTTGTGTGTTTACCTTGTTACACGCATTTTAGCGTGTTTTATTTCGTGTAGACGTGATATCACGTTCGTGTTATTTACACAGTTTAAGAATATCAAAGTTGAGCTAGCTTGTCAGAAGGTTTATTTTAACTCAGATCTTTACCATGGACACTGACATTTTTAGTGAGACATTAACTAAGCAATCTGTACAACTCGTTCGCAGTATAAATCGTGCAGAACTTTTACAGCAGTGTATCAATAATAAACCAACACCCAAGGGATTATTAATACACATAGAACCTCAGATTTCATTGACATCGCGTTGGAATCAAATATTGAAAAGTTGAAAAACTTGATTTAACTCGTTTTTTATTAGGCCGATCTAGACAGCAAGCAATTCCTTTGCTATCCATCACCTCTCGCATCAAATCAGATCTCCGATCGGCGATAGACTCTACAATATTTGAAATAATTAACAATCAAATTGAACAAAAATCAGACATAGAAGGTAAAATGTTATTAAGATAAAATGAGAAGCATGAAAGGAGAAATTTGGAAATCGCCGAACACGATAAGTACAAAACATATTTCGGTCTGGGTTTGATTGAGACTGTTCATGAAGAAACTAAGTAGTGTAGTAAAATACAAACGACGGAAAAAAAATAATTTGTTAACGCTCAGCCTAAACGAAAGCGCCCCGTACGTAGATTCAAAGGCAATCATTTCAGAAACTCACCGATAATAAAGATGTAGTCAATTTATCAAGCGTGCAACGAACAGTCTCTTTAATCAAAAAGTCTTAGCTTTTGCCCAAGACCTGTAAGTTATGACCGCGGAAATCTAATTGAAGACACCAAACAATTTAGCAGACGCCTTAGACTTAAATCACACTTCCGTAAACCTGGCCTTGAATTCACCACCCATTATTTAGAATATTCTTAGACTTAAGCTCAAGTATGCATTTCAATCACAAATATTTCTATAAGTTTGCAAAATAAACGTTCATAACAAGCTGCTATTTATAAATACGATGCATACTAATAAATAGCAACTTCTTACCATGCTTACGATTGCTTATCTTTGAAGGTAAAAGAAATAGTTGTGAATCAATTTTCAGTACTTGAGCTCAAGTCATAGTTTGGAAAATGGTTGGTGAATTCCAGGCCTGAACTACGCTTGGACAATAGCAGAGCAGTCGACGATTCCTCATATTCGGATGATGCATCCTCAGACATCTTAAACCGTTCTCAAGTTCTGCAGTGTTTACCCAACATACCATCAACTGACAATGATCAGAAATATAAACACTTCATACTAAAACGCAATTGTCAGCCACTGACACAAGTAAAGAAACTAGAAACATTTATTCAAAATGTAGAGGCTGAAATTTCTTTCATTCAGCCTAAGAGAACACATCACAATAATCTATCACACTCTGAGAAAAACGCACTGAATGTTTTGATAAACAGAGACATTATAATAAAGCAAGCCGATAAAAGCTCTGCGGTTGTCGTGATGGACCGTGATCATTATATCTCGGAAGCTGAAATGCATCTTAATGATCACACTTACAACGAACAACTTATCATGATCCTACAACTGAAAATACTAAACAAGTAGAAGAGATGGTTACAGAAATGCATGACATGGGTTACATAAGTGAGAAAAATATGGAATCTCTCTTAATAGAATAACCAAAAGCAGACCGTTTTTATTTGCTCCGCAAAATACACAAGCCGGGGAACCCCGAACGCCCCATTGTTTCGGCAAATGAACACACCACTGAGCGCATTTCCGAGTTTGTAGATCATCACTTAAAATCGCATTTACATAACTTACCTTCATTTCTGCAAGACACAACGGATTACTTGAGGAATATAGATGCACAAGGTATCGTCCCTCCCGACACCCTCTTAGTACAAATGGATTGTATATCCTTATACACAAACATCCGGCATGATGAAGGCAGTTTAACGTTTCAAAATGTATGGGATAGTAGGGACATTAAAACCCCTCCCACCCACTACCTTATCAAACTGCTTACTTTGATTCTCAAATGTAATTATTGTGAGTTCAGTGATAATAACTATCTTCAAATCCCAGGTACCGCGATGGGCAAGAAATGGCACTCTCGTATGCCAACATTTCCTGGGCGAACTTGAAACACTTCTTCTGCAATCGGTACCCTTAAAACTCCCAACACCTCATATGGCTTCGTTGTATAGACGATATTGACATGAAATTGTGCCATGGCACCAACTCTCTTCAATACTTTCTAGAACAAGATAACAAATTTCACACCACCATCAAATTTACGGCTGAAATGTCTAATACAGAACACGTTTTATGGATACACAGTCCCATATAGATGACGGCAAAATAACAGTCGAATTATACACTAAACCTACAGATAGTCACCAATACCTAGTAGCCACCCAAAACACTGCTAAATAAACATATACCTGTACAGTTTATCAGTGCGCATCAAACGCATATGCTCGGATCCAAATACATTTGTGATCCGAGCTAAAGAACGTTCACAACACTTGCTCAACACAGGGTTTACAAACATCCGGACATTTTGACTGCCATTTCGAAGGCAAGAGAGCACAATAGAAACATTATCTCACAATATAAAAATAAACCATATGCTTCTGATAAAAATACACCATGTGTTCTTACTCTTTCAACTACAGCAACTGACGTTAAAGGGATTATAACAAGTCACTGGTCAGTCATATAATCATCCAATCGCGTCAAGAAACTCTTTTTAGAGAAACAAATACTTTATTTCGTAAACAGAGGCCTCCAGCCCAAAATACATATCAATATCATCGCATAAGACCCAATAGTCTGCGGGATATATTGGTACGAGCAAACTGAAATTCAAATCCAACTGATTTGTAAACTCATACCTGTCACGCATAATTTTAAACAATCCTCGAATGGCACCATAGTCAGTCTAAAACGCCACACCAAATGTAAAACAATGAATGTCTGCTGACGTCGTATGTTTCCTACGAAGACGTCGTATATTGTTACGTACTTCTGCGGACCTACCTGGGCGATTAGAGCAGTAAAAATACACTTTTAGGTAAAAGAAATTGGCACAGAAATGGTTTTAACTGATTCTGGTTCCAAAAATTATGGAAAAAAATATATCCAAAGTCCTCAACTCAAATCATGTGCTAAATATGTTTTTTGGTGCAAAAAGATGTAAAATAATTTAAACCTTTTTTGGGAATAATTAAGAAAAATAATATAATTAAACAATAAAAAATACAGTTATATAGCAAATAATGCTTGTAATAGAGAAGACAATCAGAATATATGATCAATTTGACCAAATAAATAGACAGACTCTCAATTTTGGTATAAAATGGTGAAAAAAGTGATAAAACCACCGATTTTTGGAGATAAAATACTTAAATTAAATCTGTGTGTAAATATCATATTTTTGTTTTTGAATTTTACTATTTATGTTGTTCTCTATCAGATATCTAAAATACAATACACAACTCAAGTTGAAAGTGTATTTATTTTGAGGTTGAAAGTTTAAGAAAAATTGGAAAAAATCAACGATTTTTGGGAACATAATTTTATAATGATATTTACGTATTAATGTTAAATTAAGTAAGATATCCAACTTGTTATAATAGATCTACTTGTTTGATCTCACTAAATGTTTTAGATTGGTCATAACAGTAGATTTGTAAGTAAAATATTTCAGATAATCTCCCTTAATTAAAATGTGTTTGATTTGATAGGGTACCTTCCCTTAAAAGTTAGCCGCTCTTTTTGACAACACATGTTTTGGTACTGAGGTACACACCAATTCAGTGAACTGATACACACTTGATGGAGCTTGTTATACAGTTACATAGATGACAAGTATGTATATGTTTGATTTTGAAATAAAACATAATTTTAAAGGTAGTAACAGATCTGTGTGCACTTAATTAAGATTGTTGTTATAAATGTAAAGCAACACGTATTAGCCCGAGTGATGAAACCTGTATCTACTCAACATTGCATTTTATAAATGACCAGGCCAAGAAATACGAGGTAACGCCAATCCTCACATTTGACCAACCTCTATGGTGGAAAGCCCTAGTAACAGCGACCTGCGACACACTGTGCTCAGATTGGGAGGACTGCACGTGGAAATGAGTTTCCTAGGCTGTATTAGTCGTATAATGACAGATTTAGGGTTAACAGAGCTGCTAGAAACAATATATGCGGATAATGCTGTTATGCACATGCTAACAGGCAAAGCCATATCACGAGCAGTTAGAGGCCACAACCTTGTAGATATGGCCCTGTATTCGTTAATGGCCGCCGAAGTCTTTAATATTGACATACGTAAGAACAAACCGAGTGGTGAAATTGAAGGTGACGAAACAAATGACGGAGCTGAGTTCAATGGTGGTTCGGAAAATTATGAGACATGTAATGTTGGACTGGAAACAAATAAGAAGGAAAGTACCTCTGACGAGCAAGTTAACGTATCTGTGGACACGGAAAATCACCTAATCGAGACAGGAGAAATGTTTGCTGAAGAAACATATAGACATGAATGAATAAGCAATGACAATGATATCGAGTGTGCATTGACTGTGTTTGATCAGGTTCTTGCAGGTGAGTTAGATGTTGAATCTGCATGTTCATCTGCTGTAGTAGAGCGCATAAAAGAGAGAGTAGATACGCACCGTAGTAACTTAAAACAAAGTCGCACATCAGGATTGTGGCTTCAATACATGGAGAAGGTTGATATGATTTGTTAAGGCAGAACTATCTGGAAACTGGAAGCTCCATTTACAGGCAGTATTAGATATGTTACCCTATTTCACAGCATCTGGCCACAACTTATATGCGGTCGGCACACGTATACCTTGCAAACATGCTAGCATTAGAAAAAGGTAGTCCTGATCTGTACAGGTACTTTATGGAGGGGTATCATGTACTAAGACAATGCAATCGATTTTGGGCAGGAATCTTGACTGATTTAGTCATAGAACAAATGGTCATGAGAAGTTTGAAAACAACTGGTGGGCTAACACGAGGAAGGGGAATGACAAACACAGAGGACGCTGTGGGAACTTTCTCGCCCCGCTTGCTCAGAAATCAACGAAGCTATGCAACAAGTATCAGGAACAGAATTCATCCCCAGTGACCAGAATAAAGATATTCAAACGCACGGCAACAGAGAGACAAAATAGACACGAACATTCTTATAGAATATCTCAGTGAAACCCCTTTAATAAGGACCCTGAGCTAAAAAGTATATCAAGTGCAGTTGTTTCTGATGATTCTGTCAATGTAGATGATGCGGAAGGTGTAGGGATCAAGATTCTAGACAAAATGGCTGGAAGCACTGTTATGGATTTTGCTTCCAAGCGAAAAGATCAAGTAAAAACAATGTCGGATACGGTTGGTATGTAAATAGGCGATGACGTTATCAAGGTAGACTCGCAACTATTATTTCAACGGCTTGTCTCTGCGGCAAGAATCACTCCCAGAAGACGAACTGGATTTGCTATTCTCTTATGAGTTATGCACTTACCCTCCAGCAATATTTGAAATCCCGCACTTGCTGACAGAGGCTGATAAGCCAGCTTTGTCAGAAGATATACGAGATAAAGTAAAACCACAGTGAAAGACCCACTGGTGAAGTGAAATATATACTTGATGGCGGTTGCCTTTTGCAACGGATTCCTTGGCAAAATCTAACAGCTATGGTCAAATATGTGATGTGTATGTGGAGCATATTACAAAGAGGTATGGAAAAGCGACTGTGGTATTTGATGGATATGACAATGTTCTAAGTACTAAAGACACAACACATCTGAGGCGAACAGGGGTTGCGTTGGGACGGAAGTTAAATTCACTGATACAACGATCATGAGAGGAAAGAAAAGTAAGTTCCTCACATGCAAGAACAACAAACAAAGATGTATTAATCTTCTAAGTGATAAGTTGCAAAATGCGGGTATTGAAACTGTACACTCTTCTGACTATGCGGATCTTCTTATGGTAAAGACAGCTGTGAAACGCAGACGTCATTAGTTGGAGATGATACATATCTGTTGATACTGCTGTGTGACTATACGGTAACACTTCAGAAGGAACAGGTACATATATGGAAAAGCACAGTATGGAACATTCAAGACACAAAACGTAGATTGGGTGAAGGCATATGCTCATATATACTGTTTCTTCATGCAATTCTTGGCTGCGACACAACATCAAGGCTATATGGACTTGGGAAGGGTACTGTTCTGAAAACGTATGAAAACAACTCGGAATTTCATCTGGTTGCAGATATGTTCAACATAACACCAAACGAAGTATCTAAAGAAGACATTATTGCATCTGGAGAGACTGCATTACTGTGTCTATATAAGAGTAATTCGCGAGAAGGACTGGACAAACTACGTGTTCATAAATTCGCCGAAAAGGTTGCTAAAAGCACAAGTTTTTGTAGACCCCAAAATGTTACCCCTTTCATCAGGGGCTGCAAAGTATCACAGTCTGTGGGTATTTTATCAAATACAGGACTGGAAAGGTAATGAAGATGGGTTAATACCGGTTGAATGGGCCGGGAAATACAAGATAACTCCATGAAGCCGCTTAAAATGGACAAATCACCTGCCCCGGAATTCCTTCTGAAGGTGATAAGATGCTCGTGCAAAACAGGATGCAAAACGACCAGCTGTAGTTGTAAGAAAATGGGATTAGATTGCAGTACAGCATGTAGTTCGTCCAGAGGAGTAAGTTCTGAGAATTCGGCACAACCCGAAATAGACAGTGATTAAAGTGAGTTCCGTTGGCTACATGTAAAATACAAACTGTGTCTATGACAACTAAGATTATATTTTGAAGTCTACTGATTACACATGAAGTGTTACTTGACTCAACAATCCTAACATAATTATATATATATATGCAGAAACGACTTGAACAAGTATTATTTAGTTAGTACGGAAATTGATTACAAGAAAAAAATATTTTGATTTTATACTTTGTGTATTCCTAAAATCAGCGATTTTCCTTCTTTTTACAATTTTCTACCCCAAAAATATTATATTTAGATTGTGATTTCAGAGGAGGATTTTGAACATATTGTTTTCTATATCTTTGGGAATTATAATCAGTTAAAATAATGTCAGTGACAATTTATTTGAATTTATGCTATTTTTTATTAATCTTATCCTAAAACCATTAAAATGATATATTTTTTAAAAAAAAGTAAAAGTTTTTGGACCCAAAAACAGGTTTTGATATATAATTATACTTTTTTTCCATTTAAACTTAATATTATGTAATATTAACAATAACATTTCATATATAAATACATGTTTTACTAATATTTTGATTGGATATAAATTTATTCCAGAAAATAGTGATTTTCTTCATTTTTTTGACTTTTTACCCCAAAAAATCATATTTAGCACGTGATTTGAGATGAAGACTTTGGATATATTTTTTTGTATATTGTTTCGAACCAGGATCAGTAAAAATAATTTCTGTGCCAATTTCTTTTACCTTAGGCTATATTTAAGGCTGAAATGACCTGCCTAGAAGTTTTTTGATCTGGTAACGGTTAGGGAAATAGACGAGATAATTCCTATTGCACACCGAGCTGAACAGAAACGACCGAGCGGTTAATGCATCGTTCATTTGCATATTTCTTACACTTCTGTATTATGACATGTATGGCAGGGTTTCAGTACACTCCTGCTCTGCATGTTATGTAACGTATATATTTTACCCAATGTATCAGTTATATCAATGCCGTTTTCCTTCCACCATTATATTATATTATGCCATTTTGAAGCTTTGTTTTTATAATTCAGGATGATTGTATTATAAGTCTCGCTCGTGTCTGTGTGATGCCTTTGGGATACGGAGTCGCGTTACAATGATAAGGTTATCTCGAGGTTGTGTTGTACGTATTGACAATTGTCTTGAGACATTAACTTGAGGAGTTATATAATGAGAGCCTCCTGTAACAAAAAGTTCTACTTTAGTCTGTCAGATCGTTATTATATTTATCTACAATTCCTTATTACTCTTTCCGGTTAAGGTATATGAGGTTGTCGTAATTCAAAGCAATGTTCCATTCATCTTTATTTAGACAAACACTGCAGGAGCTCAGTAAGTAGAATTATGTTAAGTTACAACTGCAACCCAAACACAAGTTGACTACGTATTTTGAGGGCATCAAGAACGTTAAGTAAAAGTCAGAGTGAGACACTGTGTTTCCCGTACCAGACCGTAATCATATCTGCAGCTTGGTTTTAGTATGTTGATATTGCACGTCTTGCAGGAAAATTGAACTATACCATTACGTAAGACGATTTTCCTGCGATATCGATGACGTCATAGTCCTTCGTACCATTTTCGAAGATTGCTTGATTTAGCAGATCGAACATGCTCCACGCATGCGTATTGACTTACAATTTATTTCGGAAAGAAATCGAAAGCATACAATACGATTATCCAGTTGTTCACTCGAGTATTTTCTGAACCTAAAGTTCCGACTGCAGTGTTTTGTTATTTCAATTGATTGCAAATTAGACTCCAGAGCTGTGAGTTGAAATACAACTCTCTCTACGCTGGTTTACTTGTTTTGTCAGGCGTTTTGTTTTAATTATGACTTGTATAATTAGTTAATCTCATTTCTCGAAGGGTGGACGTTTTAACTAGTATACTTAAAATACAGTATCTAAGGTCAACAATTATGTCCTATATCCTCTAAACGCATTATGATTACACAGAGAGAATCGAACGCGCATCATTTATGCGCAAAGGGTGATATATTGCTTATTATCATCACTTGAAAACGTTGCGGCGGGTCAAATATGTGACACTTTCACATTATTTGAATTTAACTTATTTAGTTCCATACATATTAATTGTATAAACCAGAACAAATTTCGATGCAATATTTTTCAAAAATGTCAATACAAATTTACCTCCAGGTTATATATTTTGCAAACAATTGATTTTTGTCAAATACTTGACCTGCGGTTTACTGTCTCAGTCCGTTCCTGCATGCACAAATAACTCGGAATGGTTTCTGGAAAAAGTATTTATTTTTGTTGGGTTAACATTCTCGGTTTGTAGATCGATATTGTAATAATGATTCTTCGTATAAAACTAAGCAGTGACTTCAATCAATGCCTCTCAAACATCCAGACACAATTTAGCTTAAACTTTTTAAACTGTAAGCCACTTTTGTGTTTCCTGACGCAACCAGACTCATTCGCTGCCGGAAACGGAAACGGCAGCGAATGAGTCCGGAACGGCAGCGACTCTAATGTTGTTTTAGTAATTGCACATGGTAAGGTAGTAATGAAGTTTCTTTTAGTCTTTTTACTTTGATAAGGCAATCTTATAATTACACATGGTAGCAATAAACAGTTTATCTGTGTTGTATTGCACGCTAACGCACATGTGAGTAATTGTATTTCTGTGCTGATGTGTACTTTAGCACGTCGTGCTACAAAGGTGAATATGTAAAAAATGTGTAAGGCACACCAACACATGAAAGGTTATATGGCGCCTAACAGGAATGAGTATACCAGACTCATCCTTCATGTACATCGAGAACAAATATGGAGAATGGGCCTAGAACATTCTCACCTGCAGAACTGCAGAGTTGCTGCAAATTCTATTGTAGACACTCCATTTACTCTGGAGCCACATTTATTGTTTTCTCTGCCACTGCCATAGCGATTTGAGCGAGATGGCACCTGAAACAATGCAGGGGTCATGATGAAGACCTTTAATGAGCATGAACACATAACGATAAAATAAACATGAATTTGGGGGCGTTCTACCCCTCTGCCTACCCCTCCAACGGGATCCAAAGTGGCCCTATTCTTTGTCCCGGAACCAAACGGGGGGACCCCAGGAACCACTTTTTGAAATACATTTAAATTGCACAATAAGTCAATATGACAATAATACTAGAATTTATTTTCATAAACATATTTCTTGAAGGTGGTACATCGGGCCTGTTATGTGTGCCTAGGGGTCGGACTTATTATTAACAAATAATGATGTGTTCATGTATAAAGTGCCAAAGAAGATCTGCATATTAATATGTACTGTCATAGGTTACGCCCTATGGTTAATTTAAGCAGTTAATACCCAAGTATAGGATAGAGGCTATGAAGAGAAATATTCACCATTAAGAAACCAAACAACTGGAGGGAGCGTAGCGACCGATCGTGGTTTTTTAATGGTGAAGATTTATCTTCATAGACTCTATCCGGCTTAGTGTTTACGATATGTTTTATCGATAGACTCTACATAGGTCACACTCTAAACCATGAAGAGCGCTGGTAGTAAAATATTCATGAATAAATGGTGCAAGAATTTGAAATTCTGAGTAATTAGAGTAAACACTATTTTCTTTTAAAATCTATCGCAAATTCTAACTCAAATAACACGGTGCTTACATCATATTTTGTTTGTCTTGTAATGTTAATCATGACTTCGACCATTTCTTACATTTTAGATTCTTTTATTGTTTTGACATGCGATTCCATATAAAAGTGCCTGAATATAATTAGAGAGCATTAAAGAACTTCTAGTATTATGCTTTATTTAGTTGGCATCGATTAAGAAACAATCAATACGTTTTAAACAAATAACGCTCACTGATGCGGATGACATCATTGCCGTAGTCTTATTGCTTTTGCCTTCTTGTTTGTCTGTTTGCGTGTTTGTTTCTGTGTTTTGTGGTTGACTGTCCTCCTTGAATGCTACTTTCCCTGTCCGATCTTTTTATATTTCTTTTGATGTGGGAGGAAAGCGGATAACCCGGAAAAAAACGCGTGCACGCGTGGGTGACCAAGCTACTTTTTCGTATTGCCGAGACGAGAAGCCTTGGTGCATTGGAAGTCTGTAAAAGACTTTACTAGACATCTCCTCTGTCGAAACCTAATATGGATATGTTATCTCAATGTTACGTATTCATAGTTGTTATCTGGTGTTTAAATTTGAACCATATTTCATAAAGCTGTCGTGTAAAAGGTGTAACTTTAAGCATTGTCATTTCTTTTTTAAATGCCAGTCCCACAATAAGGGTAAATGAAACAAATATCTTAGCATGGTTCTCAAAATTGTATACTGATTTCCGAGTCTAGTTTCTTGGAGAAGGGGTTGGATGGGGTATAAACGTTTATACTCGGACCACGTAATGTTGATTGTTTTACTCACATGTTTAACGTGGGTATCACATCTAAGAATGCGTTCATTGTAAATACCTTACAAATGTTCACCAAGCTTCACTATAACCACTTATTTAACTCGGCTCCGACACAGTTACCATTTTTAAATTCATATTTCGTAATACGTGTTTTTGGAAATCCATTACACGTTGAAAGTTATAAATTAAATTCCCATCAGAAGATAAACAAACATAGCATTCATTCACATGTTGGTTTTCTTCATCATTTCATTAAGTATGGGAAGAACAGAATTAGTTTATAATTTACTACATTACCGCCTCTACTTGTGTAAAGTGGTCTGACGTACACATCCTTCTAAACTGGTGGAAATTAACCAGACAGAATACTATGATTACGTACAAAGCTTTTCTACTGAAGGTTATATCCTCGAAAGCTATTTAGTCTTAGTCCTGCATTATCCAACACTGCGATTTATGGCACTATACTATTGTGTAGACGTTTTCCAAAGTTACCTATGATGTACGATCGGAGTCAAAACTACCCCTGTAGGTGCACCTGTAAAAAGTGTAGGTGCAGATATAAAATGTATTAGTGCACCTCACCAATAAAACAAATGTTCTGTGAACTTTAGAACAAGGTTGCAACTCATGTTCATTTTGCTATAGATTGTTCCCAGATAGTATCCATAAAGTCAATTATTTGGTTGTGGTATTCGTCTACCCAGATAGTATTTTCATTATACCGTTCCAGGATGCGATATATACTTCTTAAAACATATTTAATGTATCTCGTTTAAAACTGTCGCGATTTGGTGTTGTCCCCATGATTGGATCTTGCCATACTGGCTTCCCTGGTAAATATGTAGTAAACTCCCTATCCACACTATAATTATCACATCTGGCATCTTCTAATGCCTTAATAGCTGTCTTTCAACGTCCTGTCTGCTTGTGTGTGCTTGGATCTCTGTATACATTGTCGGCATATCATGGATTGGTTAAAAGCGTCGTATTTTTAAGGAATAATCATGCATTTAACGGAGAATACAAATTAAAAGTTAAAAATATGAGAGTATACTTCTCCATATCTACTAAAATTATTGAGTGCAAATCTTAACTAAAATATATTAAAGCTATTGTCATTTACCAGTGTATGTCTATTTCTAAAGAACAACAGTCTGCATAGTAAATCTAATTTGCTCGTAAAGAAGAGTTGTTTAAATCAGCACCATGTCGTTTGATTAATAGATTTGATTATCCAATGCATTCTAGAAGAGAACATCGAAAATGATCATAACCACTCTTGTTCATCGAGTATTTAAAATGATTGGGTTTAAAACATGCACATTAAGAATTGTACAATATGTGATTACTCCATGTATGTGTCTTGTAGCACAACTTTTGCTACTTTTCTCTCTTGTTTGTGTTTGTTGCTTCCAAGAGATCACCTTTTCAGTATTTATTCTACGAATAAAAGTGTCTTAGGACATCTACCTTAAGGATATCGAGTGTCTATGGGCATCCAATGGCCTGAGTGTATATAAAAAGCATTGTCCATTCGTATTTCTGTTCTTTTTTAAATGGTGTTTGTTATAACGCATTAGAGAAGCAATAGTCCCGTTCTCTTCTGCGTAAAATGTAAATGTATATATCAAAGTCGCAGCATTCACAGTATACAGTCAAACAAAATCACACATTTCAAAAACGAACACAAATTTCTGGGATAAATACAAGTAAAGTATGCGATATCAAAATCATAAAAGGGTTAACTCGGCGGAGATTACTTTTATTTACATTGTCCTGTTGTTTACGGGTGATGGCAGGGTAAGAGTGAGTTTTAATGCACCCTTGAACCGGTTTTACCTCACCGGTGGTCCCTTTTGCCACTGACCGTTCCAATGCGGTACCACTGTTGTCAACCCTTATATGGTTGTGATGTGCTTTTATTTACTGAATGTGTTTGTGATGTACTTTTTGAATCACCTTTGCATTGTAATACTTGTTGGAGTAACTGTATTCTGTGTATGCTACTCTTCCTGTTGGACTTATAACATTTTATCTAACAACAGAGGGGTAAAGCGTTCGTAGATATTATAGAAACCAGGAATTGCATTACCGAAACAACTTATTTTTGGTAAATACCCTTATCCTTTTTGATGTAAAAACGTGTAAAATAACGTATTCGCACCCACTTATAGAAGATGCATGTTAAACTCTTGAGGTTTCAGCCTATTCCACAGTAAGTGTAGACTACCCATTATTGTGAAGCTTCAAATTACTTGCATTCGTATTCATTTTTAATACATAAGCAAAACTTTAGTAGCTGGAGACGTCAACGCGCAGAATGTACATAATGTGCAAGAAAATGAATATGTCATGGGTATCCGATTCAGATAGGGATATTCCAACCCTCTGTATAACTGTTTAAATTGGAACCTCGGCAGAATTATACCTCGTGTTGGAATTCAAAGCCTTCACCAAATACCTTTGAAATATTAATATTTTTTATATGGAAACGGCTTCTAAGTGCTTCTTACTGCTACTATTTAGCGAGTTGGAATCAAAACTATGAACTTTATCTCGTTTGTAACATGTTTTATGGGTACCCAGATCATATTTTCGTTATACCGTTCCAAGATGCGAATTCATAAAATTCTTAAAAAAATATTTAATGTATCTTGTTTAAATCTGTCGCGATTTGGTACATCTTAGTGTTTCTTTTGTTAGTTTCTCTGCATGTGGACTTTATTGTTAGAGAATTGCTTTTGATGGATGTAGATTCGTTTACACTGTCTTGTCTATTTGGGCGAGTATTGTGTACACAAGCTAACCTGTAGGCATTATTGCCTAGTCGGTAACCCTGTCTTCACCACACGTTCTGTTGTATTTTGTCTTTCTAATTGTATAATTAGTTAAATATTACTCCTTGTTTGTAGTACAGTGCTGACATACGATGCCATTGTGTTTTGATGCTGTGGTTTCTATAGGTAGCAGACTCGGTTTTATTGGGTCTGTTCATGATAGGTAATTATAAGATGCAACACCTCTCACGCCTCCTAGAATCGGCTTGAGCGATATTCTACTTTAAAGCAAGCAGAATGGACATGATAATCCCAAAGGAGCAATAGTAGTCGGGGTGACTTAATAAACAAGCATTAGTGTAACCTTTATTCCGCCTTTGTAGGAATAAAATGAAAATACACCGTAAAAAGCATTGTTATTGTGCAACAATCATATATTTGAATATAAATTCGATTCGTATCATAACTGATAGTTCCGATATGACATTTCTAGCTCCGATCTGTAATGGCTGTTGGTCTATTTTTCGCAAACATTAGCCGCTTGTTCCTTTATTGTTCTTTAGTGTGTTAATGCATGTGTTTTAATACCTATAGTGTTTCATTTGGCCCAACTCTCTGATAGATAAGCTGGATTGACATAGATAATTAAATAAATCGAATAGGAAATCTAGTATACACAAAACAAAGTCAACCAAAAACACGGATTTAAAAGAAACAACAATTACAAAAGAAACAACAACAAAAATGCGACACCACAAACATAAATAGTGTTGGCGATAGAGGTGGTCGGAGTATTAATTTTCATACCCCATCCAAACCCTTCTCCAAGAAGTGAAAACGGGTTTGGCTGGGGTATGAAATAAAACCTTGATTTCGACTTAAAATGTTGCATATTGTAAAATTAAAACATTTAACGTCTCACTAGTGAATTAATCAACACTATATAATATATGTAGAAACGGTCACTTGTGGACCACTGCAAACATACTATAAAATGTCCATTGGTCTTTAAATCTCCCCCTCAATCTGCAAACCTTCCTCTGAAGCTCAGAATATCCACAAAAAAACAAAAGTTGACCAGATTAAAAAAAATTAAATTCCAGTCTTTTTCAGCACCCCTCAAAACTAGCTCCATTTCAATGATAATTCAACTGTATTCTTACCAATTTTCATATTATCATATCTTCCTCGAAAATCACCCAGTGGCATCCAAACTTGGCAGAAGTCATGAACATGTTCCAATCTTGTCACCTGAAGGCAGAAATAAGAGAATGATTGCACATTTCCAAGTTGAGAGCAAACCGATTAACACAGCCTAGTTTTTTAAGGTGTATGAATCTTCCTACCGTCATGGCCAAGGGAGGTAATTCTGTAGTGAGACCTTTAACGTCTCACTAGTGAATTAATCAACACTCTAAAATATATGTAGAAATGGTCACTTGTGGACCACTGCAAACATAATATAAAATGTCCATTGGTCTTTAAATCTCACCTCAATCTGCAAATCTTCCTCTGAAGCTCTGAATATCCACAAAAAATCAAAAGTTGACCAGATTTTTATTTTTTTTTTAATTCCAGGGTTTTTCAGCACCCCTCAAAACTAGCTCTATTTCACTGATAATTCAACTGTATTCCTACCCATTTTCAAATTATCATATCTTCTTCGAAAATCACACCATTGGCATCCAATCTTGGCAGAAGTCATATACATGTTCCAATCTTGTCACCTGAAGGCAGAAATAAGAGAATGATTGCACATTTCCAAGTTGAGAGCAAACCGATTAACACAGCCCTAGTTTTTTAAGGTGTAGGAATCTTCCTTCCGTCATGGCAAAGGGAGGTATTTCTATAGTGAGACCTTTGATAGGTCATTTTAAACATGTTATCGCATTTTTTAGTAAACATGTTTTAAACGTGTTATATTGTCAAAATATCCGTTATAAATCCTGCTAATGTAAGCTTTCAAATCGCTTAATGGAATTAAGGTGGTACCACGTAATTCAAATAGGCCAATGGGATGGGGGATAAACCAGGTCTTCCAATATTTTCATTCCAATAAAGAGGGACAACATTATTAAAAAAATCCCCGCTAGACTATATACTCTAAAACACTAGGCATCATTAATAAGTAATATATTTATTAAGTAAAACGCAAAGACGACTATGTATTTATGAATATAAAATGACATAACAAGATTCAATGTAATCGACCAATACTGGTCCTAGACTAAACTGACACAGTATATGCTTAAAGAATACTTTCAGAGTTAATATTGTTTGTCTTAAGCAATGTAAAAACCATTATGTCTCCCTCATTGAATCGCATATGAAATAACCTACTACATCGTAATTTGATTTGTCAAACTCATAGGACAAAAAAGATAATATGTTTAATTGAATAAAATTGGAACTACTTATATATTTGTGTTTTGGAGAAGAAGGTGATAGAAATCCATATTTTTATTATTTCGTATAAAGGTTATAATATTTTACACGTCTTTACATAATGTGATTAACATAGTGTCGAAACCTCGTATAGCTCAATGCATTGTAACAAAAATTTTGATTCTAGCAAACTGTTATGCTATAAGCGTATAATTTCATAATTAATATATAAAACCAAATAAAAAATCTAGATATTTCTTCCATTTGGTGGCAAATCCTCACCTGTGTTTAAATTTATAGATTTAAAACTTAACTTAAAGATATTCTTTCAAACACTTCTGCCCTGGGTGGCGCGAATATATCTGAAGCTTTATCTGTATTAACCGACACATTTCAAAGAGTAAACTCAGTAAGGATCACTCGTATCGCTTGACGTGTTTCTAAAATAGACAAGAGAATTACGCAAAAATAGATATACAAAAGAGGATGAGAGTCGACGTTTGGAAACGGCCGAACAAGATAAATACGAAATATTGCAGTCTCGGTTTGATTGTTCATGAACGGTAGTGAAATATGCTTGCTACCGTTCACGCCCACTAGCCCAGGGTTGATCACAACTCAATATTCATAAAATCAATAGTATAGAATGTTAACCATCCCAAATATGACATGCATATGGCGGTGGAAATGCTATTTAACTGTCATTTTCCATGTCTACCGGCGTATGTTTCCAGTATCTAACAAACTTATATGCCCCTAAGAGCGAAATAAACAAAATGAAATTTTGGTGGGAGCAGTGGTTATGAAGCCTGCGCATCACAAGTAACAGTCAACAGTCTACATGTCGAACAGAAAATGTAGCATTGAAGGATAATAGTCAACCGAAAACACGCATCGAGGCAAACTAAATGACTAGGATAAATAACATTCAAGGTATGTGACATCAAAACAAATGATATTAAACTAGCTAATGGTTTTCATACTCCGTAGAAAATAGAAATATCAAATGTAATCCTAATATTTACAATATGCTAGTTCTTTTTGGTTTTTTGTATTATATTTACACGAGCATATTTGTGTTTTACTTATACTGCCTATTGATGCTGCCTTGTTGGTTAGAGATTAGATCATGGCGGGGATTTCTTTATTTACACTGCCCTGTTTTAATGGGATGACAGTAGGGTAAGTGTGATGTTTGGTGCACCCTGGAACCTGTTTAAACCCCCGGTAGCCTACTTTGCCACTGACCGTTCCAAGGCGGTAGCCCTATTGTCAACCCTTTTGTGTTTGTGATGTCGTTTGCATTCATTATTGCTTTTGCTTTCTTGTTTGTCTGTTTGCGTGTTTGTTTCTGTGTTTTGTGGTTGACTGTCCTCCATGAATGCTATTTTCCCTGTCCGATCTTTTTATATTTCTTGTCCAGACTTTTAAAATGTAAATACGTCGTATTTATGCTACAATAGTGTTTTAAAGCTATCATACGTACTGTTGGAACAGCGGCGTTGTCAACATTGCACGCTAGTATATAGCAACTTATGGCAGCAGTTAGGACGGGAATGTCAATAAGATGTTACGTCATACAAACAAAACAACTTCATCAGACGAAATAACTGCACCTTGTTTGCTGTAGCTGTGAACCAAACATATTTTCTTCTTGGGGAATTAACATAACATTAATTCGTTTCATTTAAGGTCAGTGCAATAGAAATAGAAATACTATTCATTAAATGTTTGAGTTCTCCTGATTCGTTCCTGTGTTAACCAATCACTTTGCGTCATATAACTAAGGTTCTAGATTAAGTTCTATGTTTGCCAATGCGCAATGTATTCATTCAGTTGCATGAACGCCGTGACTTTTAAAGTGAATGAATGGTTGACATTTTGAACGTTCTAATTTAATGTGTGAACATACCACATAAAATGTTCCATATTCACCGTCATCTGCATATCACCTTCCGAATGGCTCAAATGTTAGTCGTATTGACATTAAACATTGAGTTCTGCTCAGAGATAGGAGAGAACGGTAGCAAGCACGTTTCACTACCGCGCATGAACAGTCGATCCGGGACTGCACTATTATTTGTATTTATCGTGTTCCGCGATTTCAAATTTGTCCTTTCATATTCTTCTTTCAGGGGTTGTCTGTGATGTTTTCGAACTGCGAAATATGTAAAACATAGCGCCATGCAAATACATTGTTGACAAAATAACATTGTTGATTTAGCTTATTCAGTTGTTTAGAAGTAGGATGTAGTTTGCAAAATAAAGCAACATGCATATTAAGTTATGAAGACATTGCTGAGATAATTCATTCTAAACTTATTTATACCATTATTTTCGTTTGTCGTTTTGAGAATTATCACCATGCATAGAAAGATACATATAAGAAAGATATATCAACACGTATATAATAGCAACAGGAGCGATCTGAAAAACGATGACTACGAATGACGTACACCTAGAGTTATTACATATTCATTGTAGGTTATTGAATAAGCGTATCTAAGCGTTTGGCAATCGCATTTTTTTGTTCGTTCACATCAGCTAAACTGACCGTTGAACTTCCAAGTCGGTAACCCTTTCACTACTCATTATGTTGTGTATTGTCCTCTTTTTTCATTATTTCATTTGCTCATTTAATTTAGTTTTTGATACAATGTTGACCTTAAGTGCCATTGCGTTTGGATGATAGGATTTCTAAAGTACCATTTTCTCTTTTTGTTTAGTCAATAATTGAACATAGACTAGGTAATGGATATGCGCATGTCGCGATGGACATTTTTTACGAAGAATTGCACTTTTATCCCTGATTAAAACGAATCAGTTTGAACGAACTCAGTCACTTCACTACACAATTTACTTTTGACCATATATTTCTTTTTTGTTTCAAATGCATGTTTTCGACATTTGCATCTATTTCTCAATATACATGATATACATACAACAATTGCTTTTAAAAATATCTCCGAGATGGTGATGTTGATTTTTGTTTCGCCTTAGTGTAGCTTAAACCTAGTTTTATAAATGACAATTTCTCTTTTTCTCGAGGGAAATATTCTACAACGATAGCAGCAACCAGAACAAACAGCTTGTAGGCAGATTATATAATGAAATATATCTAAAAGTTAATTACGGTCCTATAGAAGGGTTTAAATGCGTTCGTAGTTGCTATACAGACACATATTTTATTACCAGACACTCAGATCAGACCACGAAGACAGATATCGGACGACAGACGATCCCGAGAGACCTTGGAAAGGCTTTGCGCATAACAACGGACGCCGAAGGTTCTTCAGTCTTCGCATGATTGAGAAGCACTTTTTTTTGAAAATTCATCTTCGTATCTATATAACCCTAAATAATGGAAAGATTTACCCTTGGATGTTAGACGATTATTTATCAAGCGCTTGCTAGAACCAAATAATGTCTATTTGTGATATCCATGAAAGAGATAAATCTAAGAGATATGTAAATTGATACGTTGCTCTCCTGCGAAGTTTTGAGGTTATAAATTTATGAATGATTGAGTCATAAACAATAAAGAATGTATGAACACAATATGAAATAGTTCATGTAATTTTTAAATAAAAGCAAAATACGTTTCATATCATAATTTATCAAGCAGTCGGATATTACTCTTGTGATTGAATGTACCATTTTTACTTAGCAAACTTTTACACTTTTTAGCGTTGTATTATTTTAATTGTTTTGTTATCTACGTTATTTAATATTAGCCTAGGGTTTCGCTTAAGCTATTAATATCTGCAGATCATTGTGTATGACATAACTCGCCTTTCCAGGACTACAAATACACATGCGTACAAGGATGCCTACACACTAATAATTAGAAAATGCTTTACACAGAATAATTTTAGCAACCTACTTCATGGGTATAGATCAGAAGTGGTCTATAATTGTATACATACGCATATATATATATATATGTATGCCCTATAGGAAATTGTGTATCTCTAATCCTTTAACGATAATTTGTATTATTTGTATTTACTATTATTTCCTATGTTAGTCATGTTAGTAGCGCTAAGAACTATTGCAAAATATTCCGCTTAACGTCTTGTAACGTCATGTTAACGTAACGTCCGAATGTATTGTCTATATTCATCTTAAAAGGTCTCACACCTATATTATCTCCCCTGAAAGCTCACGGACCTAGAGACAAAAGGAAAACAGAAAATAATTCCTTTTTTTTCCCTCAATTTTAGGCAATTTCTAATTTGAAAAATAGGTTTTCTTTGCTTTAGCATACATCTGCAGTGTAAAAGACAGATGATACAGAAAATCACATTTTGATTTTTCTTGGTTTAGGGAAAATAATGCAAAGTATGACCTTGACCTTGGTTTTTTTTTACGTTAAGCGATGTCCACCAATGCCAACAATACATATGACCAAGTACCAAAGACATAAAGTCAGGCTATCATACAGTTAACTGAGGTTAAGTTACCTAACCAAGGTTTTACCCAACCAAGGTTAAATTGGTGGTAAATAACGCAAAAAGACCTTGACCTTTGCATTGTTTGTCGTTCAGCGATGTCCCCCACCACCAGTCCGCCCCACCCCCCCCCCCATTCCCCACCCTACTGTTTGAGTTTACATATAAAGTTTCATGAGATTTGTTTCAGGGGGGACAAGAGTTATGGAACGGACAAGGTTTTAATTATCGGATCCCGGTGTTCTTGACCTTTGACCTACTGACCTCAGAATCAAAAGGGTTCACTCTCTTACCACATGCAGTTCACCTACAAAGGTTCATGAGATTGCCTCAGAAGCAAAGGAGTTATGGATCGGACAGTGTTTTTCATTATCGGATGCTGGTGACCTTGACCTTTGGCCTACTGATTTCAAAATCAACAGAAGCTATCCTCCTACCACAACCAGTTTATCTAGGAAGTTTCATGAGATTTGCCTCATGAAGAGAGGAGTTATGATGCGGACAACGTTTTACATTTTCGGGTCCGATTGACCTTGACCTTTGGTCAATTAACTTCAAAATCAAGAAGAGTCCTTCTCTGACTACAGGCAGTTCACCTATAAAGTTTCATGATATTTGCTCTAAGAGGAGCGGAGTTATGCGGAAAATGCTTTTAATTATCGGGTCCCAACGACCTTGTCCTTCGACCTATTAAAATCACTAGGAGTCATTCGCTCACCACAGGTAGTGTATCTGTGAAGTTTCATGAGATTTGCTTCAGGAGGAGAGTAGTTATGGAGTGGACAAAAATTTTCATTATCAGGTTATGGTGTCATTCTCTCATCACAGGCAGTCCACGACTGAGGTTTTATGAGATTTGCTTCAGCAGGAGAGGAGTTATGGAGCGGACAATGTTGTGTCTACCGACAGACAGACGGACTGAAGGGCAGGGTATAACCAGTATACCCCAAGGCTAGGTTTTTGGAAAATAACGCAAAAGATGACCTTGACCTTGTTAATTTTTGACAATCAGTGATGTCGGTCAATGCCAACAATACATATGATCAAGTATCAAACAAAGAAATTAAAGTTATCAGAAAAAGTTAACTGAGTTTAACTTACTTAATCAATTGATTTTTAGGGTAAATAACGCAAAAGGTGACCTTGACCTTTGTTTTTTTGTCGTTCAGCTATGTCGACCAATGCCAACCATACACATGACCAAGTATCAAAGACATAAACGTTAGGCAATCACATAAAGTTAACTAAGGTTAAGTTACCTAATCAAGGTTAAATTACCGAACCAATGTTAAGTTTGGGGAAAATAAGCAAAATATGACCTTGACCTTGGTAATTTTTGTTGTTCAGTGATGTCCACCAATGCCAACAATGCATATGACGAAATATCAAACAAAGAAAATGAGGAAATCACATACAGTTAACTGAGGTCAAATTATATAACCAAGGTTAAGTTACCGAACCAATGTTAAGTTTTGGGAAAATAACGCAAAATATGACCTTGGTAATTTTGACATTACGTGATGTCCCTTGACCCAACAAACATCTGATAAAGTTTCAGACAAATTTCAGCAGCGGTTGTTAAGATATAATGGATTTAAAATGTGGCCGCCCTCGCCGCCTCCGGAAAACTGACTGCTATGTCTCGCTATCCACTATGTGGGCGAGACAAAAAGAGTAATATTCAAAAGCAATTTGCGTTGAATTATTCATATAATCATGAAGACAAACTAACTAGTTTTAATGAAAGCAAGATTGTCCTGTTTCCTTGTAACATGCATTGCGCGAGCAAATTCACGCAATCTTTCATCACCTTACTTTGTAATCTACTCTCATACACCGAATTGCAAAACAAAGAGTACACAGCTAAGTTGCGAAATAGAGTGTGCACTGATATGTAAGAATTAATTGTATAAGTTCCAAAATTAATTTGTCATGTTTAATACCAATGTTTTTATCATTTCATTGCCAATATCATGTTGTCATTTTTTTTTTCAATAGATTAAATCAATAAAGGACTGTCGGTTGATAAAGAAGATAGGGGTGTAAAGTATTTTTTTTAAAGTGTACACTTTCTTTTGCAACTGAGTATATTAAAGTAACACCTAGGGATTTGACATCTTTTATTACTATTGTTAGTGTTATATTTTCTGATCCATTGGGTTCAACGAGCCAGTTTAGGTGACTCTGAAGAAGAATACCGCTTAATATAGCCGGTTTTAGGTGGCGTGAGACATGTTGCGTTTCACACTATTCTCATGAACAGACTCAATAAAACCGTGTCTGCTACTTTATTATCTTGGCTTTGCTGTGTTTGTTGCTTACAACGGATCTCCCATATCAGTATTTATTGAAAACCGAGAATATAAAGGCTAAAATTAAATGAGTATAGAGTTCCTTCTGTGTGGCTTTCTAGGCTATTGTTTTTTTGTATTTATATATACACGAGCATCTTTGTGTTTTACTTATATTGCCGATTAATGCTGCCTTGTCGGTTTTAGTTCATTGCGTTGATTTTTTTATTTACTCTGTTCCGTTTTATTGGGATGACAGTAGGGTAAGTTTGAAGTTGGAGCACCCTAGAACCTGGTTTAAACCACCTGCGGCCTATTTTGCCACTGACCGTTAATTGTCAACCCTTTTGTGTTTGTGATGTCTTAAATCTTTAAAGTTGTTGCTTGTGTGTGTTTATGGTTGACTGTCGTCCTTGAATGCTACTTTTCCTGGTCGATGTTTATAGCTTTATCTAAATACGACTACAAATGATGCTATTAGTGCCACAAAGGCAATCATAAATATACTTTATACCACTGGAGTTGGAGCATAGCGGTCTCTGTCAATAACATGCGTCATGATATACGTCACTTTAATCGTACCTATCGGTGATTACAAGTAGTAATAGACATAGTGAAATAGTTTTTGCGGTAGGTTTTAATTGGATTATTTATTTGGTTTTAACAAAAATTGCTTTTTAAACTTGGCACATTTTGAAAAAATAAAATCTCCTGGACAATCATGTTCAGTTTTGTACCCCTTTTTTGCACTTTACTCGTACCTGTCGATCATTGCAAGTAATAACAGACGTATTGAAATATAAAAAGATCGTACAGGGAAAGTAGCATTCAAGGAAGACAGTCAACCACAAGTTTGCCGTTGATTTTAAGTGGATTGTAAATTTGGTTTCCACAAAAAATACTTTTTTTAACTTGGTAATGTTTTTTTCTTAAATAATTCTCCTTGATAATCATGTTCATTTTTTTACAAGGGTAAAAGTGGTTTTTTTTGTACTTTAATCGTCTTTGTCGGTGATTGCAGGTAATGAAAGACATTGAAAAAGGGTCTTCTGTAGTTTGTAAGCGGGTTGTTAATTTGGTTTCAACAAACAAACATTTTTTTAACTTGTTCATTATTTTACAGGGTTAAACTTCTTTTTTTTCTCACTTTAATAGTACTGTCGATGATTTCAAGTAATAAAATACATATTGAAATAGTGTCTACTGTAGTAGTTCTTCAGTGGATTCTGACTTTTATGGTAAGAAAAAGGGAATTTTCAAACTTGTCATTTTGAGATATTTTATCGGAAAATGGCGATCGATACATTCTACTCTTTACTTTGTTATAAAGGAACCCTAGGACTCGATTTCGCACCATGGGGTATTGTACACTATCCTACCGTTTGTCTTTGTGTTTATTGTAAATTAGTGTGTGTATGGGTCACCAAACGTTATGACAGGATTTTATGTAATGTACATACTTTTATGGCGTCCGTTTTTTTCACTTACGGTAAACTCGCCTAACAACAGATCAAGATCAAAATCATCAACATTAACAAAATAGCCTTTTCGACATTCCTTTTAATGCGAACGGGCAACTTTGAAATGAGAGCACTTTAAATTATTCAGAGGATTTCAATAGAGTTTGTTAATACAACGACAAAAAGCATAATATAGCACGGTGATTCCGAAATTGCTTTGAGAAACAAAAATAGTGTAGGACATTTTTTCCAACTCGCGATCTCTCCCGTTTAGTTAATCTTCTCTAGGAAGATGATTTGTTTGACCTTGTCGTCATATACATCACTTACCTGATTATTTAATAACATTTGTACCTTGGCCAAAAAAAGACGCACGGTTATTTGCGTAAAATCGTTAAGAAACGAAAAAGTGTGTTTTATTTCATTTCTATCTCAAGATATTACCTATTTATCCAACCGTTATTTGGAATAAAATAACATCATTAGAAAGTTTATTTATTTGGCTTTCTGTTAATATAAAATATATAATAAGTCAGTCAAAGATGGATATACAATGTAAATGGTGTGCCGCACCGCAGGTCTCTCGCTACCCGTCACGTCAAGCCAAATAAAAACCGATAAATGCAGTGTATAATCGATAGCCTTACCTGGACGACAGGTTATTTCAGTATATAACAGCGTAAGTAATGTGGTGTCATATCCCCGTCATATAGAGCCCTGATTAAAACCACGCAATTCCTCAATAACCATATTAATAAATGGCAAATGTTATTTCGGATCAAACCGAGTTATGCCATGTAATACCTTCAATGCTTTTATTTAATAGAGCTTAATGAAAATGTGTATGTCCAACTTCAGGACATAAAGTATGCCTCGGCGATTTTGTAAAAATAATATTTTGCCACTCACTGCATGTTTAGTGTTGACCCATTTACAGTTTTCTACTATGTGTAGCATTTGTTGTTTGTCTTGTCTTTTCTTGTGCTACCCTTAATGATTTGTTCTCCTGTTCCTCTGGTTTCTGCCAAGTCATCAAGTATATATATTATATAGTGGATTTTTAGCAGTTTCTATATTCATGTATACATGATCAGCTATTTGTTGTACTTATATTGCTGTTATAGATGCCTTGTTTGTTAAAGAATATAAAGTTGCGGAGATTTCTTTATTTACACTATCCCGTTTTATAGGAATGGCAATACGGTAAGTCTGAGTATTGAATCCAGAGTCTGGTGTAAACCCCGCAGGGGCCTTTTTCTCCCCTGACCGTTTAAAGTCGGTAGCCATATTGTGAACCCTTTTATCCTATTGTACTTTTTTTAAGCGTATTTTGGATTGACTGTGTTCTGTGAAAGCTACATTTTTTATTCGACTGTTAAATCGTTTTAAATTAAAATGTTACCCTACCACACAGTAGAACAAAGACCTACACTACTATTTTAGTTCATGCTTCTGATGAAATAAGATGCTGGACAACTATTTCCGGTGTTTTTACTAGTTTAACAGCGTTTTAACATATATCCCTAAAGGTGTGTCTATGTTAATTCTCCTGTTTCAATGTTTAAAGTTTAAATTAGAACATCGCTTAAGCCGGTGCTAGGAGGCGTGAGAGGTGTTGCATTACCTCTCACGAACAGGCTCAATAAAACCGAGCCTGCTACTTTTCTCTCTTGTTTGTGTTTGTTGCTTCCAGGGGATCACCATTTCAGTATTTATTGACAATCACACTAGCGTTTGTTTAGTGTTGTTTGGCGGCTGTAAAAAGTCGCCCCAACTAAAAATCGGTAGTGTTATTATTTACTGGTTCTTTGGGATCATCAAGCCCATTCTGTTTTGCTTTAAAGTAGAATATCGCTTAAGCCGGTGCTAGGAG
The DNA here is from genome assembly GCA_037043455.1 of Cyrtodaria siliqua. NCBI lineage: Eukaryota > Metazoa > Mollusca > Bivalvia > Adapedonta > Hiatellidae > Cyrtodaria > Cyrtodaria siliqua. Next base: position 305,760 of record JAWPHD010000055.1, on the reverse strand, counting down.
GCGTGAGAGGTGTTGCATCTTAAAATTACCTCTCATGAACCGACTCAATAAATCTGAGTCTGCTACTTTTCTCTCGTGTTTGTGTTTATTGCTTCCAAAGGATCAGTTTTTTAGTATTTAGTTATACTTTTGACTAGATACTGAATATTTAACAACATGAACAGTCACTTCGCATCTACCGTTTTAACTATTTTACGCTTCAATCACACAATTTTATTTTTGAAATCCACCATTTCCAATACATTATTTTAAAAACGTTGTACTAGTCTTAAAGGACATAAACAAAAGAACACAACAACTTAGAACATGAGTATGAGCATGTTATTAGATAAGTTTCTTGTGTATCAAAGAATCCGATCGGTTTTGATTCTTTAAGTTCCTTCTGTCAAGATCTGGCTGAATGTTTACCAGTAGATCCTGCTACACAACATGTAAAATACGCATTTTCAAGGTAATTGATTCAGCAAATATTAAAGTGTTTACTTAATTATAGACAGATTTTAAGATTACTTTGAAGTTCTATTTTGGCATTCGATAAAGTATGTTTAAATATGTGTTTCTATGTCATGTTTGTTCAGTTTATACAGTTTATATCTAGGGCTGGTTTATAAATTAAAAAATTTAAAACTGATATAGAAGAATGACGTAATGGGGTATTGATGATTGCAATTAAAAATATATGAATAACGGTTTACACAGAAAATAACACTCGGACTGTTATTTATTGTCTAAGTAGATTCCGAACACAGACACATATTTTAAAATAAAAACCATGAGGAATTAATAACTGATTCCATGTTTCTGCTAAATGTACTTTATAATCAAGAACAAATTTGTTTGTTCCTTGTCTAATATAAATGAGGTCAATAATTCAATATTCAATAAGTAATGGACTAATCGCGATAGTAGTTTGTTAGAAAGGATCCATTATCTCTGATATGTTTAATATGAATGAGTTGTATATAACTAGTATGTTGATAACACACTCATTTATTAAAGAAATAAATGCCATATTAAGATCAACAAATGGTTAACAGATTTAGTATACGTTAAATATAGCATAAGAGATGGGAATTTTGTTGTCCACACTTCTATGGCAATTACTAATTAATAAAAGAGTAATGGCAACTAATAAAACAAATCAGTAGATCAATTATAAGCAACTTGATTGTCCAACATATTTATAAATAAATCATTATTCAATTAGCCTACTAGCATTACTCTCGGAATTATCGATGTTTCACGTTTGTGTACAACACTCTTTAAGGTTTATTCTAACACGACCTGCGTGTTAGAATTAATCCATTAATTCCCCGCGTATATTTCATCCGTTGGAAGCGCCACGTTACATGACGTCACTTGGTAAATATACGTCACCCAAAAATAATTTTAACGAAATGTTAATTACAACAAATTTACCATGCTCCCAATCCTTGCACACACACCCGATATAAACCCTTCATATGCATCAGTACACATAACATTAATAAGCATCTTGAACAAGCTGAGAACATTTGACGTCATACGCACAAGCTATATGACGTAAGCAATGACTTAATTGTTTGTCACGTGACTACTAGTATATTTAAACATAGTGTACCGCGCAGAACTTTGCATACGGGACGCCCAATGGAACAGCCTGTTACATAGCAGCCTGATTACCTTGACCTCCGAGATAATATATAGTGCCCCCACAATAGCGGAAACAATGGTGTTATTGTTGTGTTAGAATCGAAATAATAAATACGTACCTGTATTTTGTCGGTGAATAAAAAAATGTTAGTCTTTCGGATGCGAGTAATTAAATCACTCGTCCTAAAGCATATATTGCTAAAGCACTCGTGATTTAATTACTCGCATCCGAACTCCTAACTGTATTTTATACACCGATAAAACACAGGTACGTATTTATTATTTCTTAAATAAATGCACGTGTATCTATATTATTTCGATTCGATAGTCACTCTTTACCATCAACTTAATCGAATGAGCAAGTGTAATAATCAATAGAAAGGACAATACACAATACAAGAGTGATAAAGAAAGGTAACCATCCACAAAGGTGTAACGCCTTCAGTAGTCAGAATGCCTGTGCCAATAGATATAAAAATCGAACGGGGAAATTAGCATTCAAGGACGACAGTCAACAAAGACAAAACAAAGATGAATAAAAAGCTATATAATACATCATAAACATAAAAGGGTTCACAATAGGGCTACCGCGTTGGAATGGTCAGTGGCAAAAAAGCCGCTGGGGGTTTAAACCAGGTTCTGGGGTGCATCAAACCCCACTCTAACCCTATTGTCATCTCAAAAAACGGGAGAGTGTAAATAAACATATCCCTGTTAGGTTATAATCTCTAACAAACAAGGCGGCATGAATAGGCAATAAAAGCAAAAACACATAAATGAACATGTATATATAATATAAGAAAACAAAAGTCCAGAAAGTCACAAAGTAAGTAATCAATGACTTGGCAGAGCCAGAGCGACAAGAGAACATACCGTTAAGGGTACGACAAGACAAGACCAGTGCATACTAAAATCCACAATAGACTGGGCGATATGAGCAGGATATGCATTAAAATCAAACATTGAAATTAGTACTTCGGACCGTTAGAAAACAAATGCCGCATATGTTTATCTATAATATCAATGTTGCCAGTAATAATTCTGAGAATGTCAATGTTAAGTAAATTAATGTTGTCTACACATTTATAAGAGTGTTGATCAAATGAAGCCGGACTAGTGCTATAACTACTAGTAATTTATGAATTAGGATTGCGTCTTTTATTTAGACACGGTAACAATGTTATTATAACTTCATCTGACGGCATGCTGGGAAAATGTTTACTGTGTGCTTTACATGGCAAAGTATTATTAACAACAATAATTTCAGTTGATGTATTTCTCGTATTCGTTTGCACATTATAATTACTAAAATCGTCCGAATATATTTACTTTAATTTCATAATGATGTGATGAAATGAAACAGGTATATGTTATTTAACGTGCGCCCGCAAAACAAAATATAATGATCTCGGAGCTGAAATCTTAACGTTGAAGTAGCTTTATCCGGTTTGTTTGCAAACCCGTAAAACTTAGAAAAAATGATATATAGGGTCCTATAGAAACCACAGCGTCCGAGCGCAAAGGCATCGTAGGTCCACACTGTACTGCAAACAAGGACTTGAAAATACAATGAAAGAGACAAAAAACAACAGAAAGTGTGGTGAAGACAGGGTTACCGACTTGGAACGGTCAGTACCACTGGTAAGCTTGAATCGATTTTATATGCGCACAATCCTCGCTGTTATCCTGTCTTCAGCGCCCAAATAGACAAGACAGTGTAAACAAAACTACATCCCATCAAAAGGAATACTCTAACAATAAAGTCCACATCCTGATAAACTAACTAAAGAAACACATACAAAATAATAAAATATCTCAGGATGTATCCAGAATCGTACTGAACAACCATAGAAGTTGCAGCTAAAGAGAAAACCAATCTAGGGTACGACCAGAAAACCCGAGGGACGAAAGCTTAGACACACAATTTAAAACAGCAAGTGTAACTTTTACAGAATGAAATCATCTAAAATGTGCACATAATGATTAACTTGTATACGAACGTATCCACAATAATGTGTGTAACTTCTGCATAAGCACAGACCGTTCCAAGTCGGTAACCAATGTCTTAACCACTCATTGAGTTGTGTACTATCCTTTTCATTAAACATTTAATTTCTCTTTTTGTTTATGTTCAGTGCGGATCTACGGTGCCATCATGTTAGAGTGCTGTAATTTTTATAAGACCATTTTTCTCATTTTTGTGATAACAATATAACTTTTCTCAGGCAAAAACGACCTTTGAAGCAAATATTGAAAACACAAAATATGGTCAACTACAGAAGCGTAATAGTACATGTATGTAACTAACTAGATACGAATCGATTATGATCCAAACGACGAGTTTTAATGTACTTTACCAAGCACATATATCATGATCCGTACAACTGATAGGGATATCTGACAAAATAGTAGAAAATACATTCCCAACAGACGTCATAACGAATTCGTATTAATTAATAAAGTCGCCTAAGGTGTGCATGATCGACCATGCGTATGGTGGTTGGCTATATATCAGTTCAGTTACATTAAAACAACGTTCATGTGTTGCTTCGTCTTATTTGTTTAAAACCTTTTTTTTTTTTGAGGAACAGCACCGTCTAAAATCATTTCCTGTGTAAGTCTAAAGCAATTTAAGAAATATATATTTTAAAATTGCTAGTGAAATGATGGCATAACTCCTAATATTGTTGATTTATTTTCATACATAAATGAATCATCCAGTAACTATTGAAAAGGTAAATTAATAAGCAACGAACACACACAGTAGAAGACAATTGAAGACTCGGTTGTATTGCGTCTGTTCATGTTCATGAGAGTAAGTTAAGATACAACAACTCTCATACACCTTAACAACGCCTTAAGTGGTATTCTACTTTATAGGCACCAGAAAATTAATAGCTACGGAATTAGAATTTATTAAAAGAACGTTATGGTTACTACAGAATATATGAATGCTCAATTAAGAGCGAATTCCGATACTGTGAACGTCAAACATGAAACCATTAACGATCACTAGAGCTTGATTATATCTAGCCTATACAGAAAACGCCCGATGCCATATATAAACTAACATTAAACACGCAATGTTCACATTTATCAAACCTGAAGTATCTAAGATCACATCTTTTTATTTCAGGCAAGACCTCAATGCCGTTAATAATTCATAAAACTCATTGACAACTGTCATGAAATTACAATTATTCTGAATTTTTAATTATTCCATATTAATCATAGTTACACTTTAAAAACTGAGACGCATGGCAATCTTGAGTTTTATTCAAACATTAAAATGTTCTCCTCAATTTACTTATCCTGCGTCATTTTGACTTTAAAGCTGCTTGCATGTAATTAAATAAAAAATTGAGATTTCAACTTTCTTTCCATATTTTACAATTTTTTTAAATATATTACTGGTGCAATATTATAAAAAGTTAGTAATATGCAAAAATAATTTGCTTTGAACTAGTGTATCAATGAATATTTATGATTGAACAAATGCAAGTTAAGAGGAAAACTAACGGGACGCCGTGAGTTTTTTAAAAATCAAGATTGCCGTGTGTCCCTTTAACAGTAACTAAAATCATTAGCAGGATTTTATAAAGGATATTTCGACAATAAAACGCGTTTAAAAACTTTTTTTTTTACTGAAAAAAATGTGATAATCTGGTTAAAATTACCTATTAAATGTTTAATTTTACAATATACGTTTTTTTCAGCCGAAATTAAGGTTGTATTTCATAGTATTACCCCACCCAACCCCGTTTTCGCTTCTTGGAGAAAGGGGTTGGATTGGGTAGGAAAGGTAATACTCAGACAAAGTAATGCCATCCAACCCCGTGTTCGCTTCTTGGAGAAGGGTTGGATGGGGTATGAAAGTTAATACTTGGACCACGTAATGTCAAGCAGAATCTTTTTTTTACAAAAGTAGAAGCGAATTATGAGACTCTACGAACACAAATGGGTTCGCAATAGGGTACCGCCTTAGACCGGTGCCGTATTTACGTGCAGGTAACTATACAGTTAAAGGACTGTTTAATTAAATATCGCTTATTATTGAAACATTAGTTCCCTGGCATATTAAGTACATATATAACATTAGCATAACATGGTAAGTTGTATACAGTTCATAAGCTGATTCTACAACAATGATCTATGGAATTTATCGTTTTCATCTGTACTAGCATTGCGCATGCCGTATCTGCTGTCGAAACACTGCTAATATGCCTATACATAGCCCTGTTTCTCACTCCACATACTGACTTCTACTAACAACACCCTGTAACTCTAGCCGCAGTAAACGAACGTGTAAACTGTCGTGATAGGGATTCGAATTGGAGTTGCAATGGTGAAATTAGATTCTGTTACTGACTGTTCTAGATTTCTGCTCTTGGCTATAGAAACTCAATATGGGTATCTTATCTCAAAATTATGAATTCATAGGTGTTATCTTATTTCTAATCTAAAACACATTTCATTAAGCTCCAATGTAAATGTTGCAGCTTTGAACATCATGACTGGTCTTTGAAATACCAGTCTCCAGTAAGGGAAATTCAAAACATCATCTAAACATGTTTCTCAAAAATGTGGTGATTTTCGGTTTATATTCCATATACGCTTTTGTAAACTGACAAACATTTTCTATTTATTATCGCTAAAAATGATTCTATCCCATTATACGTATTAACTAAATTGAAACATTTTCATACTTATATCTTAAGCTAAAAAAGGTTGCCAGGACAATTTGCTGATTTTAATCACTTGTTTTATGTTGGTTTAAGGTAACGTTCAATGTACATTACCTTATACGTTTTCACCAAACCTCACTATAACCCACTATATTTAACTCGACTCCTACATATTTACCATTATTTAAACTATTTATATGTAATACTCCTAAACTGGAGGGCAGATTTCGTAAAACGGCTTTTTTCAGAATAAACTTTGCATTTTAATTTAAATTTCCATCAGAAATTTAAAATAAAATAACCTATATGCTGTTTTTTATTTTATTTGTCCAATCATTTCAGAAGGTTTGGCAACTGAATCGGTTTATAATTATTTACATCATCACCAACGCTGCTTTTATAAAGTGATCTGACATGAACTTCCTTCTAAATTGATGGAAATGTACCAGACGTAATGTTATAATTAAATTATAAAGCTTTTGTAATGAATTTCCTGGAAAGCTAATACAGTCCGAGACGTTGTTCGATGTTATCTCACAAATAAAACAAGTTTCTGCTGACACCTTTCACATAATTTGTTGCATGAGAGGTTTGGTCAACATGAGTTCAACTCATAAATGACAGTTTGCCATTGACCGTTTCAAAGTGGTATCCATAGTGTCAACACTTTTGTTTGTGGTGTCGGTATACCCTTATCTTTGTTTCATTATATTTCTCCAGAATACGAATCCCATGTCATTCTAGTAACATGTTTCTTGAATGTATCACGTTTAAAAATGCTGCGTTTTTTGCAATCGTCCAGTAATTGGATCCCAACACACTGACCTTTCTCGTAAATAAGTAGTAAACTCCCAATCCCACACTCTTAATATTACATCCAGCATCTTCCAATGCCTTAATAGTTGTCTTCCAACGCCCTGTCTGCTTATGTGTTCTTGGATTTCTATGATGTCGGTATACCATATTTGGTTAATAACGTCGTAGCATGAATTTAACGAACTGGAGAATACAGTATAAAAGTTAAAAACGGTATTGTAAACTTTTTTTTCATTTCTACTAAAATGGACTTAATATCTGATATCGAGTGGTCAAATAAAAAAAATAACTGTTTCCATTTACCAGTTACTAAACAACATTAATGCCGCTTCGTAAATGCAAATTTTTCGTTAAAATCGTTATTAAAAACAGCGTCGTTTGATTGATATCAGCTGTTATCCAATGATTACTAAATCAGGTAAAGGGCATAACAAGCCATGTTTATCAAATGTGGTACGAACTGTGCACTCCTTGTCGCAGATTTGTTTTTATATTGCTGTAAAAGGGATTTCATATTGAGGCTTTCACCAGATACCCAGGCCGATGTTATATATTCGTAATCTTTTATCTAAAAAGCTACTCCATCAAGGTTACCGTTACCATAAAGGTCCATTATCATACTCTTTTCAGTAAAACCTTTGCAAAATGATATTATCGTAACCCTGATCTTCTTTCTAAATATAAAATTAATTTAAGAACTCTTCTGCGACAAGGACTATCACAACCTGACTTCTATGGTGATGCGATTTACAAACTTCGTAAGATTATGGAGGTTATGACACTATCATTTTGCAACGTACTGCATACTTGGTGGTGGACCCATTTACAGTTCGCCACTATGCTTTCCTCTTTAATTGTACAATGAATGTGACCCTATGATGACGTCTACCTAAAGCCCAAAAGGACGGTGACGTTTGATGCTTGTCTGCTGTATTGTCTTGTAGTGCCCTCAATGGTTTATTATCTTGTTGCTAGTCATCGAGTACTCTTTGTACCTTCTTTGTGTCTTTCTAAGCTATTGTTGTTGTTTTTTGTATTTATATATACACGAGCATATTTGTGTTTTACCTATATTGCCTATTAATGCTGACTTGTTGGTTAGAGAATAGTTCACGGCGAGGATCTCTTTATTTACACTGTCCCATTTAATTGGGATGAGAGTAGGGTAAGTGTGAGGTTTGGTGCACTCTAGAACCTTGTTTAAAAACCCAGCGGCCTTTTTGCCACTGACCGTTGCCACTGACCGTTCCTACTGTCAATCATTTTTGCGTTTGTGACGTCATATGCCTTTATTTTTACTATTGTCATTCTTGTCTGCCTTTTTGCGTGTTTTGGGTTTACTGTGTTCGTTGAAAGCTGCATTTCCTTTTATATTTACTTTTAAAACATACTTACTAAAATTGAGTTTCTGTGTCTGCTAGGACTTCTAATATTCAAATATCCAGTGTCTTAGGATGTCTACCATAACGATAGCTAGTGTCTTCGGAACTATTACATACAAGCATCTATACTGAAATGAAAAATAAAAAGCATAATTGGTATTTCCGCTATATATTGTTTTAATATGCTACTTCTAATCGAATGGTACACGGCGATATTAGGCCAGATTTTACAAGCGAGACTTCATCATTTATGAATTTACTGTAACAATGCATACTTTATTAAAATGTCTACTACATGACAGAGTTTTCCTTTCTGTAATTAGTCGTTGCCCCTTTTTGTACAAAGCAGGTTGAGATATATCTGGAATATTGCGTAGAATTAGGTGTTTATAATCTGAGGATTTCTTAAACACAGCAGCAGGTACTTCTCTTATTTATTCATTACCTCTTTAACAAACGTTGCTAGTTAATAAGTCAATGATATTGTTCTGGTATGAGACAGTCTCCAAAGATGTGGAAAGTCATTAGTTTTCTCCTTCGGCAATGTGTAAGTATTAGAAAATGGTTCCGTCAAAATTCTCTATAACACAAGATAATTGTAACGATTCCATGGATAAGCGCTAATTGTTAACATTATATTTATCACTGGCTGTTGTTCTGATAAGGACATTACATACGTGGCGGCTAGCTAACACGACGCAGTCAGATAATAGTAAAATTATGATCTGTTATCATTAAACGTTTAAATGGCATTATTATGATAATGATAAACGAACACAACATTTATTTTCCTGTGGAAAAAGGCTTCTAATTGCTTCTAATTGCTACTATTCGCCGGTTTTGGCTCATAATTATGAATTGCATCTCTTACTGAACAGGTGTTACGATTAATAATTGAATACAATACTAACATAGTGATAACATTTATTCAGTTGTTATTTGAAACATACAGTAGAAATACACCATGATACGGAAGCCTTCTTATTATACAATATTCATATTTAAATTAAAATTTCGAAACACATCACGTGTTATTCCATTAAGCGATGGGAAACCTGATATTAGCAGGATTTTATAACGGATAATTCGACAATAAAACATGTTTAAAAACATTTTTTATGGAACAAAATGCGATAACCTCTTTAAATTATCTTTAAGTTTACAATAAACAAACTTAAGACGGACAGAGAAAGTAGCATTCAAGGAGGACAGTCAACCACAAAACACAGAAACAAACATGCAAACAGACAAACAAGAAGGCAATAATAAAAGTAAAGGACATCACATGTCAAACACAAAAGGGTTAAGCCGAAATTAAGGATAGATTTCATACCCAAGCCAACCCCGTTTTCGCTTCTTGGAGATAGTTGGATGGGGTATGAAAGTTAATACTCGGACTACGTAATGAGTCATACGATATTTGATTATCCAACATTACATGTCTAGTCCTATTGTCCATGGGTTAAAATCATTAACCAATGTTCCATTAGTGTATCTAGAGTTGTTTATGGGACACATGTGCCATTTTACTCATAGTATTTTTATTTGAACCACAATTCTAATGGTTAAGCTTAATTGGCACTTCGGAACGATGTATTGTCACACCATTTTGGTTTATATTAATACCTATACCTATATCGGTTTGTCCAGATTAATTCGATTCAACGATATCGGGGCAAACATTAAACATTTTCAAAACTGTCGCAAATGTTTGCTTAAAGAATATTTTTGGGGTTAATATGGTGCGTCTTTAACTATGCGAATGCAATGTAAAAAGAAAATCAAGATTTTACCAAAAGGTAAAGACATACCTATAATCATAAAATGCACATAATAAAAATATAAAGGCGCAAATAAAAGAAACTAATTATGTTCTTAAATTTGGTACCGCATACTCGCACTGTTCAGGTTCATACCTATAGAAAGAAACTTAAACATAATTTTCTCAAGCCTTTACTGCCTTGGATAACGCGAAATATATCTCCAATAAGACGCATTTCATGGCGTAATCTCAATCACGATTAGTCGTATCGCTTGAAGTGATTCTATTACATAAGCCTGATGTGATATAATTGATATTTATACTTTTTCCAGGATTTTCATTAGTTTGATATTTGCACAGATTATGTCTAATGGCCTTGTAAATTGGTCTTGTCAAATCAATTAAGGAGGCTGCTTTCATTAATTAAATATTTGCACAGATTATGTCTAATGGCCTTGTAAATTGGCCTTAATCAAATCAATTGAAGAGGCTGTACCGATATGTGTATGCCCACCAAACTTTATTTAGTCATAAGCATGCAGTACAACTGAGTTTTTAACATTTTATAGAAAACAAATCGCGTAGATATAGCCAAAGTAGAACCTCTGCAATTCGTCAACATTCATTGCGATGAGTTTAAAGGGACACACTGTAATCTTGCCTTTTTTAAAGACTCACGGAGTCCCGTTAGTTATCCTGCATAACTTGCATTTGTTTAATTATTAATATGAATTATTAAAATAGTTCAAAGCAAACTGTTTTTACATATGACTAACTAATCTTATATTGCTCCGATAATACTCGTATATTTAAACATTTGGAAGAATAACAAAGACAACTGGAATCTCAAATTTTAATTTAATTATATGCTAGCATCCAAACAGTTGTAAATTCAAAACGATACAGGATTAATAAATCGAGGAACTACTTTAACTTTAACTCCTGAGGCATAGATCTACAAAGACTCAAATACCCATATATGATGACCTATTTATGACCGGTGGTTCAAATTAACTAACAACCTATTAAAGTCCCAATCTTGATGTTTTCATCAAATATCCAGCATTATATTGATCACAAACTCATGGTCGTGGCTTGACTCCGCCTCTCAATAGCCACTGATATAACATTCCAAAATTATGTATGATTTCGTTTCGAAAAGTAATATCATGCACTATTCAGCCAATAAATTCCAGTCAACAACAAATATTAACCACAGTTTGAGTCGCATTCGTGTTGCTAATGTTCCTAATATGTTGCAAAATGCATAACGTATATGTATAGTTAGTTGAATTGGGTTATTTAACGACACATTGACACATTCTGTAGTTCTTTCGAGCCACCATAAAGAGAGGGGCGGGATACATAATAAACCAGGCCTTGAATTCACCAACCATTCTTGAGATTATTCTTAGACTTAAGCTCAAGTATGCAAATTTCAATCACAAATACTTTTATAAGTTTACAGAATAAAGTTAACGTGTATCACAAGGTGATATGTATAAATATGATGCATACTAATATATAGCAACTTCTTACGAATATTTATCTTTGATGGTCATGGAAATATCTATGAACGAATTGTTAGTACTTGAGCTCAAGTCTAAGTGGTTGGTGAATTCCAGGCAGGTAACAATGCTCTTCTCTTACTACTGGTATTCAGTATTCCTATGGTTCTTTAACGTGCTCGGAGGATCAACTCCGACACAAGGTACCGCCCAGTTAATGAGCCCATCCTAAATATAGATATAAAAATCGTACAGGAAAAGCAGCATTCAATGATGACAGTCTACCACAAACACACACAGAAACAAAGAACAAATTTAAAGATGAATGAAAGGCCAAATAAGACATCACACACGCAAAAGGGTTGACAATAGGGCTACCGCCTTGGAACGGTCAGTGGCAAAAAGGTTGCTGGGGGTTTAAACCAGGTTCTAGGGTGCACCAAACCTCACACTTGCCCTACTTCAACCCAATAAAATGGGACAATGTAAATAAAGAAATCCCCGCCATGAACTATTCTCTAACCAAAAAAGCAGCATTACTAGGCAATATAAGAAACAAAAAGTATAAATACTAAAAAAAACAATAGCCTAGAAAGCTTTAAAGAAGGTACTCAATGACTTGGCAGAAGCCAGAGCAACAAGGGAATAAACCATTGAGGGCACGACAAGACAAGACTGCATACAAACATCGTCCTTTTGGGCTTTAGGTAGACGTCATCATAGGGTCCACAGCCTGTCCGGTCATCGCACAATTAAAGAGGAAAGCATAGTGGCGAACTGAAAATGTGTCCACCACCAAGCATACATTGCGATGCAGCACGGGGCTAAGGGAAGTGTTATTCCTGAATACACATCGACGTCACCAAGTGGCGCCTGTGCGGCTCGAACTCGTGATATCCAGATTCTGAGTCCACTCGACCACTGCAAAGTTGACTTTGCCTTAATATATCCCAAATAAACACAATCCAAATACCAGCACTAGTTTAGGATAAAACATTATCATACTCAAATGTACAGAGAGAATCAGTGGTTGTCAGACAAAGAGAGGGTTTTTTAATAAATTTAAATCGATTTTATTCATCTAGGTTGTATTGATTTTTTTTAGACATTTCTGTACATGTATGTCCATTTTCGTGACGGTCCGTTTTGGCAACTTTCAAACTGCAGATGATTTGTTTAACACCATGTTTAAATATAATGTGAACACAGTGTACGTTGCGACATTATATCAGACAGTATGCGCAGTAAAGCGGATGAACACCGACTATTTGAGCTGAATTCAACGAGTTCGGTGATGAGGAAAATCCTACAGAGCTGTTTCAAACATTTTGAACGGACGGACCGAGCAAGACTCTAAATAGTGGCGTCACGTTGAAGCGTGGTCGTAGCACATTAAATGTTATCGATTACGTCGGTGGTCGGTTCTCCGTTGTACATTATTCTGATCGAGCTTTCTTATGAATCAGTGTTTAACAGTACGTATAGTTTTAGCTTGGATCTTAGATCGCCAGCAAATACCTACTTTGTTCAATAGTTTACATCAGTGTATACTTCTGCTTCTGCCAGATAATGGCCACCATCAACTAACTGATAATATTGCCAAGTGTACATACTATTCAGATATATACCGTGGATATTACACCCGGTCCAATGGACCTATAAGTCGCCGTTACAAATATTTTATATAAAAGACGTCATATACTAACGATATATACAAAAGTATATTAATTTACAAAATCTGCGCTTCCGATATCATAATCATATTATTTAAGTTAAATATAAAATGCGAGAATATAATTATTATAAGTGGCAGTAAGATTAAATGTCAGGTCTTCATGCTCTCGCTATGAGTTAATGACATAACATTGTATAGCATAATTATAATAACTTGCAATTGGTATGAACTACATTAATATATATAAGTAAAGTGTTTAATTTCCATACATGGTATTTCGTCTTCTGAGGAATGCTTTCACTAAATACTTAGCAACTTTTCTAGGAAAGTTCTTAACTAGATATATGAGTTTGTCAGGCTCGTTCATAATGAACTGCAAATCAATTAATTGTTCATAAAATACATCTTCATTATAGAAATATCATTAAAAAAAGAAAATTTAACTTAAAAAATGGATCTCATTCTTAAATGCTTAATTTGAGTGTCATTGCAAAATCTGCAAAGTCTTTGTTCAGGAGGCTCTCTAACGTAACGACTAGTTTCTACCCTTAAGCGTGGTAGAATATAGCATTTAAATTGAGGAACCATCGATCGTTCATATCTGCTCAAATTTAACAGTGTATATTGTTCATATTCTTTCACGATCGTTAAATGTTACATATGTTCTTAATTTAGGCAATTGTCTTTTCTTTTGTCAGTTTTCCAAATATCCAAATAATATTCAACAATTTTACTTTTTACTGTTTCAATATTCACCAATGTTTTCCTTTCAAAGTGTTCAACAACATTTAGTTTTAACATAACGGATTTTAAATCACTTCACCAATTATTGCGACATCGTGTTTAATCCAAGTCGAAAACACGTTTTGTAAGTATATTATTATCAAACATTATTAATCTATTCCGGTCAAACTGAAGCTAATCTAACCACCTACGTCGTTGATTACATTAACAATTCAATATTGAAGGACAGTTCAATCACGACCGACGATGTCGAACGTTGCCATCCTGTAGGCAGAGCCAAAAAACAATTAATTGTAAAATTTACGAGATACCGTGTCAAAAACGCTGTTTTTATGTCGAGAAAAAATCTCTAGAACAATCCCAAATAGAATCTTCATCACAGAGGATCTGACGACATTTAATCATGAACTTGTTAGACATTTGATAAATGCTAAGACAAGAAAGGAAATTCATGCTTTCTGGACAAGAGACGGAAATATTTTCGCGAAGAAGGCCGAGACAGATAAACCAGTACGTCTTCGCACACAGGATCAAATCAGATTCTTTGTTGAGTCTGACTAAATAGACTGTGATATCAGTTCCAACGAACTGCACGCTGTTTCAACTGTTTTCTAAACTGTCTTATGATATATATACTTATCATGTAAATGAAGTATTCTTTGTTTATTCTTCTTCGTTTCCACCACCCCCTGCTGATCTTGGTTTATTGCGATGATGATTATGACAATTATGTTGATGTAATGGTGGATATGTTAATGTAGTGGGGATGATGTTGATGTAGTGGTGGTTATGTTATGAAATGGTGGTTATGTTGATGTAATGATGATTATGTTGATGTAGTGATGTTTAGTTTGATGTAATGGTGATTATGTTGATGACAATGGCGATGATTATGATGATATAAGTTTACTGCAATGATGATTATGATAATTTTGCTTACGAAATTGATAATTATGGTGATAATTTTGATTATGTTGATGGTGATGAATTGATGATTATGATGATGTGGATGATTAAGATGATGTTAATGTGATGATGTTGATGATGATTATTAGCATTATGTTGATGCAAAGATGGTTAAAATAAACGGTGATGAATATGATGGTAATATTGATGCAGTGATGATAATGGTGATGATTATGAATTTTGTTATTATTATTTTTATTAATGTTGATGAAATCGATGATAACGGTGATATTCCGAAAATGAAAGTGATATTAATATGTTGATGATTTGATAGATGTCAGCGAAATGATGTTGTTGATTGTGATGATAGTCATGTTGACAGATTGATCATTGTGTTTATGTGATGATGATTATGTAATGATGATTATGTAATGATGAATATTTTAATGAAAAGTATTTTGATGGGAAAATGATTGTGTTGATGTAGTGATGATTATGATGATGAAAATGATAATGATGTTAATGTGGTGATGATTGGATTGATGTGATGATAATGGTATTGCCAATTAAGTGACGATAATATTAATGAGTATGATGATTTTTATTGTTTCGTAATTATGGAAGATGTCTATGTTTATATGTTTTGATGACGATAATGACATGACTGTCTTTATATAAGGTAAATGTCACATTATCAAGTATTTAGTGAATGCAACAACTTAACTTAAGTTATCTGATTTTCTGTATGATCCTCGCTCGTTTCGAGTTCGATAAGTAGTATGAACTTGTTTGTATTACATGCTTGTTTTTTTACGATACTCTCTATCTCTATTCTTTTCCCTTTTCTTGTAGATGCACATTTCCTTGCTCGGTTTGTTGACTCAGGCGTCTTGATTGTACTAGGTTGGCCACCCTCCATATACATGTGTTACATGTTGAGATTGTCTTTATTGCCCAATGGGTAACGATATAATGTGTTGGAGGGTGGCTATTGGCCTCTTTCATTGTATCTGTAGTGGCATTCCCACGAAAATGACATGTATAACGACACCGTTAAACGTTTTTGTTTATGTACTATCATGTTTAGCTAAATGTTTGCGTATTACGTTAAAAAAAATTCACGGAGTATTTAAAATTATGTATTTTAAATTTAGAATTTGCACTAATTGCTTTATCGTTAATCATTACTTCTGGAGATGTAGAACTAAATCCAGGTCCATCCATGTCAACTGATACTATCTTAACTTTATTTCATCTTAATATTAGAAGCATTCGAAATAAACTTGAATTTTATAAGGATAATTATACTGACTTTGATATGTTGTGTTTTACCGAGACACATCTTACACATGAAATAACTGACGATTTCTTCTTATTGAACATTTTGTTACTACTTATAGGAAAGACAGCACTGCTCATTCTGGAGGTATTTTTTTGTATGTTTCGTCAAATATTATATCCAACAGAGTTCATGAACTCGAACATATTTTACCAGAATCTATATGGATTGAAATTAAAGATCGTAACGAAACCTTACTTATATGCACCGTGTATCGTAAACCAAATAGTAATGTAGACTTCTGGAACAAATTTTTTTTTTTGTATTGAGCAATCGTTAGAAAGAGCAAAGAGTATAATTATAGTTGGAGATGTAAATGAGGACCAGTTAAACTTGAATAATCACCAACTGAGAGATATAATCTCACCAACTTAATTACAGAACCAACCCGCGTCACTGACAATTCTTCAACTTTAATTGATCCAGTAGTTATGTCATATTCTGTTAAAGCACATGACTTTGGTATTATTATAACACCACGTGACGTTACTGACCATTTCGGTACATACATTTGTTTAAATTTTAACAAGTTATTACATCATCATTCACAAGACAAGTTTGGAATTATAAAAATGGTGAAGTTATCAAATTAAACAGACTCATAGAAGATACTGATTGGTCCTTTCTTCATAATAATGATTTAGAAGTTGCGTGCAATGATTTTACGAGTAAGTTTATGGAATTAATTCAAATATGCATACCCTCTAAACAAGTAACTATACGACCGAATGATAAACCTTGGTATGTTTCTGAGATTCGTCGAACTTCAAGACAACGTGACCGAAAAAAACGTATCGCAATTAAATCTCGGTCTAATTCGGATTGGATATCATACAAACGTCTCAGAAATAAAGTTAATAATTTAAAAAAATATGCTAAAGAACGTTTTTTCAATAATATAGAAAATACATTATTCGAAACCAGCTCAAACAATCCTCGTCAATATTGGAAAAAAAATTAAAACACCTTATTAAGTCAATTAAACATTCTGAAATTATACCCCCATTGAAAACTACATTATCGAACGGAGAAATAATATATTCTGTATCTGATGTTGATAAAGCAAACTGTTTAAATGATTTTTTTGTTTCAATTGCCTCAATCGATGAAACGGACGCAGTTTTACCAAATTTTACTACAAAAACAGATGCCTGTTTAGACAATATTTCTGTTACCGAATCAGAAGTTATGGATATTTTGAAAATATTAGACGTTAACAAAGCAATAGGAAACAATGGAATAAGTCAAAAAGTACTGAAAGAAACAGCTGTAACGATTTGCAAACCTCTTTGTATTTTATATAATAGATCGTTAAACGAATCTTATTTTCCGGACATTTGAAAATTTGCAAACGTTATGCCACTTTTCAAAAAAGGACTTACATATAGTTCGACTAATTATAGACCGATATCGCTGCTAAGTTGTGCAGGGAACGTTTTTGAACGGGTCGTTTATAAGTTTATTTATGACCATTTACATATTAATAACTTATTTTTCAAAAATCAATCTGGTTTTCTCACAGGCCATTCGACATTTCATCAACTTATCGATATATATCATAATATTTGTCAAGCTTTTGACGCCAAACAATATACGTGTATTGTATTCGCAGATATCTCTAGAGTTTTTGATAGGGTATGACATAAAGCGCTTTTATTTAAACTTAAGCAAAATGAAGTTCATGGTAAATTACTTTCTTGGATTGAAAGTTATCTTAATAATAGAAGGCAACAAGTATTTGTCAGACACGCATATTCTGAAATCAAAAACATAACCGCGGGCGTTCCTAAAGGCTCTGTGCTCGGACCACTTTTGTTTTTAATATATGTTAATGATATATCCGAACATATGTTGAGCATAGCTCGTTTGTTTGCCGATGATAGTTCTTTTTCAGTATCCACTTCAAGAATTGATGATATGGAGGGTATTCTAAACCATGATTTAAACATTGTTTCAAATTGGTCAAAAACATGGTTAGTTCAGTTAAACCCAGTAAAACTGAAGCATTATTTTTTTCAAAAACAATGAACAGCGTCGACCTAATCTTATTTTAGACAACACCCAGTTGTAGTTTGTTGAACACCATAAACATTTAGGCCTTACTTTGAGCCATGATGGCAAATGGCATATGCATATCGAAATTATCTCTCTTTCGTCTTCCAAAATCATTGGAACTATGAGGCTTTTAAAATTGACACTAATTCGTAAGGCATTAAATTAAATTTATTTATCGTATGTCCGTCCAATCTTAAAATATGGTGCTATTGTTTTGGATGGCTGCAGCGAATATGAAAAAAATAAACTTGAAAAAATACAATATGAAGCTGCGCGTATTGTGACCGGTCTTACCCGTTCGGTATCTATTGTTAACTTGATGAATGAAATAGGACGGCTAACGTTATCAGAACGGCGTAAGTTCCAAAAACTTTCTGTTGTATATGAAATGAAAAACGAAACAGTGCCTGAATACCTGGCAAATCTATTGCCAAGAACCGTAGCGGAAGAGACTCCATATCCCCTCAGGAAAGCAGAAAATTTCTGGCAGACTTCAGTTAGAACCTCTATTTTTATGAATTCATTTATTCCATCAGCTATGAAACTCTGGATTGATTTACCTTTAGATATTAGAAATGCAGGCTCATTAAACATATTCAAAGGTCAGCTTATGCGAATAATGTTTACTAATTCAAATGTTGCTAGTTTTTACTTTTCTGGTGTACGTTTTCTTTTCTGTTATGCATGCTAGGATAAGAAATTCATGTAATAATCTCAATAATGATCTTTTTCAAAATCATTTACACGAATCGCCTCAATCCATTTGCGGTCAGGGTAATGAAGATGCAAATCATTTCTTCTTTGAATGTATGCAATTCAATGTTGAGAGGCTCGAAATCCTCCAGTCAACACGTTCGTTTCATCCTTTAAGCTCAAATACATTATTGTTTGGAAGGTTAGATCTTACAACACAAGAAAATGGTTTGATTTTTAATTCTGTTCAAAACTTTATTAGAGATAGTCATCGATTTACTTAGGTTCGCCATTACATTTTTCTGTCTAATCAACCCGAGCAATGTCGCATGTGTTGCATTATTCTTTCTTCCACTTCTACTTTTTCTTTATTTTTTTTATTTCTATTTTCTTATTATCTTAACATGTTCTACTACATATCATGTTGTAGTTAATCCAGTTTATTGATACGTGTTAGTAGCAATTGCCATTCATTATATTTGTTAAAACTCCATTGTAGGGAAGTGCCGTAACTAATGTGGGGTAGCACTTGTGGCCCGACCCGATTGCATTGTACTTGTACATATATGGCAATAAAATATGTTTAAATCAATCTATTCCAATAGCGAAACATCGTTACCAAGCGGCGATAGTTACTCGGGAGCCAACCTGTCTTCGGTTATGTCAAGTTTCCGGGCAAATCTGTGAACTCCAAGAAAGTACCGTAAAGCACGATACTCGATATTGTCTATAGACTGATATTGTTTAATTCCCATAATGAGCAGCACAGCCTAGGATTGGTATAACGCATGATTCATATTATTTAAATGCCAGAGCTTTACACTGGTATGAAAGAAGTAGCATTCAAGTAGGACATTCAACATTGTTTTAGTCTTGAAATTTAACGCCAAAATATTGATAGTTGTCAGCTGTTTCTAAGATGTTATTACCTATGGTAAATGGTATATAATGGTTAATTTGTATATTAAACATCATATGTGTGAGTTTCCGCGATTGTTTTAAAGTAAAATAATTGATCTGTGTTTCTCGTATAAAACAATCATACCAAGGTCCTAGATTAAGTTTGCACATCGCGCATTGCAAATAATTCAATTGCATGAATGACGTGACGTCAGACGTGGATACATGGATGTCTATAACGTTCTAATTTTATCTTAGTCAAGCAACCTATTAAAAGAAACATCTACATATAACAAATATAAATATAAATGTCATAGTTTGCAAGTTATTTCATAAATATCTGTGTCAAATAGATGAACTATGTTTTAGATGTTGTTCCGAGTAATGACTTGTAAACAAATTGACTGTAGTAATCCATTTTTGCTGTAATTTCATGTGATAACAAACACGTGTACACAATCAGTTGTTCTGAATCGTTCTTATTTCGTATTAGATTAATGCAACTCGCAAAAGTTAAAACAAATTCAACCTCTAACTTTCAAAACCTCTATTTAAATAATAAGCATTGATTTTATCAGATGTATCACATTAAATGTGCAATGTAGATAATGCTCATTACAAGCATAAATATCCACTCCAGGTGGCGTAATTTATTTAACGAACCCATCTTGTCAGTAGATGTACTTACTTGCAAAACTGTATAGCTTCAAAATACTGCTAAAACGTCTGCAAAACCTAGCTTTAAAGGACTGCGTGATATTTTCGAACATCGAAGTATGTAGAGCTATGCATATATTAATTTCTTGACACAATAACTTGGTCAGTTCGATTATTAAGTTATTTCGACGGAGGATGTAGTTTGTAAAATAAAGCAGCATGCATATACATTGATGAAGAAACTGTTGAGTTATTTTAGTCGAGACTTATTTGTTTATAACACTATTGTCGTTTGTGAATTGTGGCACCACGCAGAGAAAGATATATATACAAAGGACATATCGCACACACATGAATGCATTACTAAATGATATAAACATCTATGACTTCAAAATATATACTGCATCTAGAGCTGTTCCATATTAATTGTGGACTACGTTGATGGGATATTGCATTTGTACGTTTTTTTTCACATCGTGTAAACTAACCGTGCCAAGTCGATAACCCTGTTACCACTCTTTGTGTTCTGTATTTTCCTGTTTATTGATCATTTCATTTGCTCATTGGTACAGTATGGACCTTAAGTGCCAATGCGTTTGGATTCTATTGTTTCTTGCGGATCATTTTTCAAATTTGTGTATGGAATCCGTAATTGAATTGAACGCTAAAATAAATTGACTTGATTAGGTCGCGATGGACAGTTGTTACGAACATAGCACAATTATCCCTGAAATGGTCATATACATGTAAATATAACAGTATAATTACAATTGTTCTGTGTGTTTTAGTGTATTTAATCAATCTCACTACAGACTTTACGTTAAAGTGTATATATGTTTGTATGTATTGTTGTTTCAAATGCGTGTTTCTGTGGCTATGAGAATTCTACACTTTCTGACTTTCGAATATTCCTTTCAATTTCATACAACAGTTGCTTTCAAATTAAGCACAGACGTGGTGATGAGTATAGTAGTGCCGCTTTTATATAATTTAAACCTAGTTTTGTGAATGACAATTTTTTTTTTTCGTGGGTAATATATAACATCTTAAATGAAATCAAAAACCAGCATCAACTATACACTTCTCAAAACTGCTAACTACACCGCTACGTTTTGGGTTATATATATCGATGGGTTGAATGTTTTTCAATAAAATAAAAAGGAAATACCAATTCAATCATTTTTACATCATTTCATTTTATTTTTTTCATGGGCAATGCTAGAACTAAACCACAATAAGCAATTACAAACGACCCATGTAAACACTAAAGTCACACTTTTCATTTCTTGTTCATAAAAGTGTGACTTTAGTGTTTACATGGGTCGTTTGTAATTGCTTATTGTGGTTTAGTTCTAGCATTGCCCATGAAAAAAATAAAATGAAATGATGTAAAAATGATTGAATTGGTATTTCCTTTTTATTTTATTGAAAAACATTCAACCCATCGATATATATAACCCAAAACGTGAGCGGTGTAGTTAGCAGTTTTGAGAAGTGTATACTGCATACTCATCATAGAACGAGATCTGAATAAAAGTCAATTACGGTCTTGAAGAACCGTTTAAATGTGTGTTTAGTTACTGCACAGATACCCATTGTAGTTCCAGACAGATAAAACCACTGCGACAAATATCGCATGCCAAACGAACCCCAAAACAATAGACATGATTCCTGATAACAAAAGAGGTCGGAGTTCTTCACATGACTCAGTACTTGTATATTCACAGCACACCTAAATATGACAATTAATATTTGGTATCTATATGGGTCTAAATAATGGAAATATCTACTCATGGATATTAGACGTTTATATTCCTGGCATGTATTCAATCCCTTAATAAACCTACACAATGTCTGATTGCGGCAGACATAAAATATAGCACAGAAGATCTGTGTAAATTGATGCTTTGTTACCCCGCAATGTTTTAAGCTGCTAAATTTGAGAACGTTAGACCTATAACATATATACAAATAATAACCACAAGCGTTTTAATCAGCTTATGTTACTATCTTGCAATCAATATTTCTGTTCTTCTGACTTTGTTTCGACGATATTCAGATACAAAGATAAACAACTTACTTAGGTATTACCTAGGTTAGTGAAGACTTGTTTTGTTATCATGTAATCCTTTAAATACAATAGATAACAATGTGCTTTAATATCAATACTATCGAATAGTTCATATAATTATATATATGATATTTCATCATACAACCAACATCATTCTTATGAGTGGGTGTTTGGGGGGCCTTTTACTCAGTGTACAACGTTCAAGATTTACCTTGTTATTTTATAGTAGAATATTGTTTTAATAATTGTGTTATATACATAATTTGATAAGCACGTGTTACGCATACATCATTTATATCTGCATATATTTGTGTATGACATAACTCCCTTTTCCAGAACTCTAAGCACACATGCGTGCACGTACGTCTGCAAAACATTAGTTACAAAATGCTTTACCCAGACTCATTGAACATACTTCACGTGTTGCTTAGAAGACCTTTATAACATTTATATTGTTCCATACATGCTCCTATACAGGAAAATGTGTATATGCAATATGGTTTAACGATAATCGTTTATTGATTCATAAGAACAGCAGAAATAAAAGCCGAACAGGAAATGTAGCTTTCAAGGACCACAGTCAACCAAAAACCCTCATAGAAACAAAGAATAATTACAAAGATGAGTAAAAGGCAAGAAATGACATGAAACACATAAAAGGGTTGAAAATAGGGCTACCGCCCTAGAACGGTCAATGAGAAAAAAGGCCGCTGAGTGTTTAAACCAGGTACCATGGTGCATCAAACCTCACTCACACTATTATCATCACAATAAAACGGGACAGTGTAAATAAAGATAGCCCTGTCATATTATATTCTCTCACAAACAAGGCAGCATTAATAGGCAATATAAGTATGACACATATAGGATCATTTATGTATGAATATAAAAAGCAAAGACTAGAAATCCACGAAGTAAGTACTCACAGAATAGCTGAAGCCAGACCAACAAGAGAACAAAACAAACTAATAATGGTACGTATCGACTGTGACAACACTTGCACTGAATTGTATTGTAATACAACCACATTTCGGCCGACCACCTTCAATTGTCCATATTAAAGTAATAGTAATGTCTAAAAAGTATAGTAATACTTATTATTATTATTATTATTATTATTTATTCGAATATAACATATTCGCTTTACAGCTAGTATGACATCTGATTATCAAGAGATCAACACCTAGTGTTGGGAAACACATCGAATACGCGGGCCTCCGGTCCTTGGTTGCGATGACCTTCAAGTTCAAGCCCACCAGGTATTGATATGGGACAATATAAACCCGCTGGAAATATTTTCTTTCTTAAATACAATATGTCTAGAAAATCCTTGATTAAACTGCCCTGTTTTTAATAGCATTAATAACAAGTAATGTCACTGTAAGTGACAAATGCCTCCGAAGTGGTTTTGACATTGACTTCTAAGTGTGACCTTGACCTTGGTGTCACGGACCTGGTTTGCCGGCGACACGTCGTCTTGTTGAGATGAGCACTTGTGCCAAGTTATTTGAAATCCGTCCATGAATGTCAGAGTTATAAACCGGACACGAAAACACTTCTTTTTTACCTCTAAGTGTGACCTTATCCTTGGAGTCACATACCTGAATTTTAAGCGCGACACATCGTCTTGTTGTGGTGAGCATTTGTGCCAAGTTATTTGAAAATCCGTCCAGGAATGTCAGAGTTATTGACAGGAAACGATTGGACGGACGGACTGACTTGCGGACGGTGCGACTACTATATGCCGCCCTTCGGGTGCATAAAATGACATGCTTCAAACTTTTATGAGTACGAGAGTAATGATACGATACGAAATAATGCGTTAGTTGTACAGCCGTTGATGCAACAATACAGTAATAGTTAATTTGAATGAAAGTAGCATATACTGAAACGCAAAAGAAACGCAACACAATAATTTCCGCTATATATTGTATGTACAATAAGCTGCTGTTAATCGAAAGGTACATGGTTACGTAAGACCTTTACTTTCGGAAAAAAATATTAAAGCAACACATAATACAACAAATAGTATTCCTTGAAAGTTTCATTATCGACAGAGTACGCGTTTGGCTCAAGCATGTGAACAAACTTAGGATGCAACATTTTGCAAACTCTTTACGTTAAATACTGTACTGAACTGGCTCAATGTTTCAAAGAGTAACTTCAACATTCATGAAATTCTTGTTACAAGGTGTAGTGTAATTAAAACGTCTACAACATCACAGTTGTGTCCTTGCTCTATTTAACTGCAACTTTCGTTGTTACAAAACATCTTGGGATTTCTTTGGAATATTATGTGGAATTAAGTGTGCAGTATATACAATGTATAGCGGAAATTCCCGTGTTGTGTTTCTTTTGCGTTTCAGTATATATCTAAAGGAATGTTCAGTGTCGGTCTAAAGACACATAGGCTGTAAGCTAGTAGGAGAAACCCTCCCCCACCCACCAGGGGAAATTTTGTACACCATATTTTTCTGAAAGCCCATTATGTGTAGAGCATTTTGGGAACATGTGTGCCATCTGGCGACTGAGGCTTTATCGTGTTACTGGGTGTATAATACGTTACCTATAAAATAATAATTAATTTTGATCAATTAATTAATTTCACTAAACATGTATGGAAGAAAGGGGTTGTTCATTATTCATGCCTATTATAATACAAACGTTGGTTTTACTTACTTTTTATACCTTGGATACCTGCATTACTAAGCCTACGTTGCAACATTCCTTTAGACATAATTGATTGTAACAACTCATTTTGAACATTATGTATGCTTTTTAATTTGCCATCGTTTCACTTAATGTTTATACCTTTGATACCTGCATTATTAAGCCTACGTTACCGTAATTTACGTTACCTAGTTGAATGAAGGTGTTTGGTTTAAGAAATTAAGAAAATAAGTATTTCATATCCGAAAATTATTTTAAACATCTTAGTTATAACAGACATACGTGTGTTACGGCCAATTAGCTTATAAAGATGTTAATACAATATTCCTCTAACCATCATCGATGGTAACAACAATGTTTGAACAAACATGAAATTATGTCAAGTTAATATGTGTTACCTCGTGTTACCTCGTGTATTAAACGTTACGTAAGTTCCCAGTTACGTTTGCATCATATTATTTAAATACCACATCTAAGTATCAAATAAAAACATGGATATATATATTTCTTTTCCTTTGTATATTGTTTATACTTAGGCAAACGTTGAATAAAATGAAGTTTGTGTATAATTTACACGACTCTTCCGTATTTTTAACGTTGCCAAGTTCAAAAAAAGTATATGCGCCATTTTAACTGCTAATGTATTCATATATTAATCAAATGTAACAAATTAAGCAATTTCAACATATTCACAAAATGAATTGAACTTTACGTACATTACTAACACATACAAATGTATATCTCTATAAGATAGCATGCATTTTCATGGAAATATATTACATCATTTGAGCTCAATCAGTTTGTTGGCTGCCATATCTTCACACCCATTATTACTTCCTTCTTCAGTGTCAGGCTCTTTGTGACGCAATATCACCAATGGTCCAGTCAAATTCAATAACTTTATCTTCTCTCATTTGTTTCTTCGTCTGGTTAATGTTGTTCAGTATGGTTCCACAAAAGCACTTGAAAGTGTGTAAGTTTAAATACATGATTATAGAAAACTGACACGGCGGAAAAAAGCTCTAGTTTTGGTCTTTGAATTTTTGCGAAAACGTATTTGACATCTGTGTAAGGAGGTTTGGCATATAGGCAGCACACAATCCTCTTCGTGATCGTACTTTTTTGGAAGATCATCCGAACATTCATGCTGCTGTTCGAGCAATCCAAATTGACACAAACTGTGATTTTTAATCATCTTCAATGGGACAGCCTTGCCTCTCTCTACAAAGCCACTGGTTGTAACACAGCTTGTAAATCAATGTAGTGTGGGTAGAAAAGAGCAAATATCAGACCCCTTAACCTCTATAATTTGTTTTACATTCAACATCTCCTTCTTTAATTATCCCAGTGCCAAACATGACATATGATTGTATTACTGAAACAAATTTTGAAAGCAGTGTCAGTATGTCTGTGTCAGGAGAATGCACCACGATTGTTTCTGATGTTGGTGAGGATTGATTCATTCTGATGTCTGCTTCCTCCTATGATGAAACAGATCTTCCTGACCATCAGCAAAGACAAATATGTCATCTGCAATGGTAAGCCGGGGACATCTTTCCCAGACAGAGTAGGTTGCATGACCTTGGAGGTTTGGTGCATATCTGTCCGTTTTCCACCGGCCGAAAATGCGATTACTGAATTGTGTCGTATTGTCGCGATTACTCATGTAACTCTTCAAATCACAATAAGTCTTTGGCCCTGACAACAGGAAAGTTGGGGTTTCACCTTGCCTCTTGCACACAAATACTTGATTGATAGATCTAGGGACGCAAGTGTCTGTCACAAAGTCGATTCAAGGTGCTTTGGTAAGTATGTCAAACACCATCTCTGCCAAATCGTCAAACGTACCAGGAGCTGAGGGTTGATTGTGAGGTGTTGCGTTACCGTCACACACATACACAGTATATTCAGTAGGTCTCAACTGATACTTCTAAGCAGTGGAGCAAGTTGGCTTTGTCAGTTCGAACTGAATTGCCATCAGCTGTTGCAAGGGACCATGGTACTGATCCTAAAGGATATGATAACATCAACTTATAGTCCACTCAGCCTGTGAAATTTTACCACTCAACATCAAACTAATTGCAACAGAAATAATTTACTGATTTTCTGATAGTGACATATATTGCGAAAAATCACAAAAAAGACTAGAAAAATCTAGAGAGGGGAAATAAGATTTGTATAGCTCCTATATTTACGCTTTTCATAAAACAACACCAGATTTAGAGTTATTTGTAGCTGCTGCATTTTATTTGGAATAATACATTTTAATGATGTATTACACTATTAACATTAAGACCTTAATTAATTATAACAATTACATCTTTGAACAATTACAAAATAAAGGTATATTTTAACGCTGTTTGTTGAAAAGTGCATATTGAATTACCCCACCCACTGAAATCACATTAGAGAAATTGCATATCAAAGGTAAAGCTATGTTATATGCATGTCTTGTTACAGTTTAAGACAAATACTCAAATTAAGATTGATGATGAAGTGTTGGGTTAATATATTGGCCTCTATATGGTAGCCGTCGGCATTGTCGGCAGCTATAAATATCCCATTGCTAGCATCATTCCTTGATAAATATTTTTGGAAGAGTGAAAAGTAAGTACTTAAGATTTATTGTGAAGCGCCGGCTGTTTGGGTGGGAGTGGGATGTGTGGGTGGAGGGCGGATAATATATTGACCACTATATCGTAGCTGTCGGCAATGATTTATTAATCCATTGTTAGAGTTATTGTTAACCTCATTCGTAATGGTCATACCGACTTACGCTGTAACTGCGCACAATTATTAAAAATACCATAATAATAGTCATAATAGAGCTCAAAGGCTTTTAGACAATTCTTAAATATATATAACTGTTCCTACACAAAACTATCGCAACACCATGGGTAAATATCCTTATATAGTTTAGCATTTATACGATAGTAATTGATGTTGCAGCATACTTGTAAGTTATACTACTTCCATATGCCATAATTCGCAATGTTAATTACTATTATATCAATAAATCATAGCTTTCATTATTGAATGCTAATGCCAAATCTAGTACAACATCACAAAAAGCTTGAATACCCCTTACCGATTTATATATTATTTGCAACTTGATTTGCATGAGCATTAGCCCTTTTTAGGGTTGATCAGTATAGACACATGATATGGTACCCCACCCAGTCACATTATACAGACACCAGGCAGACCAGTCCTAGCACTACCCTTTATATGTTGATATGCTGAGCGTCTAGCAGAGCTACTAGTATCATTTTTCTAGTCATTGGTATGTCCCGGCTAGGTATTGAACCCACGACATCCCGCATGCGAGGCGGATGATCTACCATTACGCCACCACTGTGGTTCTTAGCATTTATTATTGTGTCATGCCAAACTGCAAGGTGAGGTTAAGTACTAATACTGCCTAATTACAAGTAGTTTGATTAATGTTATAGGCATAGATATACACAATTTACCATTCTGATCGATGCAAGAGATCAATCAAGACACTACCACAACCGATCCTGGTCACCACTTATTATTAAAAGTGATATTTTCAAGAATGATTCATGTTACAAAAGCACTAGAAGAGGATGTTGACATTTGAAACCTCTTCACTTATGTTCTTATAGTAAACTATTATTAATTTAGTCCATACTTTTGAGTAGAAAACATATTTAAGCCAGAAAATATTACCGCCAAATTTCGTGTTTATCTGATTTCCTTTCTGATTTTGAAATAAGTTTACTTTTTTGGTATGCTAACTTTTTAATGTGTGTTGCTGCACTACCTATACTGCAAAATGACCCGTTGGCCCTGCTTCATAGTAAGCAAGGTCATTCATAGGGCGCAATGCAAAAGTGCACTAGTTCTTAAATGTGTTCGTGATATGAAATTGAAATGATACATTTGGTATATGTTTCAAAGTATTATTATATTTTATTGAGTTGATTGCGTAGGCTCCTAAGTTATGTCTTCCACAAATAGTATGTTAACTGTTTGATTTTGCGTTTGTATTAGCATAGTATGGCTGTAAGTTACTGTAAGGCTCTATGCATATAAACAGAGTAGTGACTGCATTAACAACATACAATTAAAATGTTAAAGAAGTACCCCGCTAAATAATGGCAAAATAACACTACAAAACCGTTGATTAAAACTATCCACGTGTTCAGGTCATATACTTATGTATATGTACCGATTAAACGTATTTATGGTTTCCTAAAATACTCGTGATTGAATATGCGTAAAAATAATTATGAGTTGATAACTCTTAATTTCACGCTGCAGTTTTGGAGTTTGTCCTGGCTGGTTAAAGCCGTTTATATTGTGTCTATAGAGTTTGGATTCTCAAAATGTGAAAGTTAGGATTCTCAAAATGTTTTAGTTATATACAGGTTTAGAAACGGTGTATGTCGTAAAATGTGCCACTTGAAGGGACTTTAACATGCCACAATCTGACCCAAAAGTATATTTCAAGGAGCAGGGGTCATATTGGTTATATTTTTCTAGCAAAACATCGATGCAAGTCAAGTTTGTTACAAGGGACAGTATACATGTGTGATCACAGTTATAATCTTAAATATGTCGTATTATGACTATAATTTTCTACTGACAATAGTTTGGGCGCAAAAATAATGTAATTTTGTATTGCAAATAAAAAAAAAACACTGTTTAGAAAAAAAGTATTATATAACTTAATTACCATGAGTTTTTCAATACGGGATTTCTAGCCTAAGTGAGAGTTTGCACAAATAAATGAGTGCGCTAGCATGTGTTTGTTTATTTGGACGTATTGTCACGAGCATCATCGCTCGATATTGAAAAACTCATGGTAATAAAACTCTTTATACTTTCCTTATCTCTCTCTAAAGTTATTATTAAAGACGCTTGGATCACAGAGGTCATGTTTTGCTAACAAAGAATGCATAACGTTTATGTAAGTCAAGTAATAAGAAGGATCCTTAATCAAGGTATTGTTTTTTTATCAGGCACAGTCAGATATGTACATATGTACATATTTGAGTTTTTAAAGCTTCATCAGTCATACTGCGACTACCTAATGCTGTTCACAATAATAGTTTCTGTGCAGATTAAATGTTTCTGTTGCAAATACGTAAAGAAATAACATTTTAATGCCAAAGACTTGGGTATTTATAGTTGCCGACAATGCCGACGATTATCGAACATTAGTCAATGTTTCACCTCCAGTGCATACTCGTTGATCTTATTATGAACGTTTACACAAACAAATTCTATGAAACTGCCTATAAAACAGTTTTACATTGAAATGCAGATCCATTGTAATTAAGTGGGTGGGGTAATTCAATATGCAAATTTTAAGAAACAGTGCTAAAATAGGCATTTATATGCATCGTTCATTTAAACTTTTCAATTTTTATTATTTAGCTATGTTTTTATATTGTAATACCTCATTGAAATGTATTATTCGTAACAAAATGTTG
Organism: Cyrtodaria siliqua; assembly: GCA_037043455.1. Classification (NCBI taxonomy): domain Eukaryota; kingdom Metazoa; phylum Mollusca; class Bivalvia; order Adapedonta; family Hiatellidae; genus Cyrtodaria; species Cyrtodaria siliqua. The sequence goes on along the minus strand of JAWPHD010000055.1, from coordinate 274,803 downwards.
CAGATATACATTCACATAAACCTGCAGTGATTTTATGACAAACACACATTTTTGAGCCATAAAAAAACTTATTTCCCCTATCTAGATTTTTCTAGATTTTTTGGTGATTTTTTGCAATATATTTATCTATCAGAAAATCAGAAAATCAGAAAATCATTTCTGTTGCAATTAGTTTGATGTGGGTACACAGGCTGAGTGGACTATTAAAGATCTGTCTTATACCTGATTAATAAGGGAACTAATTAACCAAATATAGTGTGTTATAGATCGGGTTGGCGTGTCAATTAACAGGTCATTGACAAATATGTCATGGTCTTCTCAGCCTGATGATGTAATAGATCATCATCTACACCTCTCGAAGACGATCGGAGGTATAGCTCATAGTTATTGATATCAACTCGGAATTGGGTTTGTGAAACCAATGATATATTCTGTTCTCGAGTCTTTCTTATTGTTCTTTGTTTGGGATGGATGCAGTTCTTTGCGCAAAGAAATAACTTCCGATGCCATATTTACCATTTGGAGAGTGGCCTCTGGCAGCTTTGCTCTACATTGACGTGTAATGCACCAATGGTATTACTGGTATGTTACATATTTTCTACTGAATCCAATGATGTTACCTTGAACATTTGCATGCTGATTGATAGTTTTTGAATAGTTATTTGACATGTGGACGAAGGACACTGACTCTCCTCTTTTGGAGAAGTTCATTATAACCCGGGAATGTGTCTGGCGTAGTTCCAATGGTCATACTCAAAGAACATTGGCCATAGGCGTTAGAGTGCAGCCCTTAACATGTTTCACAAAAGAGGGCATCACCCATAAGCCTGATACCCTTAATGAAGCTGTAATCCCGACCCTGGGGAACAGTGGTCAGTATTACATTAAAATTTACTAATTATCTAAAGTGTTAATTGTCATTAACTTTGATTTCACTGAATTGAAGGATTCGCTGATGGCTTTATAGTTCGTGCTGTAATCCCGACCCTGGGGAACAGAGGTCAGTATTTACACTGAACTAATTGTAAAATTGTTAATTGTCATTAAACTTTATTTCACTAATTTGAAAGATTCGCAGACGGCTATTCTTCTGTAGCCGCACCGATTTTCTGGTATATCGTTTTGCTTCTGGAGCCGCACCGATTGTCGATCATCTGGTATATCATTCTGCTGCCGACCCGCACCGGCACCGTCGTCAGTTGTATCGTTCACCGATTACGGATCCTCTGGTATATCGTCCTGCTTTCGAAGCCACACTAGTTCTGCACCAAGGATGTGCCTGAAATGATATGCAACAACAGCAGCATCTTTTTCTAAACGGAGGATTTACAATTTTGGCCTAAACAAAAACGAAACAGATGAAATATGTCGAAAAGTAATGTATCAACTTATTAACGAGTATGACAAAGAACTACATAACGATGAAAAGAAAGGGTGCGGAGAGGGGTAAAAAATCATTATTTTACATAACATGAACAAAACTACATACCGCTGTCATTAAGTTTTGGCCGGGAAAGGCAGAAAAAAGATTGGGCATGCGCAATTATACGAATATTACAATTGCAGAGCAAGCTAACAAAACCGTGGGTGCTGCCTCCCAATAACTCTGGCTATTATTGGAGTAATAGCCCGTATTATTAGGAAGACACCAACTGGACAAACACCCAAGAAAATATTATCCTTTATTAACATGTTTGATCGTATATTATATAGTTTTGGCAAATATTGGGCGCGGCTCCAAATAGCGGGCTGCGTGCAACACATACATATATAATGGCAGCCCTTAACATGTTTCACAAAAGATGGCATGGTCCATAAGCCTGATACCCTTAATGAAGCCCCAGTAGGCTTAAACAAAATATGAAGCTCCGATAGGCTTAAACAAAAGAGGGCATGAAACAACAGCATTATACCCTTAGTGAAGCCCAAAAGGCTTAAATAAAATGTTTATTCAAAACTCTAATTATAAAGTAAAATGTTTCTTCATTTCATCACTTGAAAGTTATTTCTTTTCTAAAGATTACAATAATGTGCACGACCGAACTAGGCATAAGCCAACAATAAGCCCCAATGGCTTAATAGTTCATGATGTAATCCCGACCCTGGGGAACAGTGGTCAGTATTACATTGAACTTTACTAATTATTAAAATTGTTAATTGTCATTGACTTTGATTTCACTGAATTGAAGGATTCGCTGACGGGCATATGGTAGCGATCAAAATGAAATTTTTATAATGCCACAGAGCAGCAATCAAAATGACATTCTGATAATGCCACCGCCAAAAGAAAATAATTTTGGAAAAAGCGAATCCCTCACAGCCAAAGAAAATTAGATAAATCATTGTACGATTATGTAACGCGCATACAGTACAGTATGAATCATACGTGAGCCGCGCCCTGGCACAATATAAAAATAATTTGCGTTATATAACTTGCGAAAGAACATATCTGGTACTGACGCCATTGGTGCATGAGTGAGGAGTTGGTTTCCCAACCTGGACGTAAACGCCGTAACCTACTGATAATTATAATCTCATTGAACGTCGTGAACAAAACGCCTACTTAACAACTGATATCTCCGCTTATTACGAAGTTCAACAACGTTGCAACCACGTGTCTGACTGTGCATAACCAACTGCAAAATGAAGTCATAGCCCTCACAAAGAACCAACAGAATTAATAGAAAGTGTTGGACTGACTTCAGTCATCCCCCAACTATGCTTGCGAATCGCCCAAGCACATATCACCATATATGAACATGACTGTACACCCAATGCGTCGAACCCTCGGGTTCTTTCCCCCTGGGCTACTGGGAGCCGTTAATCCTTCTCGAGGACGAAGTGGGGACCCGCTCACCTATAACCACGCTGAACTAGGTCATCTTCGCTTCCGATAACAACCTCATGACAATCCTGCGAATAACTAAACTGACCTACATATATTCAAGATTAGCAGAGACAAGACTCTTCAGTATGAATGAAACTATGTCAGTGTTTAAAAGTAGAAGGGACAATTGAAATTCTGCCACTCTGATCCGTCTTACAAACCTCTTCAAAGGCTGTATTAACCGTTTTAAAGCCAGTGTTTACTTGACGGTTATCCCACTATTTGATAAAGTGCAGGGAATCCAAATACTGCATGAGTAAGGCTGTCTAAATGATTAGAAACCACGTATACCTACAAAGTAAGAGGCTGTCATATGAACGTAAAGAGATCGGCAATTGTGAGACTTCGCGATGGGAAACCGTGATAAAACAAGAAATGATTCGGTATGGTATGGTGGGGGAGGGTAATTAGTGTAGTTATAAGGTTTATAGTCCCGCCGCCAGAACACCCAGAGCTCGTATGTCGTGTCGCCAAGCTGTGTCCAAAGGGTTTCGTGAAATAGGATCGGGCAGAGAACGACGTCTGATTGATAAATTAGATAAATAAGACAGTAAGATTTGGGTGCATGATTATTACTAACTTTGACCTAAATGTCTGCCACTCTGAAAATGACTAACAGTTCGAATGCCTGTCTATAAGTGACGGTTATCCAACTATTAAATAATCACGTGCAAAAAATACATCACTTTGACCAGTGCTTCAGTACCAATACGCAAAATCATTTACTCTGTTGCTAGGCTAAGGGACTCCTACTGACACTGCTACCACTACCTGAACCGTCTTAACAGTTGTGATACGAGACCGAACGGGAATGCCTTTACGACTAAAGGGTGACGGAAGGAAAAGACAAGTATTGCAAAAAGAACAGCCACAGCCCTAGACTATCATAAATGATCCGTAAACTGTCCATGCCGATAACGCGACCTTTACGAAGTATATGTCACCGAAAACCAACGAAACTCCATAATAGAACCGACGGACTTGCTGTCCGCAGAAGGAACCCTAGATGGCCAAACATGTTAGTAGAACACGCTACACGTACTGGCATCAGTTTGAATGTATAAGCAAGCGTTTCCATGAGGGGTATCAAACTCTAATCACATTCCAATTTCCTAACTACGGCAACCGGCTAAATTGGAAATTTGCTACTCGTGAAGTAGTTAATAAGACGCCCCTACCAGCTTAACATCTGTTGTAGTGGCTTAATAAGGAGATCCGCTGATTGAATAAGTATTGTGTGCCAGGGAACCCATTCTTAAAACCGGTACTGAGATGACATCGTATAGGGACAGGCAAATTAAAGATCTTACTAGAACATACGTATGAAAGGGAGTGGTGCCGATTGGCAATACATGAGAACAATGGTTACAATGCAAAGAATTAGATTTGCAGAAATTATGCGGGCCCTGTGAAACCCATGCGCACACTAGCTTTTCACCCCATTACCTTAGCTGTTTTACTGAGTGCTGCTGTATATCGGCTGATTCATCACGTCACAATGCTATTTAGCTTGTGAACCGCCGTCACATTCACCATACATCAAGCCCGGTCCAAGCCACTGGACAGTCACCTTCCTGCTTGGATTGCACACTACAGCTTAGCAGGCCCGATTCATGAAACAGAATAAAACGAAAATCACTAACCAGTTGCGAAGCTTATATAGTTTTATGTAATATAATGTAAATCTTCTTCTTCTTAACCATCTTTTTCTTCTTCTTCTTCTTCTTTTTGTCCTTGTTCTGCTGTTTCCTCTTCCTTTTTTTATTTTTATTTTTTTTAATATTTACTATTACAATTGCAGAGCAAGCTAACAAAACCGTGGGTGCTGCCTCCCAATAACTCTGGCTATTATTGGAGTAATAGCCCGTAGTATTGCGTTGTCCAAATACTAGTAATCAGATTAAGGCAATACTAACTTACATTGGATGGGGACAAAATATTATTATTCTTTGGGGTTTGTCTCAAAAGCAGGATACATTGTATGGGAAGATGCCATAACTAGTAAAACAAATATTGTCAATAATGGATAAGCTCCCAGCAGTTTATTGTGAAATTACTATTTTTCTGATTTATGAGCCATAGTAAAATATTTATTTATTATATGTTTATTTTATTTTTAGACATTTTATTTATTTATTTACTTAATATACTAATGAATTTATTTCTGGAAACGTCCAATATTACATGTAACTTTAAATGGTAACGTAATTTTTGTGTTTATTTTACATATCGTATATATACAAACACATTTTATTTATTTATTCATTCTTTTATATATTCATTTAATGCATAACATTTTATTGTTAAAAAAGTCACTGTTTCAGTAAAGATCTAGAGCCCTTTATTTCTGAAACATTCAATATGTATGACAAATAACTTTAAATGGTAACGTAAATTTCGTATCAATGTCACTTAACGTAAACTACATTGTCTTTTGAAATTTGTTTTCTTCGTTAGATTTTGGTTTTTAACATGTTTGATAAATATTATAAAATATACATACCGATTTGTTTCATATAAACAATTTTTGAGTATTTACATTTGCAAAATTTAGTGGTAATGTATTTCAAATGAATGTCGCACCCTTATACCGCCACTCTCATTTGGCAAACATAATTCATTTGTAGCAAAAGCAGGAAAGTATATCCTTCAAAATTCCCCCAGAGTAGGGATGGCCTCTTTTGGTAACTTACGTTCTAGTTATTATTAACTGTATTTATGATTTTTTGGTAACGAGCAGGTTGTTACACGGTACATTTTCATATCTGCATTATGTTGAAAGGGCTGTCTAAATTACACAATTCATAAATAACATAAAAATAGGTAGTATTTGTTGTTCATATGAACATGTTTTACTCATATTCAAATTTATTGAAGGTGTTCTGGAATTGTTATGGTAACGTAATTGTCGCGTGCGTTACACATACATGCCCCAACGCTCAGATGGCACACATGTCTTATTTTGAAGCTTTTTGTATGAACTTTCAGAAAGTCATACCCTACAAAATCCCCCTGTGGGGGGAGGGGCGTCTATTGCCAGCTCAAGGACTAACAAGGTAACCTTGATTAAACGTTATACCTCAAAGTATAAGTCCAGGATTGTCGGAACGTTTAACCTGTTTGCATATAATTAAATACATGGTTATACAATTTGGAGTGTTCTAGTAAGCTCTACTGGCCAAGGGCCAGCAGAGGTTATGGGATGGCGAGTTATCCGTCGTCCGTCGTCCGTCGTCTGTCTGTCCTCCGTAAACTTTTACCTCTTTAAGACGACAGGGCCTTCATTTTCCATCTGATCTTTACCAAACTTTAACATATTGTTAATATCAATGAAAGCTCGGACAAGTTCGAAAACCATCAAGATTTCACCAGTAATAGCGGAGTTATGGCCCTTGATTTAGTTAAAAATGTTATGTTTTGGCTCGTTAAGACGATAGGGTCTTTATTTTTCATCTGATCTTTACCAAACTTTTACATATTGTTAATATCAATAAAAGCTCGGCCAAGTTCGAAAACCATCCAGATGTAGCCAGTAATAGCGGAGTTATGGCCCTTGATTTAGTTAAAAATGTTATGTTTTGCCTCGTTAAGACGATATGGCCTTCATTTTAAGTTCGAAAACCGGCAAGATCGGACCAGTAACAGCGGAGTTATGGCCCTTGATTAATTAAAAATGCTATATTTTGCCTCGTTAAGACGATAGGGCCTTCATTTTTTTCATCCAATCTTTACCAAACTGTACTAGATTGGTAATATCAATGAAAGCTCGGACAAGTTCGAAAACCGGCCAGATCGTACCAGCAACAACGGAGTTATGGCCCTTGATGTAGTCAAAAATGCTATATTTTGCATCGTTAACGTGATAGGGCCTTCATTTTTTATCTGATCTTTACGAAACTTTACCAGATTGGTAAAATCAATAAAAGCTCGGACAAGTTCGAAAACCATCAAGATTTGGCTAGTAATAACGGAGTTTTGGCCCTTGATTTCGTTAAAAATGTTATAGTTTGCCTTGTTAAGACGATAGGGCCTTCATTTTTCATTCGATCTTTACCGAACTTTATCAGATTGCTAATATTAATGAAACCTCGGACAAGTTTGAAAACCAGTCAGATCGGACTAGTTACAGCGGAGTTATGTCCCTTGATTTAATTAAAAATGCTATATTTTGCCTTGTTAAGACTATAGGACCTTCATTTTTAGCTCTACTGGCCAAGGGCCAGCAGAGCTTATGGGATGGCGAGTTGTCCGTCGTCCGTTTGTCCGTCCGTCGTCCGTCGTCCGTCCGTCGTTAACTTTTGTCTTGTTACAACGATAGGGCCTTCATTTTTCTTCCGATCTTTACCAAACTTTAACAGGTTGTTATTATCAATAAAAGTTGAAATAAGTTCGAAAACCAGCTAGATCGGAATAATTTCACCGGAGTTATAGCCCTTGTTTTGCTGAAAAATACCATATTAAGCCTTTTGAACACTCTAGCACCTTCATTTATTATTTGAACTTTACCCAACTTGCATAGATTGTTAATATCAATAAAAGCTCGCCAAATCGAATTAGTAACACCGGAGTTATGGCCCTTGTTTTTTCTGAAAATTGCTATTGTCTGCATTGTGAACGCTCTAGACCTTCATTTATTAGTTGATCGTTACCAAACTTGCATAGATTTTTAATACCAATTATAGCTTAGACAAGTTTGAAAATCAGCTGAATTGGGTCAGTAACACCAGAATTATGGCCCTTGTTTTTTGTGAAATATGCCATTTTCTGCCTTGTGAACACTGTAGCACCTTCATTTATTATTTGATCTTTACCAAACTTGCACAGATTGTTAATATCAATGAAAGCTGAAACAAGTTCGAAAACGAGCTAAATCGGATTAGTAGCACCGGAGTTATGGCCCTTGTTTTTTCTATTTTCTGCTTTGTAAACACTCTAGGGCCTTCAATATTAATCGGATCTTTACTTAACTTTGCCAGTGTCTTTATATCAATGAAACCTCGAACAAGTTCGAAAACCGGCAAGATCGAAATAATTTCAACGGAGTTATGGCCCTTGTTTTGCTGGAAAATTCCATATTAAGCCTTATGAACACTTTAGCACCTTCATTTATAATTTGATCTTTACCAGACTTGCATAGATTGTTAATATCAATGAAAGCTCATTTTTTCTCTATGTTGGACCAGTCAGATCAGTAACAGAGGAGTTATGGCTCTTGATTTAGTTAAAAATGCTATATTTTGCCTCGTTAATACGGTAGGGCCTTAATATTTCATCTGATCTTTACCAAACTTTACTAGATTCTTTAGTTATGACCCTTGATTTAGTTGATAAGCTGTATTTTGCCCAAAACTTTCAAAAAACGTAAATGGCAGTCTCTCGCTTCATTGGTGTTATAAGAGCCAAGTTAGCCAGTAGAGCGTCCACAGGCCCTCTTCGACCTCTTGTTCTCTTTATTATTCTACTATATGTTTAAACATAGTATTGGTGTTATATGATAAAATGGTAAATGAAAAAACAATTTGTTTTGAACAATCAAATGATTATAAATAATGGTTTGTAAATATGCAAGTTATGCAGAAAAAGTAACGGAACGAAGAAGATTTTCCTGTGTCCCTGTAAAAGGCATTGAGCGAGAAAATACTATATTTCATGCTAGTAAACTTACAATACCTTACCTTGTATTATAATTTTATGCATTCCTCATGTGAAAATAAACATTACGTATTTGGTATATCTGATTCATACGAACACTGAGAATATAAATGCTCAACTTAATTAAGCCTACAAAAAAGCGAGCATAACTGTGTCAACTAAACACAACATGCAATTTCTAAATGACAAGATTTAATAAACGTCAAATGATATCTCCGATCAAACCAAGTTATGTCATGTAGTACCTCCAAGGCTTTTAATAATATCTGATCAAACCGAGTTATGTCATGTAATACCTGCAAGGCTTTTAATTATTAAAGCTTATTAGAAACTTGCATGACCAAGATCAGGACTAAAACTAAACATCTGCGATGCTGGAAAAAATGGCTGTAGCCCTGTTGTCTACCTGTTTGTGTTATGCCTTGTTTCTTATTAACATTGTAAGTGTTTTGCGAAAGCTACATTTCAACGCAGTTTGGACAATTACACATATGGACTTCCCAAGAATTGTTTGAAGCGCTTATCTTACTATTAGATAATATTTTCATCAGGTATGTAATTACCCGTTATTAGACGGAATTGTTGATATCCCTATGGGTACGAACTGTGCACCTCTTGTCGAAGATTTGTTTTTATATTGCTATGAAAGAGTCTTAATGTTGAGTCTTTCACCAGATACTCAGGCAGATGTAATTAAAGCCTTCTATGCCACGTCTCGGTATCTGGATGACATATTGGACATTGACTACCATTTCTTTTCTAAGATGATTAACTCAATCTTTATTAAAGAACATTAACTCAACAAAAGTAATATTTCTGATACTGTTGCTACACTTTTCCGGCTGGTGTTCTGTTTAAGCTATTTTTCCTGTTCTTCCGTTATACCTCTTTGTTTAGTGGCATTTAGTATTGTTATTTAAAAGATATGAATACAGGTTCACACGGAAAACAAATCCTCAAGCTGTTTCATCTTCATTGCTTGAATGGATGCAGATAGCAATCTAATATTTTATAATCAACATCATGGTAAATTAAATAACTGACTTTCTGTGTCATTTGTAATCAGGAAGAAAATGTTATGTTCCTTGTCGCATAGAAATGAAGTCAATAATTGCAAAGAGTAACGGACTAGATTCAGTAGTGATATAATTTAGATAGAGGGAATATCGACTTCATCTCTGATATATCCTTATATAACTCTTATGGCGCTACTGCAATAGACACTTGTTTTAAAACAAAAAATACACGTTGCGATTTGTTTTTAAATGGCGTTTTACGTCATATAGATAAACAGCGTTATTTTACGCTAGATATAACAAAAACCTAACTGATAGTTATATTGGTGCCGCCATTACTAAGACAAATCTTAAAAAATAAAAGATAAACGGCAACCGAAAACAAATTATGTAATTTGGTAAACTGGTTACTAAACAAAGATTCTCCAACGTAATTAATAAAATTAATTAATAATTATTTTATCACGCTACTAGTACAACATTAGTACCGATATAATCTAAAGAAATGTAAAAAGATCGGACAGGGAAAATAGCATTCAAGGAGGACAGTCAACCACAATACACAGAAACAAACACTCAAACAGACAAACAAGAAGGCAAAAGTAATCATAAATGCAAACGACATCACAAACACAAAAGGGTTGACAATAGGGCTACCGCCTTGGAACGCTCAGTGGCAAAGTAGTCCACTGTGGGTTTACACCGGTTCTAGGGTGCACCAAACCTCACACTTACCCTACTGTCATCCCAAAAAAACAGGACAGTGCAAATAAAGAAATCCCCGCCATGATCTAATCTCTAACCAACAAGGCAGCATCAATAGGCAATATAACTAAAACACAAATATGCTCGTGAAAAAATAATACAAAATACAATAGCCTAGAAAGCCACAATGAAGGTACTCAATGACTTGGCAGAAGCCAGAGCAACAAGAGAATAAACCATTAAGGGCACGACAAGAAAGATCATAGACAAACATCAAACGCCACCGTCCCAATGGGCTTTAGGTAGGCGTCATCAGAGGGTCCACAGCCTGTCCGGTCATCGCACAATTAAAGAGGAAAGCATAGTGGCGAACTGTAAAAGGGTCCACAACCAAGCATGCAGTACGTTGCAAAATGATAGGGTCATAACCTCTTTTGATAAACTTTTTAACAAGTTTAACAAAGATAGTATGAAAGTGTTCATGACCAAGAATCTTACGAAGTTTATAAATCACATTACCATAGAAGTCAGGTTGTGATAGTCCTTGTCGCAGAGAGTCCTTAAATTACTTTTATATTTGGAAAGAAGATCAGGGTTACGATAATAACATTTTGCAAAGGTTTTAGGAAGTTTATGGTAACGGTAACCCTGACTGATTAGTAACCCTAATATGGTAACCCTTATCCCGAAAACATCTTCACGAAATCAGTTTTCATCCATGTATACACAAGACGTAAAGATCACGTTAAACAATATTGTGCTAAAACTTATTTATGGGATTAATTTGTTTTGGTCTATTATAAATTCAGGAGACATTCTTGATAAAATTTGCAATAGTTTCATTTATGAGCACTTATGACTTCTCTACACTATATACAACTTTACCACATCACCTTAACAAAGACAAGCTTATTGCTCTTATTCAAAAAACATTCGCTAGGGAAAATACTACATGGCTGGCCTGTAATAATATTGAAGTATTTTTTACTAACGGCAGTTTAGACAAGTACACTATGTGGATCTTCCTATTAGATAATATTTTCGTCAGGTATGGAACGACCGTTTATAGACAAATTGTTGGTATCCCTATGAGTCCTAACTGTGCACCCCTTGTCGCAGATTGTTATATTCCTATGAAAGAGATTTCATGTTGAGACTTTCACCAGATACCCAGGCAGATGTTATTAAAGCCTTTAATGACACCTCTCGGTATCTGGATGACATACTGAACATTGACAACCCATTCTTTTCTACTATGGTTACTAATATATACCCTAAAGAATTCAACTTAACAACGCTAATATTTCCGATACTTTTTTCTCGATTTACATCTCTCTATTGAAGATGGTGAAATAATTAGCAATATATATGACAAAAGAGATGATTTAATTTTGATATTGTTAATTATACCTATTTAGATGAGGGATGTTCCTCGAGCAACTTCTTATGGGGTCAATGTGTCTCAACTTAATCGTTTTCTAGAGCTTGTACTCGAGTTTGAGGACTTTACCATATTCGTAATCTTTGTATAACTAAAAGGCTACTCCATCAGGGCTACCGTTACCATAATCTTCGTAAAACCTTTGCAAAATGTTATTATCGTAATCCTGATCTTCTTTCCAAATATAAAAGTAATTTAAGAACTATTCTGCGACAAGGACTATCACAACCTGACTTCTATGGTGGCGGTAGTTACTTCGTAAGATGCTTGGTCATGATCACTTTCATACTTTCTTTGTTAAACTTGTTAAAAGGGTTATCAAAAGAGGTTATGACCCTATCATTTTGCAATGCACTGCATGCTTGGTGGTGGACCAATTTACAGTTCGCCACTATGCTTTCCTCTTTAATTGTGCGATGACCAGACAGGCTGTGGACCCTATGATGACGTCTACCTAATGTCCAAAAGGACGGTGACGTTTTTGAGAACTTTAATGTTTTTTTTGTTCTTTTCTGTACCTTCTTTGTGGCTAATTTTTTTTTGTATTTATATATACACAAGCGTCTATATGATTTACTTATATTGCCTATTAATGCTGCCTTGTTGGTTAGAGAATAGTTTATGGCGGGGTTTTCTTTAGTTACATTGTCCCGTTATATTGGGATGACAGTAGGGTAAGTGTGAGGTTTAATGCACCTTAGAACCTGGTTTAAACCACCAGCAGCCTTTTTTTCCACTGACCGTTCCAAGGCGGTAGCCCTATTATCAACCTTGTTGTGTTTGTGATGTCATATGGCCTTTTTTCATCTTTAAAGGTGTTCTTTGTTTCTGTGTGTGTTTGTGGTTGACTCGTCCTTGAATGCTACTTTTCCTGTTCGGTTTTCTAGTACGGAAAGACAGTAGTGGATAAAGATACATGAACGGGACGTTAAATTTGGTCATTACATATGTTGCTATCTCTTGGATGAATACTAATTTGTATAAATAAATCTGGTGTAGAAGCGTCCGGGTTATTTTACCGCGCATGCGCAGATAATTTTAGAGAAATTTGGAGGACGCCATTTTGTTTGCAGCACAGTTGATGATCGTGAGCATTTCGATTGAGCATATTAAACGTATTGCATTAAAGTTCGTGAGTAACGGTTGTCCAAAAGTTCGCGACGAAAGGTAGGTAGGTGTATATGTTGTGAGTTTTGAGATGATGTATTGGATAAATGTATTTTTGTCTCAAGCGCTCTCGACTGCCTGTGATCAGTCGCGCTCTCGACTGCAGTCGCGATGAACTTCAAAATTCAGAATGTTGCGTGCAGTTTTGAGAAATCTGCTTAGATGTTTTTCGGGAATGTTTGATGTGGCTGGTGAGTGTATAAAAATTGTTTTATAACAGTGTGGTGAATTTCTGATCTACTTATCAAATTGTTGATGTTTTGTTTTTTGTGTGAGTGCACATGCGTCAGTCAACCTTGACCTTGTCAGTTTTGATTGTTTTGGCACCCATCTTGAAAGCTGCGTTTTTGTCGTGTTTCATGAAGTATTCAAGGCGGTTTCAGTTGAGGTAAGTAGATGTGATATTCTGTTATTGTGACGGTTGTAAATTTAGTAATGAGACGAGAAATTCGGCTACCTGTGAAGATTGTTTACGTGTTGTTATTTTGTGTGAGTGAGCATGCGTGGAAGTCGGTAGGGTTTGCCCTATCAGTTACGTTTGTATTGTCGTATTCGAGGTAGTTTTCAAGAAAATTTCACTTGATTGCCATTGTAAGTAGATGTGACATTAAGCTATGGTGGTGACTGTAAAATTTGCAATTAAACGATAAATGCACTTGAGAAATAGCTGTTAAATATGTGCGATTGCATAACATTTTTGACGGGAGAGTTGCAGTTTGTTGTTCTCCTATGCATATATTGAAACATCAGTTGGGGATTCAATTGGCATTGACAGTGAGATTATCCTATGGCGAATGGGAATCACTGAGTAACACATATCCGAAATGAAGTAATGTGTTTCGCTTGTCCTGTGTACATATAAATGTACGGGTTCTATACCAGGGATAATGGTTTCTGTGCAGGAAAGAGGGGCCAGTGCCTTTTCTAGTAGTGTTGGCGGTCCTATTTGTGGAAATTGATGTGTCGGTGTTGGCGAAGGTCATACATTGTTAGAGATAATACGATACCCCGGTGCTGGTATCATACCGTTTCATGAGAACCTGGTACCCCTATCGGTATTTGGAAAAATGTGTCTACCTTATTTTGAAGCTGTTCTGGCAGCGAATAAGCTCCAAACTGCCATGATCACAATGAACTATCAGCGTGTGATCATTTTGTGTAAATATTTACACCCAGACTCATACAGCTTGTGATTCACTGGTATTATTTTGCTGTGTAGTACCTAGCAATTTAATCGAAACCACATATATTTATAGAACATAATTTACATGCTTTATGGACATGTTGGAACCAACGGTCATAGTCTACGGCACGTTATACAGTGGAACCAGTCTATTAGTGAAGCACGCATTTGGATACGTATTTTCGTATTCACTTTTTGCAACAATTAAATGGAATTAAAACACGAGAAACTCACAATAAATATAATATATGTAACTGAACATGAAATAACAAAACAAACAAATCTTTAAAATGGAAAATAAAAATGAAAAAAAAACAAGTACGAAAATAAGACCGATTTTGTCAACCAACCTGATCGAAGATTGGTTTCAACCGGGCATCGTTAACAGTACTGTTAAAATACCTTACCGTTTCGTTGGTCCCGGTACCGTACCGTTTAATTCTAACGGTATCCAACCCTAGTAGTACATAATGTACCACCCAAATGTTGAGAACACAATTCATAGCCCGACGTCCGGGGCTAGTCAAAATTGAAGTCGGGCTTGTAGCAAATTTCATGCAGGTAGCCCGTCGGGCTAGTCCAAACAAATTCCCACTGCCTACATTACACGGTCTGTGTATAACAAACACACGCCAGTCAGGCACCCTGGGCTCTTCATTGGACCAAAAAATGTTTAGCCATTTTGGCTAACCACCTCAATTTTCTTAGCCAATTGGATTTTTGTTTAGCCATTTTTGGCTAAGCCTTTTTAGCCACTTTAGTAGAATTTAATACAATTTCCGATTAATATTTATATAACATTCTTATCTTTAATATCATTAATATATATATGTGTATATTGAACCAAGTTCAATGATATTAATTCTTTGACTTGCTGATTACGACATGTTGTATGTAATACATGGAAACAGGATAAATAATGCACATCAATTATTATAGTTATATTCCCTATAGCACAGGTTTCACAAATACCAATCAAATATAGGTCAAATAAGATTATTTTGTTATAATTCTAGAATCAATAGAATCGAGTAATTTCATATATACTGTGTTTGTGCCACGAGTTTGTGCGCCGTAAAACCCAATTAAATTTTCATGTTCATTGGTTAATTACGCCCCCCTGTGGTACCATGTCGGTAGAAGATCAAGTTTACAACCAAGGTAGAATAAGACCACAGTGTCTCCTTCCACTTAGTTGCGATGAACAGTCAGAATAGTGGGGTGAGGATGTTGTTGGCTCACTTTGCATACTTTTTATCTTGATGTAAATGTAGAGGGAGCTTGCCTTTTTATGACATATGACATTTGTATGCAGCGTTTCCCCCAGACCTATATCGGATGTCGCATGCGACGTACTTTAATGCCCGGCGGCGAATTTCCGACATCCTTTGATCTCCGCCACATCCCTTAAATCCCAAAGCAATATTATGCCACTTGAAACAATTGCAGTCCTGCGCGTGCCTGAATCTGAATGACAGGTTTATTGTCGCTCCCACAAAATAAGCTATCATATACGCGATACCAGAATGCTGATTATCACCTGTGACCTGACCCGTGACCTGTGTATACACTTGTTAGTGTTGAGTGGCATATGTTTAATAATTAAGAGACGGTGCTTTATTGATGAAGGGCATAGGTTGAATTGAGTAGAACAATTGCCGAAAATGAATGTTTATGATCGAGAAACAAACATGATTGTTTCATAATATGTGTTGATGCGTCGTCAAAGCCTTCAATCAACCAAGCATGTAAATTTACACATGATGGAAAAAACGGATGACACAGTAATCGTTCTGTTTTTTTGTGCCTCGCATACTACTCAAAATAAATGGCCTGGTTTCAATGCGCGAACACAGATGACAACGTAATGTATACATGTTGTTTACATGTACATATTGCATTACTTTCTGTTTTGAATAACGGAGTTACAAATTAATTCATTATTTTAGCTAAAAGGGTATACATCTTTGTATGAGAAGGTTAATTATAACCATTTTGATAAGAGTTAGATGTCTTGTTTACGCGCTGTTTTGCGTTGTTGTTATTGGAAAACGCTACTTTTGTTTCGGCGAGCTCGTGTTCGGTTTCTAATTATCCTCCAGTATAGGCACACCAAGTGAGCTGCAGTTAGACGTCGCTATGTAAAATAAGTCTTGTGTAATATGAAGCGCAAAGGTCGTAACACAGTCTATAGATTTTAGCTCTTCTGTAAACATCGAGAACCCGTGAAGGATATTCCAGAAAAACATGGCCGCGACCTCGGACTTTTTCCTTTCGTCAATTTCGCAACTTTCGACAATACCAGCCGTCAGTTAACAAGAGTCAAAATGACTTTCGCCAATTTGACAAACGTTTCGACATTTGCGATATGGTTTCGCATATGGCGAGTGGTGAAGAGCCCAGACACAATATGTGGGTGGGGTAATGCTAAAAAAAACAAAAAAACTCTGTCCTAAATTGTTCCATCTTATCATTGCTACGCTTTCACCCAATGACTACTGCCAACACAACTTAAACATACATCAATTGGTTATGAGTAGATAAGTATTACTGTTGTTTTTTTAAACTTTCTCGGTATTTAATGAATTATAATTTGTATCTGAATCCGTTAAATCAGAATCAGCTTTAGCATAATGAGATGTCGTCAGCTGGGTATAAGTAATTGGTAGAGTCAGGTCTCGGTGAGCTGCTTAATTTAAATAAATTTAAAATTGTGATAAAACAAGATACATAAAAGTATTTCCAAACAAGATAAATGATATTAAACTGACAAAGACAAAAACAAACATACATATTATTTTTACGGCAAGTAAAAAAGACAGGGCTTGTGACAAAAAAACAGGGCTAGTGGGGGAAAAACAGGGCTAGTGGATTTCCAGGACCCAATAGCCCTGGGCTAGTCCCCTAAAAAATATTCTTGGAGCCCTGAATATACTCCAAAAGTCGGAAGTCCATTATGATGTTTCAATTCCTCTGCTGCAACTTGCAAGCAACATGCACTTATGAACACATGTGTTTACATAAAAATAAATTATCTGTGTTATGCTAAGTATTTGGATCTGCACAGGTACGTGTTTTGTCTTATGCACTGCGATAGCAGCAAGTGGACAGGAAACTAGAATTTTCTTTTATTTACTTTGTGTGTGTCAGAGTGGAAATATAACCCTAAGATCAGAATTTTGTGATGCTGTTAATGCCTATTCCTCTCTCCTTTCAGCAGTCCTCCTTGCACGTGTTGGTCAAGCCTGGTTGAATTTGTTGACAAAAGTGGTTGTCTTCAGCGAAGTATGTGGTGAAGTTTTTACCACCTAGGTTGGGTATGTTGCACGTCATTCAATTTTGCTACTTATATATATATTCTTGTGTTCATGTTGTTTTGTCTATGTGCCTTGTAAGTAATGCCAGCAATAAGACTAAGTCGGCTTGATGTTTATATGGTCACTCACTCAACATGCAGGAAAGCAATGCATTTTTCAATAACATTTCTGAAAGTAGTCGTTGCAGTTCTGTAAACTCTGGTATATGCAGGTGACAATGACATGGAATAGATGGTTGCATTTATACGTTGGCACAGGTAGGGTCTTGGCACACGCATGTCTGAAGTATTTAAAGGAAATTTGCATACTGTTCCATGAACTGCATTAGCAGCAAGTGAACAGGGAAATAAAGATTTATGATATCCAATGCCCTTTGTTTCAACATGGAAATACACGACAAAGCTTACAATTCCTTTATACTGTCAGTGCCCATAATGGGTCAATATTACTATGTATTGCTCTTTCCTTTCAACAGTCCGGCTTCCAGGGCTGGTCGAAATTGTTGACAATAAGTGGTTGTCTTCAGCGTTGTGTGTGCAATGGAATTTCTGCCATCTAACTTCGGTATGTTTCAAGTCGTTTGGTATTGATGCTTATATATATATATATACGAGGGATGTTCAAAAAGTAACAGGAAGTAACGGGAATTTTTTTTATAAAATTTCATACAAGGGTGCATTAACTCATCGGGGATATGTTCTATGAACATTTTTACATGGTCATAAGGTATGCGTTCACTAGCGTCACTATGGTAATGTCAAGTAACGTTGAGCGGGGCACGTCAGATTATTCGTTAATAATATTTGAAAACAAGTCTTCAAATTTGCTCAAAATACTCTCCTGAGTATTTTACACATTTTCCCCATCTTTTTACCCATGATGAGAAATATTTTTAAGTTCTCTACTTGAATTTTTTCTGGACAATTTTATAAACAAGAACTGGAAGATCGTGAACGTCATCGAAGTGTTGACCGCATATTTTTGCTTTAATGGCCGGGAACAGGTAAAAATCACACGGGGCCATATCTGGTGAGTAAGGAGGGTGCTGTATATAAGTTCAGTAAGGGTTTCCTGGGTAATCGCAGCGTAATGTGATGGTGCATTATCATGATGTAGCTCAAATTACAAAATTTGATAGAGTAGCGCTGCTCCATGTCTGAATTCGAACAATTTCAAAGTGTGATTGACAATCGCGCACTGTAGCATGAAAATGACATCAAAAACGTTCGCTCGCGTACCTCACGTCATGTAGAAAACTCGGGAAACGTAATGGTGCATCTTCAAGCAATTCCGGCGTAAGGAAATGTGTAGTTGCTCTATTTAAAATGTACACAAACTAAAGAGTTTGTGTAACCTTACGTGTTGCCCCGCTCTATCGTTACTTGGCGTTGCCATAGTGACACTAGTGAACGCATACCTTGTGATAAGGTAAACATGTTCATAGAACATATCCGTGATGGTACCATTGTATAAAATATCATAAAAATGGTCCTACTCAAACAAAAGTGATGGCATTTTTCCTGTTACTTTTCGAACACCCCTCGTATATACGTTTTGTATTGTGTTGCCGTTGTTTTGTCTATTTGTGTGGCCCATAAGTAATAACAGCAATATGACGCAGTTGGCTTGCTGTTGGTATGTTTGCTCAATTTACGTACTGGAAAGCTATGAATCTGTCGCGTTCAGCTGAAAACGCTATACATATGGACCACTTTCTCATCCGGTAGTTTGTCTGGTAAACTTCATGCTGGCTAAAACCTTTGCATTTCTTCATGGCCCTTTATCAAACTTTCAATACATACTCATCATGACAACATTGACATGACCTTACTAAAATATGCAGGTCATGCATACACTGAAGGGCATCAAACGGGTTGAATACTGACTATACTAAAATATAGAGGTCTAGCTCACACTGAAGGTGATGGTATAGGTTAAATATTACTTAATTTTGGAGGAAACAACGTTGGCTACATATTTCCAATTTCCTCATCTTTGTTCATGATATGTACAATATATACTCATCATGACTACATGTACATGAACATACTAATATATAACTGTCGCTGAAGCTCGCACGGACAAATGACTTCTCATACAACATTTATAGATATTTCTGCACCATACTTTCAATATTTTTCAATATGCCAACATCGACATGACCATACTGAACTGTAACTGTTTTAACTGCAGTTCTGAATGAAAAGTTTTATTAATAATAATAATAGCAAAAATGCGCTATTGCTTACATAAATTTCATCATCTCTAAATCAGAAATACACCCTGAATCGGACTTGCCCCTGATTAATGGCAGACACTTAGGGATCACTTTGTCCATTGTCCATCAAACTTTACCCTGCAACCTAACCTTGGCCATAATAACTTGAAAATTTTTTGTTCTCTGTGTTCATAAAACTTAACACATATCTTCATTTTACCTCAAGACATGTGT
This sequence comes from Cyrtodaria siliqua, assembly GCA_037043455.1. Classification (NCBI taxonomy): domain Eukaryota; kingdom Metazoa; phylum Mollusca; class Bivalvia; order Adapedonta; family Hiatellidae; genus Cyrtodaria; species Cyrtodaria siliqua. The sequence goes on along the minus strand of JAWPHD010000055.1, from coordinate 254,983 downwards.
TAAACATGACCTATAACTGAATTTCATTTTGGCAGAGTTATGCCCCGTTTTATAGTTACATATAATGTACAGGCTTAAATAAGCACACGGCAAGCGGCCCAAGTCTTCTTTGGAAAAGCCTTCTAGTTTTATATCAATTGATTTCATAAGTTACGTTTTACAGTCCGACTCAAAGGCAGTTACGAGTGTTGTGAAATGCTTGAAAATGCATTATACATCTGTCAAAGTGTAAAAAAAAAAACATTATTGAATTAAAGCTGAAGTGGGTTTATTTCCTATCTTAACACGGATGATATAGACAGTGTCAAGCACTATTATCGTATTATCTAATTTTTTCTTGTTACCATCACTTTCGCATTAAATCGCCCACACAGCCGTTAATTAAAACAACTGATTTAAAATGTATGTTCTTTTAAAAAGGTGTACACACTTGCTAACATTTGCGTTTACAAGTTCTAGTAAATTGTGAAACAGATCCATATTTGATTTTCAGACGTTTCATGCAGTATATCACAAGTTTTTGTCTCGCCTTTTCGAAGAAAAAAAAGAGACGTGTTGCTTTTCCGTGGAAGTGACCTTGACCCTCCAAGCAAAGGGCAGATAACTTAATAATGTTTAGGTTCAACTTTTGCGTTTAGGTCACTTTTTCACAAACTGTATGCACTTATTGCACTAGACCTTTAAAACTTTGCTTATAGTTGTATCTTGAGTGGTACATCGCAACGTGACAAAGCAAATGTTAAAGTGACCTTGACCCTCCAAGCAAAGGGCAGATAACTTAATAATTTTACCTTCAACTTTTGCGTTGAGGTTAATTTCACGCAAACTGTATGTACTAAACTTTTCAAACTTTTTTTTATAGTTGTATCTAGGGTGGTACATCGCAACGTGACAAAGCTGGTGTGGATGTGACCTTGACTCTCCAAGCAAATGGCAGATAACCTTATAATGTTTGCCTTCAACTTTGGCGTTTATGTCACTTTTTCACAAACTGTATGCACAAAGACCTTTCAAACTTTGCTTATAGTTGCATCTTCAGTGGTACATTGCAAAGTGACAAAGCAAGTGTGGATGTGACCGTCACCATCCAAGCAAAGGGCAGATAGCTTTAATTGTTTCATTTACATCACTTTCTCATGAACTATAATTATGCACTAGAACTACATGTTTTAAACCTAATGTATAGCTTAATCGTTGGAAGAAAACATATTTTGACATAGTTGTGTCTTGGGTAGTGCATCTGTTTGGACGCATAGATCTTATCTATGACCTTGACCTACTTTTTGGAGCTGATGATTTTTAGCTCTCCTGGCCAAGAGCCTTCATTTTTCATTTCGCCATTTTCGGCACGAAAAAAGCTGAAATCCGCTTCTTCATTGTGCTGATACGGCTAATGTAAAGCCATAGCAACAGACGGATTACACTGTATTTATTATGTAAAAATACTGTACAGTTTAGTTTATCGATCGCAACACAGTCAGCAGGTGCGCGCGGTGTGCTTAAATAGCAGAATGGGAGAAAATGACCGAAATTAACGAAATGACCATCGCTGATCGAGTGCGCCCAGCGGGCCCATTTCTTATGAGAATTGCGCCATTTCGATCGCAATGGGGTCAATGGCGCAGCCTAGATTGAACACTGCTTAAGTATGCCATTCATTTTTCACGTAGCTGATTTCCACTCCAAACAGTTTGTCATCAAACTCTGCATAAGTTCGCCATTTTACGCACTCGAAATGAAATAATAAAGTAATCTGATGAAGGCTTCACTGACGAATTTTAGATCATAATGTTAAATCGGAACAACAGTTGCTCTTTGTGGTTTGTCAAAATTGTTCAGCCTTTAGTTAGTGATGTACCAATTAATCGATTGTAACTGATGCAAGTCTATAATCGATCGTCGGTTGAATGTTAAAATGCTCTTAATTAATGTTCAAAATAGGTCTCTTGGAAAGGAATTTCAGGATTGTTATTCTTGTCATTTGGTAAAAGATTAAGGTCACTGTTACTATACATAGGATTTTTGTTGCCATTTCCCCTTTATGGATTTTTACCAAAAACTTCACCTCATCGGAATTGGCATGGGATTGTTACTTAGGTTATCCAAAGGTCAAGGACACTATTACTAAAAATACAAATTGATTTTTATCTCCACTACTCCTCTGACACTACAGGGTGGATTTTCATGAAATTTTGCATGAATGTTGCCCATGATGTCAGGTTGATCCTAGCAAAAATTCACTTCAAATCCAACATGGCTGCCAAAGCTCAAAATAGATTATTAAAAAACAAGTTTGTAGCGACTACTTTTTGAAAACTGTAAGTGATATTGAAATGTGACATTTTGTAAAATGCTCAGCATGACATGGTTCTTGTATTTGATGTTAAACATTGCTAGTGACCATCATTGTTTACATAGAGTTATATAGTAAAGACTTGTAGCGACTATTCCTCTGCAACTACTGTTAAAAATGCGATTGTTTGGCGACTACTTCTGAAAAACTATAAGAGATATTGATTTACCAAAATGACTGGCACGAAATGTAGTTGGTCCTAACCAAAATTCATTTCGATTGGATGTCAAACATGGCCACCAGCGGCCATTTTTGTCTACATAGAGTTATATAGGAAAAAATTGTGGCGACTACTCCTCTGAAACTAGTCGAAGGAATTTCATTAAACTTCACAGGAATGTTGCTCATGGTGTCTAGTTGATCCTAGCAAAAATTCTGGTCGACCGGAAATTCAAGATGGCCGCCACGGCTAAATATATATTTTTTAAAAATTACGATTTTGTGGTTACTTCTGCAAAACCATAAAAGGTATCGATTTGCAACCTTCACCAAAATGACTGGCACGACATGTAGTTGGTTCTAACCTTACTGTTAAAAATGCGATTGTTTGGCGACTACTTCTGAAAAACTATAAGAGATATTGATTTACCAAAATGACTGGCACGAAATGTAGTTGGTCCTAACCAAAATTCATTTCGATTGGATGTCAAACATGGCCACCAACGGCCATCTTTGTTTACATACAGTTATATAGGAAAACTGGTGGCGACTACTCCTCTAAAACGACTTGACGGATTTTCATTAAACATCACAGGATTGTTGCTCTTTATGTCTAGTTGATCCTAGCAAAAATTCAGGTCCGCCGAAAATTCATGATGACCGCCACGGCTAAAAATGCGATTTTGTGGCGACTTCTGAAAGATATTGATTTGCAACCTTCACCAAAATGACTGGCACGACATGTAGTTGGTCCTAACCAAAGTTCACTTTGATTGGATGTCAAACATGGCCACCAGCGGCCGTCTGTGTTTACATAGTTATATAGAAAATCTTGTGGCGACTACTCCTCTGAAACTACATGAAGGAATTTCATGAAACCTGACAGGAATGTTGCTCTTGATGTCTAGTTGGTCCTAGAAAAAAATCAGGTTGGCTGGAATTCAATATGACCACCATGGCTGAAAATATATTTTAAAAATGCGATTTTATGTCGGCTACATCTCAAAAATCATAACTGATATTGATTTGAAACCTTTACCAAAAAGACTGGCACGACATGCAGTTGGTCCTAACCAAATTTATTTTGATTGTCAAACATGGCCACCAGCGGCCATCTTTGTTTACAAAGAGTTATATAGGAAAAACGTCTGGCGACTACTCCTCTGAAACTTCTTGACAGATTTTCATGAAACTTTACAGGAAGGTTGCTCTTGATGTCTAGTTGATCCTAGCAAAAATTTAGGTCTGCCGGAAATACAAGGTGACTGCCCCGGCTAAAAATAGATTTTAAAAAATGTGATTTTGTGGCGACTACTTCTCAAAAACCATAAGTGATATTGATTTTGAACTTTTACCAAAATGACTGGCGCGACGAGTAGTATGTTCTAAACAAAATTTTGATTGGATGTCAAACATGGTCGTTAGCCGCCATCTTTGTTTACATAAAGTTATATAGGAAAAACTTGTTTCGACTACTCCTCTGAAACTACTGGACGGATTTTCATGAAACTTGACAGGAAAATTGCACTTGATGTCTAGTTGATCCTAGCCAAAATTCAGGTCTGCCGACATTCAAGATGGCCACCACAGCTAAAAATTGATTTTTAAAAAACAAGACCACTTCTTGAAAACTATAAGTGATATTGATATGGGACTTTCTCTAAAACGATCGGCATGACATGGTGTTTCCCTGTTGAAAATTATTTTGATACGGCCATCTTTGTTTACAAAGAGTTATATAGTACAAACTTGTAGTGACTACTCCTCAGATTTTCATGAAACTTCACTGGAATATTGATATATCTTTCAAAAACATATCAGTAGAGCTTCAAGGTCAATGACCTCTTTTTAGTTACTAAATGTTAACAAACTTTCATTTAAGCATCATTGACCTTTTTTATTTTTAATTTCTGCCCCTGTTAGGCGAGACGTGAATCCGCGGATTTCTTGTTTCTAAAATTATCAGTATGACAGTATGTTGCTCCTTGTGGCAAATTATTTTGATTCGACATTAAACATGGCTGCCATTGGCCATCTTTGTTTACAAAGAGTTATATAATAAACACTTTGCAGCAACTACTCCTCTGAAACAACTTGGCTGATTTTCATGAAACTTTATAGGAATGCTGATCTAGCTATCAAAACCTATCAGTAGAGCTTTAAGGTTTTTGACCTGTTGTTGCTAAATAAATTTACTTTCCCTTAAGGAATTTTGATTTTCAGTCAAGGTCATTGCTGCTATTGGAAATTGGTTTCCACTCAATAACTTAAGTTTCCCTTGACGGATTTAAATAACGAAAACAATCACCTCAAGGAATTAAACATGAGATTGTTATTCAGGTCACAGTCACTGTTACAACAAATAAACATTTGGTTTCTGCTGAATAAATTCACCTTCCCTTAAGGAATCTTCCCGAAACTTCACATAAATGAATCTCGGACTGATCGTAAAGTTCAAAAACACTGATGGCCTTTAAAGAGAGCATCTCCTGGCTTATTAATTCTTTTGATCAGCCATATTGGCCACTAAAGGGCACCACGTTATTTGATGTTTTTCGTGGCTCGATAACGCAATTAAATATATGGATAATATTGAGCACGGGGTCACAAATTAGTTGAATGACTTCGAGAGGCGGAAAAGTGGGCGGCGTCTTATCGCACACACAACAATTTTGCAGAGGTTTTCAATAAACACGGCGATTATTAGTTATCGGTCCAAATTGATTGTCGCTAATTACCTTATAACACCCAGCGGAATATTGGCTTATAAACAGTTAAAGACTTTGTGAATTTGGGATTTCCCGAGATTTTTTTGACAAAGTCGGTCGGAAATTCGGATTCGCCTGACCGCCAATGTCTGGCGAATTTGCTATGTATTTCTTACGATTTCCATTCGCCAATTTGGGTTACTCTTCGCCTGGCGATTTGGCGAATGGTTAATGCGAGCCTAGCAGTTTCAGTTGTGGTTTATTTGAAGTAAAATATGTTTAATCTAAATTTAACTTTCCTGAATATTTTCTTTTGTACGCTCTGTGCTGTTGGGAACATCTCTGTAGTGTAAGGAAGCATGCTTTCCTTTCGAGAAAAGAGATCCAGGTTCGAGTCCTGGCGGGGATCCCGGGACACTTACTGATCTATATAAACTTTGTTCTGGGATAACCACAACTTTAAAATACATACATGATAAAATGTGTTATACCTTTTCTTGTTATATCTATATTGGCAAATATATTAATGGATTTAGTGCGTTTTAATGTCAGTTATGTAATTATTTTATTGCATCTGCTATTGCATTTCACTTTCCTACCACCTCGTGTATGCATAAAGGTTATTTGTTAAGCCGAATGGGGACTCATTTATCCAAGAAAAAATAGTCTGGTTTATGCGAGTAATTTGTACAAATGTAATGTTCTCACATCATTTGCCACACCAAAAACGGTAAAGACCTTAAGGATCTGGAAACTAAAAGTATAAACGTACGTCGAATGAAAGGATAAAATATGAACACAACATGTTTTGTAATGTTTCGGATTACGCGTACACTTTGTATTACAATACGGAATACCACTTAAAATAAGAGGCGATATATGATGTATCTCTGAGGGTTACTACTTTAGACTAGACACTGCAAAATGTACAACATCAAAGTACTTGATTAAGCAAATACTGAACTATAGATAGCTTTAAAGATTACATTCAAGTTCTGTTTTTACTTTAGATAAAGTGTGCCTAAATATATGTTTCTATGTCTAGTTTATTCAGTTTAGACATTCTTAAGCTGGGTTATAAATTACCGAGTCTGTAAAATTGGCAGCAAGCATAGCTTCTAAAGGTCGCGTATTCCCAAATCCTATTTACAATATAAAAGAAAGACGTAACGGGGCATTTAAGATTGCAATTTAAAAGAGATGAATAACGGTTTACACAGAAGATAACCCTCAAGCTATTTCATCTTCATTGTCTAAATATACGCCGAACACAGACTAATATTTTATAATAACATTCATGGTAAATTGAATAACTGACTCCATGTTTAAGCTATATGTCATTTATAAGCAGGAAAAAACTGACTTACGCCTTGTCGACTATAAATGAGGTAAATAATTGAATATTCAATGAGTAATGGGCTAGTCGTGAGGGCATTAAGATAGAACTTATCTCTGATATGTTTAATATAAATCAGTAATATATATACATGTAGCTATTATCAGAAATATCTACTCGTTTTTTTTTGTTGTTGTTATTGTTTTAATTAAATGACACATTAAAATCAACAAAAGTTAAATATATTATAGTACGTTACATATAGCATAAGTTAAGAGAGTTAAGAGGTGGTAATATTGTTGCCGACATTCTGAAAAAAATCTTTAAAACAAAAAAGGATAAGAAACAATTTAAATAATCTTCCAAAGTAGACCTGTTATATAAAACGTGAATTTCCAACTTAGTTTATAAATGAATCATGATTATATAAGTTTATTAGCATATATATTAGGACTGGCGATGCAGCGAGTTCACCCACAGCAGCCACAACCAGCGACCGTTCCAAGGCGGTAATCTCCTTGCCAACACGTTTATGTTTGTGATGTCATATCTTGCCTTGTATTCATCTTTGTAGATAGTGTTTGTTTTTGTGTATGTTTTTGGTTGACTGTGGTTCTTGAATGCTACATTTCCTGTTTTTTTATAAATTTTATATTATTTTTTTTCTGTAAGAAACTCATAAAGGTGTAAAGTTTGTAATACATTCACTAGTATTTAAGTATGTTAGGGTCAAAAGTCACCGTGGCCTAGGGGTTAACGACGTTGCGCTGTAAATATCTTGCCACTCACCGATGCTAGCTCAACTTGTAAGTGAGAAAGTGTCGATTCATACGGGTGGCGGGAGGAGTACAGTAATGGTTCTACCCAGGAAAAGTAAGAGGTCTGCCTCCACCACAAAAAAATGGACCGTCATGATATATAAACGTTCGTGTTTTGAAAATGACGTAAAGCAACATACAAACAAACACTCCATACAATAATACGAGTAAAGACGATACTTCTTTTTAATACATATGCATTAAACGTTTGGTTTTTGAAAGTAAAACGTCGACAGGTGCAATATTAGTATCAGTATAAACGAACGGTTCTTTGTCGGCAAAATGTAAGAGCACGCACAGGTACACACACGTAGATACTGCTGACGTTTGCAAACAGACCATGTTACACCTTAAGGTCTCACTACACAGTGAATTTTTACTATGCTGGCCTATATTAATAAAGTTTACAGGGCCATTCCGAACAGGAAGTTTCCAAGCTAAAAGTTACTTTTTTATGTAACCAAGTCATTTGCTCATACAAAGCTGTACACAATCTCGTACGTTGAACAGGATTTTTTGTTTTTTTAATTCGAGTGGTATCCTCCAATGCACTATTTTCTTTTTTGGGCTTTAACCACGGAGTTTGGACCATAATTCCTACTCTTCTTCAACACCCATAAAACTGCTATATTTTGGTGGCAATGTCGTCTAATAGCTGCACATCCAATTTCAGACTTTATTAATCTCACCTGCAACAGCAATAAACATATCTGTCAGGATTATTAAAAATATTTAAAACCGAAAGACACACTACTACTTTTTAAGGCGTATGAATTACCCTACCGTGGGTTTCAATAGAGCGAACTTGTAGTGAGACCTTAATATATCAGCCAGGCAGGTATTACTGACACTTTAATCTTATTGCTTATTCTAATTACTGACACTCTCAAATTATTATATGTGTTAATTACCCATTCGTGGCGTGCATCTGTTGGGCGGTGTGTGTAATTCACATACAGTAGCATTTGTTCCAATTATAAACTCACTTCTCAGTTATATACAACGTTTAATTCTATTTTTCAGTGGGATCTTATAAAAATAACATATATTATTAAAAAATAATATTTTCTTTCAACATAACTAATGTGATTTATAGTTCTCAAAAACAGAGCAAAATATGGTCCTATCAATCTAAAATACGACATGGCACCATAGGTCCGCACAAACCAAACCAACTTAGCAAGTTAAATAGTCAATATGCAAAACATATCACAACAAAACATGTGGTGGAGACACAACAAAACATGTGATGGAAACAAGCATACCAACCACAAACGTGAAATGCCTTCAGTAGTCCTACGCGCTACCTGTATCGTCGGAGTATTTAAATGCCGGCAGGGCAGTCATTTTATACGTGAGTAAAATAATGAGGTAACTTGAACATAAAACTGTACTACTGATTTTATGAATATTGAGTTCTGCTCAACCCTGGGCTAGGGGCGTGAACGGTAGCAAGAATATTTCACTACCGTTCATGAACAAATAAACCGAGACTGCATATTTTGTATTTATTGCATACGCATTTACAACCTCCGTTTACTTTCAATGTAACAGGAAACGTCAATATTCGCCCATATTGACGTGTAGTAAAGTCATATTTGGTATGTTATGTATACTAGTTCGTGGTTGGTGCAGTTTTCTGCTCATGTCAACGTATGTATTACGTGATGTAATCAATGTTGATTTTATTGTGAAAATTCCCACGATGTAATGACAATATGTTTGTTTCAAATAAATGTTGTTGATGAAAATTAAATGTTAAAACATCGTTTTATTGTAATTATTCGTTCTGCTAAAGTCGCGTAATATTGTTACGCGAAAGATCTAATGCATATATCCCGATACAAGTATAATAACCTATAAGTATCGTGTTCGGCCGTTTCCAAAGGTCCACTCTCATACTCTTTTAAATATAAATGAATTTGTATGTATAAATGAATGCTATCTCCATCTACTTATCCTATTTTCATTTCTGTATCTCCTTTTAAACAATAACTCTAACAATATTTACCATTGTTGAAAAATGAACAGTATAAATTTATATTGTCAGCTTCCTCACATGTTATAACAAAAGCAAATGCTTTTTCAGTTATATCACGACGGTGTCCGCTTTTAGCAGTAAGTTATAATGCCACGCCGTGGATACATGACATGATACCCCACCAGTTGCATTATACTGACACCGGGCATACCAGTCTTAAAACCCTAGAGTTACCCGTCATATGCTTAACGTCAACGTATGGCTGAGTAATTGTTGATTTTTGTAAAGCGTTTCGTTTGGTAAACAATAGTTCAGCCATATCACGACGGTGTCTTCTTGTAGCAGTGAGTTAATGCTCAACGTTATAATGCTGCCATACTGGACTCCCACGCCGTAGGCATGATTCTAGTCACATTATACTGACATCGGGTAGACCAGTCCTAGAGGTTCTGCTTTGTGTGGTTTATATGCTGGACCTCAAGATGTAAAGTTTATTGGCTGACTGATTGTTGATTTGTGTAAAGCATTTGCTTTGGTAAGCAATAAACTGCGTCTGGGAAAAAAGACTTAAAAAAGTTTACAAACTCAATGAGCAATGCATATTATGATTTCGGTTTCGGTCTTATAGGACAAACAGAAGTGAAATAAAAACGATAACTAATTCCAAAAATAACACCACATCAAAGGCCTTGTTTTAAATGCTGATTTATGCTATGTTAGGCTATAAGTGATTATACATTTTGCCCTTTAAAACTGAAGTGAGCACAAACATAGAAAACATTGTTTTGTACTTATTACAAGGTCAGTTAGAAAGTGCAACCAGCGATAAACTATAAGGGATAAAATTGAAAACAATACACCCTTTAACAAGAGGCCAAAGAGGGCCTTTTGACGCTCTACTAGCTAATATGGCTCTTATGACATCAATGAAGCGAGTGACTATTGTCTTAAAGAGGCAAAATATAGCATTTTTAACTATATCAAGAGCCATAACTCCACCATTACTGGTCCAATCTGGCTGATTTTCCAAGTTGGCCAGTAGAGATAAAAAATCAAAAAAAAATCAAAAAAAAAAATCCAAAAAAAAAAGAAAACTATTTAAAAAAAAAAAAAAAAAGAATTAAAAAAAAAAGATTTTTTAAGTTTTTCCCTATACATGTCTATAGTATACAGGGGCGGGCTAAATGTGATCCAAGGATCACCATTTGAACAAACTTGGTAAAGGACCATAAGCTTATAATAAATGCAAAATGTCAAACCTCTGGCTGTTGTAGTTTCCGAGAAGAAGATTTTTAAAAAAACAAACCTATATAAGTCTATGTAAAACTGTGACCCCCGGGGCGGGTACAAATTTGACCCCAGGGTCACCATTTGAACAAATTAGTAGAGGACCATAAGCTGATGCTACATGTAATACATGAGAGCTCTGTGCCTTGTGGTTTCAGAGAAGAAGATTTTTTAAAGTTTTTTCCAATATGCCTATATGAATAACATGCAAAATCCTCAATATACAAATTTTGGACCCCCGGGGCACGGCCATTTTTGACCCCGGGAACTTTATTTGAACAAACTTGATAGTCTAGGCGTTGGCGATCATTTTAAAAGAAAAACTGTTGAAATCTGTCCAGCGGTTCTGGAGATGAAGATTTTTTAAGGTTTCAATTATATATGATAATGGCAGCCATCTTGAATGTAGCGCTGACCTAATTTTAACAAATCTAAAAAGCATTCATCTAAGGATCATCCATGTGAAGTTTGGTTAAAATTAGCCAAGCGGTTTCTGAGGAGAAGTCGTTTGAAAAAAAGTTAACGGACGGACGACGGACGACGGACGGACGACGGAAGACGGACAACACACCATCCCATAAGCTCTGCTGGCCCTTGGCCAGTAGAGCTAAAAACCATTTCCAATGTATTTCAACTCAGATCTCGTAGTATTGCTATTGTATACCAGACGCCGTACATGCCTGATGAGCCACGGTTACATCAAGTATAAGTCGTATTATTTAGCCTCGTCTTGATTATTGTTTTAAAATTTAGCCTCGTCTTGATTATTGTTTTAAAATGTGGTAAACACGCATCCTATCCATACACATGTTGGACTTAGCTTAACTTGATATATGGAATTCTGGATCTTTGAATGTATTTGAAAGGTTTATATGCGTCACGTTTGATCACGCAATTGTCTTATTATACATCCGACATATTTACTCTCTCTCTCTCTCTCTCTCTCTCTCTCTCTCTCTCTCTCTCTTCTCGTTGTATTAAACAGTTACTATAAGTTTTATAAAGAGTCTCAGGCAAGATTGTTAAATACTTACATACGTAAATGATCTGACCAAAAATACATATACTCTTTCGACGTTGATTGTTATAATTGGTTCAATGTCCTGCCAAGTATAATTGTCTACCATGTTCAAGGAGCTATTTAATACACAACGAAGTGGACTATTAGTGGTAAGCAGCAGATGTTCTTGGATACTTATTACATCACGAGGTAGAACGACCTTAGCCAAGACAAAAATAAGATGATGATTATTCAAATCTGAAAATGTGTTGCATGATGGTTAGCTGCTACACGTCTACGGTTAATTAGGATACTTAGATGCGCATATTTATTTAAAAATATTTGTAGACCAGAAGGATGTCAAATTAAAAGAGAAAATATTATCAGAGATAGCAATATTGCGTTGATATATAGATATATTTGTTTTCATTGCAACCGTGGTTTAGATGATTTTTTTGTAAATGATTTATGTCTGTACTCCTGTAGAAGGTGTAAAGCCGAAAGCGCTCGAGTACCTATTTTAGCTAAGAGATTTTTTATTTGTTGCTATCACTGTAAATGATACTTTCCACATTGCATTTTGACAAAAGTTCTCTATCATTTGGTATCCTTTCTGGATCCAGTGTTTGTGAGAGGTGTTCTGTTCAATGTACATATGTCATATTTAAATGATATGCATTGACTCCGTCGGGATTCTTTAATTTGCATAACTGTGCATCGAAGGCGTCTGCATAATGTGTCTTACTCAACTAAGCAGACGAGTTGGTCTGTGTTCGTTAATTTACATCGTGTTCATGTCGTGAGTCCTTCATTTATATCAAATATTTCGCATTCATTTAGTCAGGATTAAATCATTTTAGAATATTATGCAACGATTTATTCCGTCCATATCAATTTGGTATGCCTAAAATGTTTGCATTAACTTTATTTAAATGATGTATCGGCTTCGTCTGCATGCACATCTTCAATAAATTTACTTCTTTGAAAACAAATTTAAACTGTATAGCGCAGTATTGTAAATTATTTTCAACTGCAACATATTCAACATAATTTATTTCATTTTAATTGAAATTGAAACAAATGGCTTTAAACTTCCAACACAGTGTTATTCTGAAATAAATTTTCATTATCCACTCAAAACTAAAAGCCGGAAATGTGATATTTTGAGAAATCTGACAAATAGTAACGTTCAGTGAAGATCAACTGTAATATAAATACCATAACTTTGTCAGCGACGTTCGTGTTCTTATGTGCCTGCACTGTTTGCAGTTTGACGTAAGCAGACTTTTTCTAACAACTATGAGTATTTCTTGGGCAGTAGGTTAAGAGTCATACATAAAATGTAAACTTCACAGAACACATTCAACCAGAAACAGGCATTAAAACAAGCAAGAAGTACAAGGTTAATAAACAAGGCATGTAAAATGACAAACACGAACATGGTGACAACACGTCTACTGGCTTGGAACGATCCGTGGCAAAAATCCCGCTGGGGCGTTGATGGAATCATGTAGCATAGCGTAACGAATAAATCAGAAGCGGTCCGGGTGACCGATGCTAAGGCGTTTAAACCAGGTTCTAGGAGGAACAAACCTCACTAGTATCCTATTACAATCCCAATAAAAAAGAACAGTGTAAATAAAATGTCTCCACATAATCATCCATTTATTACTTTACAATAACAGCTAATTTCAGTTTACCCGTATATAATTAATTGCATAATTGAATACTACAAATACAGAGGCATATCTCATTGTGTTTACCTGGTAGTTTTAACGGTGCTGTGAACTGTAATTTGAGATCCAGGTTTGGCGTCTTTTATTATTGGGTTATGAAGAATACTGTATCATATCAGGTCAGTTTTAAATTATTTGCATTATATGTATTGCCAAATGTGATAACAGAGAATTCCAGTTATGTACCCTTTCAATAGCAAGACTTCAAATTGTATGATGACCGTGTGTATATGCGTCTAATGATATCAGTCTATTTCAATGTAATGTTCTTGGTTTGGGACAGTGTGTCAAATATGTTACAAGTATTATCATTGTATACTGAGTGGCAAAAGAAAGTGTGCATTGAGTTTTGTTTAGATTTAATTGTATAAAGTTTATTTTTAGAATTAAATTGACAAACTCCAAAATGAATATGCCATGTTTGGTACCAAAAAGTTTATCATTCCACTGCCAATATCATGTTGTCATTTTCTTTTCAATAGGTCGAATCATTAAGGTACTGTCGCTTAATAAAGAGGATAGGGTGTAAAGTAAAATGTTCAAAGTGTCCAGTTCCTTTTGCAACCGAGTATAGTATACAGTTCAAGACAACTAACTTTGCTATTCATAACATTGTAAACAGTATTCAGTAGTAGGATAACTTTAAATAGTACTTCAGATAGGAACCGTGCGCCCACTTTCAATAGTATTTAGTTTGACTGTGTTATAGGAGTACTACATTTCCTGTTCGCTTTGTATCTATAGAGGGCATTTGTTGTTTTGGAGTGAAAAACAGATTTGATTTCATGGAGAAGTATGAACAAATTATATTTTCATATACGCGAAGCATGAGTGAAAATATTAAAGTTTGATCACTTCGAAATGAAATAAAATCTGTTTTTCACGACAAAACAACACATTTTCTGTTCATGTTATGCTTTATAATCAAAGTGTACTGCAGTATGCATATTTTTTGTTTACAAATTTTACGACGTCATTGGCTTAGTATAATAACATTTCTGTTTTTAATCCCCCATAACTTCTAAACTACTTTACCGATTTCAATAATCTGCAACTCATTTTCTCAGTTAAGTTATTTCCAAAAAATATTTTTTGAAAAAAGTTACCAATTGACATTTTCACTGTAAATGACAACAATTCTGAAATACTTGACCAGTTTTAAGAACTATAGCTCATTTTCTTAGACAATTTACCCGGGGCTAGAGGGCGTGAGCGGTAGCTAGCATATTCCACTACCGCTCATGAACAGTCTCAATCAAACCGAGACTGCAATATTTCGTAGGTGTCGTGCTCGGTCGTTTCCATAGGTTCATTATCATACTCTTTTTTTATATCGAATGATATATATTAAACAGTTATTTTCTAAACAAATATTGTTTTTGTTTTGTTTTTTATATTGAAGCAGTGAAAAAGTAAAACTCCATATTTCACGCTTATAAGGTACAGTTTTCATTTCATTGCTAAAATGCATTATTTCATTGCTAAGCATAAAATAAAAACTTTTATCACAGCTACATTTAAACTAGAATAAGGAAAATACCGACAAATGAAGTAATTTGAAGCAATACGTCTTTATAATAAAGAATGGTCATATAGCTTGCCTCTAATTCATTTGTGTAACTGTTGTTTACTTCTATGAGCGTTTTTGGCTGATTGTGGCCCTGTTTTATATCATATCTTACGGTGTGGGAGTGGAATAACACCATTGTATATTTTCGATATACCACTAGTTATATAAGTATGCAAATAAGCGTAGTATGCGCTGTCAAACAAAAATCGATAATGACTATGATCCAATTCCCACTTTTTATGTCGGTTTCGCGTGTTAAAGCGGCAAAATGCAATAAAAGTCGATATGTGAGTTATGTGATTAATAGGAATAACATTCGTTCTCATTCATTATTGAATTTATTAAATTCGTTAGCAAAAATGATATAATACTCGGCAAGAGCCTCGCATTATATCACCTCGCATTACATCATTTTGCCAACTCGTTTAAAATTTTCAATAATGAATGAGTACTCAAGTAAAATTCTCTATTTAATACACTTTGCATTAAGACATTGATACTAATTTCCGTTGATTGTGTAACACTGGCAGACACTAAAGTATTATATGTATTGTTCATAAGTGCATTATGATGTATTGAAATACATAAATGAAAAAGGATATTAAGGTGGATATAACATGTAAACAGACATATTCAAGTAATTGTAAACTATGTGCAGGCATTTATTAGTTGATACTATTGTCAAACTTCAAACATACTTAAAAGTTTACACGAGGGCAACAAGAAGTAGGTCAGTGTGAATGGCATTGACCTACTTTATTTACTTGGTCAATTTCTCACACAATACACTGACATACAACTTTCCATATGGAGAGAACTGTAACTAATGGAGAGAACTGTAACTAATGTTGTAATAACTTGTAGTTCAATCCATTTCCATATGTTGCTATGAATATTGTGATGTTGAATTTATGTATTGTAACATATCTGCAATAAAATATTATTAAACTAAATAGAACTTTCCAGTTTTAAAACACTAACATTATACACACATCTACATTTACATGACAACAACATGGTCAAACCAATAGGCCGATGTAACATGTTTGGCTTTCTTTGTTCATTTACGCCGTTCTAGTTCAATAACGGCCGTAGAGCGTTCAAACTTTATTCACGTTTACATATACATGAAAGCAAATTATTTCTACACATGTTGGTTAATGTGAATTAACTTTACCTACTTTTCGCATTATTATTACCGTAATTTACATTTAAGTTGTATATTCAAGTAACTCCATTACTATACTCAAGTACGAAATGACTGATCTGCGTACTTGTTGCAGGTCACGCTTCTGACTACTGAGGGCATTACACTTTTGTTGTTGGTTATCCTTTCGTTATCACTCTTTTATTGTGTCCTTGTTATTGACTAAAGACTTGCTCATTCGATTTCGTTTGTGGTTAAGTGCGGACCTATGGTCCATTGGATGTTCTATAGCACCATTTTCTCCTTTCCATTAAAACAATAAACCACATTTATGTAACTGAGAACTACAATTTACATTATTAGATGTACAACATCTAATACGTGGGTTTATCTTTGGAACAAATGATACAGTATGGCAATTACACACACTACCCAACAGATGCATGCGAATGTGTAATTAATAGACACAATTAGACAAGAGTGTCAGTAATTAAAATAAACAATATGATTAAAGTGACAATAATACCCGTCTGGCTTATATATTAAGGTGAAACACAGTCTGTTTGGAACCGCCTACTGCATCTACCTCTACTTGTTCGTGCTTTAACATGCTGCCAACATGTATTGGACAGTTTACATAATCTTCCAAAGTATGATCACTGAAGAAAACTTCGTTTTTACTGATACTAGTAATGCACCTGTCGACGTTTTACTTTAAAACCACTAACGTATTAGGCATATGTATTACGCAGCGAAAAGAAAAAGTATACTTCCCTTTCTGTACTCATAATCATATGGGGTGACCAACAAAGGAATTTATTACACATTAAAGGGGATCGTGCAGCAACGCGAAACATCGAACATAACAGATATAATGATTAATCTATCAATTATGTTCGACAAACACTTTGTTTTATAAGTTTATTGATTTGTTAATAGTTGCCATTTATCTTTTGTATTTTAACAATTGCCCCAGAAATGGCGACAACAATATTTCTGTTTCTTATATTAATGCTATATTTAACGTATAATAAACACGTTAACCTTTTGTTGATCTTAATATGCCATTTATTCTTTAATAAATGAATGTTTTTTTTCTAACAAAATACTTTCATGACGCGTTCATTAATCATTAAATATTCAATTATCGACTACATTTATATTCGACAAGGAACACACAACTTTTTCTTTCGATTATAGATGACAAATAACAGAAACATGGAGTCAGTTATTTAATTTACCATGATGTTAATTATAAAATAGTATTGAGATATACATCCATTAAAGAAATGAAGATAAAACAGCACGAGGGTTATCTTCCGTGCGAACCTGTATTCATATATTTAAAGTCATAAATGCCACCAAATCAAAATAGGTATAAATGTAGAACATAAACTGCGGCGTTCACAGAACACAGTCAACTACGCGCACGCAATAAAACAACCAGCAATTACCACGTTAATAAGAAGCTAGGGATGTGTCATCACAAGCATAAAAGGGTTAACAATAGGACTACCGCATTGGAACGGTCAGTGGAAAAAATGCCAATTGGGGAGGGGGCTGGTTAAACCAGGTTTTAGGTTGCACCATACCTCACTCTTACATGTACCATATTGCCACCCAAAACTCACTCTTACCATATTGCCACCCAAAAAACGGGACAGCGTAAACAAAGATATCCCCGCCAGGCTATATTCTCTAACAAACCAGGCATCATTAACAGACAGCATAAGTATAACACACATATAATGTCCGTCTATCGCACAATCAAAAAGGAAAGTATAATTTGGCAGCATTAATAGTCATAATTGCAAGCACGTTTCAATATAGAGATGTATATCGAGAAAGAAAGCTACAGTATCGGAAAGCTTAACTGTTTTGAGTTTAAATACATAAGGATAGATAGTGTATTAGAAAGGAAAATGTTGTCAATTTTCAATATGTCAGCCAGATACGAGAGGTTTCATTAAAGGCTTCAATTACATATTCCTGAGTATCTGGAGGAATATCTCTTTCATAGCAATACAAAAACAAATCTGCGACAAAATGTGCGAAGTACTTACCCATGGCGAACAAAGTGTTTATGAATGGTAGTTCCATACCTGACTCAAATAGTATTAACTCTTAGAACAAAAAAAAGTGCTTCACACAATTCTTAGCGAATATAGATATAAAAACCGACAAAAGTCCACATAGTGTAATTGTTCAAACAGTATGAAATGTGGCGTTCACAGAACACAGTTAAAAAATTAAACAATCAAACATTAAAATGTTAATAAGATGCAAGGCATAACACGAACGGGTAGACAATAGTGCTACATCCAATTTCGTCATGATCTTGGACATGCAAATTTCCATTATTTAATAAGTAAACGCCTTGGATATATTACATGGCATAACTCGGTTGTCAACCCTTTTGTGTTTGTGATGTGGTTTGCATTTTTTATTACTTTTGCTTTCTCGTTTGTCTGTTTGCGTGTTTGTTTTTGTGTTTGGTGGTTGACTGTTATCCTTGAATGCTGCTTTCCCTGTCCGATATTTTTATATTTCTTGATCCTAAATATCATCTGACGTTTATTAAATATTGACATTGAGGAATTGCGTCTTGTGTTTAATTGACATATATCATGGGCGTTTAATTGACAAAGACTGTTATGCTCAAACTCCAGTGATAAATACTGAAAAGGGATCCCTTGAAAGCAACAAACACAGCCAAACAAATAAAAAATAAAGATAACATTTAAGTAGCAGACTCGGTTTTATTGAGTCTGTTCATGAGAGGTAATTTAACGTGCAACACCTCTCACGCCCGGCCTCCTTGCACCAGCTTATTAAACGGTATTCTACTTTAAATCCAAACATATTAGGGCTTGACGAGGCCAAAGGACCAGTAAGTAATAACACTACTGATTTTTAGCCGGGGCGACGTTTTACGGCGACCACACAGCATTAAACAAACCTAGTGTGAATTTCAATAAATACTGAGAAAGGGATCCCTTGGAAGCAACAAACACAAACTAAAGATAAAAGTAGCCGAATCGGTTTTATTGTCTGTTCATGAGATGTAATTTAAAACACCTCTTATGCCTCCTAGTACCGGCTTAAGCGATATTCTACTTTAAAGTCACACATATTGGGCTTGAAGCACTGGTAACATATATATATGTATCACATAACGTCCCTTGTTAGCAGTGTCGAACACCCATTTAATATTCTATTGTATGACACACGTGTAATACAACCTGGAACGATTTTGACTGGTTGATTTAAACCTGTAACTCTACGCAAGTTTATTAACTGAAACTATTTTATTTATTACAAATTCACCCAGATCTGAGTCATAAACTTATTATTTGTGACAGCTTATAAAAATAATGCATGTTATACAAAACATTGTTGTTGGTTTGTTAAAAATTTGGCGTAAACTGCTATTTTGTAAAGAGGTAAAATACGAACTCTTTAATACGCAACGTTATGTGTGAGACGCGACGTTACGACGTCACATATTTTATGACATTTTGGCGCTAAAGTGTGTCTGACGTCGTGGCGGTTCTATGTCCATCTGAATTAATTTTTACTAATTTGATTGCAATGTTATGTGATAAAAAGGATCTTAAACTCGTTCCCATTTCATATAAGATTTATGTAACTCGTTATAAATTATTTTTAACTCGCCAAAAGGCTCGTTAAAATTAAAATAATTCATAACTCGTTTCATAGATCTTATATGAAATGGGAACTCGTTTAAGATCCTCTATATACAAATACTCATTCATGCGAAAACTGGAGAACCTCAGGCTTCTTTTGTTATGAACAATGATTTCTAAATTCGTTTGTGATTGTCTGGCGTGCGATATTTGTCTGGACCCAAAATGTGTGTCTTTTCTGTAACTAAGAACACATTCAAACGTCATCAGGACCGCAATTGACTTTTATTCAAATCTCGTAAGATAACCTGTATGTGTTATATAGCTAGTTCTGTTTGTTGCTATCGTTAATCGTTAGATATTACTCACGCGAAAAGAGAACTTGGCATCACAAAACTAGGTTTAATATAGATATAAAAATCGAACAGGAAATGCAGCATTCAATGACGACAGTCAACTTAAAACACACACAGAAACAAAGAACAAATTAAAAGATGAATAAAAGGCAAAATAAGACATCACAAACACAAAAAGGGTTGACAATAGGGCTACCGCCTTGGAATGGTCAGTGGCCAAACAGGCCGCTGCGTAGTTTGTATTTAAACTTGTACTCCCAAACCACTTTACATAATGGACTGAAACTTCACACATGTACTCAGCATCTTTAGATGACACCACCGGGTTAGGTGATATAACTCTAGCTTTTGTTTTGACAGAATGTATGGCCCCCTAAGTTACGCAAAGGTGGAACAACCATCACTATCATTATCTCTGAGCCAATTATCAAAGCAACTGTCGTACATAAATTAAAAAGTAGATGCAAAAGTCGAATAGACAGTGTAGACCTCTCAGAACGCTAACGCAGACATTAGAAAACAATAATAACATAGAAATATGTATGTTCAAAAGAAAAGCGTGAAGTAAAATTGATTTCTTTGTTTTGTTTTTAACATTTTTTTCAAATATCAAGTTTACATACCTCTTTTGACGTACAGTACAGATGTGATTGTTACATAGCGCATTGCTAATTACTGCTAAGTAACCTATAGTTAAACGCATATCCAGAAACATTCAATCTTCTTTTTTATAATAGTACCTTTTTCTAAGGGGTACATATATATTGAGAACAATTAAGTATTTCTAAATCTTTTAACTTGTTCTATATAAACAAAGTAGATTGGAAGACATTTTCTCAAATTGCAAGAATAAAAATACTTTTTATAGAGAAGCTTATAGAGGAGCGCTAAAATAATTTAAATATTATCAATATCTGTTATCAATCGTAATATTGATTAAATACAATTATATACTGTTTCATTTATAAAACATTTATAAACATTTCAGGCGATAACTGCGCTATTCTTCGTAAATAATGTCCATCGCGACCTAATCAAGTAATTGACTCCATTGGTGAGCCGTTAAACAACAAGTTCAATTCAATTAACTATGTATGGATGTCTTGCATATAGTGATATATTTACAGCTCACATGCATATGTTCATCATTGTCGCTGCATGATGATTAAAACAGTATGTCTACGCATGTTAACATGAACGTCATGTTGTGCGTCTCCGCTTTGAGGTATGCAGATTTGAATAGTAAGCGCCTACACTGCATTCAAACTGTCCTGGCTTGGAATTCACCAACCGTTCTTCAGACTATTCTTAGACTTGAGTTCAAGTACTAAAATTTCATTCACACATATTCCCATGACCTTCTTAGATAATCGTATGAAGTTACTGTTCATTTGAATTGATCATATTTATACATAGCAGTTTCTTATGAACGTTTATCATGTAAACTTATAGAAATATGTGTGATTGGAATTTGCAAACTTGGCCTTAAGTCTAAGAGTATTCTCAAGAATGGTCCTTAATATTCATTGTTGACTAGGTTTCATTGGTTGTATAGATCATATTTGTACGTTTCGACACAGTTACAAGTATAAATGTTGGATGGCAGCATCATTGGATATTGTGAGGAGGAATGAAACACCGCTCTTGAGATCGGATACATAGAATGGTAGATATTTGATAAAACATCACGGTCTGTGTAACGACTCTAGTATGTTGACATTTACGTTTAAACCACTACATATAGGTCATATATGCTTGTCGGGTTTGCGTCTTTGTAGATGTAGTAAGCTGTAAGACACACACAATTGCGAGGACAAAATGAGGCTCTACTTATATCTACATGGTTTTGTTATAAAATATTAAATACTCAGTTGTACGGCACTTTTGTTAATATCGCTACTGTATGAGTATTCTGAAAGGAAACATGTATTAAATTAGTAAACATGACCAAAACACAATCTTGTTTCAAAGGCTATATTGTCATTCATTCCGTTCAAATTTCCAGCCAATTAACTGGTATTACATGCAGAGTAAAACATTTTTTCTCCTCTTTACATTTATGACTGAATGAAGTTTGGTGGACATAATATATTTTGGTAGACAGTGTTCAATAGATTTGTGGACAGATCCAGTTTACAAGGCCATTGGACATGATCATTGCAAACAGAAACTAATGTAAATCCTGAAAATAGTCTATATGACACATTGAAAGGGACACACGGCTATCCTGATTTTTCTTATCAAGCTTTAAAATTATTTTCCGATTTATTTATCGTATATCATCTTGACTTTAAACGGCTTGCATGTAATTAAATACAATTTTTTAGTTTTAAAGTCATTGATATCACACTCAAGTCAGGCTTACGTAATTCCCGTGTCTATTTTAGAAGCACTTCGAGCGATACAGTATTCTACTTAAGTTTACTTAATGAAATTCGTCTGGTTGCAGATACATTTCAAGGAAGTAGATATGAGAAAATTATGTTGACGCTATGAACTTGAACCTTGGGAGTATGTGGTACCAAATTGAAGAACATATCTGGATTTTATATTTGGTTTCATATATTTATTTTTGTCATTGTGTGAGTATAACAAACTCTTTTGCTAGAAGTTGATTTCTGTTACAATGCTTCAGCTATACGAATTGTCAACACTGTATTCAACATATTACTGAAAAGCATTTAACGTATTATTACGTTTATTCGAAAAAAAATAGAAATAAGAAAAATCATTCAATAATTTTATTCAAAAAATACATATATAAGGAATGCAATGTACATCAGACAAAATGAATTTGTATCGATTATGCTTTGCCCATGAGTATAAGGGAAATCAAATCACGGTACATGTATATAGGGGGCTTTTTTATCTGCGATTTTACGAGAAATAATGGATTCGCAGTGTTAAACACGAAAAATACTAACTCTGCAAATATTCTGTATACAAATAATTCCGTTAGTTTTAAAATGTTTAATGTTTGCCTCTATACAAACCAGAAGGTAAATGACATAATTCCAAAAAACGTTATAATAGATGGGTTCGATCTGTCAATTTATATTAACCACAAAATAATATATGGGAACAAATTAAAACTACTATA
Organism: Cyrtodaria siliqua; assembly: GCA_037043455.1. Lineage (NCBI taxonomy): Eukaryota > Metazoa > Mollusca > Bivalvia > Adapedonta > Hiatellidae > Cyrtodaria > Cyrtodaria siliqua. The sequence goes on along the minus strand of JAWPHD010000055.1, from coordinate 231,785 downwards.
GGTATTAAAGCACATGTAGTCTCGCAAACAACGCTGAAACCACAAATTGAACACTTGATCAATGTTTTTAAGAGCTTGACACATGAACATCAGCATTCGCAACATCTCGTTGCATTACTCGAATGTTAATCGAAGGTTTCCATATTGGTTACGTCATCGCGTCTTAGTTTCCCGCCAAAACAAATTTGAAGTTAACATCCACATTTTGCAATGCCATTCAGCCGATTGTCCCATCAATAGTTTATTTACCTGAAATGAGTAATACAATCTCATCTGCATTGTAAAAAACAAACATTCAACGCAACGTATGCACCAACACGTGTGCTAGCGGCCATATTGTTTACATATCAACAGTGCACTATTATCTGTGCCGTTGTCTTCCGGCTAACTAAATGTCAAGATTTTGAACATACCAAAACACGATGTATACAAGAGGTGGGATCCCGAGGTATGACGGTTTTCACGATTGGAACAATAGAGCTAGAAATTTAATATTGGAACTAATATTCAGTACCGAAGGACTTGTATCGAATTTAAATTGAAAAATGATTATGGAATAATAACTATGCTTTTTATATGCATTGTCATTGTTTGTTTCCGAATAAGGCTTGATGAATGTTATCGCTATTTTCGTATTGCAGTCGCTGATTAATATTAAAATATTATGTTAAACATGAGTTGAAATCCATAGTTTTGAGCCAAACGCTAAATCGTTGCGATTAGAAGTAGCAGAAGCATTTTTCGCGAAAGGAAAATAAAGTATGACATGTTGCGTGCCATAAATATGCATTAGCTTATCAATACCATTAAACTTTTACTGATATGCGTTGTGTTGAATATTTGTGCATGATATTTGATTATAGAGTATTGAACATTATCAAAACAAACGAAGGACTTCTGTTTGCGTTGTGTTGTTTGCAACATCTTCGCCACGTATATTTTGCCATTATCAGAACAACAACCATTCGAGTGGTATATCTAATGTAAACTGTTAGGACTTATCGATGGAAACGTTACTATTATCTTGCGTTATAAAGAGTTTCCTTAAACGTGCACATTGCCGAACGGAAACTTGATGAGTTTCCACATCTCTTGGGAGAATGTATCAGGAATGTATCATTGACCTCGAACTAGAAACCTTTGTTAGAGATGCGGTGAATAGATAAACATTATCTGCTGTTGTGTTTCAGAAATCTACAACTTTAACAAAATGCAATTTTTGTAATCGTATACGTAATCACCTTTGTCGTAAACTTCATGACTGTTATTCATTCGATCTTTGGATATCGCTGAGTCCGAGACTTATATTTAGTTATAGGTGATACATTGTCAATTGCTTTTGTTTTCTTACTATTGGTTTTATGAATATTGTGTTCTGCTCAACCCGGGGCTAGAGGGCGTGAGCGGAAGCTAGCATATTTCACTACCGCTCATGAACAGTCTAAATCAAACCGAGACTGCAATATTTCATATGTGTCGTGTTTGGCCGTTTCCAAAGGTCAACTCTCATACTCTTTTATATTGCCTAATAATGCTGCCTAGATTGTTACAGGATATAGCCTGGTGTGGATGTCTTTATTTAAATTGTCACATGTTATTGGGCTTACAATAGGGTAAAGGTAAAGTTTATTGCGTCATTATACCTGAGTGGAGCGCTGTTGTCTATAGTGGTAAAGCGTTGGACCCATGATCCAAAAGTCGTGGGCTCGATCCCCGTCATAACCATTTGTGTTGTGTCCCTGAGCAAGATACTTTATCTGCATTTCCTTAGTACTGGTTCTACCCAGGAAGACCTCGTCGGAGAGTGATTAAAATAAGTTCAGAGAGCTTTCGTTACAATCGATGTAAAATAAATAAGTTTAAACTATTATACCTGAAGCAATCCCCGATCGGCCTTTCTGCCACTGACCTTTCCAGGGCGGTAGCCCTATGGATATTGCATACTGGATAAGGTCATCCGCATTTTACATGGGTGATGGAAAGCCTGATCTTACACATGGGGGAAGATAAAAGTCACGCGCATCAATAAAGACGTCAATAACGTGAACAGATGCATGACTTCATTGTGTAAAAACATGTATTTTTAAAAGTTAGTTGTAGCACGGTCGGTGACATTTCCTTTAATAAATGCAGAGCATTAAATCGTTTAATTTAGGGCAACTTAGAGGTTGTGACTATACCGAACTACAACTACCGGATATTGGAATATAGAGTACGGTCACTATGAAGTCACAGTGCTACTAAGTACACCATGCTACAAAAAAGATAGAGTCTGTCTCAGCTCGTTGGTTATTTAAACACATCGATGGACTTTAAATAAGCCAACTTGCTGAGACCAGACTCTATCTATTACTTATTGGCGACGTCAACGCACAAACTGTCAATGAGATTCAAGAACAATAATAATCAATCATGGGTATCCGGTTTATATAGGGAATTTCAACCCTCGGTATAAATGTTTTAATCGAAACCTCGGCAGAGTCTCGGTTTCGATAAAAACAATTTTACCTCGGGATGGAATTCCCGATCTTTGCCGGATATCCATGAAAGATTCTTATAATGTTTCAGGTGTCGCAACTGTAACTGGCTTACCTTTTTCCTTGTAATTGTTGTTTGTTTTATGTGCATGTTTTAGTTTGAATGTGTTATGTGAATACTTCATTTCCTGTTCGCTTTGTATATAAACTTTTATCACTGCCACATTAAAAATAAACTATGACAAATACCGACAATTGAAGAAGTAAATATAAAAGTCGGACAGGAAAATTAGAATTCAAGGACGGCAGTCAACCACAAACACACACAGAAACAACGATTTGAAGCAATACGTCTTTAATAATGAAAGGCCAAAATTACTACGGAATATTAATATTTAAAAGACTAATGAGTTTATCATGCATTTGTTCAAGAAGGGTGTGTGTGTTTTTTATGCTGCTTAATGAAAGGGGATAAAGGCATTCTCTTCTAGCAAGTTCTAGCTTCTAAGGCACTAGAAACCACTTTGATATTTACAAATGCCTGTTGTTAAACTTTGTTCATGATGGGTGTCGCTTACCTTCTAATTATCCTGGCAATGTTTCTTTATTTTGTTTTGTTTTCTTCGTTTTTTCTATGCATATTGTTTATGGTTAATTGCAACGTACGTAAATTCACATTGCCTCACACACAGGATATAGACACCTGTAAGTAAGAGTTCCAAAAACACTATCATTATGGTAGAAGTCCTGAAACACTGGATATAATAATGTTAGAAGGCCTACAAGACAAAGAAATGAAGTTATCATATATTAAACCATGCAAATGACTATATTGCACACCAACATTCGAAAAACACGAGTTGTTAATCTCTATACCAGTATGCATAGGATAACAGCAGCTATTAAAACGGCATGGTGCTGCAATCTAATAAATGGCATTAACTATGCGGCATTAATGGTATTGAAAAAAATCATTCACTGGTAAATGAAAATAGCTTTAATATATTTTATCAGATCATCCGATATCAGATCCGTATTCCATTTTAGTAGAAATGTTTTTTAGAAATCTAGTTTTGTAAGTAAATGTATGCTGAGACGCTATTAACCAACATATGGTATACCGACATTTTATACAAATCCAAGTAAGCAGACAACTAGTTAGACATTGGAAGATGCCGTATGCGATATTAAGAGTGTGGGATAGGGAGTTTACTACATATTTACACGAGCAGGTTTAAACGTGATACATTCAATAAATAAGTTATTAGAACAATTAGAACTCATTTCCCGGAAATGTATGATGAAACTCATATAAAGGTATACCGACACTACAATCAAAGGAGTTGACACTATGGATACCACCCGGGAACGGCCAGTAGCAAAAGTTCTGCTCTGGGTTGAAATCTTGTCTACCAAACTTCTCATTCTGCAAAGTACGTGAAATGTATGCGCAGAAACTAGATTTATTGGTGTGATCTCAAAACTTCTACACAGTATGATCGTATCATCAAATCCAATGTAGGATAATATAGGAATGTATAATCTGTCAAGGAAGTACATTGCAGCAGACAAGCTTTATACTTAATTATTATATTACGTCTGGTATATTTTCATCAATTTAGAAGGATGTGCATGTCAGACCATTTTATTGTAGATCATGGGTTATCTAGGATAGTAGAGCAGAGCATGGGTTTACTGGGATTGTAGAGCAGAGCACGGGTTTGATAGGATTGTGGAGCATAGGTTTACTAGGATTGTAGAGCAGAGCACGATTTACTAGGATTGTAGAGCACAGCATGGGTTTACTAGGATTGTAGAGCATCGGTATACTAGGATTGTAGAGCGTGGGTTTTCTAGGATTGTAGTGCGTGGGTTTTCTAGGATTGTAGAGCATGAGTTTACTAGGATTGTAGAGCAGAACACGGGTTTACTAGGATTGTAAAGCAGAGCACGGGTATACTAGGATTGTAGAGCAGAACACCGTTTTACTAGGAATGTAAAAAACATAGAAGGATGTGCATGTCAGACCATTTTATTGTAGATCATGGGTATACTAGGATAGTAGAGCAGAGCATGGGTTTACAAGGATTGTAGAGCAGAGCACGGATTTAATAGGATTGTAGATCATGGGTTTACTAGGATTGTAGAGCAGAGCACGGGTTACTAGGATTGTAGAGCACATCTTGGGTTTACTAGGATTGTAGAGCATGGGTATACTAGGATTGTAGAGCGTGGGTTTTCTAGGATTTTAGAGCGTGGGTTTTCTAGGATTGTAGAGCATGAGTTAACTAGGATTGTAGAGCAGAACACGGGATTACTAGGATTGTAGAGCAGAGCACGGGTTTACTAGGATTGTAGAGTAGATCACGGGTATACTAGAATTGTAGAGCAGAACACCGGTTTACTAGGATTGTAGAAAATAGGTTTACAAGGATTGTAGAGCAGAGCATGGTTTTACTAGGATTGTAGAGCAGAGCACGTGCTTACTAGGATTGTAGAGCATGGGATTACTAGCATTGTAGAGCATGGGTTTGCTAGGATTGTAGAGCATTGGTTTACTATGATTGTAAAGCATGGGTCTACAAGGAGTGTAGAGCATGAGTTTACTAGGATTGTAGAGCAGAGTACGGGTTTACTAGGATTATAGAGCAGAACATGTGTTTACTAGGATTGTAGATCGTGGGTTTTCTAGGATTGTAGAGCGTGGGTTTTCTAGGATTGTAGAGCATGAGTTTACTAGGATTGTAGAGCAGAACACGGGATTACTAGGATTGTAGAGCAGAGCACGGGTTTACTAGGATTGTAGAGTAGATCACGGGTATACTAGAATTGTAGAGCAGAACACAGGTTTACTAGGATTGTAGAAAATAGGTTTACAAGGATTGTAGAGCAGAGCATGGTTTTACTAGGATTGTAGAGCAGAGCATGTGCTTACTAGGATTGTAGAGCATGGGATTACTAGCATTGTAGAGCATGGGTTTGCTAGGATTGTAGAGCATGGGTTTACTATGATTGTAAAGCATGGGTCTACTAGGATTGTAGAGCATGAGTTTACTAGGATTGTAGAGCAGAGCACGGGTTTACTAGGATTATAGAGCAGAACATGTGTTTACTAGGATTGTAGAGCACGGGTTTACTAGGATTGTAGAGCACGGGTTTGCTAGGAATGCTGAGCATGGGTTTTCTAGGATTGTTGAGCATGGCTTTACTAGGATTGTAAAGCATGGCTTTACTAGGATTGTAGAGTATGGGTGTACTAGAACTGTAGAGCAAAGCAAAGGTTTACTAGGATTGTAGTTCAGAGCATGGGTTTACTAGAGTTATAGAGCAGGGGTTTACTAGGATTGTAGAGCAGAGCATGGATTTACCAGGATTGTAGAGCATGGATTTACTAGGATTGTAGAGCAGAGCATGGGTTTAATAAGATTATGGAGCATGTGTTTAATATGATTGTAGAGCATGGGTTTATTATGATTGTAGAGCATAGGTTTACTAACATTGTAGAGCATGGGTCTACTAGGATTGTATAGCCTGGGTTTACTAGGATTGTAGAGCATGGGTTTTCTAGGATTTAAAGCATGGCTTTACAAGGATTGTAGAGCATGGGTTTACTAGGATTTTATAGCATGGTTTACTAAGATTGTAGAGCATGGCTTTACTAGGATTGTATAGCATGGGTTTATTAGGATTGTAGAGCATTGGTTTTCTAGGATTGTAGAGCATGATATTACTAGGATTGTAAAGCATGGGTTTACTAGGATTGTAGAGCAGAGCATGGGTTTACTAGAATTACAGTGCAGGAGTTTACTAGGATTGTAGAAGAGAGCATGGATTTACTAGGATTGTAGGGCATGGATTTACTAGGATTGTAGAGCTGAGCATGGGTTTACTAAGATTTTAGAGCATTGCTTTACTAGGATTTTAGAGCATGATTTACTAGGATTGTAGAACATGGGTTTACTAGGATTGTAGAGCAAAGCAAGGGTTAACTAGGACTGTAGAGCAGAGCATGGGTTTAATAGAATTATAGAGCATGGATTTACTAGGATTATAGAGCAGAGCATGGGTTTACTAAGATTTTAGAGCATGGGTTTACTAAGATTGTTGAGCATGGGTTTACTATAATTGTAGAGCATAGATTTACAAGGATTGTAGAGCATGGGGTGTTTGCTATTATTGTAGAGCATGGGTCTACTAGGATTGTATAGCATGGGTTTGCTAGGATTGTAGAGCATGGCTTTACTAGGATTGTTGAGTATGGCTTTACTAGGATTGTAGAGCAAAGGAAAGGTTTACTAGGATTGTAGAGCCGAGCATGGCTTTACTGGAATTATAGAGCAGGGGTTTACTAGGATTGTAGAGCAGAGCATGTATTTACTAGATTGTAGAGCCTGGATTTACTAGGATTGTATATCATGGGTTTACTAGGATTTAAGATCATGGGTTTTCTAGGATTGTAGAGCAGAGCTAGAGTTTACTAAGATTGTGAAACATGAGTTTACTAAGATTGTAGAGCATGGGTTTACTAGCATTGTAGAGCATAGGTTTACTAGCAGTGTAAAGCATAGGTCTACTAGTATTGTATAGCATGGGTTTACTAGGATTGTAGAGCTTGGGTTTTCTAGGATTGTAGAGCATGGTTTACTAGGATTGTAGAGCATGGTTTACTGGGATTGTAGAGCAGGGTTTACTAGGATTGTATAGCATGGGTTTACTAGGATTTTAGATCATGAGTTTTCTAGGATTGTAGAGCATGAGATTACTAGAATTGTACAGCATTCGTTTACTAGGATTGTAGAACAGAGCATGGGTTTACTAGAATTGTAGAGCATGGGTTTACTAGGCTTGTAGAGCAGAGCATGTATTTACTAGGATTGTAGAGCCTCGATATGCTAGGTTTGTAGAGCAGAGCATGGGTTTACTAAGAATTTAAAGCAAGGCTTTACTACCATTGTAGAGCATGGTTTACTAGGATTGTAGAGCATGGGTTTACTAGGATTGTAGAGCAAAGCAAAGGTTTACTAGGATTGTAGAGCAGAGCATGGGTTTATTAAAATTATAGAGCAAGGTTTTACTAGGATTGTAGAGCAGAGCATGGATTTACTAGAATTGTAAAGCATGGATTTACTGGGATTATAGAGCAGAGCATGGGTTTACTAAGATTTTAGAGCATGGGTTTATTAAGATTGTTGAGCATGGGTTTACTATGATTGTAGAGCATAGGTTTACTAGGGTTGTAGAGCATGGGTCTACTAGGTTTGTGTGGCATTGGTCTACTAGGATTGTATAGCATGGGTTTATTAGGATTGTAGAGCATGGATTTACTAGGATTGTAGAGGAAAGCATGGACTTACTATGGTTGTAGAGCTTGGGTATACTAGGATTGTAGAGCCAGTTCGTACTAGGATTGTAGAGCATGAGTTTACTGGGAGTGTCGAGCATGCCATGGTTTTACTAGGATTGTAGAGCATGGGTTTATTAGGATTATAGAGCACGAATTTACTAGGATTGTAGAGCCTGTGCATATTAGGATTGAAGAGCATAGCATGGGTTTTCTAGGACTGTAAAATTGAGTATGGGTTTACTAGGACTGTAGAGCAAAGCATGGGTTTACAAAGATTGTAGACCAGAACATGCGTTTACTAGGATTGTAGTGCATGATTTACTAGGATTTAAAGTATGGGTTTACTAGGATTGTAGAGCATGAGTTTACTAGGATTCTAGAGAATGATATTACTAGGATTGTAGAGCATGGGTTTACAAGGATTGTAGAGCAGAGCATGGGTTTACTAGGACTGTAGAGAAAAGCATGCATTTACAAAGAGTGTAGAGAAAAACATGCATATACTGGGATTGTAGAGCATGTATTAACTAGGATTGTAGAGTAAGGGTTTACTAGGATTGTAGAGCATGGATATACTAGGGTTATAGAGCATGATATTTCTGGGATTTAGAGCGTGGGTTTACTAGGATTGTAGAGCATGACATTTCTAGGATTGTAGAGCATGTGTCTACTAGGATTGTAGAGCATAGCATGGGTTTACTACAGTTATAGAGTATGGATTGACAAGAGTTGTAAAGCATGAACAAGCTAGATTTAATCGTAGATAAAGGATGAGGTTGTTTGAAATGTAAAACATGGATGAGTCTGGTTGCGTTCTGAAACACATAAGTGGCTTACAGAGTGAAGCGTGTGATTTAAATTGTGTCTGGATTTTTAGAGTGGCATTAATTGCAATGACTGCTTCATTGTATTCGAGCAATCATATTACAATATCGATCTGAAAAACGAACATGTTAAACCAACACAAACAAACGGTTTTACTCAAATAGTTTCTTGTCGTTTGTGCATGCACGACGTAACTGAGGTGTAACAAGCAGGTTGGATATTTCACACAATTGTTTCATAAAACATATAGCCCCGATGGGAAACGGTAATAATATATTTGCAAACTACTGTCAACGAAATGTTTTCCCAGTTTATAAAGGGCCATAAAGATATCCCAACGGCATTACAAAGATGAGAATGAATGAATATTATAAAAACACAGCTTCAAAATGGCATAATTTAACGATGAAAAGAAAACGACATTGATATAGAAGATACATTGGGTAAAGTATAATTGATCGCATAACTTGCGGTATGGGAGTATCCATATGGAAGTGGCTTGAAGACATGCCATATATGTCACAATACATGAAATACAAAATTGAAGGACGAGTTACCACTCGGTGTTTTCCTTGCAGCTAGGTGAGCAATCGCAATTGTCTCGTCAATTTTCCTAACCGTTATCGGATTATAGACATCGACGAAGTAGTTTCGACGAGAAGACCAACGCAACATTCACGTTAAACCTACTTGCATATTTTTAAATATAAATGAATCAATTTTAAGCTTTAGTGTTTTCTTGGTTATTTTTCAAAAATTGAAATATGTTATTGATGCAATATAATCAACAATAACTAAATGTAAAAGCAATTTTATTTGAAGTATTAAAAACAAAATAGTTAATGTTATTAAGACATACAAATTGTGTAACTTTGTTATCAATTAAAAAAGAAATAGATATTAAACTAAAAACGATTTTTTTCAGCCCAAGTTTTTTTTTACTTTTCAGACAAAATACATATCGTGCCTAAATAAGCTGTATATCAGCGAAACAGACATATTTAGTGGTAAATAAAAATACCTTACTGTTCAAAATCGGTTGAGAAATAAAAACGTCATGCCCGAAAGGTGTTTTTGATGGGGCATTTCCAATGCAAAATTCTGCTGCATAAAACATGTGAAAGATATTTTTTTATAGAATTTTTTATTCGAAAACGATTTTAAATTGTTAGATATTCGTAGATTAAGACAAACTTAAAGTTTTATAGCACAATATGAAGGCTAACAGAAGTTATAAGAAATTCTTAATTTCCTGCTGTTCTACCAACAAGGAATATGCATGGGAAATGCTCCATCAAAAATCATCTTGGCTTTAACATATTTATTTCTCAACCGATTTTAAAAACTAAGGTATTTTATTACCACCAAAAATACCTAATGAGATATAATTGATGGACATATTATTTATATTGCTCAAGCTACTGCAAAAAAACCTTTGGCTGAAACAAGCGACCCAAAAAACAGGGGGCTTTAGTTTTAATATAAGGATATATAACTTCAATACATGTATACAGCTAAACCATTCATTATAGCGAGTGTTTATGTTCGTGTGGCTTAGGTTCGTTCAGGTGTGTATAAAATTTACTTTGTGAATAAGGCAGTTTGTGACAATTAATACTATTTAATGTCGACATTATGATGTTGTCGCCTCTTTAACAGAAGTAGGTGCTGTTGAGAATAAGATAACATTAAGCAATTTGTATATATCTATTGTTTTATGGAAGTGGGAATTGATGATTACTGATCTTATCACTATTAAATCATCTCGCTCTCATTATCCCATGTCACCAGTGGACACCACATACCATGTCAAACGTGACATTATCATTATCGCAGCAAGACATAACTTCATGAACTGATAGCGGTGTTATTAACTATACTAATGAGAACTATATAACTGGCATTAATGGGTAAATATGATGATTTTGCGAGATATATAATCCGGAAAGTACTGTTTCAATCAGATGAGAATGTGCTTTATTTCAGAGATAGGCATCTTAATGTTGAAATACAGATAATATTTGCAGAACTTCAAATCGAAATAACTAACTCTGAAATATTAAAATATGTTAAACTATATTATATGATAATTCCAGCTTAGGACCGAGTCTGCTGTTGAATGAATTCTTTAAAAATGGCTCGGATGCTTTGTTGCCATACTTATATACATTATGTAACACGCGTCTTGCACCTGTCTTCTTCCACGAAACATGGAGTGAAGATCACATTGTACCGATATTCAATCGGGTGTGACATAAAACTATAATTTCGGCTTAAACATGTACATATTTAATATGTAATTTTAAACAGTAAACATGTTTTAAACGTTTTATTTTTGAAATATCCGTTATAAAATCATGCTATTATAAGCTTTCCTATCGCTTAATGGGATTAGGCGGGACCACGTAATTGCTTTCATTTCTCCCTGTAACTGTGTTTGTTTTAGCTGCGTGCTTTCATTTGTCTTTGTTCTGTGAATCTACATAAGTCTCCTACTCGTTATTATATCTACTTTTATCGCAATGCCACATTGGAATACCACGCCGTAGACATATGGCATGATACCCAATCCGGTCACATTAAGTAAACATCGCTCCGACCAGTCATAGAACTACATATAACATGATACATAATCCTGTCACATTAAATTGACAACGTTCTATTCAAAATTCAAGTAAGAAACCAAAGGTTTTTGAGAATGTACCACCGATATCTGTAAATATTGGGCTCAGCGATTACTAAACAACAATTCTGAATGCAATCACGGGAAGACGCCACACTGCACAGACAACGCTACTGTGATATATAAAAACGTATTTAAGCAGAAATTTAATAATCATCGAACACAATAAATGCAGAAAATAGTGCAGTCTCGGTTTCATTGAGATTGTTCATGAGCGGTAGTGAAAAGTGCCCCGGGTTGAGCAGAACTTATTCCCTCGCGTTGTTTCTCGATTTAAAGAACTCTATTGAAAACTGTCAAATAATTAGCAATATTATTGGCAAGAGAGATGTCAATTATGGCATCGCCTATTTTCCATAAACGGTACATGTGTCCGAACTAATTAGATTTTACAAGAACGTGTAGGTAAGTTGAGGACACTATATTTGCCAAATTGAATTACAACCGTAATGTTCATCTGTGTTGCAAATATAAAAGCTAATTAAGCACGCTTCTGAGACACAGATGTAGACAAGATGAAATGTTTGGATGGCTATGTTGATGTAATTAGATTTCTTGCAGTATTTATAAAACACACTGTTATGACCCAATTACTGATGGCTATATAGTTTGTCCAGAAGCGCTTTTTGTAAAAGTCTACCTTAATCCTAAGAAAAGTAGATATAAAATGTCGAACAGGAAATAGAGCATTCAAGGATCATAGTCAATCAGAAATATGCATCAAAACAAACAACAGTTACAAGGATAAATAGATTTGCATCCTAATCGTAAATAAGGGGCCAGTCAGTGCAGTTGGGGCTGATTGTTTTCAGATCCTTTTTTATTATAATTTGTATTTAATATATATGTGAACATTATGAAATAAATATCGTTTAACCCCAGGATAAATAAAAGGCAAGGTATAGTATGTGACATCACTAATAAAAAAAAGTATAAAAGTCGAACAGGAAATGCAGCTTTCACTGAACACAGTAAACCCAAAAACACGCAAAAAGACAAACATGAATGTCAATAGTAATAAAGAATAAAGGCATATGATGTGACAAACACAAAAGGGTTGACAATAGGGCTACCGCCTTGGAACGGTCAGTGGCCAAAAAGGCCGCTAGGGGTTTAACCAGGTTCTAAGGTGCACCAAACCTCACACTAACCCTACTGTCATCCCAATAAAACCGGACATTGTAAATAAAGAAATCCCCGATGAATGAACAATTCTCTAACCAAAAAGGCAGCATTAATAGGCAATATAAGTAAAACAAAAAGATGCTCGTGTATTTATGAATACAAAAAAAACAATAGCCTAGAAAGCAATAAAGAAAAGACTAAAACACTATCACGTCTATAAAGCGGCATGTAACTGAAAAGCATTACTCGATTTATTACTATTCTACTTAAGAATGAAAATATAAATAAAGAGCTCATTGAGACATACAAGCATGGGCTAGTAGACGAGAAACTAAAACAACAAAGAATTCGTGTATTGGTATAATTACAACACCGAGCACACATTGCATCGAATATATGCAAAACATATTACTCTCCCTTTATTTTATTGAACAAGCTAATACATAGCTTTATTTAACTGATAGTTACGGAAGACGAAAAAAGACGGTAAATAAATAAGTAAAAATAATATTTAACACCGAAAATCTCGTTATATACATGTATTTCCATAGATGAATATTAACAATTAGAATTTACAATCATTGAACTATAGCTCATACTTACGATTTCATAACTTTCGTTCGACTTCATAAACAATTCTCGATTTTGCAGTCTGTTTTGTCTACGAAAATACGTCAAATCTCTCGTCAAAGGTAGCTTTATACATGCAAATTGTATTTAAACCAATTTTGCGTTCTGGACTGTGTCGATGGGAATTTCACTGAATATCATGGTTATTTGACCAGTTACATGAATCATTTAGTTGACCATGAAAAACTACCACAACCATATAAATATTAACCAACGTAATTTGTCTAACTAGCCGTCAGTGCAAAATGATATAATAGTAGTATATTTCACGTTATCCCAGGATTTCCCCTATATACATGATATATCAGGAATGGATCTAGGCACCATGAAGGTTATTAAAATGCCGTTGAAACAGTGCAACTTAGTCTTTCACTTCATTTGTTCGCGTTATTGCTTGACCATATATTATTCCATTCTCTCTGAACCTATTTACCCTCTATAACCCCCTAAAACTCTCCATAGAGTATTTAATACTCTATCGCTCTCTCCTTTTTCATTTATTTTTAAACTCGAAAATGTACATATTCTTAGGACTGTACCCGATGTAAAGAAATGAGGAAGGGACATACTGTGATATCATATATATTAGGGCGGCGCCATAGGGTAACTTGCAATAGTGTTACAGACCAAAACGTTGACTTTTTTGAATGCTTAATTTTAAATAAGAGCAATTAGATTGAAACATTAATATGGTGTCCAATATGTCTTGTCGTCAATCAAAGAGCACAGCGATCTGTTGATAGGTCAACACCTAAACATAAAATGACAAAAAGATATAAAACTAGTTTTGTCTAAGGATCTAAGGATCTCAGTATGTAATTTCTTCTAGCTTTCTGCTAGCTTTCAACAAGAACTATTTATAAAAGTACATTGCAAAGACACAAATGAGTTTTAAATTCAATTTTCTGGAATCATATTAGTTACAGATTGGAGAATTGCCCTTTATATATTTATAACTATATATTTTAAAAGAAACTATAAAGAACGCAATTACCATGGAGTTTCGAATCAGTATCTTAAATAACTAATTATTCTTTTATTATACTTTTTCTATTTGAATGAACCTTGTGAAATGAAATTTAAATCTACAATATACTATTTCAAAATGCATTCACTTGATGTTCCGTGTCGGTTAATGGCGTTATCTGAATAAATACTGAAAAGGTGATCCCTTGGAAGCAACAACTACAAACAAGAGATAAAAGTAGCATACTCTGTTTTATTGAGTATGTTCATGAGAGGTAATTATAACATGCAACACCTCTCACGTTTCCTAGCATCGGCTTAAGCGATATTTTACTTTAAAGCAACACATAATGGGTTTGATGGTCCCAAATGACCCGTAAATAATAACACTACTGATTTGTAGTCCGGGCCACATTTTATGGTCGACACTCAGCACTAAACAAATGCTAGTGTGCATGTTACTAAATAATGAAAAGGTGATCCCATGGAAGCAACAAACATTCAATTGTCCAGTTAAAGTGTATGCAAAAACAAATAATTTTATAAAAACACTGGAATACGCAGTGTGATGACGTTAATTCGTAAGTATGTGGTGTTATATGTCGCTATTCGAATTGACTAGTGCAAAGTCGGGCTATTCCAAAAACAGTGCATAATTAACTGTCAAGGCCGTCACACATGCATAGAGGTGTTGACGTGTGAATTACAGGAGTGTTGGCTGTTTGATATCAGAGATGGTTCAAGAGAAATAATGGTCGAATTAGTTTCGACCTGCCGTCGAATTAGTTTCGACCTGCCAAGACCGTATCATGCAAATGTCTTACTTGCGGATATCGGTCCTGGCAGATTAGACCAAATAAAACACCCACTAGTCATTACCCGATTTTATTCGCGCGTATAAAATCGACGTTTGCATGACGCCATGTTGTAAATAAACTTGACAATGTCAATTGTTGATGCATCAGTTACACATGTTGACGTCACTTGCTACTCCTCACAAATATAAAGTAAAAAATTAACACTTACTTTTTTTAATTTGAAAATACGTTTTTATAAAAGTCTAAAGATTCTCGCAAAGTCTCGCCAAAGTCACCCCAAACGCGAGGGGCGATTACAAACTAATAATGTCCACCAGACCTTGGTTCTGAATACCACATAACATAGCTCATCGATGAAATCAGAAACAGACCGGATGACCGAGGCCGAATGCGATGTCAAGGCTGCGTCATTAGTGTTGACATGTTTCCTGTTTCCTACGTGGACCAGTATTATATTATTGACTGGTTGACATTAAAGAGGTTCCAATATTATTGACTTCTTTCCGGCGAGGACCAATGTAATTTTATTGACTGTTTGACTTCAGAGCGGTTCCAATATTATTGACTTGCTTCCTGCGAGGACCAATATTGTGTTATTGACTGGTTTGACATCAGAGCTGTTCAAATAGTATTGACTTGCTTCCTGCTAGGACCAATATTATGTTATTGATTGGTTGACATCAAAGTGGTTCCAATATTATTGACTTGTTTCCTGCGAAGACCAATATTATGTTATTAATTACCTGAAGTCAGAGTGGTTCCAGTCGTAGCATTGACGTGTTTCCTGGGAGGACCAATGTTATATTATTGACTGGTTGACATCAGTGCGGTTCCAATATTATTGACTTGCTTCTTGCGAGGACCAATATCATGTTATTGACTGTTTGACTTCAGAGTGGGTTCCATTATTATTGACTTGTTTCCTATGAGAACCAGTATAATGTTATTGACTTCAGAGCAATTTCAAAACTGTTGACTTGTTTCCTGAGACGGTCCGTATCATGTTATTTACTGGTTGGTATTAGAGCCAAGTATATTAAATGATTTGACTGTGAGGGTTATCACTGTGCTATTGCCTAGTTAATAGAGCGATGCATTACGTGGTCCCACCTTAATTCCATTAAACGATGAAAAGGCTTATATTAGCAGGATTTTATAACGGATATTTAATAAAACATGATTAAAATCATTTTATTATTCAAAGTATGGGATAACCTGTTTCAAATAACCTATTTAACTTGTAAAGCCGAAATTAAAGTTTTAATTCATACCCCAGCCAACCCCGTTTTTGCCTCTTGGAGAAGGGGTTGGGTGGGGTATGAAAGTTAATACTCGGACCACGTAATGTCTTAGAGTGTTAAATGTTCACTATTAGGGCGAAATCATCATAATGTAATTGACTTGGTGAAGGTTAGAAATTGGGGGAAAGGAGGGGAGGAGAGGGGTCCGGAAAATTTATTACAGGCTATTACTCATTAATAGCCAACGTTGTTTGGAGGCACTGTGAATCCACAGTTGTTATACTGTAGACCTGCATTTGGAATAGTATTATAATTACGCATGCGCAACATTACCTCATTCTTTTCTGCTGGGAATACTGGACACAGGGTGTGTACATTTTTTATGCTGAGTAAAATTCTGGTATTTTTTCCTCACCCTATCTTTTCATAGTAATGTTTGTCAATGGTCAGACTGTGTAGGACTATACATTGGCATATTTGTATGCCACATATTTCATAAGTTCAGAGTATCGTAATAAGTTCCCTGCTGAGAAAAATGTCCTGCTGTTGTCTGGATATTGCTTCAGGCATACTGGACATACAGAAAAATCACCAAAAGATTGGTGCGGTTTGAGAAGGATTTGTAGATGACAGATTGTGCTTGGTTTAACAACGGTTGTGTCGGACAGGTAAACTTCGTCAGCAAGGTTTTCGTTATCACAAACTGTGTATATATATCTTTCTCAAAATTATATCGCAGCAACGAAAACCTACTGGAGAAGTACAACACCAACCTTAAAACATGTCTGCAACTAAGAATATCACAACCTGTATTTTATGGATATGTGGTCTATAAACTTTGTAAGTTAAAAGTATCTGACGGGTTTCTTGATACTTTACAAAATTAATAAGGAAATTCGTCAGAAAATAATACGACCCTTTAGTATTGAAACGTACTTCATATTTAGTGATTTAGTATTGCAACGTACTTCATATTTAGTGATAGACTCCTCTACAGTCAGTGACTAGACTATCTCTTGGGGCTCTTTGATTGCGCCTGCTGAAACCCAGACAGAGGGAGGTAGGTGTATGAACTTTCGTCCTAAGGGCTTTTTGGTCGTGCCCTAGATTGGTTTTCTCTTTCGCTGTGGTTGCTGTGGTTGTTCAGTACAATTCTGGATACATCTAGAGGTTTTTCTAATTATACTTTATATATATATATATATTTATAAAAGCTTTTAAGGGTATTGTTTGCTGGTTTTCTGGATGTGGACGATATTGTTAGGGATTTCTCTTTGATGGAATGTGCTTTTATTTACACTGTTTTGCCATCTTGTGCGTAACAGACAGGATATTAGCGAGGTTGTGTACATATAAAATCGAGTTAAGCTAACCTGTAAGCCCTATTGCTTAGTGACCATGCCAAGTCGGATCCTGTCTTCACCATTCCTTATGTTACGTTACGTAGTGGCCTTCCTTTTCAGTGACATATTGAATATTCTTAATATTTCGGTTTATGGTGCAGTATGAACCTGTGGTGCCATTGCGTTTGACTGCTGCCTTTTCTAGGAGACCATTTTTCTCATTTTTATATTTACGCTTTTGTGAGAATCTGAATGTATTCTGAGATTGCAACATCTCGCTGGGTGCGCCTCTTAATATTCACCCATATACAGTATCAATAAACCATTTAACAACATTTCATTCCCATTACACGTTCGCTCTGCAATGATTATTTGACAAATTGTTTTGTTAGAGAGAATATTTTACACTCGATCCATTAGGCTGACGTTTAGTCACTTAATTTAAAAGTAAAAAATATCTTCGTTTCCAATTATCGCGATTAAAGAGTTGAACGTTTGGAAATATTGTTGTTGATCGATGCACAATAACAAAATAGCATTTTTCTATTTCTTAGAAGTGCAACCTGAATTACAATTTGGATTTAGAAAAGGGCGTTGAACCATCAATGCATTGTTTGTCCAAACGTTTCTGAATGATAAGACAAAATTGTACATTTTATTTTTTTCTTATATTTTTTAGCCGTCTTTTGACGACCCGTTTAGCCTCCCCGTCAGTAGGTGGAGAAAGGGTCGGGGAGGACCATCACTTGCCACACCTTACACAATTTTACAGCATGTAATATTCATTTACTAAACACATATATATATATATTTACAATTCAGCAACATTAAATGATATAAGAGTAATACATAATAGATACATGTATTAGATGGTTGAGGCAGGGCGGATGTTATTTTGAGGGGCGAAAATATTTAAAGAAAAAAGAGAAAAACTATTTAAACTACATTTTGCCGTCCACTAGCCCATCTAATTATAAAGTATAAAGTTGTATAAAGTACTATTTAATAAACAATATTTATATAGTTAATATATACAATGTCATGTATTTACATACATACACACACACACATATTTATATGTATACATAACTGTCAGTGTATTGGTTCATTGTAAGAATTCATAGGAGTGTGGATAAAAAGGTAAGCTAGATTTATCTCAAATGGTTTTAAAATTGCTCCATGAATTTTCAAAACTTTCTAGTTGATTGTTTCTGATTAAAATTTGTTGATGCGTTTCGTATCAATAACGAAGTCTGTATAACATTTGAGTAACAGAGAGCTTTGTTTTCAGTCGTTTTGAAGAAGAAATGTAATATTTAATTTCTAAGATAAACTGTAGCTCTAGAGTTGATTGTTCTTTACCTTTGTTAAAAATAAATGTATGCTCTGATAGCTTCAGATATATATTTTTTGATAAGCAGAGTGTATTTATATATGTTAAAGGGGTCTGAGTTGAAGGGCAGGTCCACAACATATGAACAATAGTCTCGTCCTGGTGGCAGTAGTGACAATAAGGGTTTTCTGCGTTTTCTATTTTGTGCAGATAATTCTGAGTTGAAAGATGCCGATGCTTAATCAATGTTTGAAACCATTTTAGTATTGTGCTAGTAGTTTTGAAAAGCGATGAATAAATGTTTTTCCATGCTTCTGTATTAATATCGTAAATCTGTTCCAATTTAGTTTTGATGTTGGACTTTCATCATTTCTGTTAAGAATAAAGTAAATATCAGTGTAACCTTTCTTGATTTTGATGAGTGGTTTAATATTCGCAGGTAGAATTGTGTTTTCTATTTTTTAATTGTAAAATGGTGTAACCTTTTCTTAAATGTTTCAATGGCAGCTATACGCCTTCATCAATTAGAAAAATTGTTTTAATACCAGTATTTTCTTCAAGCTCAGTTAAAGAGTAAATTTCACCATTTTCCTTGATAAGGTCATTTATAAACCTGATGCCATTCCTATACCATATTTTATTAAAGAAATGCTTATAGCCAATCAGAATATTATTATTAAAGAATAGTGGGTTTGGCTCAAATTCTTCTGGTGAGTTAGTCAATAAGTTTACATATGAATTTAGCACATCAATCCAAAAACTGTTTTTAATTTTTTTATTAATGTTTCACAGCAATCTTTACCGAAAGATGTTAATTTTTTAATGTCTATTAGGTTTTCAACAAGTTGCTTCCAAGTCCCCTCGTTAGTTATGAGTCTTCTTAACCAGGTTGATTTAAGGCTAAGTATGAAATCTTTCAGATTTATCATTTTGAGACCGTCCTCGTAATATTGTTTAACTATAACTGTTTTTTTTAATTGTTGCAGGCCCTTCCCTTAAAATATCATAAAATATATTATTATTTTTTGCGATTATGTTTTCATTTGGGTTTGGAAGAGATATAAATATATGATTTAAAATAGGAAGTAACAGTGTTTTAATAACCGTGATTTTACCAAGTGCCGTTAAATATCTTCGCTTCCGTATCTTTACTGTATTTTGGATTTTAAAACCTTATCATTATAGTTTAGTTCTATCATTTTACCTAAATTGACATTCCTAGTAGCTTAAAATTATCTTTTCCCCAGATAAGTTTCCGTTTTGTTATGTATCTGAACTGTATTTTTTTTTCTTTCCTATCCATACCACTTGTGTTTTGTCGAAATTTAAGTTTAAAACTTGATAGTGTTTCATTCAGGGATGTATCAGATCCATCCAAATGGACATATGTATCGTCTGCATATTGAGAATAATTAATTTCTACATTCTCTATGGTAATACCTTAATATTTTTATTATTCCTTATCCTAATCGCCAGTTTTTCAGCTCACAAAATAAAAATATAAGGTGATAAGGGTCTCCCTGACGGCAGTCCCTTCCGATGTTAAAAAACGATGACAAGTTTTCCCCTTGATTAACAGCCAATTTGTATTTATCCATGATATAAAACGTTCTCCATTATTAAAAATAATAAGTACTTTAAATATAAAGACCCAAGATAGAGAGTCGAAAGCTGTGTATTTGTTGATTTGAAGAAATATTTTGACATGATTTGATTTATAGTAATGCATTATGGATGAAACATTATGGGACGGTGGCGTCTGATGTTTGTTTATGATCTTTTTTGTCGTGCCTTTAATGGTTCAATTCAATTTTCAATTCAATTCAATTCTTTATTAGGAAAAACTGTATAAACAAGCTAGTACAGAAATAAACAGAGTACAGTTATCATCCTAGAACAGAAAGTAGAAAAAGATCAGTTGCTATTATAGAGTATACTACAACAATAGTGTATTTAAAATACATGCATAAATATTATATTGTGTAGTTTATCTGCCTATAAAAAGATTACATATTAACTAATGACTTTGATATGAAAGAGCAGAGAAGGGAACAGTCCTTTTTGGTATTTGGGTTTAAAAGTTTCTTAGCTAAGATAATGTCTTCGCATTTGATTTCTAGTGAATAGAATTGTTTATATAGCACTTTTCTTTCTTGCAAATTTCTATTGCAGTGTAACAGGAAATGTATTTCATCTTCAATTTTATCACAGAAAGAGCATAACCTGATATCACGTGGTATTTTAGGACGGGCATATCGACCTATTTCTATTTGAAGTCTGTGTGAGCTTATTCTTAGCCTAGTTAAATCCCTAATAATTGATTTTGGTAATCCAAGTTGTAGGTATGTCTGAATTCCAAAATTGTCACAAATATTTGAATACAAATTAAGCCTGAGTTCTTGGTTGACTTTATAATTACAAAGATTAGCATCCAAAGTTTCCGAATAATGAGATTTAGATTTTGATCTTAAATGGTTAATGTCAAAATTATTTGTATCAATATGTAGTTCTGTTGCCCTATCTGACAAAAATTTATACCAGGACTGGCTCCCCTCATTATAAAGATTAGTATCTGTGATAAATGCCTTAAATAAAAGCCTTGAAGGTGGAAGTTGACGTAATCGATCATAGAACTTAAAAGTCTGATCAGTCACAAATTGAAAGATAGGAGATCTGCCTAATTCCCAACGGCATGCAAAATTTGATGAATTCTTGTGAACCCCTAATGTATGTTTACAAAATCTGTTATGAAGTTTTTCAAAGGGAAGATTATCAAGTTTATTAGGTTTGCAATTGAAGTCAGCTATCCAGATTTCTGCTCCGTAGGTGGATATAGGTTCAATAAGAGCATCAAATAATTTCAACTGAATGTGAACTGGGATATCTTCAAAGTTATTTAGCTTCTTTTTCAATGAAAAAATTGCTTTCAGACTTTTTTCATACAAAGCATTAATTTAGCTGTATGTTTTAAGTTACCATTGAAAAATACTTCAAAACCAAGATATCGGTAAGTGTCTACCTGCGTCAGTTTGATTCCATTAATGTATTTAGGGGCACGTAATTTCCTTTTACCATTGCTAAATATCATAATTTTAGTTTTGTTTGTATTTACTGTCAACTTCCATCTTGTACAATATTCTGTCAGGTTGTTCAAGCAGTTTTGCAGACCAGATTCAGATTCAGAAAATATAAGAAGGTCGTCTGCATAGAGTAAACAGCTAAGTGGTGATTCTTGAAGCCAGAGTGAATCACAGTTAGAGTTACTAAAGATATTTGGTAGATCATTGGTGAAGATATTAAACAGGAGGGGACTTAAGCCGTCCACTTGTTTTACTCCATTATTAAAATTTATAGTATCAGATATGTAGTTCTGATTTTTGCGAACAAACTTAGTATTACAATACATATGTTTTACAATATTGTAGAAGTTACCACCAACACCAAGATTGAGAAGTTTTTTAAAGAGACCTGGTCTCCACACTGTGTCAAATGCCTTAGAAATGTTTTTTAATGGATTTTGATTTTGTTTTTTTGAGTTTTGGTTTGAAGTTTTTAAAAGGAGTCGACTTAATTCCTGCTGATATAAATATATTTGTTAACTTTTCAGTTAATGTATTTATAGATGGATCTTTTGAGTTTAAGCTTTCAAAGAAATCCTGAAAGAGAATTTGTCCATTTACATCTAAAATGCATTTTGATATTTTGACTTTAAATCATTTCCGTTGATGTTAAATTTTCCAGGAATTTGCTTTCCTGATTGTTTGTTAACTGGAGATGTACATGGAATGCTGTAGGTACATTTTAAACCCATCCACAATATACAATGGTCTGAAAGTTCATTTGGTGGCAAAATGTTGAAAAACTGTACTTTCTTTAACAAATTTTCAGACAACATAATATAGTCAACAGTACTCTGTCCATTTGAGTTATAAAATGTGTAGTTTCCTAAGGAATCACCCATTTCTCTGCCGTTTAGTATTCTAATTTGACTTTCCTTACAAATGTCTAACAATAAAGAGCCTTGTTTATTAACCACCTTATCTCTATTTTGTCTACGTGACATATTGTCGTACATATAATCATAAGGTAATGGTACAGAACTAAATTGTGTAGAGTCTGTATCTGTTGTTACGTAGTCCGGTTCTAGGCCCGTTCTTCCATTCACGTCACCCATTAATACTATATCTCCCATGGAGGAGTAATTTGCAATAGAATCTGATAAAAGGTTGAACGTTTCTTCAAGTTTTTTATTTGACAATGATGGTTTTATATATACCGAACAAATAAATAAGTGTTTATGTAAGTTGAAATAATCTTTATCTAGCTTTATCCAAATACGATTAGAATCTTTATATTGTGTCGATATGCCATTTTTAAGGTTACGTCTGAAGTATAGTGTCAGACCACCTGAGGGTCTACCTTTCTTTTTTATTTTCTGGGCTTTCACAAAAATGGATTCAAAATCTGGCAAAGAAATAGCTGAATCCTGAGTCTGCCACGTTTCACTAAGACAAAAAATATCTAACTTAGAAAAAATATCTAACTCTAATTTACTAACACTAAAACCTCTAATATTCCAACATCCTATGGTAAGCATTGTTATTAAACACGCTTTTATTAACCACGCTTACCTGATCAACGATATACTATCGGCCTACTTGTGGGAATGATTTGACTAGATAATTTCATATCGACTAGAATGACATTACAGTAAGTATACATGTACTTGTCTCAGACCAAAAATTAAGTGTTTTAGTAGAGATTGTCAATAAAACGCATTAATTCATATTTTATATTGTTGGTCTGAGCATGGCCCTAAGTGTTTTAGTAGAGATTGTCAATAAAACGCATTAGTTCATATTTGATATTGTTGTTCTGAGCCTGGCCTCTACCCCTAGGCCCTCCGGGCTCCCTTCCACAAAATCTTCTGGGCTCCCTTCCATTTGGCCCATTGGGACGAATATTGATGCGGCTTGTAGATGCTGAAATTTGTGGTTCACCTCTCACTATGTTTTTAGGATTATAATAGTTTCTGTATTGTGAAAGTTTGTTTTGTCTAATATTTGCAATGTAAGGCAACATTCCAAGAACAGGATTGAGGTGTGATTTTAAGACATTGACCATTGCCAATGTACCAGACTTAGAAAAGTGCACATTGTCCTGAGCAAACAAGTCTGGGCTCAGTTCGTGTATAGACGTATTTCTGATTATGCTGGTATGTTGCGACTGAAAGTTAAATAAACATTTGTTGAAATCATTGACTTTTACGTTGTATGCATGGTCATTAAGTCTGTGAATAGCAGGGAAAATATGAAGACTTGAATCTGGAATTTTTTCCTCATGCAAGGCAATAAAGGATCGCATGTCAGTTATAGCTTCCGCTCTGGTTGTTTGTGTTAGATCATTGCTTCCTACTACAATAACAGTATGCCTCCCAACTGAATCATTTCTGTGTAGAAAGTCAATTGCACCTTTGATACTTTTATTTTCTAATATGTTGACAGCAGCTTTCTTATGTTTATATAACTTGCTGCTATCGAGACCTATACTGTGAGAGTCAGAAATGATGGTAATGTCCTCCTGAATCCCAATATCTGTTATTTCAATAACTTCTTCATTCTGTGTAGAATTCGGCATTTGAGTACTAACTGACTCAATTGATGACTGACTTGAACTTGACTCAATTGATGACTGAATTGAACTTGAAGTATCTTGATTTTGTAGAATCTGATATCTGTTTACATGTGTTTCTGCCCCCTGTTTCTTTTGATTACCTTTCCAATCAAGTTTAAGTTGTTCTTTCAGATGATCATTTTCTCTTTCTATGGTTGTAATTGTTAAATTTAATTCCCTTTTCTCTGTTTCTTTAGCGACAAGTTGAGATCGTAATTTTTCAATCTCAGACCGCTTTTCTGCTAATTCCTCACGGAGATTTTTGTTTTCGTTTTTGATGTGATCAAAGAGCTGATTGTCATTTTCGGCGTTGAAATGTTCTAGATGGTTAATTTTTGCTTCAATGCATCTTACTCGTTCCGCTAACTCTGATTTCTTTTGTCGTGTTCTAGGTTTTGAATTCGAGTGCCAAACTTTTCTGTAACATTCATGATTATAGTTTCTGATTGTTTATAAATCTTGTACGTGGGACTGAAGTGTTGCTATTTGATCGTGTACCTCTGAATTTGTTTCTTTCAAAGCCTCTTTCTGTTTTAAATCTTATACGTCGGACTGGAGTTTTGCTATTTGTTCGTGTACCTCGGAGTTTGTTTCTTTCAAAGCGTCTTTGAGGCATTCTATTTCCTCAACTTGTGTGGCTACAGCACTTATATCAGTCTGGATCAGACAGTACTTACTTTCTAAACCGCTCAATCCATTTATTATTGTCGATAGTTGTGTTTTTATGAATGTGTCCTCATTATTTCCAGTACTATCTACACTACATGTATTTAGAGTTTTTCTTCTTCCAGTTTTACGTCCCTTCCCGTTTTCACCTTTCCCTGAAGGATATGATTGGGCAACGTTTGTTGACGTAAATTCTGTATTTATGTTTGAAAATATCATGCATATTGGAGTTGTAGAAACACTATCAAATTCATTCTGGATAGTATTGTCGTTATGTGACTGTGTGACATCTGGTATTGTGATTTCTGAGTCAAACGTTTTTGGAATAGTGTCATTGTCAATTACATATGTTTCTTGAACGGGAACCTCAGATTTATGTACTTTATTAACAAACTGAAGGAGGCGTGAAAACTCTGCCTTCGCGAACTCTTGGTATTATGTACCCTGGCAAGTTAAGCAACCTGTGGTCAGGTGTATGGAAAGCGTATATAGCTTTTGGTCTATGTGATTAACCTCAATCTGAATGAGATCTTTTGGCACTTCTAATTTTCTTTGATCTCTCCAATTAATGACAAATTCATCGTTACTGCCAAATTGTGTCCAGTAACGTTCTTCTGTTGCAGCTACCCAAGCAGGTAATCTATCAACATTTGTTTTCCAACTCACCATGTTAGCATTTGGTTTGTAAATATCTGTTACTCCTTCGATCCTTCGAATAGAATGCTTTTATTTGTTGGATCTTTTAGAAATGACGTAGGTAGCTCATACTGTTTGCTTATTTGTGGTAGACTGCATGTATTTTCGGACGGTTCCATTTCGGACAACTTCACAATTTCCATTTTCTTACAAAAATCACGGGACTATTTGACAATTTGGTTGGTTTGGTAATATTTAACTTTGAAAAGTGTTTCTTGCCCAATCAATTATAACTTCATTCCCATCGAAGTAAGCCGAGAACTTCTTGAAATTAACTGCTACGAATGAAACGCGCGCTCACCATATTTTACCGGAAGTAATGGTTTATTATTGTGTTGCTCTGGCTTCTGCCAAGTCAATGAGTACCTTCATTGTGGCTTTCTAGGCTATTGTTTTTTTGTATTATATTAATACGGGCATATTGGTGTTTTACTTATAGTGCCTATTGATGCTGCCTTGTTGGTTAGAGATTAGATCATGGCGGGGATTTCTTTATTTACACTGTCCTGTTTTAATGGGATGACAGTAGGGTAAGTGTGAGGTTTGGTGCACCTTAGAACAGGTTTAAACCCCCAGTGGCCTTTGTTGCCACTGACCGTTCCAAGGCGGTAGCCCTATTGCCAACTATTTTGTGTTTGTGATGTCATTTGCATTTTTCATTACTTTTGCCTTCTCGTTTGTCTGTTTGCGTGTTTGTTTTTATGTTTTGTGGTTGACTGTCGTCCTTGAATGCTGCTTTCCCTGTCCGATATTTTTATCTTTCTTTAGAATGCGTCTTTTTGGTAAAATGTTTTCTGTAAAAGCTACATTTACTGTTAGACTTGTATACTTTGTTTTTTTAAATTTCTTTATACATTATTATGTTGTGTAAAACGTTCTTATTAAGTTCTTTATACACTATTATGTGGTAGTAAACAGTCCTAAGTAGCATATTTATGCTATTGTGGTAAACTGTCTTACGAAATCATTTATAAAATATAAGGTGGTAATAAACAGTCCTGACGAGTGCACTCTTTTGCTAAAATTGTATGCAAATAGAATACGCGTTTTAATTTATTACACATATTTACTGGAGCTTGCGACGTATTAGAAATTGTAAGTGGTTCGCCGCCATAGAATTGATATCCTTTCAGAAACAATCGTATTCGTCTCTCAATGCAATCTGTAATTTCCTGTTCTGCTACAAAAGGAATTACCTTTTAGACTGTCTTAAGATACGTAATCAAACGTTATTTATTTATTTTCATCATGGCACCCTTAGCAATGCTTCATTTTTATTACCAATATATATTGTTCATACCAGAGTTGTATTAAGAAGCAAATCTTATATTTCTTATTGGTGAAAAAAAAAATGATTTGACTACGGTTTCAATATCAATTGGCGGAAGGTAAAACCAAGTGATGTAAACATTTATCAGGAAATGCTAAATAATACCGTCGAGCTAAGCAGTCTACAGTGCGCACATTTACTCAAATACAGTGGGGTTGATCATGCATAAAATATAATCACACATGCAGTAGTTGGGGCGTCTGAAAGGTGTTTTCCAAAATCCAAGTTTAAGCATTTTGGAACTCTCAGCTAACTGAATTACACAAAATCATGATTATAGGCGAAATGCGTAGCTTAAAGATGACCGCCCTAAAGATAGATCTGTTCATTCATTTGCATCACATAAAGAAGCTAAATCTAAGTTTAGATGTAAGCACATGTTTCATAAGCATAGATTTAATTGGGTTGTTTATCGAGACATGAATAACATAACTGAGAATTAGAAACCGTACTTCAACGAATTATATACACCATGCTCAAACGCGATGTATGCTGATAATTGGAAAAAAACTATGTTGATTCTAGTGTAAACAACATTTTGACATCTACTCACACGCATGACGTTATTAATACCAGAAGAAGTACATACGTCATTAAGTCTTTACAAGCATGGTAAAGCATGTGTCATAGTCAATGTTATTATGAACATTACATATATGGCAGGATAGTCTTGATAAATGTTTTATCTAATCTATATTCAGCTATGTTACGTCTAATTTACGTTCCCTCTGACATGAATAAGAGGATTATAACCGTATTACAAAAAGGCGGTAGAAAGCGAAAAGATGACAAAGATAATTATAGAGCGATTTGATGAAGGCATATTATTGCGCCGCTCCAAGTCTAAAATGTTATCAAGATTAAGCCCACTTCATGGTGGGTTTCAGGAGCAACTAGGGTGCATGATGACGTCATTTTTACTAAGAGAATCTATTTTTTTATGGCAAGGAAAACAAGAGTGAAATATGAACGCCTGCCAAGCATTTGATCGTCTCTGGCACAATGGACTGCTCCTTAAATTGTTTGAGACCGAAATTGATGACAACATATTTCTAACGTTAGTTAATATGTATCGTAATATGCAAAGTTGTGTAAGAAACCAAGGTTGCATTTCGGTTTGTTGTTTTGTAAAACAAGGAACCAGACAAGGTGGGAAAAGTTCTCCAATTATGTACCTCTCTTCATAGATGGGCTCATCAAAGAATTAGAAGACTGTGGACTTGATTTTTGTATATATAACTAAATGCAGGATCCCCTACCGTTGCTGAGGATATAGTCCTTGTATCATTATCTAAAAATGGTTTAAATGAGATGTTTGATATATGCAATAATAATGCTATCAAATGGCGATTTGATTACAATGTTAAAAAGTATGCAGTAATGTTTTTAATGAAACAGAGGCTGAATTTGCTCGAAACTCAAGGCAATGGACTCTTGGTCCTAACCAGTCCAAGTCTATACTCATCATGGTAATCGTGTTGATAAATGTATGAGCATAAGTGAATATATGCATGATTGTAATACCAAATTAAGAGGTACCTTCTTAAGTCTGATAAATAGTGGCATTCACCCGCATGTGCTCAATCTGTTAACATACTTGATGTTGGGAATTCGCTAACACCTTCTAATGTGTTAGAATTGGAGAGGTCGCACAGATTATGTGTCAAATATATTCAAAAACTGCCTACATGTTCAAGCACTGATAACTGATATAGCTTTAAGTGCTCTTGGAATTCCGCCAATTGAAACCGTTATCGATTTTAAAAAAAAATCAATTCTTTGGCCAATTGTGTAGATTACCTAATAAATATCTCGCGAAACATTAAATAACGAAAAGCAAGTGTTATGTTTTATTCCAGATATACACAGACTGCTTACTAGAGAGTTGTATAGCAACGGCAACTATTCCTTCGAAGTATTCATGGAAACAAATTTTGAAAACTAATGTGTACGATCTGGAATCGAGCCAATGATTTTCAAGACTTAACCTTAAGTTAAATCATATACCATGTGAATATTTATTTAACAAATCTGGACTATGTGATATCTGGGAATTAAGCAGAGAAAGACCGGATTTTAAGAAACAATGTTTTACTGCAATATCAATACTCGGAAAAGTGTTCTCTTTCATTCGCCCTGAAAAGTGTCCTATGTCTAACTTATTAGTAGAACACTTACTATTACATATTATGCATTACTGTTCAGTTAATGCTTCCGCGAGACAAAAACTATGGAATGCAATAATAGAAATTAATGGATAAAAACTTTATAATGAATTCATCCTTTATTGTCCTCGAGATCAGATATGGATATAATTATCAGGATTCAAATACTTCTCAACAAGTGAAACTGAACGTGTGAACATGTTGAGAATTATTGTAAAAATGGTTCACACTATTTTTAATTATAATAGATTATAGTCACTATTTGCGCAAGTGATTGACTGCGAGTGATAAGTTGTAAGTAATTTATTTATTGCAGTCACATGTGTAAACAAATAGATAGTTACGTACTATGTATAATCAAATGATTAATACGCCTGGTCCTAAGGGCCCGTAAGTGTAAGGTATATATCATGGTTGTAAACTTATATGTCATGGTTGTAAACTTATATGTCATGTTTCTAAACTTAATTACGTATTAATCATTATGCTAAAATCATATTGACCATTTTACTTAGAAACTTTTTTGGTGAAGAATGGTAATACCGTCAGTGAAGTGTTTTCATTTACTGGGACTGCGTGTCTTTTAGTTTGACTGTCAGTGAAGTGTTTTCATTTACTGGGTCTGCGTCTCTTTTAGTTTGACTGTCAGTGAAGTGTTTTCATTTACTGGGACTGCGTGTCTTTTAGTTTGACTGTCAGTGAATTGTTTTCATTTACTGGGTCTGCGTGTCTTTTAGTTTGACTGTCAGTGAAGTGTTTTCATTTACAGGGTTTGCGTGTCTTTTAGTTTGACTGTCAGTGAAGTGTTTTCATTTACTGGGACTGCGTGTCTTTTAGTTTGACTTTTAGTGAAGTGTTTTCATTTACTGGGACTGCGTGTCTTTTAGTTTGAATGTCAGTGAATTGTTTTCATTTACTGGGTTACAACTTGTCTTCACTCAACAACGGGTATCTATGTCATTGATTATTTAAGAAACTAAGTTAAAGTAGTCAGCAATTGAATTGCAACTATTAATAACTATTAAAAATCCGTGATTTATTAATATGCATGTATATCCGTACTAATATTAACATTATATGATATATTTTTATCATACGGATAACAAGCTGTTTTAGTTGACTGTTGTGAATATAATATGAAATGAAATTTTGATTACATGGTTAATTGATTTATGTAAGGATTGTTGCGTTCAAGTACCCCACGAACGCTGAACAAACGGAAAATGAACGCAAAATGAACGCAGAATGAACGTTTCGTTCGTTGCGTTCGTTTCGTTCGTTTTCAGCGTTCAGCGTTTTAAAAAACGAACGATGAATGCATTTTTTAAAAGGCTAAACGGTGAAAACGAACGGAACGAACGAAACGAACGCAACGAACGAAACGAACGCAAATACATTTTGCTATTTCGGATAACTTTCAATATTATCCTTGTGAGTACATAATTGGAGTCTCTATTTAAACGAAGTGCGTTTTGCAGTATTTTAATATAAAGAAATACACTGTTTAAATGGTGTTTTTTAAGCACGATTACACACTTTCATTTTTACTGATTTAATATAGGAAATGTATTTATTGTGTAGCACAAACTTTATATTATTTTATTATAAAACTGAAATAATGTTGGTAAAATCAGACGGCATATTTTTATATAGTGTCAAGTATTTTAAAATTTGATGAAAATAACAAACCCGGAAGAAAACAGAATAATCATCAATGTGCACCACCGATTAATGTCAATCAAAGGACACATTCTTCAATATGATCACAAACATTAGTCGCCGACTCGTGGTAAGAATCGCATGACTGGATATCATGCGTAGTTTAATTGTCAGAAATGTTGCGATTGGTAAACACTGAACAAACGTGAAATGCAAACGGAATGCAAACGGAGCGCAAACGGAACGCAAACGAAATGCAAACAGAATACATTGTTGGAGTACTTGAACGCAACAGGGTCTGTACTATTATTCTCTTTAATTTAATTCAACCATTGGCAGATTTTGGTTTCAAGAAATGGCAGTTTTGTACAGTTACAAATGGAGGTTCGTGCATGACATATCAAGGATTTCTTATCCAAAAAGTAAATATTTCCGTTACTATGGAATATACATATACGCTAAGATGTATACGTGCGGTTGACTGCGCCAACAAAAGGCATCCGAATGCATTATAAATGGGATTACCGTAATGATCGTTAAGGCAGAGCACATAACAGGTTAACATTCAGTTTGGAAAGGAAGTGTTTTCAGTATTTATTAGGTTACATTAACATATTTACCATAGCATTATAACATAAGTATAAAGTCGAGTTCATCTTAAACTAAAACAACGTAGTCAGCATAAATACATGTAAAAGTAGATTATTTTCTTAAAATATAACCTTATATGTTCACTGCTTGTAGTTGCACTGCATTTAGACATAATATCTCAAATCTGCATGGAGTTGTATATAATGCCACAACAAATGTTTTTGTTTTTTTATTTGTTTGTTTTTGTTTTATGGAAATACAATAAATATAATCAGTTATATAGTGCCAGTTAAAAGTACATCTTTGTTAACATGTTATTAAGATAATTGAACATGCGTAAAATAAAGTTGATAACTCTTAATGCGACGCTCCAATTTTGAGGTTTGATCTGGCTCGTTAAAGTCGTTGATAAAGTTTCTATAGAGTTTGGATTCTCAAAATATGTAAGTTATATATATCTGTATATATACCTCGTCATTCGTAGATTTAGAAACGGTGTACTTATTGCGGAAATATGGATGTTGTTAGCGAGATAGCTACTTTAAAATCACAATACGGGTTTGGATTATTAACTATTGCATCGGTTAATTTCATCTCTATTATAGAAAATCTTATGTACTGTACTTTGTAAATTAAATATGTTATTGCATCGGTTGAAAGCATATTGGCCTGTTGAAGCATTAAGCATCCAATATCAAAATTTAATGAAGCATGTAATTATTACAAATATTATGTTTCCCGGGAATTGGAAAAAAAACGTATTCATGTCATATGAGTATAATGCAGAGTGAATATTGCCATCAATAAAAAAGCTATTACGTGGTCCCGCCTTAATTCCATTAAGAGACGGGAAAACTTATATTAGCAGGATTTTATAACGGGTATTTCACAAATAAAACTTGTTTAACATAATGTTTACTGCAAAAATGCGATAAACTGTTTAAAATTACATATTAAATGTTTTAATTTTAAAATCTGCAAACCTTTTAAGCCGAAATTAAGGTTTTATTTGATACCCCAGCCAACCCCGTTTTCGCTTCTTAGAGAAGGGGATGGATGGGGTATGAAAGTTAATACTCGGACCAAGTAATGAGCAACATTGCAGTACGATTATAAATGATTAAATGAATTGATTAACGGCTAGGTTATATAGAGCGGCATAAAAGGGAGGGGAATAATAGGTATCCGGGAATTATAAACATAATAATATGTTTCTTCAACGTGTTCGATGATACATACGGGACCTTCCGATGGACGAGTATAAAGAAATTATAACGGCTGAACTTTAATTACTATCAAGTCATATTGATTGTACTGGTTTTATTAAATCGAAATGTGTGCAGATGCTATTTGCCTCTGTATTGCCTGTTGTATACTGGTTGTTTTCTAATATTTTAAAACAAGTCTTGGGGCAGTATAGTTTCTAACTCCTTTTGTTTACAGTTCCAGTGAAATAGAAGAAATGAAGCTTGATTAACTTGTGTGCGATGCTATTGACCGAAGGGCAAAAATATATAAATAAACTCGTAATCATTTTAATATACAGATTCACTAAAACAAGAAACGGTAAGCGTTATGGACTTTTCAAGCAGCCATGTAAGATGTTTATAGAGACACTGGAGAACACATTCCCTTAAACCTACAAATCTCCTCAATATTAAATGATAATAACTACAATTACAAATAAATATAATTGTTTACTTGAGTGCACCTACTGCTTTATATATTGAAAGGAAAAAGAAACGCGACACGGGCATTTCCGCTATGTATTATATGTACAATGTGCTGCTGTTAATCGAATAGTACATGGCTACATGAGATCTTTCCTTTCGATAAAAAGGCTGAAACAGCACGTAACACAGCAAATAGTATTCCTGCAAAGTTTCATTATTGACAGAGTACGCGTTTGGCGCAAACTTGGGACGCAAAACTTCGCAAACTCTTTACGTTAAATACAGTACTGAACTGGCTCAATTTTTCAGAGGAATTTCAACATTTATAAATTTGTTGTTACAACGTGTACAGTTGTGTCCTTTCTCTATATAATATATACAATATATAGCGAAAATTCCCGTGTCGCGTTGCTTTTTCCTTTCAGTATAACATGCATATTACTGTTATGTTCAACTCATTATTTAATACATATGCTCCACTCATTATGTAATGCACAACAATATTCCCATAGATATATATATATATATATATATATATATATATATATATGAATTTCAAAATAAATCATCACATATCGATGTTGCAATATGATCATTCAGTAAAAACAAAAATGCGCACTCAACGTTAAATGACAAATCCCGCCAAACCTCACTCAACGTTGAATGACATATCCCGCCAAACCTCACTCAGCGTTGAATGACATGTCCCGCCAAACCTCACTCAACGTTGAACGACAAATCCCGCCAAACCTCACTCAACGTTAAACGACAAATTCCGCCAAACCTCACTCAACGTTGAATGACAAATCCCGCCAAACCTCACTCAACGTTGAATGACATATCCCGCCAAACCTCACTCTACGTTGAATGACAATTCCCGCCAAACCTCACTCAACGTTGAATGACAAATTCCGCCAAACCTCACTCAACGTTGAATGACAAATCCCACCGAACCCTCACTCACCGTTTAATGACAAATCCCGCCAAACCTCTCGCCTAGCACGTGCAAAATTCCCTCTATCGGAGCATTTACCGATACATTTTCTTCTTATTCATCCTATTCAAACAAAGAAAATTGTATTTACAAAACTTTGTATGCACTGATTGAATATCAAGTTCGGTTGAAAGATATTGACTTTGTTAATGTTACGCCTAAATCGATTTTAAAATACATATAAATAAATGTATGGAACTCATGACATGCATTAGACATAGGTTAGCAATCAGATCAGAGCTTTACTCATTACGACGTTTGGAGATCGCCGAATGTTATAATTATATATATATATCGGTGGCACATGTACATTCTCAAATACTTTGTATTCTTACTTAAATACAGTTCGAATATATGGTTCTACTACAACAGCCTTTAAAGTTTGAGTATTGTTTAATCACCCTATATAAGACTATATCCCAACTCAATTCCATTTTGTTTATTTCGCCCATTGTTTTCTCGCTTAGGGCAAAGCATTGTGTTAGAAACTGGGACCATACGCCGCTGAAAATACTACACTGAAGGTTCCATGTTCACCGACATATGCATACCATCTTCGAGATGGCTACACTTTTCGTACTATTGACATTTGTTTGAATATTGAACCCCGCTCACCAGGGGCTAGAGGGCATGAACGGTAGCAAGCATGTTTTACTACCGTTCATGTACAGCCCCAATCCATCTGAGCCTGCAATACCTTTTATATTTATCGTGTTCGGCGATTTCCAAATTTCCTCGCATACCCTTTTTTACCAATATTGTTAGTTCGACTTTAGCGACAGTACATCGGAAACTTAACGTTGGAACTTGTGTTTAAGCGTCGCAGTTTACAGAAAAAAAATGCGATCATTAAACGACATTGCTATGAAAGAAATGTCATGTTGCGTCTTTCACCAGATGTTATTGAGGCCTTTCATGACACCTCTCGGTATCTGGATGACATATTAAACATTGACAATTCTTTCTTTTCTACTATGGTTAATAATATATACCGTGAAGAACTTCAACTTAACACAGCTAATATTTCTGATACTAACTTTTTCTTTTCTTGATTTACATCTCTCCATTAAAAACTGTGAAATAATTAGCAAAATTTATGACAAGAGAGATGATTATGTTAGATGGGGATGTTCCTCGAGCTACTTCTTATGGGGTCTATGTGTCTCAACTTATTCGTTTTTCTAGAGCTTGTACTCGTGTTGAGGACTTTAATATTCGTAATCTTTGTATAACGAAAAGGCTATTTCCATCAGGGTTACCGTTACCATAAACTTCGTAAAACCTTTGCAAAATTGTATTATCATAACCCTGATCTTCTTTCCAAATATAAAAGTAATTAAAGAACTCTTCTGCGACAAGGACTATCACAACCTGACTTCTATGGTGACGTGATTTACAAACTAAAAGGTTTATCAAAAGAGGTTATGACCTATCATTTTTCCGTTCGCCACTATGCTTTCCTCTTTGATTGTGCGATGAAAGGTCAGGCTGTGGACCCTATGATGACGTCTACCTAAAGCCCAAAAGGACGGTGACGTTTGATGTTTGTCTGCAGTCTTGTCTTGTCGTGCCCTCAATGGTTTATTCTCTTGTTGCTCTGGATTCTGCCAAGTCTCTGAGTACCTTCTTTGTGGCTTGCATCTTTGTTTTTTACTTGTATTGCCTATTAATGCTGCATTGTTGGTTAGAGAATAGTTCATGGCGGGGATTTCTTTATTTACACTGTCCCGTATTATTGGGTTGGCAGTAGGGTAAGTGTGAGGTTTGGTGCACCCTAGAACCTGGTTTAAATGGACACATGGCAATCTTGATTTTTTTAAAAACTCACGGCGGCCCGTTGGTTTTTCTCTTAACTTGCATTTGTTCAATCATTAATATTAATTCTTAGAATAGTTCAAAGCAAATTGTTTTTACATATTACTAACTTTTTATAACATTTCACCAATAATATATTTAAAAAAATGGTAAAAAAGTGAAGAAAATTTAAATCTCATTTTTTTATTTAATTATATGCAAGCAGTTTTAAAGTCAAAATGACACAGGATAACTAAATCGAGGAGCAAATTTTAATGTTTGAATACCAATCTAGATTGCCATGTGTCCCTTTAAACCCCCAGCGGCCTTTTTTGCCACTGACCGTTCCAAGACGGTAGCCCGATTGTCAACACTTTTGTGTTTGTGATGTCTTATTTGGTCTTTTATTCATCTTTCAATTCGTTCTTTGTTTGTGTATGTGTTTGTGGTTGACTGTCGTCCTTGAATGCTGCTTTTCCTGTTCGATGTGTGTATCTATATACAGTCCTGTTCGATGTGTGTATCTATATACAGTCGCAAAAACAACACTTGAGGTAATGGTGTATAGCTGTATAGTATCATAAAGATGAAAATATATACATTTGCTTGTCAGATTTAATGACATTTCATTTCTCTGTCATAAATCATTACATAGACTACAGAATTACTGTTCAGTAGGTCAAACTTAGTAGTATCGTTATCAATTACCCCCTTGTTTCTGCCTCTAATATTTGTGCCTGGTAGTGAATTGAATAATTTATTTCAGGACGTCTGTACAGGGCAGTTTTTTAGCAATTTATTCTGATTATATTTGTTCGGAAACGACATGAATAGTGACTAAAGTTGTGCGGTGTGATTTATTGCGTGTCTATTGCTGTTTTTCAATAAAACAAATTAGATAAGAGCCAATATTACACTTCGGCATCAACAATCACAACACGACACAATAGGATACATCTTCTCCAACCGGACATAATCTCGATATATCTCTGTACAGTATACACATGGCTTCAGATTTTCCCAGTGATATTCATTGACGTATGTTGTTTACAACTGATTGAAATTGTTCTTTTAGACATGTTAGACGTGATTGGTCGTACAAGTACTGCTGTATAAAATATTAGGCTATATTCCCCCGATTGGTTGCCGTCTGTTATTCGGCATGGGATGATTACCGCATCGACAAGTTGAAAGCGATTAGTCGTGATTGTAAAAGTAAAAGTAAAGTATAGTGTTTCTTTATTATCATGATTATAGTGTCACCCCTATTGAAAGGGCCAGTCAATTTTGACTTATGAGACACCTTTGTCTTGAACATCATTTCTTCCCGATTCCTATTCTTTAATGCCAGGCACCAGGCAGGTAGGCAATCGGTAACCGTTATATAACTAGCTGGCGGCTCACCAACCGGTCTCTCTTCAGTAACAAGCCCGCCTCTGACGGGACTGGAATCTTCGACCTCCGGATTACGAGGCGGATGCCTTAACCACTAGATTACCGTAACTCCGTTGGTTGTATTTTATTGTGACACGGCTTTAATAACATCACAAGTCTTCCTTACAAAATGCTATACGCGTGCCTTAATAACCTCTAAAATGGTCTTGGCTTATCTTTTTGAATTTTAAACGGCTATAGGATATGATTATAAAACGGTCGGAATATCAAGATTGTTCATTATATAGAGTGTAATGACCTTTTATTTTGAAATTCCACATTTATTTATCAGGGGAGGTGCAAATGTGACAAACGTAAACATGTTTATTATATGTGTACGCCTCGAGGGAAAACCGGTATTAAAAAAAGAATGTTCATTACACTGCTTGAAATAATTTTCTAGCATAACTGTTACTGACGGTGTTTTTTCCGTTCTTTATACAGAATTATGCAATACTTATGCATGTGAATCTTAATTGATGTGACACATATCCCGTTCTCCGCCAAATGTTACATGTTGTCGGCTAAATTTTGAATTCAAACCAGAGATATTGTTTCTATAAATGTTATGGAAAACATTCTTGCTGAGAGGCGACCGGTGTAAACCCTGATCAGCCTGCACCTGATGTACAGGTTGATCTGGGTTTACACTTGTCATACATAGCAATGTCTTCGACCGTGGCAGCGAAAGGTTAAAACACCACTTATCAATTAGTAAATTTAAATTTTCATAAATTTTTAATCAGTTGTCGCAACATATATCGACAAAAACAAAGGCTGATGGTTTACACACATCCAAACAATCGGGCAAATAGACGCGATGACGTTGATAGCTATGTTATGATGTCGCTTTCTTCATGTGCACGTGCTTACCTTGTCCAATATATCTTGCCCGTGCTACTTTGAGCGTAAGTTAATTTGTACTAAACTAGTCGAAGGAAACAAATAAAATTAGGTAACTCATAGAGTCAGTTTAGAGATTAATACTCTCTTGGTGAGCGGGAAATAATTTCCATAGGAAATTATCATAAAAATTTACATAATGACCTAGTAAAGGCAATATAGTAGATAAATAATCTTTTTGCTAATACTAGGAAAACAAATTGCAAATATATTCTGCGTATCATTTTCATAAGTATATTGTTCATGAAACATTTTCCGTATTTCTAATAACTCTACGAATAGCAAAACAACGAATAGTTAAGTACTAAGTAGGTGAGAAGGTATTTAACTGTGTGTCATTTCTTAAAAATACAATTATACACATTCTAAAGCATACACCATAACAAAATACATTTGAAAAACCCGAACAAATTTGATTAATGACAAACCTTAATTAAATAATCATATTGAAATTCATTCATGTAAAACATGCATGTTGACTACATATGAAAAAAAGACAGACAAAGAAAGACAAAAATGTCGGACAGGGAAAGGAGCATTCAAGGACGACAGACAACCACAAAACACAAAAACTAACACGCAAACAGACAAACGAGAAGGCAAAAGTAATAAAAATGCAAACGACATCACAAACACAAAAAGGTTGACAATAGGGCTACCGCCTTGGCACGGTCAGTGTCAACAATGGCCACTGGGGGTTTAAACCGGTTCTAGGGTGCAAAGGCATTATCAAAGTTATTGCTTGATGCTTATAGGGTTTTAAATAGTTTTAAATATCTAAAACTGCTCAACAAATTGTTAATTATCGATCAAATGTTTTATCTGTATATGAATATGATAAACACTATAACATATCTTGACCATTGGAATTATGAATCGGTTTCTTATGTAAACTCTGGGATTAATTTATTTTGGTCTATTTAAATTCAGACGACGTTCTTGATAACATTTGCAATAAACGTCCAGCTTCATCTATACGTACTTATGATATACAACTTTACTACATAACCTTATCAAAGACAAGCTTATTGCTCTCATTCAAACAACATTTGCTAGGGAAAATACTACATCTTTGGTCTGTAACAATATTAAAGCGTGTTTTACTAACAGCAGTTTGGACAATTACATATGGATTTGCCATGAAGTTTGTGAATCACTTCAGTTTTTATTAGATAATATTTTCGTCAGGTATGGAACTACCGTTTATAGACAAATTGTTGGTATACCTGTGAGTACGAACTGTGCGCCCATTGTCGCGGATTTGTTTTTATATTGCTATAAAAGAGATTTCATGTTGATTCTTTCACCAGATACCCTGGCAGATGTTATTGAAGACTTTAATGACACCTCTCGGTATCTGGACTACCTCCCATATAAAAAACAACTTATTTGGCTATGCAAACGTATTGCTTTCAACAAATTTAATATTTGGCATTGACAATATTATCCCATTCTATCATTGTTGACAACCCTTTCTTTTCTACTATAGTTAATAATATATATCCTAAAGAACTTCAACTTAACCTGTTAACAAAGCTAATATTTTTGATACTAACGTTTCTTTTCTCGATTTACATCTCTCTATTGAAAATGGTGAAATAAATAGCAAAATCTATGACCAGAGAGATGATTTTAATTTGATATTGTTAATTATCACAATTTAGATGGGGATCTTACCCGAGCAACTTCTTATGGGGTCTATGTGTCTCATCCTTATTCGTTTTTCTAAAGCTTGTAATCGAGTTGAGGACTTTAATATTGGTAATCTTTTATAACTAAAAAGCTACTCCATCAGGGCTACCGTTACCATAAACTTCGTAAAACCTTTGCAAAATTGTAATATCATTACCCTGATCTTCTTTCAAACTATAAAAGTAATTTAAGAACTCTTCTGCGACAAGGACTATCACAATCTGACTTCTATGGTGACGTCATTTACAAACTTCGTAAGATCCTTGGTCATGACCACTTTCATACCATCTTTGTTAAACTAGGCGTAAACGGTAGCAACCATATTTCTTGTCTCAATTAAACCGAGACAGCAATATTTCATATTTATCGTGTTTGGCCGTTCCAAAGTTCCACTCTCATACTCTTTGTTAAAAGGTTTATTAAAAGAGGTTATGACCCTATCATTTTGCATGCTTGGTGGTGGACCCATTTACAGCTCGCCACTATGCTTTCCTCTTCAATTGTGCGATGACCGGCCAGGTTGTGGAACCTATGATGACGTCTACCTAAAGCCCAAAAGGACGGTGACGTTTGATGTTTGTCTGAAATCTTGTCTTGTCGTGCCTTCGATGATTATTCTCTTGTTGCTCTGGCTTCTGCCAAGTCACTGAGTACCTTCTTTGTGACTTTCTAGGCTATCGTTATTTGTATTTATATAGACACGAGCATCTTTGTGTTTAACTTATATTGCCTATTAATGCTGCCTTGTCGGTTAGTAAGTTAGAGAATAGTTCATGGCGGGTATTTTTTTATTTACGCTGTCCCCTTTTATTGGGATGACACTAGGGTAAGTGTGAGGTTTGGTGCACCCTAGAGCCTGGTTTAACCCCCCCCCCCACAACCCCCCCCCCCCTCTCCACCCCATCACCCTCATCCCCCACCAAGCGGCCTTTTTTTCTACTGACCATTTCAAGGAGGTAGACATATTGTCAACCCTTGTGTTTGTTACGCCATATGCCTTTATTCCTTATTAACATTGCCATTCGTGTTTTTCGTTTTGCGTGTTTTTGGGTTTACTGTGTTCTGTGACAGCTGCATTTCCTGTTCGACTTTTATACTTATTTTCATAACTAAGTTAATATAAAAACAGTGAAAGCCAAATGCAATATGATGTCATATTAAAACATATCATTTTAATAACGCCTAAACCATGTTAGTAGTACTAAAACTGTACTGTATCCATATACATTATTCATGTATTGACCGGTTTTAATTGTGTGTGGTATACGGGGTTGAGTACGTGAAGAAAGTGGCCAGAACAAGTTAAACGATAATACTAATACTTATATATTTATTTATATCGAGAATACATATTTGACTTGCAGTCGGTCATTATGATAACAACTATTTACAACATCTACACATATTTGATGAAACAATGTTATAATTACCATACATATTGCCTAGCATTTTTATGATATACTAAAACAACAATTTGTACCGTGATGAATAAAAAAGAAAAGCGTTAAAATATTAATACTAATTTGTATTGATAATACAAGCATGACTATAAGATAATGATGTCATAAGATACACTTTTATAAAAGAACATATCGTGTAAGTGTGACGGTATTGCACTGTATCCCTGAAATTTACATATAATTCTTGTAGTAAAAAACAGTTAGAATCCATTCACAACTTCTCGTAAACTCGAATGTAATACGCAGGTTTTCATATTGGTTACGTCATCGCGTCAAAACAAATTTGCATTTAAAATCAAAGTTAACATCCAAATGTTGCAATGTTATTCAGCCGATTTCTCCATCAATAGTTTATTTACATGAAAGCAATGACAAAACCTTTATCTGCATTGTAAAAAACAAGCACTCAACGCAAATTATATATCAACACATGTGGTTAGCGGCCATATTGTTTACATAGCAACAGTGCACTATTTTCTGTGCCGTTGCCTTGTGGCAATCAAAATGTCAAGCGCCGAAGAATGACGGGATTGGCCGAGCGTTCACGATTGGTTAGAGCCAGTTCAACGAGCATGCGCAGGTCATAATGTGTAGACTGTATCCCAAAAATTGATACTTAATTCAAGCATTAGAGAACCCATAAAATGCCTGTATACCAATTTGACTGCGTCCGGGTATTCTTACTAAAATACAGTTGTTTTATGAACAGTAAAATGACGTTGATACACAGTCCAACCAACACGCATAATAATCAAAGGTTGTGCGAGGAGGACGACACAGCTGATTCTTGTAATATTCTAAAAAGCGAGAATGTCAAACCTAGTCAAACCACGTTCTCTATCGTAGGACCCACTCTCGCTAAAAGCGATCGAGCATGAAACATTTCCCGAGACTCCTTTGTGCTGATAACGTGCGTTTGGCTGTAAATGTGGACTTTGATATTTCAGACTAGAGCGAGTGGTTTATATCTATCATCTTGCACCATGCGTAGTAAGTTCTACATAATGTCAACCATTACCATCAAATTTTATACTTAAGAATAATATTCAGGTATAACCTTGCATGCAAACAATTCTGATACGATAAGATGATCGTTCACGGAAAACTCAATGGTTAATTCATCTTGATCGTTAAGATAAATATATTTCATTTTAATATTAGATGCCTTCATATAATGGTACATTTAATTAAATACACGTACGCCCTGCTATTAATAATTCATGACACAATGATTCTCGCAATAACGGAAGATTAATAAAGCAATAACGGTAAATCCAATGAGACATAAGTCTTGAAGGATATTAAGCATGTCTATATTCCTTTGATATTACTATTAATATATATAAACGGCCAAATAGACTATCAAGAATAATACATTACACAAATAATAATGTTTAATAAAGAATAGACGCTTCAGTTTTATGCAAAAGAAAATAATAAATGTGACAGATATCATACGATATATCAGATGGCATTCTAACAGACACGAGTACTTTTACAGACACGCTTTACATAAAGGATCTTCCATGAGTGACTGTGTATTATTGATTTTAATAACGAGTTGAATAAAATGATAGGATACGAGGCTCTGCCGAGTATCCTATCTTTTTATACAACGAGTTTATTAAAGTCAATAATACACAGTCACGAATGTAAGATTTTGTTTATCACAACTACGACGTGATCATTTTATTTTAATGTTGTCTATTTACCTTATATACGGCGGCAATTTATAAGAGAAATCATGACATCGTTTTGTTGTTTACCTGAAGGCGCTACGTTACGCGGCTGTAAATGCGTTCGCCCTTCAAATAATGCGACACCTTCAACCAAATTTAACGTTACTAACATGCATTTTATGAAGTAAGATTTCAAATAATGATTCATAATTAAGATGTCTGAACGATTGGTATAATATACCATGCAAATAATTGGCATTAAATGTTTTGATGTATACAAACATAGTGATTCGGCCCTCATTTGCATCTGTAATAATTAGTGTATTACGAGAAATAAGACATGGCTTTATTAAACTCCCAAAAGCCATGTTATGTGATAAATACACAATCCCCACACAGTCTTACAACTTACTAAAGAATCGACGCTTGTATAAACACCGCCTCATTTTTCATATTGTCACGTTTGCTTTTTTTGCACTGAGCTATATGTTAAGTATTCTACCATACTGAACGTTGACAAGCACCGATATTGAACGTTGTTATAGAGCTACATTTAACTGTAAAGAAACAGAAACGTGCATTGTGTCAACATAAAAACGACATGGTTGCCCAGGTTACAGTGAAAGAATTTGACGAAATAATTGAAGTGATTACTCACATACTGATATTAACGCTAACGAATGATAAAATATCGTCAGAAAACTGCTTTAGAAGGTAATCTGCAAAAGTCTCCCTGTGCTACGAATTAGTTGTTATTTTCACTGGTTCATTAGGATAAACGAGCCCTACTTTAGGTGGCTTTGAAATAGAAAACCGCTTACGTCGGTGCTAGGGTGCGTGAGCTGTGTTGCTTCTCCCATTTCTGCTCATGTGAGATAGGCATTTTCCTCATGTGAGATAACTCTATCTTACATGACATGTGACTTATGACGTCATGACGTTACGTCGACGTCGCTTTATTCTGGCGTTAAATCAGCAAAGTCATTGATTTTATGCCGGTAATAAACACATAATGGGAGAAAAATAATCCATCATGAGTGATCCATGTGAGATAGGGAAATCTCACCCTCGGGATCAGAATTGCAACCAGGCACTCGGCAGAGCCTCGTCCCTGGTTGCAATTCTAACCCCTCGGATGAGATTTCTCTATCTCACATGGATACTCATGATGGATTCTTATATTCTTACACTACCTCTCGTGAATAGATTCAATAAAACCGAGTCTGCTACTATATTATCTTGGTTGCATTTGTTGCTTCCAAAGGTATCAGTATTTACTGACGTTTCTAATGACGTCAACCGACGTCGGCTTCATATGTTGATCTTTTCGAGTCAAATAATCATACTTAAAAAATGATAATGAATAGAAGATAGAAATTCCATTCAAAGCTATAGAAATAACAAAAATAATATAACAATTCATATATTAATATCGAAAACACATATGAAAGGGTACAACTAAAAGGTTTCAAATTTGTATGGCAAAAGATTATAGATGCAACTAACGGTATCAATATTGGGTAAAATTATCCAATATTAATACCAACATTTTCATAATCGTTATCGCAATACGTTTTTACATGATGTTTATCATAATTATACGTGAAATTAAATGTTTAATTGGTAACGTCTGTAGTGGTGTTGGCACTAGAAGTAAAGAAGTAGCAACAGTCTACACAGTTACGATACTCCATTCGCCGGTTTAGCATTTCTTTCACTCCAGAATCATGTTACAATCAAACCGAGACTGCAATATTTCGTATGTGTCGTGCTCGGCCGTTTCCAA
Organism: Cyrtodaria siliqua; assembly: GCA_037043455.1. NCBI lineage: Eukaryota > Metazoa > Mollusca > Bivalvia > Adapedonta > Hiatellidae > Cyrtodaria > Cyrtodaria siliqua. Next base: position 186,805 of record JAWPHD010000055.1, on the reverse strand, counting down.
AGGTCCATTATCATACTCGTTTTGATATGTTAAGGAAATCGAATCAGTTTTTTATTTAAAATCATTTTTAAGAACATTTCTGATAACGTGATCAAACATATATAGCTATGCATTATGGAAGCAGTGTTTTAAATTAGATATGTATAAATTATTATAACTTTTCGGCTGCTTCCTTTTCGATCACCTCTAGTGTTGGCATTGACAACGAAGCGAGTCGTGAAGGCATTCAGTGCTTTCCTGGCGTATGCATAATATGAATAAATCGGTGACCGATATATATATATTAACCTTGATTTTCGTTTACCATTACGGCTACGATCTGGAGACCTAGATTTAGGCATTTTGTTTTGTTTTATTAAGAAATTATACCAGTATTCCAGATATAATTATTTGAAAAGATAAATATACATCACAAGTTGCATTGTGTATATGTTATATAGATATATAATCATTAATGCATTGACTATAGAATCTAGCATCACGATTCAGTAGGAAAGAAATATAAAAAGATCGGACAGGGAAAGTAGCATTCAAGGAGGACAGTCAACCACAAAACACAGAAACAAACACGCAAACAGACAAAAAAGAAGGCAAAAGCAATAATAAATGCAAACGACATCACAAACACACAGGGGTTGACAATAGGACTACCGCCTTGGAACGGTCAGTGGCAAAGTATGCCACTGGGGGTTTAAACCGGTTCTAGGGTGCACCAAACCTCACACTTACCCTACTGTCATCCCATTAAAACAGGACAGTGTAAATAAAGAAATCCCCGCCATGATCTAATCTCTAACCAACAAGGCAGCATCAATAGGCAATATAAGTAAAACACAAATATGCTCGTGTAAATATAATACAAAAAAACAATAGCCTAGAAAGCCAGGTTTCAAAGCAATTTTTAGTGGTTTTTTTTTACAAGTTTTGTTTCCATGGCAACCATATTTCTGTGCGAATCTACCCAAAAGACAAACATAAGACAAACATTCTTGCCAAGTTTGGCATTTGTAGTGCCAGCAGTTCTTGAAGACGAAGACAAGCGTTTTTTAGAGATTTTTTACATGTTTTGTTACCATGTCAACCACATTTCTTATGCGAATCTACCCAAAAGGAGAGGTGCACAACTAGACCATGACACAAACATTCCTGCCAAGTTTCGAGTTTGTAGCTCTAGTCGTTCTTGATTAATCGCAAAAACAAGAAGATTCAGGATGAATCGACCGACCGACAGCTTTTCTATATATTTTGTTACCATGGAAACCATATTTCTTATGCGAATCTACCCAAAAGGAGAGGTGCACAACTAGACCATGACACAAACATTCCTGCCAAGTTTCGAGTTTGTAGTTCTAGTCGTTCTTGATTTATCGCAAATACAAGAAGATTCAGGATGGATCGACCGACCGACATCTTTTCTATATATTTTGTTACCATGGCAACCACATTTCTTATGCGAATCTACCCAAAAAGGAAGGTGCACAACTAGACAATGACACAAACATTCCTGCCAAGTTTCTAGTTTGTAGTGCCAGCCATTCTTGAGTTATCACGAAGACTTCGGGATGGACCGACCGACAGACAGACAGAGACAGACCGACATTTGCAAAGCAATATCCCCCACACACAACCCTCCCCTCTTCGGGAAGGGGGCATAATTAGTAATATGCAAAAATAATATTCTTTGAAGTATTCTTATAATTAATATTAATGATTGAACAACATTAAACTCTGCAATTAGCGGCAGTAGTTACTGAATTATAAGCCGAATACTTTGAATGACTAACGTTTACTAGTGTGGTAAGCATTACATTATTTATTTGTAAAGTATTTATTTATGTTCAAATGCAGTTCAAAATGAATATATATTACTGATAATCGAACTACTTCAGTACAATATTTATTTAATAGTAAGGATTATCCAATCCCAGTAAGTAGTAGCAAGAAAATATTACTTGTAATAATTACAGTACATGTATAAATAGCATTGTGCTAGCTATTGAATTTCATTTGCAATGACTTAACTATTTCTCACCTATGTATCATAATATGTTTTACGAGTGTCATAAGCCACTGTAGGCTGGTTATTTAAATACTAAACAGGTGGTACTGTATTAACTATCTATTTGATAGATCCGAAACTGTTTGATGTATCGTCTTCGATATCTTCTTAAGGTATGTCATGTATATAATGTGTCCTGCTTAACTACTTCCATTGTTACATTATAGCCTATTGGTACGTATAGCTCCTTAGCAATGTAGTAGCCAAACCAGCACGGAAGCTCAGTTCAGTGCGGTTTCCAGCAGCCACCAACTTCTTTCCAACTCCATTCCGAAAGCTAGATGGAACCTGGTCTTTAATAAATAATTTAGACCTGCCTGATGGACATCCAATTAAGGATGTATTATTTCGACTTGTGTTGGTGGAATTGCGTCATACAAGTGTTGCTAGAAATTGCTTTCTAGCAAATAATTCTATCTTGGAAGGCACATATGGTATCATACTCTGCGAAGAGATGAAATAACAGAAGTGATGTTACCTTTGGACCTTCCTGGAACAATATGTCATGTATTGATAGCAATTTGAAATACTGCCCTCGTACAAAATCGATCCAAAGTTTATTTTTGCCAATATTTTTGAACGAGGCAACAGCAGTGACAAACACATCAGTGTCAAAGAAACATTCAAATGTCATACTCTTCGTGGTTGCGTGGGGGTGCAATATTAGCTTTCTCAAAACTCAGAACACAAGGAATACCGTCATCTGATGTTACATCAATTACATTGGCTCCGTTAAACATACATACAATTGATTATAGATGCTTAAAACTGTTATGTTATGGTACTGATGGAGAAATATAGAACGACAATACATGTGGTCTAATTATATCTAATATGTACATATAGATAATCCAAAGAAGGTTCTGGTAATAATTACCAGTCTCAGTGATAAGGGGCATGTGGTTATATTTGATAAGGTAGACAACTCTACAAAGACTTGGTATCAATACTGTTACATTTCCTCCTTAAAAAATCACAACATATAACACCAAGTCACAATATTTCTGAAATAACAGCAGGAATATGTATCCCAATAAATGTCACTTATACCTTGGATAAACTTCTCAGTTCCTCCTATCAATCTGGGTGTAACTAATTTAATCACCAGTCTAATCGCATAAGAGCTATTACCACCATAGTATTTCCTGTAGTTCAAAACATCCATGAAGCACTTTAATATCCATTAGTCTGCCATTCCTGATTATTACTTCAGTAATCCAGTTGTTGATTGACAGCTCTGTTAATATTACATAGATTCAACCACTTTTGGTTTTACAGACCTCCCTGATCTTGTAACATACACATTTGAATTCTTACTTTGAGAGGCATTTGCAGGTACTTATGGAGTAATTTTCTCTGATTTCAGACTCAAAATTGGTTTGATCTTCATTGAATGACGGCGGTATTTCAAGATCTAAGACATCTGTGTTCTGAATGGATTCATTTATTTTAAGCAAGTCTCGCCTATTGCGTCTATACATTAAACCATCAGGGAATATGACCTTTCATTGTGCTTGTCAATCACAATGGCTGGTTTCCAACCCTTATCTGCCAGTTTAATCCTAGCATATCGACCTGCATTGGGGGGATCTAGGGGCCTTCACTGCCTATCATATTAATATTTTCCCTTTTGTTTGCTAAGTTTGATTTTTTTCAGTGACCAACTCTGGGGAAATTGTTTTGGGCTTGAGATTCTCCCTTGGTGTAGGAAGCAGAGAGCGCAATTGTCTGCCCATACTGAGTTGGGCTGTTGAATATGCTGATTCTAGTGGCGTTGTCCTGTATTCTAAAATACTTATTATGGGGTCCCTTTTGTATACCTTTGCCTTTGTGGGGATTCTCTTACAAATTTATACGTATTTCTTAGCCAAACCATTTGACTGATTGTGACAGGGACTACATTTTCATGCTGGAAATCCCATTCCTTTGCAAAGTCTACAACTTTCTGTGAACTGTAACAAGGCCCATTATCGGAAATGAGCTTCTCACTTATCCTCCATCTGGTCATGATCCTTTTAATCCTATTTATTACAGTGGAGCTTTTCATGTTTGGGAGTTCCTTGGCCTCAAAGTACCTGCTGTAATAGTCAACAACTATCAGGTAGTTCTTTTTATCCCAAGTGAATAGATCATTACCTATAATTTGCCATGGGTAATCATGGACCTCTGTGGGAATTAATGGCTCTTTTGGATTGGAGCTTCTTTGTGCCCGGCATATATATCAATAAACCACAATGTTTGTTATGATATCTTTGACCTTTTAAAATGTATCAATGTGGGGCTTTCCCCAGCAAATTCAACATGTTTTGACAGTAACTGTCTCATGGGGACAGAGACCTCGGAGAGATTTGGAGCAAACCTTGACAGGTTATTGACCATGCCGAATATGGTTTCAAGTTCAGCCTTATTGGCATGTTTTCAATAGCACTGACCTTGGCTGGGTCTGGTTTTAGGCCCTCTGAAGTCAATAAATGACCAACGTACTCAACTTGAGACACTCCTACTACAAGTTTATCCTCATTAAAGCAAAACCCCTTTCCAGTGACCTTTTGCAAAACTGCCCTGAAATTATTATCGTGCTGGTCCCTTGATCCCCAAATACAAAAATGTCATCGACTATGGCGACAACACCATTTAACCCTTCGTAGACTTCATCTATTTTACGGATGAATAAGTCACCACTGCACCTTATCCCAAATGGAACACGAAGATATTGGACACGGTCAAATATGGTATTAATGGGATGAAGTAGGGTAAGTGTGAGGCTTGGTGCACCCTAGAACCGGTTTAAACCCCCAGTGGCATACTTTGCCACTGACCGTTCCAAGGCGGTAGCCCTATTGTCAACCCTTTTGTGTTTGTGATGTCGTTTCCATTTATTATTGCTTTTGCCTTCTTGTTTGTCTGTTTGCGTGTTTGTTTCTGTGTTTGGTGATTGACTGTCCTCCTTGAATGCTACTTTCCCTGTCCAATCTTTTTATATTTCTTTTAAAGTTAATGGTGATGACCGGGTATTTACTATGTGGAACAACACATTATTTACTTACCTGAACGTGGGTGATAACATCTTAGTGTGATGCATCCCTTTAACTCTAGCTTATTTCCATTATAAGCTGATAACTTAGTTTTTGACTTTTCCAGAACTGACGTGATGCCTAGACTCTGAAATGCCTTGAGAGGTAATATATTCACCTGACTGTCGGTGTCAATTTTGAATTTTAGATAGTGACTTTTTAGTGGGACCTACCTCGAAATCTGCAAATACCTGCCCATTGATGATATTTGATTCAACACTATCAATAAATATATCCTCGCTGTTTGAATTATCCATTTCAATTTATCAAATGACTGTGACTCAGATATCGGGGAAATATTACGTCAATTCTTTTATATTTTCGCTAATACGCCTATCGTTCTTTGAATATATCCATTCAGTTCCTTGGGTTCTTGAATCAAAGCTGCTCCATCGATACCAATCGAATCGAATGCTAGATCTTCACTGGGGTTAGGAGACACATACATTTTCAACAAAAAGGGTGAGCTGTGATTTGACTCCGGCATTCATTTTTCCTTACTTTTCATCAGACTTGAGGTTTTCTGCTGAAACAGATACCATATTCTGCTCAAATGGAAAGCAGAATTGTGTCGATGGATCGGTCTCGGTATCTACTGCTAGACATTCAAATAAGTCATGGTAATTGTGTTGATCAAAAGTCATCATCGATGCTTATTATTTTGCCTCTCGCTTATCAAACACGTTTTCTGCATTGATAATGATCCATCAGGAATGTATCTTCCTATACCTTAAAATAAACTTATACTCCAGATATTTTGTTTATAATGAGGTGAATTGAATCATATTCATCTTAATCTCGTTAATCTCGTTTTTCATTTCACGTTCTCCACAAGCTGTATCAAACTGTTCTAAAAGGCGACATCTTTCTGGTCCTGAAAAATGAGATGTAGGATCCTATAGAAACCACAGTGTCCAAACGCAATGGCATCGTAGGTCCACACTGTAATGCAAACAAGGAGCAATATTTAATTAATTGTAAGATGAAAAAGACAAAATATAACATAAAGGGTGGTGAAGACAGGGTTAACGACTTGGAACGGTCAGTAGGCTTCGGTATTATCCTGTCTTCAGCGCCCAAATAGACAAGACCGTGTATTTAACAAAATACATCCCAACAATAAAGTCGACATCCAGAGAAAATAACAAAAGAAACAGCAAGATGTTGTTGTAAACCTATATAAAATACAAAATAAGAAACATCTCTGGATATATCCAGAATTGTACTGAACAACCACATCAGTTGCGTCCAAAGAGAAAACCAATCTAGGATACGACCAGAAAACCCGAGGGACGAAAGCTGAAACCATCCATCTCCTCAAGAGGATCCTCGGTCAGCCTGTTGCGCATTATTGTGTTCGTGAGCCAGGTCATTAGCTATTGCTGAAAGTAAGCTCTTTACAATATGCACTGTAAACTTAACACTTCCATTTCATGATCAAGGGCAAACAAAGAATAAATTATGCGGGGATTTACCTTGTGTTGCCACACCAGTTTCAAAGAGGGCAGATATTCAGCACTATCGTTCAGCACATCTCATAGAACCTCTGTAGTAGGAAATATGTATTTTCCAGAACCTTCCGGTCATTACCACTAAATTATATTCACCAATACAAACAACGGATTATCTACTGTTCGTTATCGGCGTTCGTCAATGGTCATGTCCTTATAACTGATAGTTTGACTTATTTAGGTCATTTGAAATCATAGAGCCCGATCGTTGTGGCTTTAAAGTAGAATACCGCTTAAGCCGGTCCTATAGGGCTGAGAGGTGTTACATATTATATTACCTATCATGAACAGAGTCAATAAATAATATGATGTTACTCTGCAAACAGATTACTGGAGAAGGGAAATGTTAAATCATGTATTCATGCATTTTAAAGATATGCATATATATTTCAACTATGCATATATACTGAAAAAAATAAAACATGTTTAGCAAGTTTTAATGTACATTTAGCTTAAAGAAATTAAATGCTATTTTATAATGTGAAGTATTATAAAACATTTGCATGACATAGGGTGATCTTCTCTTTCACTGATTTGTTGTGATCTGTGTTATGTTGAGAATTCATGTTATTAAATGATTAAGTTTCGAAAGGGCTAGACATTTTAGAACCACAATCTTCTCTAAAGGGGTAAGTATTCTTTTTGTACAACTTGCGAGTAGTTTTTTATTTCTTCTATTTTAAAATCATAGTTTATATTTATCATTAAAATCAGATATGTTGAGAACCTTACTACTAGTACAGTGAAAATACCCTTTTCCCAATATAGATTGTATTCTGGACATAACTGTGTGGCACTTCCTTTTTTGATCCAACCCAGATAGCCTTAGTCTTGTCAGCATTTATCATAAGGCCGGAAATTTGTGCATATAATTCTAATGTCATCATTGTGTGTAAAAGTGAGTCTTTGGAGCCATCTAGAGTCAAACTCGTATCATCAGCATATTGTGATACTAAAATTCAATGTTCTCTATATTGATACCTTTAATATTTGGGTTGTTTCTTAACAACACAGATAGTTCTTCGGCACAATGAATGAACAGGTAGGGTGACAACGAATCTCCTTGAAGACAGCCTCTGTGTAAATAGAACCAGTCCATTAACAATAACACAAGACTCAATATTGTGGTAGAACATATTTATCCAACTAATAAATGAAGGGCCAAAATTAAAAAAATGTAAAACTTTTGTCATGAAATCCCAAGAAACGGTGTCACTTCAGTCGCAAAGTCTATCAAGAGTAGTAGCCCTGGAATATTATACTTCTCAGCATAAAATAGTATGTCATACAGTAATCTTATATTTGTTCCCGTAAATTTGCCTGGTAAAAAAACTGTTTGATCCTCATGAATGATAGTACACAACACAATTTTTATTCTAAAGGCTATGGATGCTGATGCTATTTTGTAAGAGACATTCAGAAGGGAGATAGTTCTCCAGTTTTTCAAATATAATTTATCTTTTTTACCTTTTGGAATACAGGTGATAACTCCTTGCTTTTGTGTTACTGAAAGTTCTCTTTTTAAGTATGCATAATTAATTGTCCTTACTGAAAAATGACCTATATTGTTCCAGAAAAAATTATAAAATTCAACTGTGAATCCAGAGTTACCTGGGCTCTTGTTATTCGACATTCTTTTTAGTGTATTTAACATTTCTGTATAACTAAGATAACCTTCTCTAGATTGTTTTATATTTTCACTTAATTTTCGTATGTTAAAGTCCCTAAGTAAAACATTTAAATCTTTATATGTTGTCTCTTTTGCTTCATATAGTGTTTTAAAATGATTTTTTGTTTCCATCAAAATTTCTTCCAGTGTTTTTAAGGTATTTCCTGATGTTGATATTAAAGAATTCATAAATTCTGAGACGTAATTTCTATTTTCCAAATTGCAAAAATAACTAGAAATCTTTTCTTCTTCATTTATCCATCCATCTTGCCTTTGATCGCACAAAAACCCCTTCTAATTTTTTTTTACGGAGTTCAAATATTTCTTTTTTTTTCTGCTCAAGTAAGGTGTAGTTGGTGTTATTTTCTTTTTCATTATATCTATTTCTTTTAAAACACATTGTTCCTTATTTATATTCATTTTCTTTTTATATGAAGGATATGCTATCGTTTTACCTCTAATTGCTAATAGTAACGTTTCGAAGAATAACTGATCATTTATGTAAAATTTTAGTTTTTTGGATGTCTGCAGCATATTGTCTTTTAACATCGTCTATTATCAATTTTATTTCTTCAACATATTTTGTGTCTTTTAATAGAGAGTTATTAAATTTCCAATATGACTTGTCTTTTATAAATTTTCCAAATTCAAATTGTGTATAAATCATAGAATGATCAGTACGGTAACCTGGGAGTATTTTCGCATCATCTAAGTCGGTATATAAATGATCAGCAATTAGAAAAATATCTAGTCTTGCCCTTTTTATTGGGTTTCTACGAAGCCATGTTTATTGGGTTTTTTCTACATTTTGCTCTCTCCAGCAGTCAATTAAATTATTTTCTACAATAACTTCTAAAAGAGTATCACGTGCATTTGGGTTATTTATATTAACATAGTTAAAAGTATCCATATCTGGATTTAGAACCAAGTTAAAGTCACCTGTTATTATACATGGGTTACCATAATCTTTTATTTTTCCTCCTAACTTACGAAAGAAACTGGGAGTATCCCTATTTGGTGCGTATATATTAATAAGAGTAATATTTGTATCACATATAGTTGTATCTTAAACCCATGTCATTTTCGGAACTTTTAACCTTAAAGTTAAAGTTATTATTTATAAGAATGGGTACTCCTGTTGATTGACCAGTATGACTGCTAAAAAAACACTCAAATCCCCACTGTGCTCTAATATAATTTTCTTCACCTGTAAGAAATAAATTGAATATTTTTTCCCTTTCAAAAAATTGAGAAAATCTTTTCTCATATTTTTGTCTCCCAGTCCCTGCACATTCATTGAAACTAAGGAAACGTTATCTGTCATTTAAAGTAGTGTGTATATAGGAAGGCTAAAATGCCAGGATATGCAATAAGCCGAATGTAAGATAGATTTGCTATTGGTCTATCTGAATATCATGTACATGGGACACCAAGATGTGTAAAGTTCCTTATTGTAAAACAAACAAAGAAACAAAAAAGTATAGTATTACTACTAGACATTTATGGATAAATAGGTAGAAGGTGGCAAATATTGAAATCATGATATTTGAATTGAATTGAATGTTGTTTAACGGCTCATCAACACAGTATAGGTTATTTAGAGCCGCCCCAGAGAGAGGGGAATGATACATAGGAATTCGGGAACATGCCCTACTCTTATTATCGAATAGATTCCTATGGTTCTTTAACGTGCTCGGAGGATAGACCGATACACGGGACCGCCCGGTTTACGTCCCCATCCGACGGACGGGGCTTAGGGAAAGTGTCTTGCCCATGAACACACCGACGGAACTCAGTGGCACCTCGGAGGATTGAACCCGGGCCTCCGGTTACAAATCCGCCGCGCTACCGACTGCGCCAGGCCAGCCCTGAAATCATGATAAAAAAAAAAGACAAAAACAATATACTATTTAAACAAACACACACACATGCTCACGCAGAACATATGTCACTCCCTTGTCGCTTGTTGTACAATATGTGGATCGACGTCCCACATACATATAAATATACGGTGACCATAATACCCAGACATATCTATCTATCTATCCGTATATACATATATATATATATACACCTACATTTCGCTATTGTTTGTGTGTGTTGCTTCCAATGCATCCCCTAGCGTTTGTTAAATGTTGTGTGGTGGCTGTAAAAATTCGTCCCAACTACACATCAGTAGTGTAACTCTTAAACCGGTCCTTGGGATAATCCAGCCCATTATTTGTGGCTTTAAAGTAAGTAGAATACCGTTTAAGCCGATGCTAGGGTTTGTTAGAGCATAATGTGGTCTGAGTATTAACTTTCATACACCATCCAACCCGTTCTCCAAGAAGCGAAAACGGGGTTGGTTGGGGTATGAAATAAAACGTTAATTTCGGCTTAAAAAGTATGCATATTATAAATTAAATCATTATATAGGTAATTTTAAACATACTGTCGCATTTTCTCAGTAAACAATGTTTTTAAACGTGTTTTATTGTCGAAATATCCGTTATGAAATCCTGCTAATATAAGCTTTCCCCTCGCTTAATGAATTAAGGCGGGAACACATAATGGGTGTTTCACCTTATATTACCTCTCATGACCAGACTCAATAAAACCGAGTCTGCTACAGTTCTCTGCTCTCTTTGATGCTTCCAAGATTCCCCTTTTTTCAAAGGCAAACCCGCAATGCTTTTGATTGATATGTCAGCCAAGATACTGAGTGTATTTCTCTTTAGTAAAGGACGATGAGGAACAAGAATCGTCTTAAAAGTATGCAGATACAATGTTTGCGCATTTGTCAAATAAAACTGTTATTCACATAGTATATTTTCTATATTGTATCACGTACATGTCAGGTTTCATGCTTCTCCGGAAGAAATAAAATTCGTATCGTCCAGTAGTCCCTTGATTATTACAATTTTGTTTTAAACACAGGTACAACTTATATGACATCACAAACATAAAAGGGTTTACAATAGGGCTATCGCTTTGGAACTGTAAGTTGTCAAAACTACCTATGGTGGTTTAAAGCAGGTTCTAGGGTGCACCAAACCTCACTCTGACTTTTTAATCCCAATAAATCGATACAGTGTAAATAAAGAAATCCCCGCCAAGCTACATATTCTAACAAACTAGGAAGCATTAATGGGCAATTTAAATATAACACAAATTCGACTTTTGTACTTATGAATATAAAACTCAAAAGCCTAGAAGGCAAAAAAGGAAGTATTCAATGACTTGGCAGAAGCAAGAGCAACATGAGAATAAATCATTAACGTTGTGACAACAGTGTAAATGCATTATATAGAGAATATTATGTCAGTGCCTTTTACTATCAAGTTTATTAGGCGAGGCTTAGAAAACGAAGAATGGCTAGGCTCTGCCGAGCAATTCTTCGTTTTCGTGCCGAGCATAATAAACTTGATAGTAAAAGGCACTGACATAATATTCTATTTATCATGTAGATTATCCAAATTTTCTGTATGAATTACTATTATTACCTATTTCTCAGAATGTTACGCTTATCGAGGACGCCGCCATGTTGTTGTTTTTTGTGTGTTTTATGACGTCTGGCAACGTTACGTGCATGACGTCAGATAACGTTACGTACAATAAAAGCCGGGGGAATCCGCATTGATTTGCTTTATTGGCCAGTGCATATTAAAGCAAAATGTATTAGGTCACCGCTTTATTAGGCAGAAAAGTGCATATCTGGATGATAAAACATGGTACCCGTAAGAAACAAGTCTAAGTGGGTTTTAATATCATCGTTATGTATGTATGTATGTATGTTTTCTTTGACATATTTGAAAGTATGTGGCATCTGTTCAAAACTAACGTAACTTAACTTGTGTAATAAGACATACATCACTGTCAATGTTAGTGACGTGTCATCTATAGACGTGGGTAGTGTTACGATTCAATGCTTAGACAATGCCATGTGATATAACATCCAAATAATAAGAGAAGTATACTTCAAAACGTATTTATATTAGATCCCGATACGATCAAATATTTGCTTTTAGGCACTCGAATACTTATTAGAAAAAGCACTTAGCTTTGGTTTATCACATTGTTTTCTGTATACAAAAAGAGATGACTAACCGATTCTATCATTAAGGCAACTCGGATATAAAGGCGGATAATCTACTTGTATGTCCAAAAGATTAAGCTAAGTACGTTTTACACTACCACTATACAAGATTGTAAACGTGATTGCTTCAAAGGAAATCAGTGTTGTTTACCTCGTTCATTCCAACTAACGGGAATGGTAGATTGTCAGGCTGAAATCTATGACGTATTGTTCATTATAGAGCGGATGTATATCAATGTATCCATGACAACTGTATCTGACAATGTTATAGTCATTTCCAACTGATATAGGCACTTGCTATTTCTGCGATTCTGCTGTATTAAACCACATATTGAACAGGTATTGAACAGGTAACATGAATGGATACATGTACTTCTTTGGGAAGAAAATAGACAAGGAAAAAGGGTTTCTAGAACATAGATATAGAGTTCAAAAGAAACTAACCCGCAAAAAAAAACGGAAAATGTTCACTAAGGAAAACGTCATCAAAACTCTATCCAGATGTTCAGGACATATAATAATGTATATGTGCCGATTAAAATTAAAGGTTTATTGACGTGTTTTTTTAAATGCATGTGATTAGATATGTGTAAAATGAATTATGATTTGGTCACTCTTAATTGGGCGCTCCAGTTTCGGGATTTGCCCTGGCTGGTTAAAGTCGCTTATATTGTGACTTTAGAGTTTGGATTCTCAAAATATGTGTTATATTATATACCTATTTGTCAGTAGGTTTAGAAACGGTGTACAACTGTTCTTAAATGCGTATGTTGTTGGCGGGATAGCTACTTTAATTTTCACGAGTGTTATGGTGTTCCTGCTCTTTGGAATATTTCATTGATGTTTATTAAAAACAAGTACGTCTGTACTTACAAATGTTTGTATATAGACTCCACATGGCTTTCCTCATTGTGTACACTATATATGGTGCTTGTTTTAATTATGTAACAAAGGAATGTTTTTTTTTGTTTGTTTGTTTGTTTGTTTGTTTGTTTGTTTGTTTTGCATTTTTGTTGATAAATAACACTTTGGTTTGCATGAGTATTTTGCACAATGTGATGTCAAATGTATTATTACCAAACAGAATACCAGTTGTTGACCAAAGTGTCAAAGTTATATTGCAAAGTCTAACCAAAACTGTTTTTTAACTCCACAATTCCAATGAATGAGAGTAAAATATTGCAAAAGCTTCAAATAGTGTGTTGTTGTTTTTTTTATGTTGTTTTTTTATGTATTTTTTTATAGGAAGATTTTAATTTTATTCAATAGATAGTTCATAGAATTATGCGGTTGATTCTTTGTTGTAATCCAAGTAATTTAGACTATTTAATTAGTTTGAACTGTTATTTATCAAACTTATAATTTAATACAGTTATAACTTCATTTTTCCATTTCATTAACGACTTGGTGCAAGTATTTTTTTGTGATCAACAGTATGGTTTTATTGCAAGAGCTGTGTTACCATTCGTGCGATTTTATAGTAAATGACCAAACTGCTCTTTATATTATAAGTAGAATTCTTTAACTGAATTTATTTTGTGTCAATTGAATTAAACTTGATATTATTTGGTTTAAACGTATTTTATTTTTTCAATGGTTTACAACATTGCATATATACATTGTACAATTACATTAAAGGATTAGAATGAAAGCAAACTGCTTATAGAATTCTTCTCCTAGTGATATTATTTAACGGTTTATCACCACATTATTTAGAGCCGCCAACAGAGAGAGGAATGATACATTGTAATCCTGGAACCTGCCCTACTCTTATTAACAAATAACTTTATGCCGAGCTCAGAGGATATCCTCCGATACACGAGATCGCCAGGTATATGTCCCTATATGACGGACGAGACTAAAGGAAAGGGTCTTGCCCAAGAACACACCTATAAAGGTCTGTGACGTCGGTGATGATTGCACTTTCTTTTCAGTCGTCCTGAAATTGAATGCAGTTGCGTAGTCTGTATACCTGTTTATTATGATATATTATAAAATTGCATCTCTCAAAACGTAGTGAAACCTAAATTTTGTTAATAAATACACAGCTTCAATGTGATAGTGAGTAGTATATTAGTACGATTCAATGATTAGACTAAGTCATTTGTTCTTACATATTATTCACTGACCGTTCCAAGGCGATATCCCTATTGTCAACCCTTGTGTGTTTGGGATGTCTTATATTGCCTTTTATTCATTTGTATATATAGTTGCTGTTTGTTTCTTTGTGTGTTTTTGGTTGACCGTCGTCCTTGAATGCTACTTTTCCTGTTCGGTTTTTATATCTGATTTCATTAGGAATTTGTAACAGAACCCATATTATACCTTTTAAAATGTCAGTGTATTTTTACATAATCATTGAATCAGAAGCGGTTTATTTCCGCGAATAATAGCAGTCTGACCCTTTGCGTTAAAACCTTTTCACGTCCTTCAAAGATTTACACCTGTACAATTCCTAAATATTTGAAATTTCTTGAAATGATTTTGCATTCGTTGGTATTTTAAAGCGAAAATTAATTCACCCTTTTATGTTTAATTCGACAAATAAACATTGCAAGTCTTAAATCAATGAAGAGTTGGAACAAAATAAAACATTTTCTACCAACAAAATCAGCCTATTTTAGGTTCTAAACCAAATTATTCGTTCGTATAATCTTATTAAACTAATGAATCGAATCAATAAATGACGCATTTAAGGTTTCTAGTTTCAGTTTTACATCACGCGACGTTGTTATTCATTTGATATATATATACGATGGCATAGATTCCAGCTAACGTTGAGATGATGTAAAATTGTGTTCACCTTTTATCATATGACATGATAAGAAATAAATGTTTTCTCAAAAGGTCCGAGTAGCTCATCAGTTAGCTGCGAAATTCATAGCTATTATGGTGGATACCATACAGCCGCCTTATTTCAATAGACTAAACTTTAAATACCACACGTACATGCATACAACTCAGCAAAGAGAAGGATATCTCGCTGATCTAGGCAATTTGTGTACGAACCCGTGTTTCAGCAGACATATTTTTCATGAATGTTTATCTTTTGAAATATCACACGCTGTGTCGTTCCGTATTTGAAAACTTAAACACGCCCTCAACTGACATAAATATACAACGTTAACCGGAACGTGTCAGGTGTGTGATTAGGGCGGGGTTAAGTTTCCAAATACGGAAAAAGATGTCAACCTAGAACGAGATTATTTCGAACTTAAGCAATGAAAATGACGGAAATTAACAGTGGCCTTTGAACATCGACTATATCAGTGTGTCATTCTTCTCTTTGGTAGTGTTATGCATGCATATGTGGTTTTTAAGGTTTATTCTATTGAAATACGGTAGGTTTTTATGCAGGCATTGCGTGATGTCTTCAGAAATATCGCCGGAAAAGTGCGTATGAAGGGTCGGTACGGGGTCCTACGTATTTTTAAAAGGCATAGAAATCAAGGCTGTATGATAGGTACATACTACCATAAGAACCATGATTCTCGCGTCTACTGATCAGTCAAAAGAAAGACTGTTTAAAACAGTTCTTAAATGGATAGAGACCAGAGAGAAACACATTCTGAATACTTATATTGTTATTAGAATGTGCAATGCTAATTTTAAACAGTTTATAAAATAGTTCCTAATGTAAAGAAAGCCACATGTTCTGCTAGTAACGACTCCAGCACTGACTGTATACATTATTCAGAGGCGATAGGAATCCCATTCATTTGCTTTTATATTCACCCTGTTTGTTCATAATAAACAAATGTACGCGAAAGCAGCATAAATTACATGTCATTGAGACGAACGAACGGTACGATTTCTATTTCGTTTGTTCGTGTACTACTTATTAATTGAGTTGTCAGCTTGAACATGAAAGTTGTCATTAATTAATTGACGTATCTGTAGAATAATTGTATATACATGTATACAGATAAGTAGAATATATGTAATATATATGTAGACTACGATGGCCTGTTTGGCTCACATTTATTTCACTTCTATTTCTTGACTTCCGCATTCCGAATTCCGAATTCCGCATTTCGTGGTAATGTTGGCAAGCGCTATATATCAGTACCGTTCCAGCTAAGATTTGGCTGGGATCATTCCATACGTTCTTGCTATGTATGCACTAGCCAGGTTTATTGAATAATATATATACTTCAAAGTGTTTGATGTTGATTTCGCTTGCAACAGATGTCTGAAAAGCAAATAATGTCCTGCTCGTGCGTGCGTTCCTCCGTTCGTGCGTGCGTGCGTGTTTCCATTTATCCATACGTGTTGTTGGTTATGAAAACATTTAAATGGATAAGTTTTGTGAGTTTCATCAGTTTTAAAAAGCATCTATTTGAATAATAACTTCGGAAAATGCGACTCTTCGTAAGTACAAAACACAAACAAGAGCATAAAATAGCACACCTGGTTTTACTGGGTCTACTGATGAAAAGTAGTCTGAAAGAAAGTATCAAATTTGTGGAAGCATTACATCATTCACAGAATATAGGTTAGTTAGAACCGCCCCAGAGAGAGGGTATGGATACAGAGAGACCGTTGTCACAATAAACACTTAAAAATAGTTCCCGATTCAAAGGTCAGTTACATTTGCATAGGCTACACGGTCCATACTAAAGTGCATGCAATCATTTGAATCGTTACTACTTGTGCTGTTGTACGCCGATGATACAAGTATTATATCGGTCGACGCGATAGATTTTCAGAATAGCCTAAACGCTTTTGATGAATATTGTATCAACCTTAAACTAAGCATTAACGTATCAAAAACCAAAAGTATAATATTTGGTGCTAGAAATATATCCGTTTTAAATTCTTAATTGGTGCGCATGATATTAGCGTTATATTTTCAAGTAATGGCCCTTTCCTTAAAGCGCGACATAATATAGAACAGGCTAAGAAAGCAATGAATTTTATTATACATCTGTTCAAAAAACTTAGACTTACCTCTGGACCTGACTTTGAAATTGTTTTGATCATACTATTGTACCAATTCTTACATATGGTTGTGAAGTTTGGGGTTACGAAAATTTAGATATTATTGAGAAAGTTCAAATAGATTTCCTAAGAAAAATAACTTATTCGAGAAAAAGCACACCGACTTACATGTTATATGGCGAACTAGGTAGATACTCTCTCAATAACCGTACATAGTAGAATGATAGGCTTCTGGTGTAGAATGTTATTTTGCAAAATTGATAAATACTCGAAACAATTATACGATAAACTTCCAATATGCATGAATTTAAATGGATATCAAAGAAAAGTCGGTAATAACTATGGCTTAATCAACCAGTCATTACTTAGAGGTTAATATACGGCCGTGGTGTGCCTTTTGTCGATAATGGCACACCTAGTGCATTAATGGCCCGAGGGCTTTAGCCCGAGGGCCATGCACTAGGTGTGCCATTATCGACAAAAGGCACACCACGGCCGTGTATTTGCCTTTTTATTACATACCTTACTATATTTATAAACATATAAGTACTGTAGTCTACTAATAATTTTTTGCAAATAAACGAATTACTGTACGTATGTTAAATTAATAAGCTACGTTAAAATCCGTTTTCTGCCTTGTCTGTTTTTAAAAACCACGTCTGTCACTAGATCTATAATGATTTATTTCGTCGTTTCAACGAAAACAATATTTACTGGGCTGTGATAACTGCTGTCGAGATTTCAACGTCCGCTCCTGCGCTCTATATAGCTCTCCACTATGACGTTTTTGGTGCTTGATGACGTCGACGTCATCGCGCGCGGACAGTCTGTTGCTACTGTGCCGATTTTCCATAATCCATAATGGCACAGTGTGCCGATTATGGATTTCGAAAAAGGACTGATAATCATTGTTTTTCTACTGAAATTTGTTACTATTTATAGTAAGGTATGTAATAAATCAAAAATATTAAATACCCACTTAAACGAGTTCTACTTGATCAAAATATACACAATTGGATTTCCGAAATGACCCAGTCTAACAAAGAAAAAATTTACAACTCGTTTAAAATAAATCTTGAAAATGAAAAGTACTTTAAGCTTCTACCTATATCAAATTTATAACCTTCGAACGGCAAATCATAATTTTCCCATAGAAAGTGGTAGCTGGAATGGAACAGCGGAAAACGAAAAAATATGTCACTTATGTAACGCAAATAAAATAGGAAATGAACAACACTACCGAATAGAATAAAGTTACTTCTCGAACAATAGGCAACACCTTCTTTCTTTGATTAGTCAAACGAACCTCGAAAATGATGTTAAACTTCTTCTAACTTTATCGACATCTGGAAAAAAATTTAACTTACATGTTTAAGAATTTTCCACGTGAAACCCTACGCTGATTAATGCAACTAATTGATAAGTATTTCAAACACACTCCATACATAATCTCAATCATGATTACTAGTTTATTATGCCTAATCATTATTAGTCTTCATATATTGTTCAATGCTGGACTTGTTGAAACCTCGTGTATAAAATTCGTTTTGCTTTTTTAAATCCCTTATTCTCTACAATGTGATATATATATAATAACACTATATACTCCTATTTAAAAATCGACAGTCTCTAGCATTGTTAAAAGCTAAATATATCAGTAGGAACATAGTTTCCAAATATAGCATTTGTTTCCCCCAACAATGAAATGTACTAAATGAATACTTTTCTTGTCTTCTGACGACAGAGAAATAGTTCCCATGCTATAGGGCATGTTTGCGTCAGCAACCGAAGTGCTACTTGAAAGTAATTCAGCATATTGGTATTGTTTTACGACAAAGGAGACACCGACAATACTTTATTTGATACAAATGACAAGTAACTTGGTCCAAATAACTGTATTTTTTATCAGAGTGGCAGCTATCTTTGCTTACATCGACTAATAGTGGAAAGAACCTGTTAGTTATACTTCTCCAAACTTGCCTAGCGCAATTTGGCAGCTATCTTTGTTTACATAGACTAATATTGGGAAAAATACTGTTATTTATACTTCTCCAAACCCGCCTAGCGCAATTTCATACAATTCCGCACAAACATTGCGCACACTGTCTTGTTGGTCTATAATGAAATTCTACTTCCTGCCAAAACAATGTAATCGCCAATCTTATCATATGAACATTTGTTACTGATGCTTTTTCTGTGTTTCCGCAGGAAATCTTTTACCAGGGTATTTATTACGTTGATTGTATATGTATTCTTATTACCAACGTAATAATAATATTATCATTATTTAAGGAAATAATATACTTAACGGCATTAAAAACGCAAGTTTGGTGTGCACGTGATTTTACTACTTTTAATACATGACTTCGATCGGTTACCAGATTTATAGGGAATCTGGATAATTTCTAACATGTACATAACACCACAATCGATCTTGGAGACATTTAATTAAAAAAATAAACACCAAAAAAATATAAAAAGACTTGCACTTGTAATGGCGTTAAGTATATTTAAAGTATACTGGGATGAGGATTTCTCGGAAGCAACCTTAACGAGACAGAATGTAGCAGACTTGGTATTAGTATATCTGTTCTTAAGTAAGTTCTAATGACATTAAGTATGACTATTTTCTACAAATTCAATAAAACACTATTCTTACATCTAAGATCATATCATATATGGCATAATGTAATGTAATGATAGTATAGACGGTGAAGATATGGTAAACGAGGTCGTAGTGGTAATTAAGATAACAACACTGCAGAGATGTGCAGACTCTCGACTGTGTAGAGTAAATCATAAAAAGTTAATTATATTGAGTACAGAATGAGACATAATTTAATACGTATAATATAGTATCAGCAATGAGTTTAACATAAATGTTGAGCATAGCAAGCCTTTGCGTAGATCAAAGTATTTTCAAAGTAACTAGCGTATAACTCACGTAATATTCTCTTCAATGATCTAATCCACTGATAGTAGGTTTAAGAGCTTTACAAAAACTCTTAAACCCAACAATATATGTTTATAATTGTGTTAAGTATTTTAGATACATGTGTAGCAGAAGTAAATACATTTTAGTGGAACAACTAATTTATGCTTTTCAGGATTAATGATATTGATGTTTTTCCTAAAATACTGCCGACATATTATCCCCAGAAGAACTGCCCAAACTTTGGGTATTTAATAAAATATATATAGATTGATTACTTTTATCCTATTTTGTTTTTCATTTGTCCCGAAGATATCATATTTAGCACGCAAGTGAGATTTCTGATTTTGTGTTATTATGTAAGATTACCAGAATCAGTTAATTATTAACTTATTATGCGATTATGCGACCGTTTCTAATACGCAGCAAAAACCATACTAGTACTTTGTCGTTATATGAAACCATGTGAATAAAAATATTCTATTCCAATTTTCCGATGTATTTATCCTTCATAAAGGTCACAAGTGGTCAAATTCATCACCAATTATATAATGTTGCCTTTATATTGCAAGAATATACAATACGCAGTTAAAATGTTCATTGTCAGTCAAAGAATATAATTATTATGCCAATTTGTATCTTTGTGTGAAAGCGTACTTAATAAGTAGCTTACTTTATTGTATTATTCTATTTGGAAATCAAGCAGGACGCGTCAATGTTGAATTAAGTTACGAAAATGCAATTTCAGCAGACTTGTTTATTTGACAAAGGTTTCATTTTACTTCATACAAGACTGAATTATTATATACATTTTACAATTTACTTTAGAGTAAATAGGACTTATTCAATTTGTTTGTTTAGGACAATGTTTACAGAAAAAAGCTTTCTGCAATATTGTTCAGCAATTTGGTGACGATTTCTTCAAAGGTTATTGCCTGTTTACATTAATGACACTAATTTGTGGATGTCCTTCTATTATTCAATATCAGTGAGCGTTTATGAAACATAGCGCCGAAAATAGAAAATAAACATACTAGATATACTTAACGCCATTGAAAGTGCAAGTTTATTATTTTGTGTTTATTTTTAATTAAAATGTCTCCAAGATCAATTGCATAATCTGATAATTCCGATTTTACTTCTTTCAATACATGAATTTGATCTGTCACCAGATTGATAGGGAATCTGGATAATTTCTAACATGAACATAACACTTCAATCGATCTAGCAAATAAACACAAAATAAATGGCGTTAAGTATACTATATAAAACTGGCAATAACGGTTTCCCCATTCATAGACCTATATGTTAAGCCATCTGTTTAATTTTAATCGCATCAAATGTTACACAACTGTATCAGACATGCATTTGTAAAATTACGTGTTTCATTACTAGGTGAATATTAAGTGAAATGCGGAACTCACAATCAGCACTATCAACAGATAATCTGCAGATAGTTTTAACAACCGAAATAAAATGTGATTGAGGCGTTGTATCTTAATATACATATAATGAACAGACTCAAAAAACTTGAACCGAGACCTCCTGTTCGACTTTTATACTTATTTCTACTTGTTATCCTTATATGTGTTTGTTTCTTACAATTGATGCAGTTGTTGTTCTTATGTATCCAGCTGAATGGTTCTTGGATGATATATGTCCTGTTCGACCTTTATATCTACTTACACTGCTTTGTTGAAAACAGAGCATACATACTTCCCAAAAGTTCCAAGAGGATCCACGTTGAGACTAAAACTTGTCTTTTATATAGCACAGTGGCGTTGCTTGTGCAGTGTGGTGGCAGTGAAACGTCTCAGGATCAGGACTGTTATTCATTTGGAGATCACTGAGCCCGATACTTATATTTAGTCTCAATCAAACTGAGACTGCAATATTTTGTATGTGTCGTGTTTGGCCGTTTCCAAAGGTCCACTCTCCTACTCTTTTGTTAGGAAAGGGCCGTGTTACTATGTCATAGACTGAATGCAAATCATTGTGCTAACATCATCATTGGCATAACCAATCACAACTCGGTGGCTAAAAAGTTATTGAAAGGATTATATCATGTTATATCATATGAAGGTTCGCAACATATTATGCTGTTGTTCTCGTTGACATCTGTGAGAGCGTTTTGATACATGTTATTATGAAGGTTCAGAAAGTGTATTTCATCAGTTGAAACAGACTGCAAATTTGCATACAGATAGGTCCAATACAGTATATGGCGTCATTATTTTGCAAATTATATTACGATAAAAGAGAAGAGGGTAAGAGCTTTTCAACGAACCAAAACAATGTTGAAGTGATATACCGCTTAAACCGGTGCTAGGGGACCTGAAAAGTGTTGCATCTTATATAATCATTACGTGGTCCCGCCTTAATTCCATTAAGCGATGGGAAAGTTTAATTAGCAGGAATTTATAACGGATATTTCGACAATAAAACACGTTTAAAAACATTTTTCACTGATCAATTGCGATTACCTGTATAAAATTACCTATTAATGTTTTAAATTTACAATATGAAAACTTTTTAAGCCGAAATTAAGGTTTTACTTCATACTGCAGCCAATCTCGTTTTCGGTTGTTGGAGAAGGGGTTGGATGGGGTATGAAAGATAAGACTCGGACCACTTAATGCACTTCATAAACAGACTCACAAATATTGGGTCTGCTACTTTTCTCCCTTGTGTGTTAGTTGCTTCCAATACATCCCCTTTTCCGTATTTATTGACATTCATACCAAAGTTTGTTAAGTGCTGGAGGCGGCTGTAAAAAGTCGCTTCGCTTACAATTCATTATTTTATTACTTACTGGTCATTTGGGATCATCAGGCCCAATATATGTGGCTTTAAAATAGAATTACGCTGAAGTCGTTGCTATAAGTAGGTATAAAAGTCGAACATTAAATGTAGCTTTCAAGTACCACAGTCAACAAAAACACGCACAGAAACAAACAATAAAAACAAAGATTAGTAAAAAGGCAAAATATGATATCACAAACATAAAAGGTTGACAATAGGGCTACCGCCTTGGAACTGTCAGTGGCAAGAACAGGCCGTTGGGGGTTTAAACCAGGTTCTAGAGTGCACCAAACCTCACTCTTACCCTAATGTCATCCCAAAAAAACGGGACAGTGTAAACAAAGATATCCCCACCAGGTTATATTCTCTAACACACAATGCAGCATTAATAGGCAATATAAGAAAAACACATACATGATCATGTATATATGAATATAAAGAAAAGCCTAGAAAGTCAAAAGGCAAGTACCCAATGACTTGACAGAAACCAGAGAGCAACCCGTTAAGGGTTGGACAATACAAGATTTAAGGCAAACATCAAACGCTATCGTCCATTGAGGATAAAGTGTCTGTTGCTTCTAAGGATCCCCTAGGCAGTATGTATTGACATTAACGTTCGACATATTGACATTATTCGTTTCATTTTCACAATATCGTTTGTTTAGTACTGAGTGGCGACTGTAACTATAAATCAGTAGTGTAATTACTTGCTGTCCTTTAATATCATCAAACCAAATCGTTGTGACTTTAAAGTAGAATATATCGCTTAAAGAGTCTCTATTGTAACTGGTAATAACTCATGAATATGAATGAGTCACGTGTGGAGTAGTTACAAATCGACGAACACCCCAAACGTCGGTATATAAGCAGAAATCGATGCGTAAAATATCACATTTTTATTTAGCCTTCTTACAGGAAACATCGATAAATATACGCCTTCAGAATACATATATGTGATAAAAAAAGTAATTTCACGGAACGGGATTTGAACCACAGACGTTGCGCTTGTATGATGTACGTTTATCCACTAGACCACGGTTATTTATTGATATCTTGTAGCATTTGTGACACTAAATAGGTATTACGTAATAAACTTATCAAGCGCTAAATAACAAGTCGAGATATGGTTGTTTTGAGGCGAAATATTAGTTCATATTGATAATATATAATATTACACCAGGCAATGTTAATTTACACGCGCGACAAGATGTACTATATATTTATTGATTCATCTTGAGTTGCGTTCAGACAGGTTAAGATATTTTGCCGCCTAATAAATGGTAGTTAGTATACAATTTTCTCAAAAAGCGTTATAGTTTAGTGATAGAGCACCTGACTTGAAATCAGAAGGTCGTGTGTTCGAGTCCAGAAAGAGGGAACATTTTTTTCTTCTGTAAATCATAATGTTACCTGTGTACAGGTACGATGTGCACTTGTCGATGTCTATACAATAAATGATGTCCTGTGTTATATTTGCTCGCTTAAATACCCGATTTCGACATGAGCTGGTGAGCATGAAGTTACAAATAAAGACACAAATAAACAAAGAAGAAATTGATTGATAAAGAAACTGTAGCTTTAAGCCGGTGATAATGATCGTGAGATGTGTTGCACATTATATTAGCGCTAATGAGCAGACTCAATAAAACTGAGTCTGCTACTTTTCTCTCTTATTTGTGTTCAGTTTTTATTGATATTGCAAAACAAAAGTGGAAATTGTATGTAATGATATAAAGTCACGAGGTGATTAAAACATTAGATATATATGTAAAACAAGAAGTTTCTTCTCCTGGAAACATTCGGACAAGTCCAGAACTTTGTGGTCGGCTCGAAACTCCACTACCTTTATTAGAATCGTCCGCATTTTTCTTTAAAACTACAGAGTCTCTATATCAATCGATTTCTTCTTTGTAGGCGTGTCTTTATTTGTAACTTCATGTTCACCAACTCATGTCGAATTCGGGTATTTAAGCGAGCAAATATAACGCAGAACATCATACGCTCGCCAAAAGGTCTTGTGCCACAGGGCGAGCAAAAATAAAAACTTATAGTGGTAGTAGCAGGACTTCATTTATTGTACACATCGACCAGTGTACATCGTACTTGTACTCGGGTAACATTATGAGTTAGGGAAGAAAACATATTGCCTCGAACACACGATCTTCTGATTTCAAGTCAGGTGCTCTATCCACTGAGCTATAACACTTCTTGAGAAAATGGTGTACCAACTACCATTTATTGTGAGACAAAACAACTTAACACATTTCAAGATGAATCGATAAATATATAGTCCATCTTGTTGGACGTGTAACTTAACATTGCCCGGTATAATACTATATGTTATCAATATGAAACTAATATTCCGCATCAAAACAACCATATATCGACTTGTTATTTCATAGTTCATGGCGGGGATTTCTTTGTTTACACTGTCCCGTTTTATTGGGATGACAGTAGGGTAAGTGTGAGGTTTGGAGCACCCTAGAACCTTGTTTAAACCCCCAGCGGCCTTTTTTGCCACTGACCGTTCCAATGCGGTATCCCTATTGTCAACCATTGTGTGTTTGTGATGTCTTATTTTGCCTTTTATTCATTTGTGTGTATAGTTTTTCTTGTTCGATTGTTATGCCCCCGAAAAGGTTTCGGGGGCATATAGTAATCGCACCGTCCATCTGTCTGTCTGTCTGTTTGTCTGTCTGTCCGGATTCCGTCATTCCGCAGTTCGTGTCCGGACTGTACCTTCAAAACCCCTGCATGGAATTTTGATTAACTTGGCATAAGTGATCACCATAACAAGACGATGTGTCGCGCGCTAAACCCAGGTCCGTACCTTAAAGGTCAAGGTCACACTTGAAGTTCATAGGTCAAAAACAGGTACGCAATTTCGTGTCCGTATCGTAACGTCACAACCCCTGCAGGGATTTTTAAATAACTTGGCACAATTGATCACCATAACAAGACGATGTGTCGCGCGCAAAACCCAGGTCCGTACCTCAAAGGTCAAGGTCACACTTGTAGTTCATATGTCAAAAACAGGTACGCATTTTCGTGTCCGGACCGTAACGTCACAACCTCTGCAGGGATTTTTAAATTACTTGGCACAAGTGATCACCATAACAAGTAGATGTGTTGCGCGTAAAACCCAGGTCTTCAAGGTCAAGGTCACACTTGGAGGTCAAAAGTAAAATTGTGTCCGATCAATAACTCTGGCATTCATGGACACATTCACCACAACAAGACAATGTGTCGCGCACAAAATCCAGGTATGTGGCCCCAAGGTCAAGGTCACACTTAGAGGTCAAAGGTCCAATCGTGTCCGGTCAATAACTTTTGCATGCTTGGACGGATTTTCAAATAACTTGGCACAAGTGCTCACCACAACCAAACGACGTGTCGTGCACAAATTCCAGGTCCATAGCTCCAAGGTCAAGGTCATACATAGAGGTCAAATGACACTTCGGGGGGCATTTATTACTTACAGTGATATTTCTTGTTATATCTATATTTGTTATTTAACGCTTCATGAGTTTGTGTGTGCGCTAAATATTACTTAATGTCTATTTAGTGTTCATAATGCTAGAACATACCAATAAATAGCCGTGGTCTAGTGGTAGAAAGTACGTTCATCAAAACTTGAAAGCGAAACGGCTCTGGTTCAAATCCCGTTCCGGGCAAGTACTTTTTTTATCACATATATTCTGAAGCCGTATATTTATCGATGTTACCTGTACGAAGGCGTCGTTTCGTGTCCGTGTCAGCACAGGGCAGCATACTCTCTGTCACCCTTTTTAATATAAAAATTAACAGTATAGTTAAATGCATCAATCCTGGTGTGGATTGCTCACTATATGTTGACGACTTTGTTATATGTTATCGTTCAAAATACATGAACACTATTGAGAGACAACTTCAACAATATCTGAATAAACTTCAGACCTGGTCGGATGAAAATAGTTTGAAATTTGCTAAATCTAAAACTAATTGTATGCACTTTTGTCAACTACGTAAACATCATGAAGACCCTCATCTCACACTGGATGAGTCACCAATACTAGTAGTGGATGAGACAAATTTCCTTGGTCTTATTTTCGACCGTAAATTAACTTTTATACCACACCTTAAATACTTGAAGGCCAAGTTCCTTAAAGCTCTTAATTTACTTAAAGTTGTTGCAAGCACTGGTTGGGGGCGGGTCGTGCTTGGCAAGCCGCTTGGGATTTGTCAGCTAACAATAAACTCCATTCAATTAAACAGTTACTCGGAGAATGGGGTTTTCCTAGTAGACCCATTCGTCGAGAAGAATTAGCCCTAGCCCGGTGCAGGATAGGGCATACGTTATACTCATTCATATTTATTACAAGGTGAGCAATTACCAGAATGTTTACCCTGCTTTGCATCGTTAACGGTCAAACACATCTTGTTGGAATGGGTGAGCCACACCAAAATTGTATCACGCACATCTACACTTCATGTTGATCATGTACACATTTTCAATTCCATATCTTGAAAAAAGTAGAAGTTGTTCTCTCCTCAACAGACCGACCGACCGACAAACCAACATACCAACAGACCGCCCGCCGCACTGAATCCTATATACCCCCTCTCAAACTGCGTTTGCGGGTGTATAATAAACATCTATCAGACTCCAATTATGACATCAATATGATCAGTCTCGACATAATTAACTGTAGTCGAAAAGAAAAGTATCTGACAAATACATCTAAATAATGATATTGTATCCCATGTAGGTAAATAAGATGTAATCAGTATATAGTGAGATTCTTGGCGAGACAGAGTATTGCATCTATTATGATGGTTTTGGTGGTTAAAGATTTAAGCTCTTTAGGAGTCTGATGCATAAACATGCCTGGATCTGTGAAGAAAACAGACATTGTGCCTCCAACCAACACAAATGAAAGACTATGCAAATATTTAAGGGATTTATCCCAAGATATATCTTCTGCATATTTACAGTTTGATAAATAAAACCAATAGGTTATCACCATAATAAAGTCTTATAAATATACATTTGTTTGGGGGTTTCATGGCGTGCTTCTTATTATCATGTCAAATTATTAATTATAAGATATGTGTTCTGTCAATCAAGCGGGATTATATGTTAATAACAATGTGAAGGAGTAACATTAGTGCAAGGACAAGCTGGTAACTGGTGGGTGTTGCATTATTTAATATGAACCTTGGCGTTTGCAATAACACAAAATATATTAATGATGAATTAAAGGACGTGACCACATGCTTCCTCTATTGTTAATTTCAAATTGATGAACTGCTCTGGAATAATGCAGTGACGTTGATAGAACATCAAGCTGCTTCATTTTGCTTTTTACACCTTACTGTTTGGTCATTATTTATACACATCAGTTTGACTGAATGTGGAGTTCAGTGAAGAAATGTATATACTCAGATATAAAATATGTGACCTCAGATTTTACATTACGTGGTCCCGCCTTAAATCCATTAACATCAGAAGTATATGGCGAATTAGGTAGGTAGATGTTATTTATAACGAGTTGTGTAAGCATGGTTATATACTAGTTTAAATTATTGAAAACAGATAAAGCAAACTTAAAAATATTAACATATCGTCACTGAAGGATTGTGAAAATAGGTATACATTTTGGCATCAATTGTAAAGAATATGTTAAACGAAAATGGTTTAATAAATGTCTGAAACTATCCAAATACTGACAATTTTAACTAACTGATAAACACGTAAAGACAAAGAGTTCTTTATTGTTTTATACAAAGCTGTTTTGTATATAAGCAATCAATTGGTGTACTTGACTTATATAATAAGTGTAAAATGAGTTTTAATTATAAAGCATACCTTGATATTTTACGATTGAATATCGGACCATAACAAAAATACGAACACATTCGTTAAGAATGAAGACTGGTAGATTATCTCGTAATAGAATCAATAGAAATGAAAGATGTTGTCAATGCTGTCATAGTATTTGTTTAAACTCTTCGAATTACTCCAGACACATTTAAGTACAGATTTAGCTGTAATGAAGGCAGTCTTTAGGTTTAATTCCTTTGTATTTTCATCCTCATATATCCGTTATTTGATGTTAATATTGCTCATACAAAACGTACCTTTGGCTAACATCTAAACTTATTATGCAATCAAATGTGCGGGTGAGTATATACGATGTACGCATGTAAAAGTTAAAACACAAATTGTGTTCTGTTCTGTTTGTGTAAACCTTTGATATAAATAACACGACGAACATGACAATCGTTCAAAGTTGCAGCCTCCTAGAGCTACTATGTAAATTAGTTGCTATACAAAATATAAATCATATCAAGTTAAAGCGAAGCGAGTGGAAAATTTATTAACACGTATATTACATATTTTGTGATGATTTATAGTAATGTTATATCTGGGCTATTCATGTGGGTATAGTAGGCTATACTAATAGTCCAGTATAAGTTTATAAATAGTTTATTATAATATCACTCTGTACGTTGCTCCGTACTATATTTATTTATGGTCCTGAAAATACATACATATAATAATAAGTAGGATTACATATATTTAACATATTAACAATAATACATGTCAACTTTGCAGTAACATAGTTTAGTCAAACATTGCTAAGTAACGAATTGATCCACTCATATATTTACTAAATACAGAGATGCCGATATATTTCCTAGAGTAATATTTATGTCAGAGCTTAATACAATAGTAATATACATACAAATATGTTTACAATTTACAAAGCTATAGCCTACAATTTCATAACCTACCTAGAGTTTGGCTCTAGAGGCCTTTTACATGCATGGCTTTGTTCACTCTCACAATCTGCTCACTGCAAATTAGAAGTGCATGCATTTGATTAGTTGTGCAAAATGTTAAAATAAATAACTAGATTGAAACAATCCAATTTAATCCAAGACAACTCCAGAAAATCTCAGAATTATCAATATACACAATAAAAGAGAAAAAGAGGGAAACAATACCTTCAATACAACTTTCAAGAAAACTCATGTAGACTCTATGGTGTTTTTCCAAGATCTGACACAAAGACAGAAAGCGTGAAAATGCATTTCAGGTAAGCAATGATCTGATTGGTCACTTGTGTGGTCAGTTTATAGTGATGTGCATTGAAGCAGTGATTTGTATTAATTTGCTTACAGGTTTATTTTAAAGGTACATTGTCTATTTTATATATGATGAATACAAGTTTAGTTGTACATCAATTTACTTGTCGTAATGTAAGTTATATAATGTTAAGATTGTTATTTAAGATCATTATTAAGTGTGATTTCTACACCTAATAATTCACATACTACAGTAATATCAAGTGAATAAAAAATCTTTATCTACTCAGAACTTTACTTGGAAATTTCTCCCACTCAGCAGACAGAAAACTACTGGTTTAAACACATTTGTTATATAAATGCAAAAAAAAATGAATCAAAGTTAAATTTAAAAAAAGTTAAATTTAAAAATATATATTATATATAATGTAAATAAATAATAATCAGAAGAAAAACGATAATATTTCATGATACGTCAAATTGTCCCGTTAAACTTGACCGTCTCCTGTCTGTTTCAGATGTCAGTAATTTGCTAGACTTTGTGGAGATCAGTGACGTTACACACTTATGTATTATGAAATGAATGACAGAAAGAAAATGAACCTTTCTTGTATATCATCACAAAATATGTAATATAGAGTTTAACAACCAGTGCTTTTGAAATAAGAGAAATATCTCCCTTAGGGGAGAAATTACCCCGATATAAGAATTGCTGCTTTCAGCACATGTTCTTATATAGGAGCAATTTTTCTCCCTCGGGAAACACTTCCCGTACTTCAAAAACACTGGTTATTAAACTCTATATAATCGTCATCAAATGTATTCCTGATCCTCATACACACTTCCTCAGCTTTATCTAAACAACGTTTCCAAACATCCCTATATTGAAAGTCAATATCTGTAACTAGTTTCGCATATTAAGCAGAGATGTCGTTAGTTATACGTGTTGATAACATATTGCTATTGTGACATCCATATTGTCATATGTATCTTACCATAATCAAAGCATGTATTTTATCACATCAAGTTTTTGAAAACTGTGCAGTATTTGTATTGAATTAAGTATACATAACGTTGTCAAAATGCAATACTATCACAATTATACTTTAATACGATGTTTTTAAACATAAACTGGCAGTTTCTAGTATCGACCCAATTTAACATGTTGCTCTATTGTGACTGTTTTCAATCCGACAAACCAAGCTTCCGTCCAAACGTCGATACGACGGAAGTGGAAAAGAAAGAGGTAAACAAAACTGATTTCCTCTGAGACAATAGCCTGTTGAAGCGTGTGGACAACAATCAAGCCTTAGTGGTTAGATGAGGATTTAGATTAATCCTTTGGATATACAAGTAAATATTACCTTTCATACAGACGTTGCCTTCGTGACAGAGTCGGTCAGTCAATACTTCATTATACAGAGACTCGTGTTATTCGCTATATTAAAGAGACTGGAGGGTGATATGGAAGAATTATGGGCGTCGGTCCAAATGTGAATAAAAATAAGTATAAAAGTCAAACAGGAAATGCAGCTTTCACAGAACACAGTAAACCCAAAAATACGCAAAACGACAACATGAATGGCAAGGATAATAAGGAAATAAAGGCATATAACGTCACAAACACAAAAAGGGTTGACAATAGGGCTACCGCCTTGGAACGGCCAGTGGCAAAAAGGCCGCTGTGGGGCGGGGGTGGTTAAACCAGGTTCTAGTATGCACCAAACCTCACACTTTCCATTTTGTCATCCTAATAAGAGACTGGTGTTATTTGCTATATTAAAGGGACTGGAGGTGATATGGAAGATATGGGCGTCGGTCCAAATATGAATAAAACCATCATTTCGTGTTTTATTTATATATTTAGTTTGCATAGGTACTAATTTAGGCCCATGATCCGTCCGATTTAATTATTGCTTTCAAAACTGTTTTGTCTGGAAAATTCAATGACTCCTTTGTCTTGTATAAATCATAATTAATGGTTCATATTAACCTCATATAATTTAATATGTATGGTTGGTTAAATAAAAAATCAATTATGGCGAGAACGGAATTTTTCAGACTAAACATTTTGAAGAAAATTATGTTATAATCGAAGATAACATATGGCTTAGTTTAATGAATGATCAAATTACATATAAAGCAGAAGTATAATATGATTTTTTTTATTTATAATAAGATTGATCTCTTTTTCAGACCTATGATTTCAGATCTGTGCATATCTAATGGTCTTATCTGATGCGTTAGAGAGTATTCAACTATAGTTATTATTAAGTTATAAGACGTAAGTATATGTATCACCGGTATGACTGCAAAAGTTCTTACGGGGTCTATGTTTCTCAACGTATTCGTGTTTGTAGAGCTTATTGTCGTGGTGAGGACGTTACTATCCGTAATATGTATGTATATAACTAAGAAGCTACTTCCGTTACCATAAATATAGATATAAAAATCGAACAGGAAAAGCCGCATTAAAGGACCACAGTCAACCACAGACACACACAAAAAACAAAGAACAACTTTAAAGATAAATAAAAGGTCAAATAAGACATCACAAACACAAAAAGGTTGACAATACGGGTACCGCCTTGGAACGGTCAGCGGCAAAAAAAGCCGCTGGAGGTTTAAACCAGGTTCTAGGATGCACTAAACCTCACACTTACCCTACCGTCAACCAAATAAAACGGGACAGTGTAAATAAAGTAATTCCCGCCATGAACTATTCTCTAACCAACAAGGTATCATTAATAGGCAATATAAGTAAAACGCAAAGATGTTCGTGTATACATAAATAAAAAGGAAATCCACAAAGAAGGTACTCAGTGAATTGGCAGAAGCCAGAGCAACAAGACAATAAACCATTGAGTTCACGACAAGACAATACTCAGACAAACATCAAACGTCACCGTCCTTTAAGGCTTTAGGTAGACGTCATCATAGGGTCCACAGCCGTTCCGGTCATCGCACAATTAAAGCGGAAAGCATAGTGGTGAACTGTAAATGGGTCCACCACCAAGCATGCAGTGCGTTGCAAAATGATAGGGTCATAACCTCTTTTGATAAACCTTTTAACAAGTTTAACAAAGATAGTATGAAAGTGATCATGGCCAAGGATCTTACGAAGTTTGTAAATCGCGTCACCATAGAAGTCACCATAGAAGTCAGGTTGTGATATTCCTTGTCGCAAAAGGGTTATTAAATTACTTTTACATTTGGAAAGAATATCAGGATTACGATAATAACATTTTGCAAACGTTTTACTAAGTTTATGATAACGGTAACCCTGATGGAGTATCTTTTTAGTTATACAACGATTACGAATATTAAAGTCCTCAACTCGAGTACAAGCTCTAGAAAAACGAATAAGTTGAGACACATAGACCCCGTAAGAAGTTGCTCGGGGAATATCCCCATCTAAATGGCGATAATTAACAATATCAAAATTAAAATCATCTCTCTTGTCATATATTTTGCTAATTATTTTTCCATTATGTTAGCTTTGTTAAGCTGACGTTCTTTCGGGTATATAGTTTTAACCATAGTAGAAAAGAAAGGGTTGTCAGTGTTTAATATGGCATCGAGATACCTAGAGATGTATAAACTTCGAAAAACATATGCAAAACTGTGTTATCGTAATCTTGAACTACTTTTAAAATATAACAGTAATTTAAGAATTATTGTGACAAAGACTATCACACGACTTCTATGGATATACTCGTATGATTTACAAATTATGTCGTTTGCATTTATTGTTAGTTTTGCCTTCTTGTTTGATTGTTTGCGTGTTTGTTTCTGTGTTTGTGGTTGACTGTCCTCCTTGAATGTTACTTTCCCTGTCCGATCTTTTTATATTTCTTAAGATTATTGGTCATAATCACTTTCATTCATTCTTTACTAAACTTGTTAAAAGGTTTATCAGAAAAGGTTTTGACCCTATCATTTTGCAACGCACAACAAGCTTAGTGGTTGACCCATTTACAGTTCGCCACTATGCTTTCATCTTTGATTATGCGATGACCGGACAGATTGTGGACACAATGATGACGTCTACCTAAATACTCAAACGACGGTAGCGTTTAGTGTTTGTCTTAAATCTTGTCTTGTCGTACCCTTAACGGTTTGTTCTCTTGTTGCTCTGGCTTCTGATAAGTCAATGAGTACTTTCTTTGTGACATTCTTGGCTTTTGTTTTGTATATTCATATATACATGATCATTTATGCGTTATACTTGTATTGCCTATCAATGCTGTCTTGTTTGTGAGAAAATATAACCTGGCGGGGATATCTTTATTTACACTGTCCCGTTTTATCGGATGACAATAGGGTAAGAGTGAGATTTGTGCACCCTAGAACCTGGTTTAAACACCCAGTGTGGTTTTTTTGCCAATAATTGTTCCAAGGCGATAGCCCTATTGTCAACATTTTATGTCTGTGATGCCATATCTAGCCTTTTATAAATATTTGTAATTATGTAATTATTGATTGTTTCTGTGCGTGATGTTGGTTGACTGTGGTCATTGAATGCTACATTTCCTGTTTGACTTTTAAATCTGCTTTTAGTAAATTTAAACCT
The DNA here is from genome assembly GCA_037043455.1 of Cyrtodaria siliqua. Classification (NCBI taxonomy): domain Eukaryota; kingdom Metazoa; phylum Mollusca; class Bivalvia; order Adapedonta; family Hiatellidae; genus Cyrtodaria; species Cyrtodaria siliqua. Next base: position 152,095 of record JAWPHD010000055.1, on the reverse strand, counting down.
ACACCACGCACCTAAGGTGTCAATACACAATCTAACTTCATTTTCAATATATCCATAGTTACATGGTATAAATACGTTGTTATATGCATCGGCACTGTTTACGCATGGATAAAAAAGAATCAGAACAGAGGTGCTGATATAGAAGCAGATGTATCATCAGTTCTGTTGTGTAATTATTAAGCATGTTGTATGTTATTTATTTTCTTTTAGTGTATATTAGGTATGTATTATTCAAATAATAAAAATACATTCTTCGTCACTTTGTTCAGTAGAAATAGTTCAGTACAAATAGTTCAGTAAACATAGTTCTTACATATAATATGTTAAGTCTTTAATCATGTTAATGGAGTCGTAATGACCTTAAAACTATTGTCACATTAATTCGTGCTACCACGTAAAGCCATTAGTAAATAAATCAGCCATATGTTCCTCTCTCGGTAATTCTATTTTGAGTATTGAACTGTGATAACCATAGACTTTCAATAACCTAGAAAGAAATATAAAAATATCGGACAGGGAAAGCAGCATTCAAGGACGACAGTCAACCACAAAACACAAAAACAAACACGCAAACAGACAAACATGAAGGCAAAAGTAATAAAAAATGCAAACGACATCACAAACACAAAAGGGTTGACAATAGGGCTAACGGTCAGTGGCAACAAAGGCCACTGGGGGTTTAATCCGGTTCTAGGGTGCACCAAACCTCACAATTACCCTACTGTCATCCCATTAAAACAGGACAGTGTAAATAAAGAAATCCCCGCCATAATCTAATCTCTAACCAACAAGGCAGCATCAATAGGCAATATAAGTAAAACACAAATATGCTCGTGTAAATATAATACAAAAAGACAATAGTCTAGAAAGCCACAATGAAGGTACACAATGACTTGGCAGAAGCCAGAGCAACAAGAGAATATACCATTAAGTGCACGACAGACTAGAAATACTACAAAATAAATAGAATTTACGGTTACAGATGTACAAAGACATCACACAAAGACGTTGATCAAAGAAACAAAATTATAGAAGGACAGTATGAGAGTGGACCTTTGTAAAGGCCGAACACGATAAATACAAAATATTGCAGTCTCGGTTTGATTGAGACTGTTCATGAACGGTAGTGAAATATGCTTGCTACCGTCCACGCCCATTAGCCCCGGGTTGGATAATAAACACTCTTTCCACAGACGGCGACGGGCAATTAGAACAGCACACGTTATAATTCCCAAAGTCCTGTTGTGTCGCTGCCCGTTCTAATGCGTTACTCCTATTGTCAAACATGGTGTGTGTGCATTGTTTCAAACTTTTGTATAGCTACGACTTTAAATGCATTACTTCCGGTTCGGCTTTTTAATCTACTTTTTAAAGAGCAATCAAGCTAATTTGTAGGAATGCTCTAAAGTAAATTATGCACATTCATGTCAGTAGATGCAAAGTATGTAATTTGTTACAGCTATTGAAGCCATAAAATGCAATAAGGAAAATATCCTTGAATTGTGTATGAGTAACAGGAAACGCAGATGTGATAGCACGAGAAATGCATGAAAATACATTTAAACTAAAGCCAAGCCTGGTACTTTCAATTTAAATGTTAAGTTATTGTATATACTATCGCATAATAAATCTATTCTAAAATTGTAACAAGTTGATACATTATTTGTGTATTTCATTGTTAGTGCATCATATGTCATGTTAGCCCAGCTGGAAGATGTAAACGCTCACCCGAGGGTCCCGGGCTTGAGCCCCAGTTCGGTCCTGTGACATTTTCGCCTTACGTGGATCCAGGTCAACGTCTGTTAGCTATAAAAAGTAAGAACATGGGTATGACAGCCGGCCTACATTATGAACATGTATGAAAATAAGTATGACAGCCGGCCTGGAGTATAAACATGTATAAAAATAAGTATGACAGTCGGCCTGAAGTATGAACATGTATGAAAATAAGTATGACAGCCGACCTGGAGTATGAACATGTATGACAGCCAGCCTGGAGTATGAACATGTATGAAAATAAGTATGACAGCCGGTGTAACATAAATAGTTGACCCCCCTCGAATTATGACTCCCCGGTCATTATCAGCTGTAAAGATTTGACTACCCGGTCAAAATTTACTGTGAAAAAATTGACACCACACGTATGAAAAAAGTGATCCCACCTGTCAAAATATGACCCACCATTAAATAATGACTCCCATCTCAAATATTTTAGTTAGGAATGCGATACTGGGATGAAACTTGGTAGGTAAATATGGTATGTGGAGAAGAACGTTGGGATTGCATATGTGGCCACTGGGGTCAAGGTCAATGTCGTTGTTACTAAGAAATAAGAAGTATGAGCATGTTGAACTCCGAAATTAACAAGAAATGTCACAGTAAAGTGACACATTCCCCGAAACGACCTTTGACCCCTGAGAGTGACCTTGACCTTGAAGCTATGCATATGACTTATGCGCGAGATATACTATCTTTATGTGATGATTATTTGTGAGAAGTTTCATGAAATTCTGTTAACTACTTACTTGCATGAGACACGAAATCTTTCGGACGGACGGATAGTGCGATTACTATATGCCCTCCTTCGGGGGCATAAACAAGTCTATATTTTTCCACTTACACCGAACGGAGAGCATCAGTGCATTGATTTATAATTTCACAACCTCAATCATGATAATCCCTGAGACGTTCCTCGCATATTAAACACAAACGGTAACTAAGAAAAAAATCGCCAAAATATCCCTTTAGTGGAAATTCAACACTGTATCCACTGACTGCAACCATGGCGTCGGTAATATGATGCGATAATGGAAAGAAGTGATGCTAGTGGTATTCTAACTGTAAATTCAAAACAAAAGCTACAGAGCATTTGCATGGTTCCTCTGATTAGAGCGACTACTCCCATGCGAAATATTGTAGCTTCCGTTTCCAGTCGCATTATGGGGAAAACCTTAAAGAAGGTAGAGTTGAGTTCTTCTCTTCTCCATACGTTCAGAATCATTAAAATGGGTGCTATGACTGATGGCGCGGGGTCAGGATAATGTCACTGGGCTGGATATAATAACACGTGTATATTATATGATATTCCAGTAGGTCATCACTATAAAACCGTGTGAATATTTCTATGCATAAACATCAACCAGATAATGTCCTGATATAACTGTAAAGAAGTTGAAAGTGACGCAAAAAAACAACACGATATCAATAATCATACCATGTTTGCTAAGGCATTCTGTACTTGAGACGTAAACAGGCGCATCCATGGATATGATTTTCATCGTTATTGTTTAAAATTGTTTTAAACTAATTAGTTTCGTCTGGTCACACATTCTATGGTCATAGGTTCACAAATTGTTTTCACTCTATGTTTTTCTGTTAGATTTTTTACCACCACAGTAACATCATTTGCATTAAGTAGTTGGGGAGGTCGTTGGTCCGTGTCTACGTCGACTACGGTAGCCTCTTACGGAAACACATTTTGCTCTGATTTCTGGCTTGTTCGATAAAACCCTTCGTATGGCAAAAAAACAAAAACTCATCCCCCATATATACGGGAATAGTTGTTTGTTGCTTGCAAAGTAATTGAGAGAGTACTGTTTAGACAATACGGATAATGTCAAGGATAAACCCTCTCTTTACTCGTGTATTCCAACTTACGTGACTGGTCGCCATTCAAGAATGACAGTCAGACTGAAAACTGTCACTTGTTTTTCATAATAAAGCATGCATATCATTGTATCCATAACAACCGTGATAAATTTGACAACGACGTTTTAGTCATTAACAAGAGAACAACCTTGACGTAATTTGTCGTCTGCCGTTTCAGTTTAGGCCTACGTTGTCAGATCGTTGGCAACAGACATCCGTTATATACAATCCATGCAACTTGGATTAACACCCAATATGAGAATAGTTGCTCACTGCTTCGAATATTAATGCAATATCTCTAGGAAGTATTCAGAAGCCATTGGAATCCCAATAATTTCATTTTATATTACCCTGTAAGAAGTGTCTAGGCGAAAGCAATTTGTTTTACATGTCAGTGAGAAATGATCGGATAATACGATTTCTATTTAGTTTGGTCTTATTTTTCCTAATTCTATTGACTTGTAAGTGAGGAAGTGTCGATTCTTACGGATGGCGGGAGGTGAACAGTACTGGTTCTACCCAGGAAAAGTGGGTGGTCTGCCTCCACCCCAAAAAATTGACCATCACATGTAAAGAAATATAAAAAGATCGGACAGAGAAAGCAGCATTCCAGAAGGACAGTCAACCACAAAACACAGAAACAAACATGCAAACAGTGGCGACTGTAAAAAGCTCCACCACCAAGCATGCAGTACGTTGCAAAATGATAGGGTCATACCCTCTTTTGAAAATCTTTTTAACAAGTTTAACAAAGATAGTATGAAAGTGATCATGGCCAAGAATCTTCCGAAGTTTATAAATCACATCATCATAGAAGTCAGGTTGTCATAGTCCTTGTCACAGAAGAGTCCTTAAATTACTTATATTTGGAAAGAAGATCAGGGTTACGATAATACAATTTAGCAAAGGTATTACGAAGTTTATGGTAACGGTAAACCTGATGGAGAAGTTTTTAGTACAAAGATTACGAATATTAAAGTCCTCAACTCGAGTACGAGCTCTTGAAAAACGAATAAATTGAGACACATACACCTCATAAGAAGTTGCTCGGGAACATCCCCATCCAAGTGGGGATAATTAACAATGTCAAAATTAAAATCATCTCTCTTGTCATAGATCACCATTTTCAATCGAGAGTTCTAAATCAAGAAAAGAAGCGTTATTATCAGATATATTAGCTTTGTTAAACTGAAGTTCTTTAGGATAAATAGTATTAACCATAGTTGGAAATAAAGGGTTGTCAATGTTCAATATGTCATCCAGATACCGAGAGGTGTCAATAAAGGCTTCAGTAACATCTGCCTGGGTATCTGGTGAAAGACTCAACATGAAATCTCTTTCAAAGCAAAATAAAAACAAATCTGCGACAAGTGGTGCACAGTTCGTACCCATAGGGATACCAACAATGTGTCTATAAACGGTGGTTCCATACCTGACGAAAATATTATCTAATGGGAAGATGAGTACTTCACAAACTTCATAGCAAGTCCACATAGTATAATTGTCTAAACTGCCGTTATTAAAAAACGCTTTAATATTATTACATGCCAAAGATGTAGTATTTTCTCTAACGAATGATTTTTGAATAAGAGAAATTAGCTTGTCTTTAATAAGGTGATGTGGTAAGGTTGTATATAGTGTATAGAAGTCATACACGTGATGCAAATGACGTAAAACACCATACAAACAAACAAAATGATCGGATAATACGATTTCTATTTAGTTTGGTCTCATACTACCTAATTATATTAATTTAGTTGCCAGATTGTGCACACAATAAACTTGAAACTAAAGCGCACTTGACAATAACGATGACGTAGCAGTATTTGTTGCTACGTCATCACCAATTATCGTAATTACTCTGATTTGTACTGAATACAGTTCATTAATTGCATATGTTTGTAGAATAAGTATAGATTCACAGATGAGGTGAATGGATGGCAACAACTGTTATGTGTGTACTAACTTGGGTTGGGATTATACATATACTTCAAAAGGGCATGATGTTGACTTCTTCTGTTTTGCAGCTGATGTCTGAAAGTAAACGTCCAGCTCGTGCGTACCTGCATGCGCGCGTCCGTCCGTTTGTAATTTTGCATACTTCCTTCTATATACACATGTTATTCTTCTTTGCTATGAAAACGTGTGTATAGGTGGTTGTGTTCTGTGAATGTGATTTTTTAAAAATCATCTTACTAGGACTACGTAATGCAGATGGGATTTAATATGGCAAGACAAACAACACAACACACATACAAATATACGTTTGTACACATATATAATGTTACAATCAATATTTAACTAAATGAGCACACTATCATCATCAAAAGTAGATATAAAAGTCGAATAGGAAATTCCGCATTCAAAGACCACAGTCAAACACGCCCAGAAACAAACACAAACTTCAAGGAGTATTAATATATGAAAAAATATGACATCACAAACATAATATGGTTGACAAAAGGGCTACCGCCTTGGAAAAAATAAGTTGATGCTATGAGTACATCGACCTATTCTATCTTCTTAATGTTCTTGCACCTCGTATATATCTTATTCAATTTAGTATCTTAACAAACACTTCCGTAGCCTTAATGTTAACAACAATAACATTGTTTTAGTGGTAGATACTATTTTTCAGTATACTTATTACATATTATAAGTTTTACTGCAGACAGTCGTCAATTCTAAATTTGGTATGTTAAGAAGAAAAGCTGAAATTATATGAACTCGTGACAGTGCTGTTGGCCAGTTACTAATCGGATGATTGAACCAGATCCAGTATAATTTTGTCATTTTCGTATTTTTTCTTCTTCGTCTTATTTTCTTTTTATATGAGAAATGCACTCGGGAGTAATATTAAGCTGATCACTTGTATTGATACTATTACCCAACAGTCTAATATTATTTTCAAGTTCTCCAGAGAAAACAATAATTGTTTTCATAATATTCATACCATATTCAATCAATCAAACATGTCTGTATTTATTATAATGATAATACAAATTATATTACAGAGTGTGGTTATCTGTTCTAAAATCATAAGTAGGTGTCATATAATATCAAATGTATGCACTCAATAAACTTGTGTTCCCGGAATAGTTGTTTTCATGTTACTCCCACGTTCGAAACTAAGCCCGGATAAAACAGTTAAGCAGCGTTAAGACTGGAAAGTACTTGGATTGACAACCTTAAAGCGCCAAACCACTCTTTTACAACTTCAAAAGTTCACCCCAAATACCGCGAATACATGCAAAAATACACAAGACAATGTATTTCTAATCAATTTTTGACAATAAAATGATGAAATTCGCATAAATTAATTATAAAACAAAATTAATTGTTGCGTTTTATGCTACTGGTAAACTCAGCCCTGAACAAAATTGCTATTAACTTTTGTATCTTAACTAATTTTCTTATTTTATATATATTTTAGAATAGATATAGGAGAAGTATTTTGTTTTGACCCATAGTTTGTAAAACATTTATTTTTTGTTTAAATTGTTACATCTTTTGAGAGTTACCCTTCCTTTATATGAAAACATGAAATGTACTGATAAAACACATAACATGAGTCAAAGATCGCTTAAAGATATAAATTTCTTAAAATTGGTATGAAATAATATAAAAAAACATAAAAATTTGACCCATTTATTGCATATTTTCCGTCTATAAAAAAATGAAATATGGATAATCTTAAATTACCTCCCTTTACATTGAATATTGTTTGAAATTCAAGTAACTGTAATTCAGCGTTAACATTAAATATTTCGAAAATTTCTTTTGCAAATGCATTTGTAGTGATAAAGCTAGTAAAACATGATGTCAAAATAATTTTAACTGGCATATTTTAGAATTAGGAACATCGAAAGCTTTACTAATTCGAAGTACTTAATAAAGATCTATATACCCTGTTGTATAAGTGTTATAACTTATTTCTAAGAAAACACATTTACTTAAAAGTTTTAAAATCTGAGCAGACGATTTTACACTCGTTATTTTGCAGTTTAACCGTATCTCTAATCAAGCTCAAAATACACAAAACAATGAGAATAATATTGACATATTCTTAGGTTGATACTTAGCAATTTGGTTTAGTATATATCAAATTAAAACCTTGGTGCTTACAGCAAGCTTTGAGTAGTATATACGAGGGCTGTTTGGAAAGTAATGTCTTCAGAGCATTATTTTGCGGAAAACGTGAAGTTCGTGCGCAAAACACCGTGTATCGGTTGTGTGTTCATTGATACGTGACACAGGTAAAAATTACGCTCATACATTCACTAAGTTCAGTGCAGTGCACTTTGCTTTACAGCGTACTCGTAACACTACATGCAAAATGACTTGGCACCCTGTGACTTTTTTCTCTTCCCCAAACTGAAATCCCACTTATCTAGTACATGAATAACCAATGTTGACTTTGTCGAAAACAGCGGGAATGGAATTTCAGCGCAAAATAAATGACGGTTTCTGATTGGCTGATCAATGATTGGTTGTTTCTTATTCTTACAAGTTCGTCCTTTTCCGTTGGAAGTGTCTGTAACGTTGAAAATTTCCTTAAATGTTCGCACGATTCCGTATATTACGGACATTACCGATTTCATACGAACGGGTTTAAAATTGATAACGATTCATTTTTAGACATTTTAATCAGCCAATGAAAAAAATAATACATAATTTTCGTATTTTATTATCAGCCAATCAGAAAGCGTCATTTATTTTGCGCTGAAATTCAATTTCCGCTGTTTTCGACAAAGTCAACATTGGTTATTATTGTGCTACATTTCTTGTTCGGTTTGTGGTTTGTGTACGGGATATCACGAGCACACATATAGTCAAGTAGCTTCATTAGTGTTTGCACTACACAGATACATAGTTTTAAGTGCGTGTACTATCGACACGGGTTGAAAAACGGGTCAAATAGTCAACGTAATATTTTTGGCTGTAGTCCACAGACGTGGTAAAATATTGCCATTGACTTATACAGGCGTTCTCACCCTAGTCCATATATTATTATAAAGGATTTTTTTTTTGGATCAAGCGCTCTGGATTCCCTGTGGTCGTATGTGTGTAATTAATTTGGTACGCGGTCTTCACTGCAGAAATACACCACATCCGTATGTTATTCTTTATACGGGATATACGTATATGTGCGAACTATGAGTTTAATGGTGTATAGCATACACATTATAAATTCTCGAATTCAAAGCAATATGACACATTACTTAATGTGTAGGTTAAATTGTATTGAAACTGATGACATACATTTATTTTGATCAGTTAATCGTTTTAATATAGAGTTAACTGTATTGAAGTTTTGAATTGTGCGACGATATATCAGACGTTGAATGGTCGACCTTTTTTAATACGTTAGAGGAGACGTTAAACACGATTTGCGATCATAAACGACTGATATACCGTCGCAAAAGTTACAATTTCAATATTGCTTTGACATTTTTACTTGCAAACGCACTGAAATAAAACGTAATGACATCACGTTTTTGAAAGGTTAAACGTCACATGACAGGATTTACGACGGATTATGTACTATTTATGCGAACGTCAACCGCAACCTAAGTGCTACTTTGAAAGTATTACAACATAATGGTATTGCTGTATGGAACAGGATACATCGAAACTACTTAATTTGATTCGCATGACATGTAACTTGGTCCAAATACAGTTAACTGTGATCAGAGTGGCGGCAATCTTTGTTTACTAAAACACATATTAGAAAAATAAAGAAAACAATTTTTAGTGCTATCAAAGCTCCAAAACGACCTAGAGCAATTTCATACAATTCTCACAAACATTTCTTACACTTGGTCTATAATGAAATTCAACTGCACGCACAATTCAATATGCTCGCTACAGCTTAAAACAAGCAAGGCTTTACGCAAGCGTAAAATAGCTGCTGAAAGACAAGAAGTTAACATAATAATATATCCATCAATTTTCAACGTTTTTTATGGTGTTTTTTTAATTTTTTTTATTTTTACTTTGTCACAATATTGAATAAGAAAAACAATGATTTTAAAAAATTAAAATTGACAAAAATTAAATGAAAACATGAACGATTTAAATGTTTTGTGACGTTTTATGTTATAGAACTAAGTCCAGTCCAGTCCAGTCCAGTACAGTACAGTACAGTACAGTACAGTCCAAGTCCAGTCCAGTCCAGTCCAGTACAGTACAGTGCAGTGCAGTACACATTCCAGGCCAGTCCAGTCCAGTCCAGTCCAATCCAGTACAGTCCAGTATAGTCCAGTCCAGTACAGTACATTGTTGTTGTGTTTTTGTTGTTGTTGTTGTTGTCCTCAAACTATCATATTTAGCACGCTATTTCAATAGAGGTTTTTGGATATTTGTTGTTGGAGTTACCAAAATCAGTTAATTCTGATTATGTGCACGCAACCACCCTAAATCAGCTTGTACTGTGTCGGTATATGAAACTATGTGAATAAAACATATACCGATACTCCGGTGTATAAATTCTTCAAACAAAATCACAAGGGTTCAAACTCCGTCACCAATTATATAACATATTTAAAGTCCAGACTCTATTGTACCTATACCTTTAGGATGTCCTATTGGTTATAAGGTTGAAGGAACATAAACACACACATAACGTATGTTATGTTTCTTTTCTATTGCCATTATTCAAGACGCAGTTGATATGTTCCTTGTCAGTCAAAGGATGTAATTATTAGGTAGTATGTATCTTTGTGCGAATGAGTGGCACACTCTGCATACTTGACAAGTAGCTTACGTTATTGTAATATCCTAGCTGGAAGTAAAGTAGGACACGGCAACGCTGAATTAAATTACGAAAACGAAAATGTAATTCCAGAAGATTTATATATTTGACAAAGGATTTATATTACTTCATACATCTGATTGAATTATATACACGTTTTCAACTTCATTTCGAGTAAATTGACATCACGACTTAGAACGATGTTTACTGATAAAGAAATCTGCAATATGTTTCTCCAGTTTTTTTACGATTCCATCAAAGGTTATTGAATGCTTGCATTAGTCACACTATTTGCATTTTTCCATTTACCCAATTTCAGTGAGCGTTTATGAAATTTAGCGCTGAAAATAGAAAAGAAAATACTATACTTGAAAGACCGGTTACGCAATTCAAAGACCTGTCATGTAAAACCACATTATTTAATTTTAATCGTATCATACATTGCAAAATTGTATCAGACATTCATTTGCAAAATGACGCGTTTCATTTTATATAAATCTCGCTAATCTCTCAATAAGCACTATCCGTAGATTACCTGAAACCTTTTCCAAAAAAATATTAACGTGACTAATGTCATGAATGTGTTGCATCTTATTTTGCATCTAATAAAAAAGTTATTAAGTGAAACGTTAAACAACCAATAAGAACTCTCTTAAGATAAGCTGAAACTTTTTTAAAAAATAAATAAATAAACGTGATCAATATAATGCCCGTCTGATTTTAAATCTAAACAACAGACTCACTAAAACCGAGTCTGCTACTTGTCATCCTTGTTTTTATGTGTTCCTTCCAAGATATGCAGTTGTTGTTATTATTTATCCATGTGACTGTGGTTCTTGAATACTACATTACACTGTTCGACTTTCATATCTACGTGCCATTACGTGATCCGAGTATTAACGTTCATACCCCATCCAACACCTTCTCCAAGAAGCGAAAACGGGATTGGCTGGGGTATGAAATAAAACCTTAATTTCGGCTTAAAAGTTTGCATATTGTAAAATTTAAAAATCTAATAGGTAATTTCCAACAGGTTATCGTATTTATTTCAGTAAAAAATTAAACGTGTTTTATTATCGAGATATTCGTTATAAAATCCTGCTTATATAAGCTTTCCCATCGATAAATGGAATTAAGGCGGGACCACGTAATGACATTGCTTTTTTAGCTCACCTGAGCCGAAGGCTCAAAGGTGAGCTATTGGGATCACTCTTCGTCGTCCGTCGTCGTCCGTCGGTCGTCGTCCGTCCGTCGTCGTTAACTTTTGCTTCAAACGACTTCTCCTCAGAAACCGCGCGGCCAATTTTGGCCAAACTTCACGTGGATGATCCTTAGATGAATGCATTTAAGATTTGTTAAAATTAGGTCAGCGCGACATCCAAAATGGCCGCCATTATCACATATAGTTGAAACCTTAAAAAATCTTCTTCTCAAGAATCGCTATACAGATTTTAACAGTTTTTCTTTTAAAATGATCGCCAATGCCTAAACTATCTTTTTTTTACAAATCAAGTCCCTGGAGTTAAAAATGGCTATGCCCAGGGGGTCCAAAGTTTGTATATTGAGATTTTGCCTGTTTTTCATATAGACATGTAGGAAAAAACTTTAAAAACTCTTCTTCTCTGAAACCACAAGGCACAGAAGTCTCATGTATTACATGTAGCATCAGCTTATGGTCCTTTACTAAGTTTGTTCAAATAGTGACCATGGGGTCAAATATGTCCCCGCCCCGGGGGTCACAATTTTACATAGACTTATATAGGGGGGGGGAAAAAATCTTCTCGGAAACTACAAGAGCCAGAGGTTTGATATTTTGCATTTACTATAAGCTTATGGCCCTTTACCAATTTTATTCAAATGGTGGCCCTCGGGTCACATTTGGCCCCGCCCCAAGGGTCACATGTTTTACATAGACATGTATAGGGAAAAACTTAAAAAATTCTTCTTCTCTGAAACTGCAAGAGCCAGAGGTTTGATATTTTGCATTTACTATAAGCTTATGGTCCTTTACCAAGTTTGTTCAAATGGTGACCCTTGGGTCACATTTGGCCCCGCCCAAAGAGTCACATGTTTTACATAGACATGTATAGGGAAAAACTGAAATAAATCTTCTTCTCTAGAACTGCAAGAGCCAGAGATTTAATATTTTGAATTTGCTATAAGCTTATGGTCTTCTACCAAGTTTGTTCAAATGGTGACCCTGGGGTAAAATTTGACCCCACTCCGTGGGTCACAGTTTTACATTAAAGTCTTCTTCTCTGGAACTACAAGAGCCAGAGGTTTAATATTTTGCATTTACTATAAGCTTATGGCCCTTTACCAATTTTATTCAAATGGTGGCCCTCGGGTCACATTTGGCCCCGCCCCAAGGGTCACATGTTTTACATAGACATGTATAGGGAAAAACTTAAAAAATCTTCTTCTCTGAAACTGCAAGAGCCAGAAATTTTAATATTTTGCATTTGCTATAAGCTCATGGTCCTCTACCAATTTAGTTCAAACGGTGGCCCAGGGGTCACATTTGGCCCCGCCCCGGGTGTCACAGTTTTACATAGGCTTGTATAGGGAAAAACTGAAATAAATCTTCTTCTCTAGAACTGCAAGAGCCAGAGATTTAATATTTTGAATTTGCTATAAGCTTATGGTCTTCTACCAAGTTTGTTCAAATGGTGACCCTGGGATAAAATTTGACCCCACTCCGTGGGTCACAGTTTTACATTAAAGTCTTCTTCTCTGGAACTACAAGAGCCAGAGGTTTAATATTTTGCATTTACTATACTCTTATGGTCCTTTACCAAGTTTGTTCAAATGGTGACCCTGGGTTCACATTTGGCCCCGCCCCAGGGGTCACGTTTTACATAGACTTGTATAGGGAAAAACTTAAAAAATCTTCTTCTCTAAAACCACAAAGCACACAGCTCTCATATCTTACATGTAGCCCTGGGGTCACATTTGGCTCTGCCGAAGGTGTTACTCTCTAGCACCTTCATTTTGTATTTGATCTTTACCAAACTTTGTCAGGGTCTTAAACCGTCTATGTCAATGTTGTTATACACAACAGAGCCCACATTTCTTGAACAATCTTAACCAAACGTGCACAGATTGTATATGACCATAAGATTTCGAAGAAGTTCGATAATGTGCCAGTACTCAGGTGATCGCTTTAGGGCCATCTTGGCCCTCTTGTATTGGTTCAGATTTACTCAGGTGGGCGATATAGGGCCATCGTGGCCCTCTTGTTTAAAACAGAGAACCTTAATACTTCTCAAAAGTCGCAATACTAAAGGTCTGCATCGAGAATAAAACTTGTTTGAAACGATTCGTGTTACAATGTCACTAACTTTAATGCAAGTCCTATTATTGAAACATTAGCAAAAAGATATTGTAAGGATTCCTAGCTTCATGTCATTTTTTCTGAAAGTTGCAAAATACGACATTGTTGTTCTCGTGTATATCTGTGAGAGTGCTGTGATATATCTGATTGTAAAGGCTCAGAAAGTGTACTTTTATCTGTGGAAGCAGATTGCAAATCTCCATTGCATTACAAATAGGTCCTAAACGGTATATATCAAAAATTCTTGTACGAAAAAAACGCAAACGACAATGATGAATAATGTGATGAACATTAGTTTGCTACTTTTTTCTCTCTGTTTTTGTTGTTTCTAAGAGATTATATTTTTCAGTATTTATAGTTTTAGTGAAAAAAAAATGTATATATTTTATAAAATGGTCACAAAACACTAGATGGTGCAAATACGGCTATCATTGTCATGGTATAACCTCGTAACGTGATGAGACATTACAATTAGATTTGTAGTTGCATGAACCCACGTTAGTTTCTTTTCCTGTAAAGATTTAAAGAAACCTTTAAATTACCATAAGGACTGGCTCGAATATCCATAGATAAAAACTTCTATTTTTCAATTAAACATGAGCATATCATTTAGTCATTCGATAAATTGCATTTTCATTGAGTTTACACTCTATATCTTCTAAATTTGAAAAACAAAACAACTGTGTGTTTTAAACTTTCACAATGTTAAATGGATTGTTTATGTTTTGAAAACATGCGTAAACATGTTGGCATAACTATTGGGTAACTATTAAATAGATACACAATTAAATCTCAGATTTGAAAGTCGTGTCTAACACATAATGTGTATTATTTAAAAATTGTATCGAATTTAATAGTGTGTTCATAAAATAAATATAAACTAAGTAAAGATGCATTATACATGAACAGGTTTGATCGGGTACTGTCATCTGTGAAAAAGACAAGATCTAGTTGCTGTGGTACTGTCGTCAAGCACCAATGAATAACACAAGAACTAGTTGCTGTGGTACTGTCGTCAAGCACCAATGAATAACACAAGAACTAGTTGCTGTGGAACTGTCGTCAAGCACCAATAAATAACACAATAACTAGTTGCTGTGGTACTGTCATCAAGAACCAATGAATAACATAAGATCTAGTTGCTGTGGTACTGTCGTCAAGCACCAATGAATAACACAAGAACTAGTTGCTGTGGTACTGTCGTCAAGCACCAATGAATAACACAAGAACTAATTGCTGTGGTACTGTCATCAAACACCAATGAATAACATAAGATCTAGATGCCTTGGTACTGTCGTCAAACACCAATGAATAACACAAGAACAAGTTGCTGCGGGTTTGACGTCAACAGTAACAAGTTGCTGCGGTTTGTCGTCAATCACTTGTTTGGCTTCTAATAATAAGTCAGAGGATCAAATCCAATAAGCTAAGGCTATTCAATAATTATGTGATCTTAAGTTATAAGTATAACTACCCTTTCTGGATTTCGGGATGGTGTTGAGATTATTTATGTCAATATGACATGTATGACAATCAGTGTTGTACTGAAATGTCAACGAAATTAACAGATGTGCGGTAAAAACAAATAATTTAAATCTGAAATTGATAGTAAGATTTGTGTTTTTATTGCTCGATATTTTGAATATAAATTCGGACATTTTACTTATGACATATATGTTTGTGATACGGTTGGTCATAAAGAGGTACTTATTCATTTTCACCGTTATGTAAATCATATGTGGGAGTGCTTATAAGGGCGGTAATGCTTAACGAGGAATATGTTTACTACAAGTATACAATTATTTTCAATCACCATGACTGAAACACATCTATTTTGGATTGTATATTTAAACAAAACAATAATTGTCCTGAAGTAAAAAGCAATGTTTCAACGCCAGCCATGATTGCAAGTACGTATTATTCGAGTAAATACATAAATACTGAAAAAGGGGATCCCTTGGAAGCAACAACACAGACAAGAGAAAAAAGTAGCAGACTCTGTTATACTGAGTCTGTCCATGAGAAGTAATGTAGTGTGCAATACATGTAATAAGTACTGAAAAGGGGATCCATTGGAAGGAACAACACAAACAAGAGATAAAAGTCGCAGACTCGGTTTTATTGAATCTGTTCATGAGGGGTACTATAGTGTTCAACACATGTAATAAATACTGTAAAGGTGATCCCTTGTCAGCAACAGCACAAACAAGAAATTAAAGTAGCAGACTCGGTTTTATTGAGTCTGTTCAACCAAAAACACATATTCGAAGCAGAACAAATAGCATGGATAAATAGAAGAACATTATGCGACACCATCAACTAACAACAAATGGTTGACAACAGGCCTTGCCTTGGAACGGTCAAGTTTATCAATGACAAATAAGAAGAAATTATTCGAGCCTGTGTTATAAAAAAAAATTCAAGACAGGATTATCAATTTAATAACATGAAATATATAATTATTTGAGAGCACTGTAATAACAATACATCAACATATTTTTTAAACTTTAATAGATTTGGCAAATATTGGGCGTGGCATGGATTGAAAAACAAGCCCCAAGCATGGGGTTTAACAATTGGGCTGCCGGTAAGCACAAAAGACCATTATGGCAAGCCCTTACAGTAGGAAGCATTAAGCAATAAAGCAGATTGAATATTACAATATTAAGGACATAAATACATGTGCACCAAATTAAATGTTCATTATGAAAGCAACTTTTCTGATAAGCATTTAAGCAAGTGTTGAAAGCACGGTTGATATTCAAGCATAATTACAAGTGCACCGAATTCAATCAATTCAAATGTTTTTTATCAGTTCGTACGGACAGCAAATTTGTATATAATTTATGTTTAGATTACAATTCAGTCTCTGGGTATACAGGAGCTGAATAAAGTTAAACTGAAACGTATATGTCCTTCCTTTCACACCTTCGCTGCCCACCGATAATTAAACATTACAACATTTAAACACATCAACTAGCTGTAATCCAAAACTTCCAGCAAGTATGTAAGGGTCCTTAATGTCCATGCCACACCAGTAATGGTTGACTACGAAAGTGGATCCAGAGGAAGACATCAACTGAAAATATATAACTCTGAGAAAGCAACATGATCTTGCAACATAAAATACTATCTTTTGAATAGAAGTATTGACAAATAATGAAATGTCTTAAATAAACTTATTGTACTTATACAACTTCATAACACTATTATCGATTTCAATGAATGATCCTGTAGGCTGGGAGGGAGGGAATTTAAATTGTTAACAGTAAGCAAAGCACATTACCTCGTTGTTAAACCAAGATGCCGGTGTAGATGTACGAACTCTGCACCATGAAATTTACTCCATAAGTTCAAAACGCTAATTTTGTGTCCTCCAATAACCGTTGACTATAACAGATATTATAGTCAGTATTATTGGAGAGCACTGTTATAACAACACCTCAAAATATTTTTTAAACTTTAATAGATTTGGCAAATATTGGGCGTGGCATGGATTGAAAAACAAGCCCCAAGCATGGGGTTTAACAATTGGGCTGCCGGTAAGCACAAAAGACCATTATGGCAAGCCCTTACAGTAGAAAGCATTAAGCAATAAAGCAGATTGAATATTACAATATTAGGGACATAAATACATGTGCACCAAATTAAATGTTCATTATGAAAGCAACTTTCCTGATAAGCATTTAAGCAAGTGTTGAAAGCACTGTTGTAATTCAAGCGTAATTACAAGTGCACCGAATTCAATCAATTCAAATGTTTTTATCAATTTTACAAATTTGCTCTCCGTACGACAGCACATTTGTATATAATTTATGTTTAGATTACAATTCAGTCTCTGGGTTTACAGGAGCTGAATAAAGTTAAACTGAAACGTATGTCTTTCCTTTCACATCTTCGCTGCCCGCCATATGGATGGGCGCCCGGACACTCCAAGTCATAGAGTAGAGTGTCCAGGCGCCCATCCACCGCCAAAATTAGGGGAAACATTTTTTGGCAGCAGTGAAGAGTGTATATCAAAAACAAAATATCCGAATGCCACGCCCAAAACAGAAACGGTGCCAAAAAAGTATATATCTTTCCTCATCACTGCCTACTTTCAATGAAACATTAAAATCTAGCCGCTAACTGGTTAAGAAACAAGTTGTTCCACACATTTGATAAATGAACACCATCCTGTTCAAGACAGGTATCATCAGCCGGAATGTTTGGGTATGCTAACTGGTTTAAGAAACAAGGTGTTCCCCACAGTTAATTATGAACACCATCCTGTTCAAGACAGGTATATCTGGGTGTAGCAAATAAAGGCCCACAATATCTATTATCGCCTTAGCAGCATAACTGTTTAGCCGCTTTCTGGCCCTTGTCCTTGCTAAAGGATTGATAGAATAACGCCATGAAAGCCGAGGAAGTATTTAAGAACAAACAACGACCACATCTAAAACCTTTAATGTGTATTTCCCTCAATCATTTCTCCACGACCACATGAGTTGATGCATCAGACATTGGCAAAATAAATAAATGTCAGAAAAGTATCAAGTATGTAAAGGTTGGAGGATGATTTAACTGTAATGTGTGTCTCGAAAAACAAACTGACTGTTAAACGTTCCTAAATTAGCATCAGGAATATCGATCTGAAGCGGTTAAATAATATGAAGTGTAACCTGTACATGATACTCAGTTGCAGACTTAGAACTCTGAATGATTTCTGATAAAGCATGTATCTTTCCTACTGTTTCGCGTGCCATGGTTATTTTCATTTCAGTCAGCAAACAACTGATATACATTTGTTTGTGTACAATATGCACATTTTTCTAAGTGTATTAACTTTTGTCTCCTGGATAATCAAGTTTATTTCTATTTTAAACACGGCTTTAACTGCATTTTTACCTTTGACCTACTATCGATTTTAGACTTTTGTAAACAATCATCATCATCGAGCGCCTAAGTAATTGATGAACAGTAAGTCAATCAATCGGTACATGACTGTTTACAGGCTACAAGCTCAGTTTATGTCGGTGCTCCACTGTTTTATCAGCCATAATAGAAATACCAAATACTTGCATAACGATCTACAACTATCTGAAGGCTAAATCATCTAACATTCCGACAACAATACACGAAGAACATGTATCCTTTTCAAGTGAACTAGCCCGCATTAAAACGGTTAGACACACAACTGTGTAAACTCCCTTTAACTAATACATAAAGATGTCATCGTGATGCTGACAATTGGAATGACATTTATCTCATGTATCACCTTCTTGTTGTTATTTTGAATAGACACAGCACAGAAGTGGTTTAATAATTTAGTGGCCATGCACATAACTGGTTTAAAGTGCTGTGTATTGACTGGGGACAAGCCGAAAAGGAACAGATAACTAAATTTGTATGAACCCCTGTCAAAAATACCTGGTGGAGGAAAAATAAAACATCAACCTGGTACAGGCATCAATCTCATGGATTGGCCCAACAATAAACCAATGATCAAATGGAATAGCCTTAAAATGAGGCATTATGATAAGTATGTAACTTTTGTCCATGTCTTGGATATGTACACCACTGATAAAGCACTGATAAAGCACTGTCGATGCATTAAATATGAATGTATTAAACAATTGTAGGGATATATTTCCAAACTCTACACGACATAGTTTCGAAATTCACAAAGCTGCTATGAGGTGTAGGTTTATCTTGTATAACAAGTAAAAAGTGGAACTTTACATACAATACCAACACTGGAGGACTTTATGACCTGTTCCACACATTGCATCCGATACCGACATAGAAACTTTTGACTGGTGTTAAGTCAACTTGATGGTTACACGAACTGAAATATAAGGCAAAATGTCCTAAAGAATGAAACAAAATAAACCTTGAAAGATGTGATAGAGATCCAATTAAAATTAGGCAGCATCAGCAACAGCATCAGTATAAAACAACAGCTATTGTAATGAAAACAAGTTGATCGCTAGACGAAAAGCATGGAATGTTTTATAAACAGTTAATTTAAAAGAAAGGCAAGTACAATTGAGGCATGAATAATTTTTAACTGTTAAACAGTATTAATTCAAATTAAAATAATGCCATATCCGACACAATACTTCCGCACTATCTTAGACGCACGCTCGGACGGTATGACGTCACCTACCCAGACAGTATGACGTAACCTACCGCTCTAGGTCATGAATATGTATTGCCTCCATTGTCAGACCAACAACTTTTATTAGCAGCAACAGTCAACAGCAGCAAGTAAAAATTAGCTGATATCAACAAACTGTTGAGATATACTTATCCGCAATAAGTAAACATATTGCCTAAACACTCCAATTACATGGTTAGCATCATAAAACACGACTTCACCAACAGCCTTGGAGTTAAAAAAAGCAGCAGAAGCTGAAAACATAGTGCACAACAACGATGATGATAACAGCAGGCTAACATTATGGCGTGATCAACATTTCTCCATCAACTAGATGGTGTCCAACACATTATTCTTATATAAATGGTTTTCATAATAGTTCTTAAATAATATTTGCAGTAGATATGGACATCATCCGCATAATGACAACATAATAATATTTAGCTCTGCCTTGAGTCGAATAATCATATTTTTCTAATGTGACTCACTGTTATTTACAGTTTTAATTGCCTCTCGAATGACTCAATAATTGTTATTATTATTGTTTTCATTGTTTTTGCAAATTGATTTACTGAGTTGAAAATGTAGTCTAACTACTGTCATTACAAAAGGATATTGTTTACTTTGATACCATTTTCAATTTCCTAGTGTGAACTGTTTGCAGTATGAATGTGTTTACTGTAACAAAAACGAAAAGTTATGAACAATCTACAGCCATATCTACAATGAACTTGCAATTTGCATTTGCAGACGCCTGGTGGAAAAAAGATAATATGATAATTTTTGGTGAATTTTGCATTATCTACGACAACAGCATTATAAAGTTTATAAAAACGAGTCCTGTTTCCCGGAGGCAGGGCAACATCTGTTCCTCTAGCTGACCAACGTCTTGTGTACGGCCTTTTCTGCAACCAATCGAGTCACTCAACGATCTGTGACGTCATTGACTAGCTGAACGCAAACCCTTTGGATCTGCTGAGAGGCAACCACTGACTTTTCCAGGTGGGATCATCAACCACGTTACCGGCAGAGAAATAACCATCGAACTGGCTCACTTTCCACGACGCATTATCCAGTGTGATTATGAAAACAAAATCGAGTACAATGCATAAACCGAGCACAAATGAGTACAAATGGAGTACAAATGAAAATAAAATCCTAAATAGTAATACCAACTTATTGTAATAACTGATTGTGCAGTCTTCATGTAGATCTAGTCTATGTTTATTCAATTTATTTATATATTTGTATTTATTTATTTATTTTATTATTTTATTTGTTGTTTTTTTAGGGTTTTTTTAGTTTTTATATTTTTAGCATTACTAGTATTATTATTATTATATTTATTTAATTATTATTATTACCCCACTATTATTATTATTATTCACAACACCCAAAAACTCCCTCAGTTGAAACGCTCCCAGACGCATAAAGGTTACTGTAGCATTTAGATATGATATACACTTTAGATTCCTTTAGACTGCCAGTATATTTCCATTGACTGATATTTAACCCCCAGAGGTCAAGGCACACCGCATGCGCCTGTAGTATTTTGGGAGAGATTGAAATCAGTTCACATACGATCATCACTAAATAAAGATTCACTATTACAGACGTCTTGTTCTTTAAAGACATCCATCAAACTTTACACTTGCAACAATGCCCTAAACATTTTCAGTTAAAATGTAGTCTACCGAGACGCAAAACACTAAAATACTCCCATCCACATTGTTCTAATTTAGCATATGTAAACAGCTGATTGACCCAGATACCGCGAACTGCATACACCAGTAAACAGTTATTAAAGGGACATTCCATTTTTGAATTCAGGGGAATCAGGTGGATAAGTTACGCCCAAGCCCGCAGCAAACCCCGCTAAACGAACGCTTTAAACACAAACAAAGGCAAGAAACGAAGCTACCAATGCTTAGAAACCGTTTCAATTCGACCCCGACAGCCACAACCACACAATATGGGAGTAATATTAATCAATGTCTACCTAAAGTCCCTTAAAACTTAACTGCGTGATAAATAATAACGTCACCACATACGGCGGGAGGAACGAATGTTTTTATTTATTAATATCCACGACCTATATGAATTATCAAAATAGAAACAAAGAAAGAGACGAAATAAAGCTTATGGTAATAAAATTGGAAGAAAAAATTTCTCCGGCGAGAACTAAAAGATGGCGCAAACATGGTGAAATGGAAAACATTATTTGCATCCACGAACAACGTAAACATCTGTATGACTAAATAGAAACGAATACAACCTAGTATATGACAAAATCATGAGCACCAGAAATATTACAAAATCATAGATTCTGCGAGTCTGATGTTAATACATTTAAATTGTTAACAGTAAGCAAAGCACATTACCTCGTTGTTAAACCAAGATGCCGGTGTAGATGTACGAACACTGCACCATGAAATTTACTCCATAAGTTCAAAACGTTAATTTTGTGTCCTCCAATAACCGTTGACTATAACAGATATTATAGTCAGTATTATAACAAACACATGTACGATGGTGGGGCAATACTCTGGAACGTCTACTGCACACAGCAAACAAAATAGGAGGACATTATGGGACCAGGGAGAGAGCTTCCGGCCGTCCCAGTAATTCATATGATGCTTTAAGGCTATTACAAATTCTTTGTTTTGTGACTGAAGTGCACTTTGTTTGAATTATATGTACATATGTTGGTAATATAATCCTCATTTAAAATAATATTGATGAATTGATGACCAACCGCAATCGAGTCGTCGAGCTTTCTCCACAGAACAGTTTCATAACAATAATGTATCGGAAGATAATATATGGCTTAATGTAAAGCAAATGCACATTTTATATGAAACTGAAGCAAATTATGAAGTTTTTTTCATTTGAATTTGGATTCAATTTGACACAAATCACTCTGTTATATCGCCTCCAGTCCCTTTAAGCATATTGTTAATTTGAAAATTGTACACCAAGCAACTTTGACCTTTCCTTCATTCCAGTCAAGTTTAAATTGCACGAACACGTTTCAAATGAAAGAGGTGATACGAAAGTATGCATTTCAGTTGTATAAAACGTTAATGTATTGCAACACATATTAGATCCCACCCGACATCTGTGTGTGACAACATTTGATATTAAACACGACGAACGTGATACTCGTTCAAAGTTTCAGTCGCTTATAGCTAACATGTAAAATGTCAAATATCAAATAGTATTTTTTAAATTTAAAATGTATCAAGTGCTGCATAGCTTTATTTAAATCGCGTATGATTTCCAAACATCACGATATGGAAAGTTCTTGTCTGAAACTATAAACTCTCATGCAGAGAAGAGGTTCGTTGTACATTGTAGGCTAAAGCAACAAGGAGATATGAAAGTCGAACATTAAAATGTAGCATTCAATGACCACAGCCAACTAAAAACACGCACAGAGACAAACAATAATTGCAAAAATGAATACAAGGTAAGGTATGACATCATAAAAAAAAAGGTTGCCAATAAGGCCACCGCCTTGGAACGGATTGTGGCAAAAATGCCACTTTAACATTCGATGTGAGATCTATCATTAGTATCCGCATACATATCCCAGTCAACCATAGCAGCAAGAATCATGGTTCTTATGATGGTATGAACCTATCATAGAGCCATGCATCCATTGCTTTGACATCACACAATGCTAACAACGGTCATATTTCAATTAATTAAAACTTAAATACCACGCATGCATGCATAAAGCTCATTAAAGAGAAGATATCACGTATATCTAGTCATTGTTATCTAGTCATTGTTATCTAGTCATTGTTATCTAGTCATTGTTTGTAAGCACTGTATATATTGTTAGGATGGCATGTTAAAAGATACACCACTTTTTTCTGAAATCTCATTCCGCATTTGGAAACTTTTCATCACTATTCATGAATTGGGCGGAGTCAAGTTTCCCAAACGAGATATCACACGAGAGCCAGATATTTCAAAAGTAATCTCCGAACATATCTGAAAATATGTAATGGGTTATAAAAACAGATAATATCGGTGGGATATTCTTCTCTTGGTGAATTATATGCTTGCACTTGTGGTATTTAAAATATTTTCAATTGAAATAAGGCAGTTGTTTATGCAGGCATTGCGTGATGTCTGGGAAAGTGCGGACAGATCGTTCAGTGTCCCTAAATACAATTCAGAGTAAAATATTCATGGCTCTTTGGCATGCGCATACTATCATAAATGCCATGATTATGACGGCTTAGGCAGTCACTGTGTCAAATATGCACACAATAAAAATGCGTGGAAATTTCATTAAACTTGGCTATAAATACATGTTCATTTGTGTAAATTTGACCTTTTGACTTTGATCTCTGACCCAGAGACACACCTTGTATTCGAAACCTTTGTTGTTACCTAAACATCCTATGCAACCACTGTGCCAAACATGAACACCATCCTTGAAATGATGTAGGAGGATTATAGGTTACGAAGAAACAATAAAACTGCATGCTGACCCCATATGACCATAAGTGCACGCTGATGACCATACGTGCCTCCAATAGCGAGGATAATCCATATATACTGGGAAGAAGATAAAATCACAAATCATGACTCTTATTGTACAATGATATCTTAAAGCATGTACAAAACATCAATAAATATAGTAAAACATGTGGCTTTGATTTTTATTTCACCTTTTGACCTTGACCTCTGTCCCTAACGATTAGACCCTGGATTCGAAACATGCGTTGTAATTGCAACCACTCTCTGTGCCAACTATGAATACCCTCCTCCCACTATTTCTTCGAAAAGTGCGGATAAAATAATGCATCGTTTTCTTTGACAACAATATCATCATCAGCTATCATGGCTATAAACCAGCAGTTGTATTTTATCATATCACGTTTTTAACAAATGTTCAGTAAGTGTAGTTTAAGTCCTCATTCAATAACGTTGTCACAAGCAAGATGTGAGCATGTCAGTAACACTGTTAAGTATGCATTAGCATTATGATTTTAAACACAATTTACCATTCTATGTTCTATGTTGCTAGTATCGAACCAATTTAACCAGTTGCTTTATTTGGAAAATTATCACGTAATTGATTTTCAATCCGACGAACTTAAATATCCAAATAAACTATCGTCCAAACCTCTATAAGACGGAAGTGGGTATAAAAAAGGCAAACAGTACTGAATTCCTTCGAGACAATAGCCTATTCAAACTTATGGTCATCAATCAAGCATTGGCGGTTAAACGAGGGCTTAGGTTAATTCTTTGGATATACAAGTGAATATTACCTTTCACAGGTACGGTCAGTCAATACTACATTATTTAGAGATTCGTGTTATTAGGTCAAAAGGCCCGGGCCTGCACAAAATGTTCACATGCATGGTTGAAATATATAACAATGAAATAAGAGTGTATGAATTTGTTGAATTTTGAAGTGTGATTTTGCTTAAATTTACTATCTAAATATACGACAAAACGCACCAGAGACGTCCAGCGTTTTCAAAAATTTCCGGGGAAGCATGACCCACTAAAGATAGTCCGGCCTGCACATCAAAAATGGTCTAGCTACGCCCATAATAGAGTACATTGATATACATATATAAATAAATACAGTATCTTCCTCCCACCTAATCACGTATTATATAAAGACAATGTATTATCTTGACTGTTTAGAGTATGTTTTCCCTTACCTTGCTACTAGTTACATTTGATACTACGTGTTACATTTGATTGTTTTTAAATTGCCATTCCGCTATAATGACATTATTATCTTGCACTGATTATGTTGATTCCATTGCTGTTTGCTTAATATGTAAACCTTGGTGAAATAAAACGAATATAGGTATAGTTTCAAATCCAATTACACTAGGACATTCAAAACTGCGTGATATGTGATATTACTTTAAAAATCTACAAGTAAGACTGTGATATTTTAATAATGCGCACACATGTATCTTAAGCGGATGGGTGGATATTGGGTTGTTGGGTGGGTTGGTTTGTTATTGGATGGGTGGGTAACTCGCAGGCTGCTCTGTGTTTACAGTGGACGCAAAGGCTATTATACTCGTGCTTACCGGGTTAAGGGTTAATCCAAAGTAATCCTTTGAACTATCCGCCTCCGAATTGTATTTTGTCCGAACATTTTAGTTAGCAAAATCTTAACTGTTTAATATATACATTTAATAGTTAGGTACTTCTAGGAGTAAACATCGACTGTTTGGCAAACAACACAATTGGCAATACTAAATTGAATATCATATTCAAAGCAAAGGACTGTGTATTTCAATTATTACAATACATTTCAGAACAGCATCACATCATAGTTAAATTTCAAGACCTAACGGGTATACGCCATATTACGCCCGTTTATATACTATAGCTTTTTCACCAACTGACATAATGATAATCTGATTTTGTGGGGAAACACGTGACGTGACACCTTGGTCAAGTGTTTAACGACGTTGTGTTGTAAACCTTCTAGTCTTGTACAGTACTGGATCTACCTAGGTAAAAGGAGGTGGTCTGTTTCTACCACAACAACATCGACCATTATACATGACCTAAAATATGTTCTAAAATGACGTAAAATTGAACAATTCCTGCAGTATCTTTCAATAAGTGAACTAAAATGCGTCCCATTTCAGACCGACAAACATGAACTTTATCATTGTGTTCATAAAATGTCATCTGAAGGAACCAACCTTCAAATAAATAAATGTCCACACATTCTGCATCATGGTGTGGTTATAAACGTCCTGATATACTTAGTCTGTGTCATGGCGCGGTAAAAGACATGCCAGACATTCTGTGCCATGGCGCGGTAAAAGACATGCCAGACATTCTGTGTCATGGCGCGGTAAAAGCGTGCAAGACATTCTGTGTAATGACGCGGTGATAAATTCTATGCCATGGCTCGGTGTTAGACGCATAGCCATTTTGCGATGCGGTAAAACAGTGTCATGGTGAGATGGCAGACGTGTCATTATATAAAACTTGTATAATTAAAAACAATGCTGCGTTATTTTGGGTGGGTCGATATTCCATGTCTTATCTGATCTGAGTCTGTATCACATCCTTCTGATTTTCTATTACCTCTCCTTTGATTCAATATAACCCCTATTCTGAACTTCCTTAATCTGACTCCAGTTCGCATATGTTCAAAATGCAAATACATCCTTGTTCAAATTTCATATCAGCTCCTTTTTAATTGCCGTGTTCTAATTACCTATCAGCTATATTTTTCGTTCTTTGCCAGTCATTTATGTTCTAATTCGCTCTATGTTGATTCCCCGGCATCTCCCTGATGATCAGCTCCGATTCGTTTCCTACTGTTCTCTAGAAATTAAAGGACCTGTAAGATTTTAATTGAATAAGGAAAACAAATCTAACGGGGACTTGGATTCGTTAAACGTCAAATCTGCACTGCTTTAAAAGATGTAAATGTGTATCATTATATGCTAATTGTTCTGTTGTTTAATGACTAAGCAAGTTGAACGTGTTTATTTGCTTTTAATTTCAATTAGGAATGTATTTTACTAT
Organism: Cyrtodaria siliqua; assembly: GCA_037043455.1. Taxonomy (NCBI): domain Eukaryota; kingdom Metazoa; phylum Mollusca; class Bivalvia; order Adapedonta; family Hiatellidae; genus Cyrtodaria; species Cyrtodaria siliqua. The sequence goes on along the minus strand of JAWPHD010000055.1, from coordinate 124,675 downwards.
TCATTATTCAAGTCTTCGTTACTTTGTTCAGTACACATATTTCAGTACAAACCGTTCTTATACAGCTCACGTTTGTAAGCCTTTAATGGAGTGTAATTTCCATGTTGACACACCTTAATGGAGTCGTAGTTACCTTGTTGACACACCGTGTAAAGCCGTTCGTAAATAAATCAGCCATATTTGAATCATTCAGTAATTCTATTTTAATACTGAAAATGGGATCCCTTGGAAGCACACACAAACACTCACAAACAAGAGAGAAAAGTAGAGATTCGGTTTTACCGAGTCAGTTCGTGAGAGGTAATATTCAGTACATTTGTAAACGCAACACTTGGTATTGTTTTAAGTTTTTAAAGATGTTAAAGATGTTAAAGTTAAATGTGTTTCAACTGAAAGCTTATGCAACTGTTTATCTCATATGATAACCGTTGGGACGACGAGACGTGTGTACAAACAGAAAATACAATATCGATTTGAACAAAAACACAACGGACTATAAATAACCGAAAATCAAACATGTTGCGTTTTTAAATGTTCTGAGAAAGATTACAAACTAAATAGAATAATACTGAAGTCAATAAATGTGACTTCGGGTTGTATTTCAATTGACCAAATACAAGTTTTAAGGACTTTCAATATAATGTTGAACATATTATCCTATTGGTTTTTTTCATAAAAAAAATATAAAATAAAAAACTAACATAAAAACGAAAAAAACACATATTTCATCATTGTATGATGAAAAATGATGCTGAATTTATTTAAATAAAATTAATTTAATATAATTTATTTGAAGACTCTTTATTAAAGGAGTGATTCGGTTAGTACTCCTTATCTTCCTCAGGGTTCTCTTTTAAGAATAACATATCAAACGAACATAGTTGTATACACAAAATCATTACAGAAACAAGAAATGTCACAGTAAGTGACAAATGCCCACGAAGTGACCTTTGACCTGTGGGTGTGACCTTGACCTTGTAGCCACGGACCTGGATTTTGTGCGCGACACGTCGTCTGGTTGTGGTGAGCACTTGTGCTAAGTTATTTGAAAATCCGTCCAAGAATGCCAGAGTTATTGACCAGACACGATTCGACTTTTGACCTCTAAGACTTTGACCTTGTAGCCACGGACCTGGATTTTGTGCACAACATGTCGTCTTGTTGTGGTGAGCAATTGTGCGAGATTATTTGAAAATCCGAGTTATTGACCGGACATGATTTGACCTTAGACCTCTAAGTGTGACCTTGACCTTGGGGCCACAGACCTGGATTTTGTGCGCGACACATTGTCTTGTTGTGGTGAGCACTTGTGCCAAGTTATTTGAAAATCGTCCAGGAATGCCAGTTGTTGACCGGACACGATTTGACTTTTGACCTTTAAGTGTGACCGTGACCTTGGCGCCACGGACCTGGATTTTGTGCGCAACCTGTCGTATTGTTGTGGTGAGCAATTGTGGTAAGTTATTTGAAAATCCGTCCAGGAATGCAGAGTTATTGACCGGAAACGATTTGACCTTTGACCTCTAAGTGTGACATTGACCTTGGAGTCACGGACCTAGGTTTTGTGCGCGACAAGTTATCTTGTTGTAGTGAGCACACTTTTGTCAAGTTATTTGAAAATCGGTCCAGGAATGCCAGAGTTATTGACCGGAAACTAATTTGATATTTGACGTCTAGTTGTGGTGAGCAATTTTGCCAAGTTATTTGAAAATCTTCCATGAATGGCAGAGTTATTAACCGGACACGAAAGCACTTCGTTTTGACATTTGACCTCTAATTGTGACATTGACCTTGGAGACACGGACCTGGATTTTGTGCGCGACACGTCGTCTTGTTGTTGTGAGCAATTGTGCGAAGTTATTTGAAAATCCGTCCATTATTGTAAGAGTTATTAAGCGGACACGATTGTACAGACGAACTAACGGACAGACAGTGCGACTACTATATGCCACCCTTCGGGGGCCACCTTTCGGGGGCATAAAAAAACGTTTATAAAAAAACAATCAATAGAAAAATAATTTTAATGCAAGATGAAAATTGTATTATTAACACACAACTTACACAGATAACGAAGGCCAATTAGAACACATAGCTTACACAGATAACGAAGGCCAATTAGAACACGCAGAGTTGCGTCAACCGCCAATGACTCCTACTGCCGCAGCCCGTTCCAAGGCGGTACCCCTGTTGCTAAAAATGTGCTGAATCTCACTTTTGATTGACTACGTCCTGTAAGCGATACATTTCCTGTTCCGCTGTTATCCAATATCTACACAGAGTTGTCTTTCCTTGCATACACATACATCTCTGTCAACGTCTCAGAAACACCAAGAATCTTGGCAAACGAGTGAAATGCAAAATAACATTGTGGTTTTTATTTTTTCTGATTCAGCTTTTTATGAAATACTTGAATTAAAAAATAAAACACGTTTTCTCTTGATTGTTTTATTAAAACCATAAATTAGGCACGGAATTATATTGCGGTAGAATAAAACAGTGTACTTTGGCGTATCTCTCCGCCCTCACAACATTCAAAATGGATGCTCTTGACAGGATAATAGAAAACTATAAACAAAACTTTCAGCTGAAAAGTAAACAGGTGGAGGCTTTCAATTATCTAAAAGAAGGGAAAGGTGATTTGTTGGTAAGCCTACCTGTAGGGTATGGTAAAAGCTTTATTTACCATTTATTGCCACAGGTTATGGGTTCTAATACCGATAATCCAGTTTTGCTTGTTGTCTCCCCTCTGAACATTATTCATCAGGATCAGTTAGAGCATTTAAGAAGGCACTCCATAAATGCATACCGGCTCAATGTTTGTACATAGGTAGAAGCAACAACTGATTCCGAGGAAGAGAATATAGATATTGAAGCGAATGTCAGCTTGGAACATGTAAAGCTTGGACAATATTATGTGATACTCTGCCATCCAGAAGCCTTATTCAACACTGTGAAGGGCCAAGACCTTCAGTCAGATGAGAGATTAAACAGCAGGGTTGTTGCAGTAGTGATCGATAAATGCCATATAATTGAACGATGGTAAGTATCCTCTGCTATCATGTTTTTGTTAATTAGGAGGACTCCATGTACTTTTATATACGGACGTTTAAAGATGCTCCTCTATATGATATATATCAGACATTGTCTTGCCGTTCTTTCAGATATGTGTATTTTATGCACTACCGCTTATTCCCTCTACCTCGAGCTCTTGTACTAACCACATGTAAACAACTTGATGACAATGACCCCATTTGCAGAGTAAGTAAATATGACCATGGTTAACAATTGCACTCGCTACTACTATAGTGACTATAAAGTGAACTGTATATAGTATATTCCATTCTGGATGAAACAATTGAATGTTGTTTAACGGCTCATCAACACAGTATAGGTTATTTAGAGCCGCCCCAGAGAGAGGGGTAGGATACATAGGAATCCGGGAACCTGCCCTACTCTTATTATCGAATAGATTCCTATGGTTCTTTAGCGTGCTCGGAGGATAGACCGATACACGGGACCGCCCGGTTTACGTCCCCATCCGACGGACGAGGCTAAGGTAAAGTGACGCGCGCTACCGACTGCGCCACGCCAGCCCTTTCTGGATGAATGCACACGACAAGCAGTATGTTTCAAGTAATACAAAATTAATGAATTACAGAAATTGCCTGCCGGCTGTTCAATGTAACATCTCAAATTTATACAATAATTGAATTGTTAAATGGCTCATCAATATATTTAAGGATATTTAGAGCTGCTCCATACAAAGGGAAAGAATACTTGTTTCCAGGAGCTCGTCCTACGCTTTCTAACATTATACTTCCTGTTACTCTTTAACATGATTCGATGATAGTAATACACAAACGACCGATAGATGAGGTGAAAGGTAATTGCTAGCCCGCGTGCGCCATAGCCTTGTGCTAGAGCATCCGCCTGTCACTTGGGAGGTTATACGGTCAACCCCTGGCCAAGGACCTCATGACCACCTCTTATGACACCCTCGAAGTGAGGCCATCCTTAAAACAATTGTTTGTTTGCTGTGCTCCGACCTAAAATGTTTTAGATGGTTAGGTAGGCAGGTGAATATTATTTTTCCAAAGACAGTAAGAAATTAAAGGAAATACATTCTTAATTAAATAGAAATACAAAAAGAAAAGGTTAACAGTATTGCTATAAAAAGTTTTGGGTAGGGCTCTTTTTAATGAGTAGGTACCTAAAATTTAAAAAAAAAAGATTAACATTGATTTTCTTTGATGAACTTTTTTAAACGGACGCACGGCAATATTGAAGTATTTAACAGTGAATATCAGACTTTAAACCGCATCTGGATTGTAATTTTCAGTTTAAAACTTATTTAAAATAATAAAAAAATATTTTTAAAAAAAGTGTCACATATACTTGTATGCAAGTAACATGTAGAAAGATTACATGATGCCTCAGATACAAAGAAAATCAAGATTTCTGTTCATCCCTTAATTTCTGTTCCTCCCATAATGGTTTTATGAATAGGGCCGGAAAAAAATGTTGTTTCCTATTTCATATAAAAAAAAATATGGTAGTTATGCAGGAAAATATTACATTTAACCTTTTTTGTATAGAGTATATATATATATACATGTATGACTGGAATCTTGGCATGTTTTACAGTGCTTATTTAACATTTCCATTTCGTGGTCCCGCCTTAATTCCATCAAGCGATGGGAAAGCTTATATTAGTAGGATTTTATAACGGATTTCGATAATAAAACAAGTTTAAAAAGATGTTTTATTGAAAAATGGCGGTAACATATTTAAATTACCTATTAAATGTTTTAATTTTACAATATGCAAACAGTTTAAGCCGAAATTAAGATTTTATTTCATACCCCAGCCAACCCCGTTTCCGCTTCTTGGAGAAGGGGTTGGATGGGGGTATGAAAGTTAATACGCGAACCACGTATTGGCAGTTTGAAAACGTCAGGTGTAGGAGGGAATAAACGGGGTAGGTAGAAATGGGAAACAAACCATTTTTGTTTAGGCGTAGACAGTCACAGTGACGTAATCTATAGGTTCAAAACCTGGCAACAATGAGTTTGATGCTATCCAATGATATTTCTTCTTCAAGCAGATAATACTACATACATTGTTTAAAGTGCGGTAATATGTTAATTGCGACGACAAAAACCAGGTATGCAGGGAGCTTGAACAATTGTTTGATTATTAACTGTCCAATAAATAATATATGTTTTTATAATTGTCAGTCCCTACCTATAGGATGGATGCATAACAGAAAGCTTTTTTTTTGTTTTTAGTAAATCATTTTTCTCTCTTTCATAACAGGTGAGACAAGTTCAGGCCTTGAATTTACCAACCATTCATGAGAATATTCTTAGACTTAATCTCAAGTATGCAAATTTCAATCACAAATGTTTCTAAAAGTTTACAGAATAAACGTTCATAACAAGCTGCTATGCATAAATATGATGCATACTAATAAATAGCAGCTTCTTACGATTGTTTATCTTTGAAGGTCATGGAAATATCTGTTAACGAATGTTCAGTACTTGAGCTCAAGTCTAAGAATAGTTTGAAGAATCGTTGGTGAATTCCAGGCCTGGACAGCCTTCAAGAAACTTGGTACTATTAAAGATTTTTTCCCAAATGTACCAGTGGTTGCCTTAAGCGATACACTTACAGTGGAGCAAAACCGTGCTATTCCGAAACAGCTGTGCCAAGAGAACTTTGCGGTCATTGCAAGGAGCCCAGAAAGGCAAAACATCTTCTTAGTAAAAATTAGGAAAGGGATGTGAAGATGTTCGAGTTGAATATGAAAAGATTTTTGTTCAAAGTGTGTGATGAATTGTTCGAGAAATAAAATCTACAACTGTAACATTAAATGTTTATTCCAGTATTTTACATGAGTGAAGCATTGTGTTATCTCAATGACAGGTCGTAGGGGTCAAAATGCAAAGGCTACTTTATATTACAATAATCGTGATATTGCAAAAACTCTCCCTGGTATAAGTGAAGACATTATTGATTACTGTCCAAATGCGTCATCATGCTTACGAAATAGCATGTTGTTTGTAAATCGATTTGAAAAAGACAGCTCACTAATTGGCTGTCAGTGCTGCTCATATTGCAAAGATGAATGCCTTTGTGAAAGCTGCATTAACATTTAATACAAATTAAATGTGAGTGCTGTCCTAAATAACACGGACTGGAGTTTAACAAGGATTTGTCTACATAATTGCTCACATACGATAATTACGATTACGGTAATGCAAGATGATGTATACATGTATGAAATAGTAACAGTTAGTTTTTATAAGGAAAACATCATAATGGTGTTGACCAATAATGAGAAATAACTAATATTTATAATTAACACGAGTGATACATAACAACACTTTGATTTTTTTTAAGTATTTTGTGCATTGCAACTCATATTTGTCGTTGTGATTAGATTATTTGTGGCGCAATGCTAATACAATATTGTCAAAAATAATTATGTTTATTTTGAAGCAAGAAATCAATCTAGTAAAATGATCCAATATAAATGTAAAATCAGTTTACAACAAGTACGTAGTAGTAATTGAACACATTATACCATATTTCCTCTAATAGTAGCACCTGTGCGCTATACAAAATACATGGAGGGATGCTCTTATCCCTAAGTAATTCATATTGGTATCTTATTTAGTTATTACCAAACTCGTTTTTATCTTAATACTACCATTGTACAGTGATTTTCATCATATTGGTATCTATAATTCAAACTTCATGTTGTCATCTTATGCATTTTCAAGAGATACTGCAGGTGCATCTATCTCTTTCGCTATGTCAAGGAAAGACCCGTGTAAAGGTTCATTTTCCGCCAATTCATCCGCAGAGCCCTCCGTACACGCTAACTCAAAATTATCATCATGTCGGTATCTTTAATACCAAACTTCATATTGGTATCGTATTACCATCACATTGGTATCTTTAATACCAAACTTCATATTGGCATCTTATTACCAAACCAGTTTATCACAACATTATTATCAAATTGGTATCTTTAATACCAAACTTCATATTGGTATCGTATTACCGGTCCCAAACCAGTTTATCACAACACTATCATTGTACAGTTACTTTCATCCTATTGATATCAGTCTCACTATCTTAATACCATAATTCATATCGGTATCTCTTATTATAAAACTAGCTTGTAATGACAATATGAGGATACTCTATGACAACATGTGGCAGTCCCGATAACCTGTCTTTCTTTATTTCATACGACTGGTACGTTTTCCTCAATCTCGTTATTCAAACCTTCAATTTCTTCATCCACACCAACCGCAAGACCTCTTGTAAGCCGAAACACCACCTTATTAAATCTCTCATGGCTGAAATGTTATTTTCGCTGACGGGAACCGATTTTATATGAGAGAATCCTTTACATTTCCTCCCTGGTGTTAATTGGAACGGTCTGTATTTCACAATTGCTTATATATTGTGTCCTGGTCCAGTGGAGATACATCCTTAGAATGCCTTGCACTTTTTGGCTTCAACTGTATGCTGTTATCAAACTGCGAACAAATATCTGTGATTGTGTCAGCTGAACTTGTCACTCTGGAAATCGACTTTTCACTTTCATTAGCACCTAGTGTTTTAATCAGACTCCTTTTGTTACATACAGAATGTTCCTGCACAAGGTCACTTTCAACATTATGGCCCTTTCCACCTCTTATATTAACAAATGACTCCTCTAATACTCTTGCCCTCTGCAAGGAAGACAACAAGCATTCCATTTACAGAACATAAGCAATGGTCTCAACCATGTATTTACTAACTTTGAGTGTGAGTAGAAAAATAGTACTGCATATTTACTATTTAAAACTGCCCTATTCATGTCACCTTCTTTGGCAGTATCATGCATTTCAATCATGCATTTCAACTATATGCAAATACCAGTGACACAGTTGCACACAGTAATTATACAGTTCATCCTCTTCTGGAACAGTGACCTTTTCAGCCTCCAAATATGACTGCAGCACTATCTGATTCGTATCGGTCATGAATGCCTTGTACTTTCGCACAAGTTTTGGTGGATTTTCATTCATTTTATCTGGCGTGTCAATTATTTAATATCCATATTTCTGTACAAACTCATTCATCACACTCAGTATCAGATCTTTTCGTTCACTTACTGATTTTTCTTTGATATCAGTCAGTTGAGGAGGCTCGGGTTGGCTTTGCTTGTCTTTCATCTGGAAGAATTCCATGAACAGCCATCAGAAACTCAAAATGAGGCTAGAACCGACCTTTAACTTTCCCATTTACGTTTGATCGATGTAGAATAGTCTTGAAGAAATAGAGTGTACATGGGCTGTTTTCTGCTTTGCTATTGCTTTGAAATGTTTCTGAAAAGCAAAAAGAACTTGTAGCAAGACAGTTGGGTGGACACAAACTTTACATACATGTAACAAAGTTTGAACACTTTAAACATATATAAATAAGTTACTTTTTGTTTGTTTGCGTGTTTGTTTGTTTGTTTGTTTGTATGGTGTTTAACGTCATTTTCAACACTTGTAAGGTTGTATATGACGGTCGATTTTTTATGGTGGAGGCAGACCACCCACTTTTCCTGGGTAGAACCAGTACTGTACACCTCCCGCCATCCGTAAGAATCGACACTTCGTTACTTACATGTCGAGCTCCCAGTGGGATTCGAATAGCAGCGGTAAGAGGCGAAGGTTTACAACGCAACGTCGTTAACCATTCGACCACGGAGAGGCTAAATAAGTTACTACAACCTCCAGTCTGACTGTACTTTAAAAGTCTAATATATAGAAAATAAACAATTGCATTCTCACTTATATTTTCACCATGACTTCGTGTGGAAATAAGCATTCCGCTCAATAACTTCGAAAGCATTACACCTTCGCTCATGAAACACCATACGGACATGGCTGAGAGAAGCCCCATGTTGCTTTTGATTTCATAAGGTCATCTAGGTCACACTGATCTGACAATGAGTTTTATATGTACAATGACTCAAATATGTTTATATCAAACATCTAAGAAGTCCTGTTTGCTGTGCCACATTTGACATACAATGGGATGCAGGTCTTCAAATTTCTTCTCTGGGGTAACAGAAAGTGTTCGGAGATTTTTGCTTCTTGCAGCCTAACTCTAGTCAGTTGGTCACCCCCAACTGGAACTTTATATTTTCTGAAGAAGTCGACATTACTTTAAAAAACATTGAACAGTATTTATGGCAATACTTCAGATCAGCAAATTTAATTTAAATGAATTGCAGGCAATCTGAAAGCATTATGGTTGTCAATTCATAAGTAATAGATAGAGTCTGGTCTCAGCTCGGTGGCTTATTTAAACACCGAGATGGGCGTACTCTAAATTCCAATATCCGGTAGTTGTAGTACGGCATAACCACGCCCCTTTAGTTAACCTAAATTAAACTATTTAATGTTCTGCATTCATCAAAGGAAATGTCACCGACCATGCTACAATACAAATAGTAGCATGGTCATAGACAATTCTCTTTGTTGAGACACAGGTATAAATCGTTTAATTGAAAATAAGACCTGTCAGAATAACTGTGAGAATAACAGTGAGAATAACAGTTAGAATAACTGAAATAGAGCTGAAATGGACATGCTACAAAACAAATAGAGTATGGTTTCATCTCGTTGGTTAATTTAAACACCTCGATGGGCTACGCCCATCTCGATGTTTAAATGAACCAACTCAATGTAACCATACTCTATCTATTACTTAAACCGTCATAATGTGTTTCAGTTTCATATATTCAATGTACATAATGCACCCAACTAGGCCCCATAATCCTTACAATTTAATTATTGTTCATGAAATAGTTTGGTCAGGAGCACTAGGCGACTCAGCTAGTTTTTATTGTAAAAAGCATTATTATTAATTACATGATGCTTTAATATTCTTATAAATTCTTGCTTCGTGATCGACATATACTTTATGAAAATTATAGGTCCAACTATAAGCAGTATAAACCCCATCTAAAATAATATTTTGTTTTCTTTATACAAGCATTTTCTTTTAAACAGCATCAAGCTGAAAATGCTGAAACATCGTATTTTGAAGCCAACGAAAGAACGCCATCATATATTTGATGAATTGTTATAGCCCTATCTGGTTATTGAGGCCAATACTTGGGTAATAAATTACCAAATGCACCAGCGTACAGCTTTGTAATCTGTTCTTCATACGAGTCCATAATTGCCAAGCAATCCTCATGTTTCGCCACATTTTTCAATTGGATGGGAAAATGGTACACCACTGATTTTGTAGACATCTTTGGGAAAACTCATGAGGTATGTGTTCTGGAAACAATATCCTGTACTGAACAAAGGCAGGTAGCTTGCATATTTGTCTTTGAAGTAGTATGCTAAATGTATAAGCATCTACAAGCTTCTCTTTTTGAAGTTCACTTCTGCTAAGTAATACATTTTCAGCCGAGAGGTTTGATGGATTAGTTTTGGTGATTCATCACTCATATCGATGGTGGCAACACGACTGAATATCACATTAGATGTAAATAAGTGAAGATCTCTGTTTTTCTTCTCTGAGGTCATGTGTGATGTTTTGACATAAATGTCCAGGTTGTCTCATGAAAAATTATAATATAAAATTTGATAACCATTTATCCTGGTTGCCATAATGATTTTTGGAATTGAAATCATGTTATTTTCAAATGATATTTTAGTAAAAGAAGTGTTCTTTTTTTGTAAGTTATGACAATAAAAATGGCTTGAATAGGTGGTAATCAGGTGAACCAGCGTTTGCAGATTTATCTAACGCTAAATTCAAACTTGAACCAAACACGTGATTATGAGCAATTGATATACATTTAAAGATTCAAATTAAATGGATATTTCCACACCCAACCCTGTCTGCCACCACTGTTAAAACCTTGAATATTTATCAAGTATTACAATTAGCCCCACGAATATTTAATTCTGAATTATATTGACTTGGTAGCCCAAAATTTAGCAAAACAACCCTAAAAGCAGCATTTATGTCTAATTATCCATGGTATATGTTAATATTATTATCAAATATCCCCATGTTGGTTCTGGGTTCTGTATAATTTCTTATGCTGAGGTTAATGGGTATTAACTTCTGCTTAATCCCCAAGACACCTTGGAGTCCCTATTTTCCAGTCTCTAGTCTATATTCTCTGGCTCATCGAAACCAGGCAATAATAACCAGCAGCATATATAATAAATTACAGGCCGTCATTTCTTTTAACAACATGCATACTGTTCAGCTGATACTTATGCTTACCAGTGACTTTGATCAGTGGATTAGACTTCAACTGAGCTATGATCAACTTCAATTGATCTATGATCAAAGTCTCACCAACGCTTTCTTGTAATTTCAGTCTTCTTTCTGATGACAAAACAAGTCCAAGATGATTCAGTCTACTCTGGCCTTAACATTTTGCATGCATGATATTTCTTTAAAATGTGTTTATTTTATATGATGAAGTACGAAGTAGCCAGATTGTAATATATTTAATTGGAATTTACATTAAAGTCCCTTTTCTGGCGATCAACAGGCAAATTTACAACAGATTTAGACCGTTTCTTAACCTGCTAACGACATATTTTGAGCGTCCAAAATCTATTAGACACAATATATAAACGGCCTTATCCAGCCAGACTAAAAACATAAAACTGTAGTGTCGAAGTAAGCATTATCAACTCCTAATTCATTTTGTGCATATGAAATTGCAGATTGTTAAATACCTGTGAGTACACCTATACTTTTCATCGGCACAAAAACATTATCACCTGCATAAAGTTTGGATAAACGGTTATGTAGTGTATATTTGCTGTTATATGGCAGGTTAGTGCCTTTAATATATATCAAACGACTACTGAGTGACTTATATTAATCAAGCCTTGTCAAGATATTTTATTGAATTATTAGATTGCTTGAATCACTTCATGTATTATTTTCCACCAAAAGCTTCTATGATTTTTCAGCTCATTACTGGTACATGTATATGCAATAAGAAGAATTTGATATGTTTGAAGGAACAAATTACAAAAATAACTTAATTTAAAAGCCATTAAGAGCAAAATGGCTCTAAATGGCTTTTAAATTATGTTATTTTTGTATTTGGTTCTGAATGGCTTTTAAATTAAGTTATTTTTGTAATGAACACATATCCATGTATTTAACAAGGGAGAAGACATTTGTTTAAACATCTTAATTAGAGTTTATTTAATGTAATGGCTTAAACGGATACATGACAATCTTGATTTTTTGAAAATATGTGGCATCCTGTTATTTTTTCAACATAACTTGCATTTTTACAATCATTAACAATAATAATTAAATTGTGTTTTCATATTACTAATGATTATATTGCACCAATATTATATTGAAACTATGGCAGATGAAAGAAGAACAATTGAAAACCCATTAAAATCAAAGATATTGTGGATTAATGAATTACAGACTCACTGATAACAACTTACAGATGAGTGTCCCTGTTAGCAGAATATCATACAAAATTCTCATTACTTACATTGACACTTGATCAACTCCCTAACACTTTTTTGTGTCATTTTAGGTATTTTTTTCTGAATAGAACTGAAATTAAATCAAACAGTAACAATAAAACAATATAACAATGATCAAACTAAACAGCAGCATCTTTTTTTTTAAAGGAAGTACACCAGCATTGTTTTTTAACATTCAAATTAATACTGCATTTTTGTAACCTAAATAAATTACACTAAACATATCATGTAAAAGGTATTTTCTAACTATAGTTACAGGCCAGGGTTACTGGTAGCTATTTTAAACTTGGCATGCTGCTCCAATGAACAATGCATTGGACTGGGAAATTTTTTGTATTAATTTATCATTATTAATTAATGTGCTTTATTTAAAAGAAATTTATAGTAAACTGTTAATACGTGGTCTCTATCTTTGAATAATCATTTTACTTTTTAAACTGGTAATTACATAGCTCCTTGACGTGTTTAAAGCAACAACAATTTGTTGCTTTTTTAAACACAAAATCGAAGGCTGATATACCTTCTTTAATTAGCTACCTTAACGTAAGAACTGAGGGTGCTGAAAGACTTAGTCCAAAATTCATAAGTATCTTTAAAAAGAAATAAACTGATATTTCTTACACCTAATAATTGACTGAATTTAAGCATAGTGCCTTTTACAGGATAAATAAACATAACAGGGAGATAATAAAACATAGAAAGAATAGAAATATGTTTCAGATTGATTCATACAATGTCACACTCCCAACATTAAATAGTTACAATAATTTTGAAATATATATCTTTTAAAACTCAATTCTTTCTCTTTTCTATTTCGTGAACATTGTTAAGACTGGAAGCGCACTGCTTACAATAACTTAAACAACAACACAAAATGCAAAAAGACTAGGTCTGTAACGATATACACTATACTCATGATACAATAGACGCTGCGATAATTAGTTATTTCATGAAATTAATACTTTTTCCCAGAAAAATATATAGCTAATAAATAAATATAACTAATGTTAAAATGATATTATACATGTTAAAATTCCCATGATATGATACATGTTAAAATCCTCATGATATTATACATGTTACAATCCCCATGATATTATACATGTTAAAATCCCCATGATATTATACATGTTAAAATCCACATGATATGATACATGTTAAAATCCCCATGATATTATACATGTTAAAATCCCCATGATAGTATACATGTTAAAATCCCCATGATATGATACATGTTAAAATCCTCATGATATTATACATGTTACAATCCTCATGATAATATACATGTTACAATCCCCATGATATTATACATGTTACAATCCCCATGATATTATACATGTTAAAATCCCCATGATATGATACATGTTAAAATCCCCATGATATGATACATGTTAAAATCTCCATGATATGATACATGTTAAAATCTCCATGATATGATACATGTTAAAATCCCCATGATATGATACATGTTAAAATATCTATGATATGATACATGTTAAAATCTCCATGCTATGATACATGTTAAAATCCCCATGATATGATACATATTAAAATCCCCATGATATGATACATGTCTAGTCCAAGAGAGAATTAGGTTAAATCTGTAGCACTATTAATCGTTGCGCCCTTGTAAGGGATGTATAAGGGATGTATAAGGGCTGAATGCACTTTTTAAATTCCTATTTAGTTTAAGGTTTTAATTGTGTTGCTTGAATTGTACAGTTGGCAAAATGTCGAAAACCAGTAGATTCAGTTTTTAAAGTTCATTTCCCTTCTGATCTGTTGATAATGTGTTCAGAAGCTTCTTGTGCCAGATGACAAGCAAATTAAGTATTATCTACTTATTAACTGAAAAAAACAGCATATTGTATGCACTTTCCAAACACACTGCAAAATAACAAATATTGTCTTCAAACATATTAATATGTTTCTTTCCCTATCATCTAAACCTCCTTTAGTTAAAAACTAGTAATTGCAAGTCTGTGGTATGCAGAGAGGTTGTGAAACTTGTGTTTCATAATGATGCTGTACCATGAAGTTAATTTCGATATTAACTGAGGGATAATTTTCCCACTGGAGGAACAGCCACTTAACACATCCATTACGTGGTCCGAGTATTAACTGACATACCCCATTCAACCCCTCCCCCAAGAAACGAAAACGGGGTTGGCTGGGGTATAAAATAAAACTTTAAATTCGGCTTAAAAAGTTTGCATATTGTAAAATTAAAACATTTAAAGGGTAATTTCAAACAGGTTATCGCATCTTTTCAGTAAAACATGTTTTACATGTGTTTTATTGTCGAAATATCCGTTATAAAATCTTGCTAATATAAGCTTTCCAATCGCTTAATGAAATTAAGGCGGAACCACGTAATGACTTCCAATAATAGGGGAACCCTATAACGTAGCAAATACTTATTCTTATTATTAAAGGGACACATGGCAATCTTGATTGCTTAAAACTTAGTGGTGTCCTGATAGTTGTTCTACATAAATTGCATTTGTTTATTCATTAATATTAATTATGGCACCTGCATAAAGCAGATTGTTTTTGCATATTACTATCTGTTGATTATTTTTTACCAATAATACATTCAAATATGTGGTAGAATAACGAAGAAAAGTTAAAAAAAAATTGTATTTAAATATGTGCTAGCAGATTTAAAGTCAAAATGATACTAGTTTAATACGTGGTGAGGCTAATTTAAGTGCTTGATAAAGACTTCAAGATTGCCATGTGTCCCTTTAAGAGGGGACCCTGCCAAAAAACAAGTATAATTTGGGCTATTAATTGTATTTTTTAACAAAATGAGTTTGGAATAAATGAGTGGAACACAGTAAATCTTTTTTATACACCAATTTAAAGACTGAATAGTTACTGAAATCAAGAATGACAAAATTCTAGACATGAAATTATGTCAGTAATGGACATTTGTTCAAACTCCCCGGTCCCCAACCCCCTTATCTATTTGAAGCAGGGGTATCATTGGATAGCATCCAACTCATTGTTGCCAGGATTTGAACTTAAATTATATTAAAGGGATGAACAGATACTTGATCTTTTTAGCTTGAGACACCCTGTAACACTGTAATACTTTTCTTAAGAACTTTTTACAGTTAAGAGATAAGCTTTTATAAATGTACATTGAATTTAACTTGTATAATTGATCTAATCATTATGTATTTTGCATGGAGAGTTTTCTCCATTTAATTGTATGTATTGTCCCTTGTGGACCCTTAATTGGAATAAACATATTCTATGGGTATAATGCAAAATCAGGCTCAACATCAAAATGAAACTGGATAAATAAGTCCAGATCCTAATTTTAATTTTTGATAGAGACTTCAAGATTGATATACATGTATATATATAGATTTTAATTTTTTTTTTACCTCTCACTCATTTCATGGATGATATCTTGGAGAAGGTTCCCTGCATTGTCCACCAGCTCTGTGATCCCCCTGTATTTGAAGATAACCTAAGCAAACATTGTTGTGCGTGACGTCAGTGTTGCTGATTGACTCCTCAAATCAGATAACATGGAAAACTTGGTAGCCTTGTTCTTGCTTTGTTGGACCAACAACAAATTGTATATGTTTCAGTTATTTTTCCATGCATGGATCCGAGACACCATCATATTTTACTGCCTTTTTTCATGACATACCCGTATTGCAGCATGCACTCCAAATTACTGCTCATTGGTATACTCATTTGTGTACTCACTGGTGAACTCACTGGTATACTAATTACAGTTGGAATATCTGGTGTAGATGTACTTACAGTGGTAATTGAAATGTCAGACAGTTTTAACTGCTTCCTGGATTTTTCTCTTATAACTGCAATAATAGTGACATCAGATGACTTAGGTGTTGGTGGAGAGATTGCAACCCTTTTTCACGCAACACACCCAGATAGATATGATGCAGTCGAATTTCGCAGTTTACCTATAAATTATTCTGCATTTATAACCTTCGAGTGGCAGTTTCTGCAAATGGCTGAGTTTCTATTTTTCAGCAGGCTTTCTCATATGCACTATCATTTTGAAGTAAATATCTCAGTTTTTTACAAAACCCTTCAGTCTTAAGCTTAAAGCTTATATTGTCCTCTTGAAAACACAAAAAACAATAAATTTGTCGTGGCCTTTGTGACTTTGTTGCTAGGTGCGCAATGTTGATATCTCACGATGGTTATGTAACAAATTATCATGTGATCACGGACTACTTTCTGAGACGTTGACAGAGAGATTGGGAATGATTGGCTTTTATCTTATGAACGATACACTTCCTGTTCCACTTTGCAATCTATTTTTAACGACCAATCAAGGTAATTTGTAAAATTGTTCTAACGGAAACTATAAACATTCCTGTTAGTAGATGTAATGTGAGTAATTTTTAAAAGCCTTTGAAGCAGTAAAAAAGCGATAAGAAACTATTATTTTATTAGTAAAAGAAAACGCAAATGTTTTGTTTTAGAATAAAATGCATCAGGACATAATGTACCTGTTGAAACTTCATTTATATCTAAAGTTTAGCCGGGTAATATAAATTGAAAGTTTAGTGATTGTATACATTATCACAAAATAGTTTAAATATTGTAAAAAGCTGATAATTTAGTGTGTATTTTACTGCTAGAAATATGGTCAGCATTTGATAAAAACCACCATAATTAACTGTAGGTCAGTATTTCATGTTTTATTCAAATATATTATGAATATGTTTAACAATTATTGAAGTTTTGTTGCTTCGGATGTGCAGTGTTTTATGTCAGATTTGTGATCTAAATAATCTTTATAATTTAATGATGTACGCGTCTTTTTCCGAATGAATAGGCCCGAGTATTTATAAACGCCTTTTTTATCAGCTTTCGGAATTCATAGAACAAACATTTTGAAATCGAAAACCGCGCTACACGGACGTATATCACAGACATATTAATACACAGACAGGAAACTTCCTATCTGTACCAATGAAGTAACCAAAATAACACGTGACACCTTAACTTTTCCTTATATCTATTCTCTTAATTATTCAATGATTTTGATGAGAATACATTCAACAGATTCATAGTGAATAGTAAAATGGGTTTATAATAATTTATGTTTATTTTCAAATAAGATATTATAGAAAAAGATGTTTAAAGCTAAATATGTCTTCATTTATCTCTTACAAATCAAGGTTTTGACATAGTCAAAGTTTCCGTCAAACTCCTTGTTTGTTCTAAATGTAAGCGAAAGCAAAATACTATCATTGGAAAGTAAATTAAATTCGTGGTGGGATTTGACATGAATGAAACTCAAGTTGTATCTATAAAACTTTTCATGACGTGTGTTTTAAAGTTGGGATATATTTTTGTGATATTTTCTCACTGTGCCACGTGGAATTGAGATATTTTTCGTGGTGTCCAATCTATATGTTATTAGGTCTGTGCGTATATGTAGTTGATATATAGGAAGGAGTTGCTTTGATACTTTATACATAAAGGTCTTCCACACATAATTTTTTTGCTATATTTTCCTAAAAAGATGCAGAGATTGTGTGAAAAAATGAAAGGAACACGTCTATTTAGTTTCTGATCTAGTCTTAGTCTTTAAGTTGGTAATGATAGCAAAAATGTCTGAAATTATTGTTCTATAATTTCGCTTATTTGCACCAATAATTACATAATTTCATTGTATCCCTAGAAGTATCAAACTTTAAAAGTTAACTTCTTTGATGAGTTTGACGTTTGTCTCTAAAAATTGGTTATAAAAGCAAATAGCACGAGAGAATGTTCTAGGCTCATTCTGCATATTTGTTATCTCGATGTAAATGAGAATGATCCTGGAAATTTACATTTACCATACAACCTTTCTTGTGGTTGGTGCGCCCGATAAACCCCTTTGTAATTCAAATTCAGTTTACCTGTAGCGAGAATAGCATCTCTGGTATCTACGCGGATGTTGATGATGATATGCCTAGATGTCTGGCCCGCAATAATCCTAAACCCTTAACCCCGCTACATATATATGATATGCGCAAAATGAGAATATAGGACAATTGCGTATTTTAAAACCAAAAATTAAGGTTTATTTCATACCCCAGCCAACCCCGTTTTCGCTTCCTTGGAGAACCTTGAGGAAACGAAGGCCTGGCTATATTAAAAACAGAAATTTCCACAATAAAAACATGTTTCAAAACATATTTTTACCGAAAAAAAGTGAATACCTGTTTAAAACTATCACTGAAATGTTGTTGTTTTTATATTATCTGATTAACGCATGAAAAAGGGACACAAGCAAGCAAAGAAGTGGTTTATAAAAAAGGACGCACGAGAGTTTTCAATAAAATTCATATATTAAAAATTTTACATTGTTCTTTCCTCTCTATGATTTTTTTTCATGGTTTCCTCTTCCTATGTCGAGGTTATGAGAAGACAATCTAAATATGCAGAGAAAATTATTTTCATTGTTTTCTCTTATCGATATCTAAAATAATGTTGCAAGTCAAAGTCGCATTTAAAAACGACAGCAACAAGTTGATTACTGTTAGTTATATTGCATACCAAGTTTTGACGATATAAGAAAAAAAACATTATTATGAAAAGCCAATGAAAAGAGTGATTATCGATTTCAACAGATAGAATCGTCTCTCTCTACTTAATTAGCAGAAAACGTTTTAAATATACTCATGGCCTGTGTAAGCGAAACATTGTCGTGCAATCTCGTTTGAAATAATTAAAAATAGTTTAATTGAATTTTCTAACCAAATATTATGGAACCTGGAAAGTATTGTTGACTTCAAATTGTTTGTAAATAATTAAGTTTAATTTATTAAATCATACGCGATACTTAACTATGAAACCAGATTTATATTTTATCTGTTCGTTGCAGATGGATGAAGCAAATAAGCATATTAAAATGAAATATAAGTAGGTTTAAAATTAGCATCTTCCTAATACACATCCTAACACAAATTCTTACTTTGCGCAAAACATTTTCAGATTGCGCAGAGACACTTAATGCGTAGTTTATATATGTTAACCCTTTGCCCAATTCCGGAATAGTCCTGCGCAATGCCGGAATCGTTGCGCATTTTAAGAATTCTTACTTTGCGCAGAGCAATTCCGGAATCGTCCATATTCTTACTTTTCGTAGAACATATATATATGGGCTGTTCTTCTCTTGAATTAAGACCATTCCATTTACGTGACACATATTTTTGGGGGGGAAATGACTGATCACCAGCCGGACATTGTAAACCCTGATCAGTATGCAAGATCAGCATGCGAGTTACATTCAGGCTGATCGGGGTTTACAATGAATGCAAAGGCTATTACAGTCGTGCTTAGCGGGTTAAGAGTTAATCCTAAGTAATCCTTGGACTATCCGCCTCCAAATTGTATTTTGTTCGAACATTGGAGTTAGTAAACTCTTAATTAACTATATTAATAGTTAGGTACTGCTAGGAGTAAACATCGACTGTTTGGCAAACAAAACAATTGGCAATATCAATTTGGATATGATATTGCAAACAGTGTATTTCAATTTTTACAAATACATAATAGTACCACATCATAGTTAAATTTCAAAACCTAGCGAGTATGCGCCTTATTACGCCCGTTTATATACTATAGCTTTTTCACCAACTGACATGTCTGATAATCTGATTTTGTGGGGAAACACCTGCATGCGTGGTCTAGTGTTTAACGACGTTGTGTTGTAAACCTTCTCGCCTCTTACCGCTGCGGGTTCGAATCCCACTGTGAGCTCAATTTGTAAGTGAGAGAGTGTTGATTCTAACGGATTGCGGAAGTTGTACAGTACTGGTTCTACCCAGGAAAAAACGGGTGGTATGTTTCTACCACAATAACATCGACCGTCATACATGGTCTAAAATATATGCTAAAATGACGTAAAGCACCAGTCAAGCACTTGTCAAAATATTCATGAACAAATCATGCAATATCCTTCAATAAGTGATTTAGAATGCGTCCCATTTCAGACTGGCAAACATGAACTTTGTCATTGTGTTCATAAGATGGCATCTGAAGGAACCAACCTTCAAATAAATAGATATCCACACACTCTGCATCATGGTTATAGACGTCCTGATATACATAGTCTGTGTCATGGCGCGGTAAAGGATGCGTCATTCTATATCATGGCGCGGTAAAAGATGCCAGATATTCTATGTCATGACGCGGTAAAGCGTGTCAGAAGTTCTGTGTCATGGCGCGGTAAAAACATGCCAGACATTCTGTGCCATGACGCGGTAAAAGACATTCCATAAATTCTGTGTCATGACGCGGTAAAAGCGTGCCAGACATTCTGTGTCATGGCGCGGTAAAATACATGCCAGACAGTCAGTGTCATGATGCGGTAAAAAACATGCCAGACATTCTGTGTCATGGCGCGGTAAAAGACATGCCAGACATTCTGTGTCATGTCGCGGTAAAAGACATGCCGAACATTCTGTGTCATGGCGCGGTAAAAGACATGCCATAAATTATGTGTCATGGCGCGGTAAAAGACATGCCAGACATTTTGTGTCATGGTTATAGACGTCCTGATATACATAGTCTGTGTCATGGCGCGGTAAAAGATGCGACATTCTGTATCATGGCGCGGTAAAATATGCCAGACATTCTTTGTCATGACGCGGTAAAGCGTGTCAGAAGTTCTGTGTCATGGCGCGGTAAAAGACATGCCAGACATTATTTGTCATGACGCGGTAAAAGACATTCAATAAATGATGTGTCACGGTAAAAGCGTGCCAGACATTATGTGTCATGTCGCGGTAAAAGACATGCCAGACAGTCTGTGTCATGACGCGGTAAAAGACATGCCAGACATGATGTGTCATGGCCCGGCAGATATTCTGTGTCATGGTGCGGTAAAAGACATGCCAGACATTCTGTGTCATGGCGCGATAAAAGACATGCCAGACATTATGTGTCATGACGCGGTAAAAGACATGCCATAAATTCTGTGTCTTGGCGCGGTAAAAGACATGCCAGACATTCTGTGTCATGACGCGGTAAAAGACATGCCAGACATTCTGTTTCATGACGACGTGATATATAAATTCTATGTCTTGGCTCGGTGATACATGCATAGCCATTTTGCGATCATAATATAACTCTTTTTATAAAAAAAAATAAAAAAAATATCCTGCGTTACCTAAGCTGTTTATATTGAAACACATTGGTTATGCGTGTAATTGGCGAACAACAATTACAGTTCCCGAAAGTAGATTAATCCAACAGTAATCGCATTGGTACTGATCCGGCTACTAATTGTAAGTATGATACAATGTTGAAAAAAACATGCAATTACTTCCACGTTTAATCAGACGTTGACTTAATACGAACAAGATTTACCAGATTTTTTAATTAAAAAATAAAGACTAGATCTTCTGCATGACTGTATACATCTTGTTTCCAGTTTCAGCCATATCAAAATAAAATGCTGAGGATCTTACATTAGTGCATCAACGGATGTGAGATTGTATGTATCACATATAATAACTTGTAGGCTCCCCTAACGTCTCATACATTCAATCATTTGGTCTTCGTATCAAAATTAAGAGACACTGATATCGACCTAAATTTGATTGCCAAGTACAAAGTACCAGAAATTCCACCATGGACTTTGGAAACACCAACAATTATTTTTGATCTTTGTAATAGTAACAAATCCAGCAAATCCCTCCTGTCTTTCAAAGCAAATGTAATGAAATTAAATCGAAATACAGTAACTTTCAACATATATACACAGATGATTCTAAAGATGGAGATAAGGTAGCTGCAGCAGCTGTTGTTCACAAACACAGCATAGAGAGCCGCCTGCCTGACAAGGCCTCTATCTTTTCAGCTGACTATATTCAGGAATCTGACGATGACCATTTTGTAATCTTTCTGATCCCATTTCATCTCTTCAATCCCTGGGTAATATGAAACATGATAACCCAGTTGTACTTTTACAAAAGTACAATTCTCTTATAGTTGATAATGTTATTGTTTTCTGCTGGCTTCCAAGCCATGTAGGAATACGTCGTAATGATAGAGCTAATAGCGCTAAAGCAGCATTAGGTATACATATATCTAATGCCAAATTACCTTATACAGATTGTAAAAGTTGTATTAACACATATATTCGTAACTCTTGGCAAGCCGCTTGGGATTTGTCAGCTAACAATCAACTCCATTCAATTAAACCGTTACTCGGAGAATGGCGTTCTTCTTGTAGACCCATCCGTCGAGAAGAAGTTGTCCTAGCCCGCTGCAGGATAGGGCATACACGTTATACTCATTCATATTTATTACAAGGTGAGCAATTACCAGAAAGTAAGGAAACAAAATACCCTCTTAAGTTTTTACGAAAATAAACCTGTTTAAACTTAGTATAGTTATACGAGACCTTAATGTAATACAATGATAAACAAAAGGAAATCAAAAACCTGGACTACTTTTTGAGTGGTGCTAAGACTGGAAGGGAGATGATTTACAGGTTACTCGTTTCTCTTAATTTAGGACCAAAAAAGACAAATATACTGAAAGGAAAAAGAAACGCAGGTTGCGTATTTCCGCTATATATTGTATGTTTAATATGCTACTGATAATCGAATGGTACAGGGCGACATTAGGCCTGCCCTTTTAGAAAGAAGGTTTAAACAGCGCTGAACACACCAATGGTTAACCCTTTAAAGTTTCATTATCGTCAGAATGCGCATTTGGCTCAAGCAGGTGAGAAAACGTAGGCTTTAAATGTTGCAATCACTTAACATTAAATACAGTAATGAACTGGCTCAATTTTCATGGAGGAACTTCAGCATTTATGAATTTCTTGTTACAACGTGTACTGTGATTAAAACGTCTACAACATCACAGTTGTGTCCTTTCTCTAACTAACTGCACTTTATTTTTTTACAAAACATTTTGGGATTTCCTTGGAATATATATGGAATTAAGTGTGGAGTATATGCAATATATAGCGGAAATACGCACCCTGCGTTTCTTTTTCCTTTCAGTATACATAAAGCCAAACAATATACAAGTTTAAAGTTAATGAATGTTAAGTATCGCGAATCATTTGGTCTCCGATTTATTAGCATGTTCATGAATTCGCGTCCAAGCAAAATGTAAATAATCATAATTTTGTTATAAATAATATATTTCGTTGGTGTTTATTTTGCTAATGTTGCTTATTTCATTATCTTTTCCTTGATTCATGTATTTCACACATAATCCGTAATTCGGACTGTAAACTGATTACCAATAGTATTTGTACAGAACAAAATTATAGGCAACTGATAGAATATCTACCTTATCTTATAGTTTAGAATCTCAATACATTGTTTTTTTGTTATATTCTGTTAAAGACAATGTAAATGTACAAATCGGAACAGAGTTTAGAGTAGGCTTTCTATGAGAAGGTGGAAATGTTCAAATCTAATCAAATCGCAAGAAACCGTAGGCTTCCAATCAAAACTGTTAGACGGCAAAGCATACCTACTGAGTGGTGTTATCCGTTAATTTAAAATTAATTATTTTGGGAAGAAATGTGTTTTATGCTGTAAATCAAATATAAGAAGTTAGCATATGTCATCATCTTCCTCTCACACCCAACCCTCTCCGCAGTACATCTCAGTAGTGTTTAGCTGCGCCCCTCCAAGACAGGCCGTCACATACCTTTTGATTCCACCTTTCAATCAGTACTGTTATTCATTCGATCTTTGGAGATCGCTGAGCCTTATACTAATATTTAGTTATCGGTGGTACATTTTCAATTTCTTTTGTTTTCTTACTTAAATTTTTGATTCGGTGGTTCCACTACTCCGGCCGATAAAAGGCTCTGGGTATTGTTTAACCACTCATAGGATATGTTGTACTATTTATTTTATGAATATTGAGTTCTGCTCAACCCGGGGCTAGAGGGCGTGAGCGGTAGCTAGCATATTTCACTACCGCTCATGAACAGTCTCAATCAAACCGAGACTGCAATATTTCGTATGTGTCGTGCTCGGCCGTTTCCAAAGGTCCATTATCATACTCTTTTATAGCACAGTGGCGTTGCTTGTGCAGTGTGGCGGCAGTAAAACGTCTCCCCGCGCTTGCAATCAGTACTGTTATTCATTCGATCTTTGGAGATCGCTGAGCCTGATACTTGTATTTAGTTATCGGTGGTACATTTTCAATTTCTTTTGTTTTCTTACTTAATTTTTTGATTCGTTTGTTCCACTACTCCGGCCGATAAAAGGCTCTGGTATTGTTTAACCACTCATAGGATATGTTGTCTGCTTTTTGATACGCAGGCTTCATAACCGCTGCTCCCAACTAAATTCCATTATGTTTATTTTGCTCTTCGGTGCATTTAATTTTATTAGATACTGGGACCATACGCCGTACGACATGGGGAAGCATTACACTCCATGTCCACCGCCATATGCATGCCATCTTCGGGATGGTTAAAATTGTGTACTATTGATTTTATGAATATTGAGTTCTGCTCAACCCGGGTCTAGAGGGCGTGAGCGGTAGCTAGCATATTTCACTACCGCTCATGAACAGTCTCAATCAAACCGAGACTGCAATATTTCGTATGTGTCGTGCTCGGCCGTTTCCAAAGGTCCATTATCATACTCTTTTTATAGCAAAGTGGCGTTGCTTGTTCAGTGTGGCGGCAGTAAAACGTCTCCCCGCGCTTGCAATCAGTACTGTTATTCATTCGATCTCTGGGTATTGTTTAACAACTCATAGGATATGTTGTCTGCTTTTTGATACGCAGGCTTCTTAACCGCTGCTCCCAACTAAATTCCATTATGTTTATTTTGCTCTTCGGGGCATTTAATTTTATTAGATACTGGGACCATACACCGTACGACATGGGGAAGCATTACACTCCATGTCCACCGTCATATGCATGCCATCTTCGGGATGGTTAAAATTGTGTACTATTGATTTTATGAATATTGAGTTCTGCTCAACCCGGGTCTAGAGGGCGTGAGCGGTAGCTAGCATATTTCACTACCGCTCATGAACAGTCTCAATCAAACCGAGACTGCAATATTTCGTATGTGTCGTGCTCGGCCGTTTCCAAAGGTCCATTATCATACTCTTTTTATAGCAAAGTGGCGTTGCTTGTTCAGTGTGGCGGCAGTAAAACGTCTCCCCGCGCTTGCAATCAGTACTGTTATTCATTCGATCTCTGGGTATTGTTTAACAACTCATAGGATATGTTGTCTGCTTTTTGATACGCAGGCTTCTTAACCGCTGCTCCCAACTAAATTCCATTATGTTTAGTTTGCTCTTCGGGGCATTTAATTTTATTAGATACTGGGACCATACGCCGTACGACATGGGGAAGCATTACAATCCATGTCCACCGCCATATGCATGCCATCTTCGGGATGGTTAACATTTTGTACTATTGATTTTATAAATATTGAGTTCTGCTCAACCCGGGGCTAGAGGGCGTGAGCGGTAGCTAGCATATTTCACTACCGCTCATGAACAGTCTCAATCAAACCGAGACTGCAATATTTCGTATGTGTCGTGCTCGGCCGTTTCCAAAGGTCCATTTTCATACTCTTTTCCACTTACACACACATCCTCCTCGATTCTTTATGCAAAACGATTACAAACCGTGTGTCATTTAATGTCAAACAAAATACAGAACATTTCAAAAACATTTAGCCCACTGTTTCATAGCACTGCTCTGACAATTTTTTATATAAACTAGTACTGTGTCTGCTGAGATGCACGGACATGAAAACGGAGGAGGACATTTTGATTTCCTTGGAGATAAATACGTATAAAAGCTTAATGTCTACGGTGTACGGTTTGAACTTGGCTTAATGAACGAAAACGGCAGTCAGCACTTATATAAAAACTTCGCGGCATCCGGTTATCTATTAACTTGCGCTTGCGTATAAAACTTCACGGCATCCGGTTATCTATTAACTTGCTTATAAAAACCTCGCGGCATCCAGTTATCTATTAACTTGCGTATTTGCAACTCGTTATAAATAATTTTTAATAATTTTGAATAGTTGCATGTCGTTGGTTCAGCATATAACTAATTGTTGATTGCATTGCACCAATAATCTTGTTATATTCTTAATTTTCGTATATAACTGTGGTCGGTCCCGCCCGTCCGTCAGTAGGTGTTGCTCGTAATCATTAGTTATGTAGAGTGTTCATATTTGACACAGTGTTTGCTTAGGATGTATATATAACAACTAAGGTTTGGAATCTAGTACCTGACTCAGGCGGCTAGAAGTCAATGTCAAATTCACCAAAATGAACATTAAGCATGCGATAGGGAACGGGTTTTGTGGGGATATTAGTTTATATGTGGTCAGCATGCATTTATATGTATTCGTAACTTAAACGTCTCCTACATCAGTTGAAAGAGAGTGTTCATACTTACGAGGGTCATTCAATAAGTTCTGTCACTAACGCGTTTTAACAATTATGTGCTCGTTATGAGTGCTGATGTTGGTACCAAATGAAAGAGGGTTTCAATACCATTCCATTGATGGTAACATGCATGCTGTATGTTTTATGTGACGAAAGTTATGGAACATTTAATACACATCACTTATACATACTGAGGCATTTTCGTCCCGAGTTTTCTTCAGGTATGTTAATTGTTACTTTTTTAAATGCCTGTTTCTCTTTAAGTACTTGTCGAAGACCTTTGAAATTTCTCATACATTACCTGTTATATCTGTGCATTACAAGATTCAGAATTTAAGCATGGTAGATGAAAAGGCTTAGTCTTAGAAATTAACATTTTGAGCTAACGTGTAAAATTAATTTAATGATAAATGGGCATTAAATGGAAGGGCAGTCTTCTGAAATAGCGTTTTTGGATGACCAATAATTTCGCTAAACATTGTACAAAATTCTACAATAATGTGTTGAATATGAAATTTAAACACTGAAGGACTAGGATTTGTAAAAAAATATGAAAACATATTAATACTATGAGATAATTACGACCTTTAAAAGATAGTATAATATTTCCGTAAACAAAACGAAGAAAATCAGTGTTATTTCTGCTAAACTTAAGGGATATGCATTCACTCATATCTGGTTTGCAGCAAGACCTATCCGAATTCTCGACAATCATTTTCAAGGATTATGGGCGAATAACAACAGATGGCGTACAAGAAAAATTTAAAAGCATAGAATTATTCAAATAATGTTTACAACGTTTTGTAACAAGGACATTTTCAGAGATGCCAGTATCCAAAAGGTGTGGTAGGGGGAGGTAATTCAGGGGTATAAATAACCGGATTTTTTTCATTTTTGTTGTGGAATTTAAGAGAGCGAACCCTGTAATACTATAAATACACTACTTTATCTCAGTGTAATATCCAGTTCAAAGGATATATGCCTAGTGACAGAACTTTTTGAAGCACCCTCGTAGTACAGTGGTTGTACCATCGACTTTGCATATGCATACGTAAAACATATGGAAAAATGATGAAGGCTAATTGAAAACTCCAAATTGTATCGCCTTTTATTCTGTTAATTGCAAGCAAGTTTAAGTCAAAATAATACTGAATTAATAAAGCGAGGAGCTAGTTTTAATGCTTGATAAATACAAGATTGTCATCAACATGTCTCATCTGTGTGGACATACAGGTAGATACTTCCTATAATGATGAAGCCTATATTAAAATACTCAATGCTGATTGGTTATTGAGGTGCTTTTAAAAGTCCAAACAATATCTCTGACGTCACGTTCTTTATCCTTCAGTCATTTGAAGTAATATATAGGGTCTGGTCTCAGCGAGTTGGGTTTATAACGAGCTGATACCAGACTATATCTGTTTTGTAGAATGGTGTGCTTTGTGAACCTGACCGTACTCTAAATTCCATAATCGGAAGTTAGAGTTTGGTAAAGTGCCGCCCGTTTGTTTATCCTGAAATAAACGAGTTAATGCTATGCATTCATCAAAGGCAATTTCATCGACCACACTACAAACGAGTTTAAACGTCAGAAAACATCCAATACAGCAACTACGTTATTTTAAAGCAACGAGATGGTTAAACAACAAATTGAAATTGTTTATACAAGACAAGGCTGTATATTTCCTTCGTCTGATGTTGAAAGATGGGCATATAATGTAAGTTATGAGAATTTGTATTATGTTCAATCTCTCGCAAATGTGTGTATTAAATACATAACAATCCATGTCATATAAGAAACACAATATTGTCAGCGGGTTTATGTTGTGCAAGATCAAAACCTGGTGTTTGGGACTTGAAACACATCGAAACCGCAGGCGTACGGCCCTTGGTATCGATGATCTTCAAGTCCCGCCCATCAGGTACTTATCTGGGACAATATAAACCTGCTGGAAATATTGTATTTGTTAATTATAGAAAATGTTTTAGTTGCTATACAACAGTTACTGTAAAATTAGAACATGCGCCTCAGTCGGGATTCCAATTGGCATACTGTGGCTGTGAAAGTGTTCTTACCTAGCGGGACCCGTTTGTTCTGGATAATATAGTTATAGGAGAAAACTGTTATTTTTAGACTCCGTTATCAATATTTAACATATTATTCTAAATAATGTTATAATCAATTTCCACGTGTGTTCATATTTTCATATACAAGCGTGTATTTGCTGACAGGTTGGCCGTAGTCAATCTATAAATGCATTTGGGTGACACAAAAATACATTGCCCTTTAATACCAGTTACAGTGTATTTTAATGGCACATTTAAATATAGATAAAACAAGAAATGTCACAGTGAGTGACAAAATGCCCCCGAAGTGACCTGTAAGTGTGACCTTGACCTTGGAGCAATATGAAACCAACAGATATATTTAAACATAATTTAAAACAAGTTATGAAGCGGAGACGATTGTATAGACTAACGGATTTTGAACTTTGATCTCTGTGTGACCTTGACCGTGGAGCCACGGACCTGGATTTTGTGCGCGACACGTCGTCTTGTTGTGGTGAGCAATTGTGTGAAGTTATTTGAAAATCCATCCATTATTGTCAGAGTTATGAAGCGGACACGAGTGTACAGACGAACAGATTTTGACCTTTGATCTCTAAGTGTGACCTTGACCTTGGAGCCACGGATCTGGATTTTGTGCGCGACACATTGTCTTGTTGTGGTGAGCAATTGTGCGAAGTTATTTGGAAATCCATCCATTATTGTCAGAGTTATGAAGCGGACACGAGTGTATAGACGAACGGACAGACAGTGCGATTACTATATGCCACCCTTCGGGGGCATAAAAATCGAACAGGAAAATCAGCATTCAAGGTCGACAGTCAACCACAAACACACTCAGAAACAAAGAATAAATTTAAAGATGAACAAAATGCCAAATGAGACATCACAAACACAAAAGGGTTGACAATAGGGCTACCGCCTTGGAACGGTCAGTGGCAAAAAAGGCCGCTGGGGGTTTTAACGAGGTTCTATGTTGCACCAAACCTCACACTTACCCTACCTTCAACCCAATAAAATTCACTATAACCATGATAACGGGAAATCAATTTATACTTGGTGTAACATATTTCAAAACAAAAACTGTAGTAACAAGCTTGTAAACGAGTATTTTCTTCCTTTTTCTATTTAAATGAAATAATAAAGTTTTTGATGAAAAAGTAAAGTTTGATGACAGAGAAAAAACACGTCATTATTGAGTTGTTTTGTTTTCAAATTTTCAAAAGTAAAGCTTTTATGCTATTTTTTATAAGTGTTGTTACTGTCCAAAATATTACCGACAATCTCTTTAAATATATATATCTCATGTCGAAGACAGTGTTCGTTTTACTTTGAATGATAAATCGCATATTGCTCCCGGGTTTTTCTCAATATGTCGTATTATTCGTCGTTGAGAAACTTCTTTCGCACATTTAGGATCCACCTCTGTATTCAAATGATTTTTTTCGTGTCAAGCTTCAAAGAACTCTACTACTAGTGTTTAATAAAATGCCTTTTGATCAATCTAACATTGAGACGAACGCGTTTAATTAAAACTAATATTAATTGCAAGCAGCTATTCTCTCCACAGTGGGCTTTGTCAGAGAGAGTTAATTATGAAGTATAACAATTCGTCATGATCGATCACCGTAAATCTTTAGAAATCCTTTTTAAATTAACGAGAAGTGTTATTGTACTCCACGCTGAGCGCCAATAATAAAACCTCAGTAGGCTTCTAGCTGACTGCATCAATGTCATACAATAATTATGCAAGTGTAGTATGAAAAAACGTCTATTTAATTGTTTTCGTGAGTGTTATTGTGCTTAAATCAATCAAAACACGCAAATTCAACACATGTTTGTGTGTGTGTGTTTTTTTCAGTTATTGCTCTGCCGCATATATGGTTTCATAGACAGAATTTTAACCAGAAAGCATGTTTGTTCATTTTTGGTCATGTACGATTTGCATTGCCAGTTGAAAAGAGATTTTTTTTATTTTTTTATTTTTTTTTAATTCAACAAGCAGTTTAACAAATCGCTTATGGAAGCCCTATTTAAAGAAACTGTTTCCCTTAAATGTGATACAAACTGCACATTTGTGATTGTATGTTATAATTTTTAACTTTAATTCATTCGAGATGATGTAATCGGACTGAGTTGTTTGGTTTAAACATATTTTATTTCAAAGATAACGCATTATACAAATGTTACATACAATATGGAAATGGACTGAAACGAAAGGAATTTGCTTATAGAGATCCTTTCCATGGGGACAATGATTTACATACATATCAATTTACACAGCGGGTAACTTAAATATGATTTCAATGCAACAAAAAAATATAGATGATTATATATATATAATATATTTATATATATATATATATATTTATATATATATATATATAGGAAGATGACAGAAAACCTTGACATTTGGGAATAAACTAATTAAAAAATATGCTAGAGACAGAGAGAATAATTTGTGAGATAATTTTATATAAGGAAAATAGATAATTCGGACACTTGGACACACTGGACACTACCCCTCATGTTGCGAGGACCGACTTATTATATGGGGTTATACTCGCTTGGCTTAGGTACTCGGAGTGATCACTTCTGTGGGGCCTGAGAAAACAATCAATTTAGAATGTAGAGCAACTTTCTTTTAATGCATCACATTTATGTATAAGTGGACAAGTCCTTATTGTTCAGTGCAATAAGGGTTAACATGTACATAATGTTATATATTTTTAAATATATTCTTATTCAATAATTATGAATATATATGCAATTATGTTACTCCTTAATTTGGAGAATAATAAAGATAAGCGTATGCGAATAAAGTAAATATTTAGTTTTAACAAATACAATAGTTCCTGACTCTACCTTGTAAACACGAATACATGTATCGCATTAATATCTACATATACAATATCTATACATGTTAAAATAATAAATTATTGAAACGACGTTGAATACTGCATTTTGGTTATGACAAACTCACAAGCGTAATTTGCACATAAACAATCCATTATTCGAAATAGAACTAGACATAGTAAATCGTGATAAAGTGAATATCTATTCATGTTTAAATAATAAAGTTGCTTACCTGAGAAAACAACCAATTCAGAATGTAGAGCAACTTTTTTTTAATGTATCACGTTGAGATGTAAGTGGACAAGTGGTCTTTAAGTAGATACATGCCATTTTATGTGGTTATTTCTCAGAGTGATTGTCACGGTGAAGTGGACACTTTGACCAACGAAAATCTGTACAGGCTATATGCTGACCTGTAACCCTTTCATATAATTAAATTCGGACCAGTACATTTCGGCGGAACTACATTGACTATGATTGATTAGGTCCGTAGATATTCTCGGGAATATGGCAAAAAGTGCGACCTGGGGGGTTCGGCAGCTTCCTGTATTTGGAAATTGATTAATACCCCCTTTACACAGAAGTGGCGATCGTTGAGCGATCAAAAATTGGCCAGATCTCTTGACGAACTTTCAATGAACGCCCAGTGATCGCCAACATATCGCAATGATCTCTCAATGATCCTCCAGTGATCTCTACGGTCGCCACGGTCTCCTCATAGTTTTGACCCAGTCCAAACCTATGAGGAGATCGATCACCAAGGTAAGCGATCTCTCAACGAACGCTCAAGGAGCGCTCAACGATCTCATCGGTGTCCCAATGATCTCTCAGCGATCTTTCAATGAGCGCTCAATGATCGCCAAGGTCGCTCAATGATCTCTATAGATCGCAATTAAAGTTGCCGAAAATTGAATTTTTGATCGCTCAATGAGCGACTTGTTCGAGGTTTTAGGAGATCGTAGAGAGATCGGGCCAATTTTGTATCACTCAACTCCTTCTGTGTAAAGGGGGCATAATGTGGTTACCTTGAAGTTCTTAAAGTATAAACATTTTTTCTATTAATATCACTTGTTGGCTGACCACTTGACATATAAGCCTGGTGAGAAATTCACAGAATGGCCGTTCAGAGTTAAACTATTTGTAAGAAGCACTGAGTCTTAATATTAATTACCGCTGCATATTTGCGAATAAAGCCTTACACATAGATAACTGCAAACTACAATTAACACAAATCAAATCATACCGACTATATATATGTATAAATGTTTATGCAAATGAAAATATAAAATTAAAGAATTGAAAATAGGGAAACAACAATCTTTATTCTAGACCACACAATACACTATTAATTATAGCTGGGTAACTGTTTTCTATACTTCCACACGTGCATAATGGTGAGTCAACTATGTTTTTGAGGAAAAGATGATGGTTTAGAGAAATGCAATTAGTAAGTAGGCGAGCATGGATACTTTGTTCGCGTCTGTTTCCTAGATGGTAATATTTAGGAATTTGGACAACATCCTGGTTTAAATGGTGTTTGAAAGTAACAATTGAAACTGTATTTCATGTGTTCATAGGCAGTTTATTCCATTCGCGAATGACAGAGGGAATGAATTAGTTACCGTACAGATTGATACGACAAGCAAGTACCTGGAAGTCGTTGGCGTTTCTTAGGCTATAATTTGAGGTCATGCTAACTAGAGGAGGGACGTGTCTGAAGAGATTCTCATCCTACTTCATTATAAAAAGCCTGTAGCGATATTAATTTAGTAGTTCCGGTTACTACACCTGCCCCTTTCATTATGTATTCTGTGAAGTTCAAGTTTATCTAAATTGGTGAGGTTATCCTAAAGGACATCTGCATACTCTAAGAGTGGTCTAATAAACGAATGGTACACAACTTCCAAAGATTTCCTACTAAGACGATGTTTAAGTCTTCTCATTAACTACAGTCGTTTGAAAGATAGACGCCCAGGTGTTTGTGGGTTGGGACTTCAGTAATATGTTGATTTAACATTAATAGAGGAGGATGAATAGGTTTGTTTCATTTACGTGGTATGAGCAGGGATTCCGTATTTGAGAGATTGAACTTAACAAGCCATGTACTTGCCCATTCTGTAAGCTTTGCAATATCGCCATTTAAAGTAGCAGCAGTGTTATCAATTTCGTTATTATTTTTAATGATCATATACAAGCTTGTACCATCTGCAAATAGCCTAATGTCAGAAACGATGTCATTTATGAAAACAAGAAAAATTAAGGGACCTATAATCGAGTCTTGGGGGACACCAGCATGTCTAGAGTTCCAATTGGATTTCGTTCCTGAAATGACAACGCGTTGTCGCCTGTTACTCAGGTAATCAGCAAGCACTTTAAGAAGGTCATCGGATATGCCTACCGCCTTTAGCTTTAGAAGAAGAGCCTTATGGCAAGCACGGTCGAATGCTCTACTGATGTCAAAAAGAAATAATACGAATGGGTTTGCCATCAGCTAACGCTTGACAAAATTAATTATACAGAAACGTTAATTGGTTAATAGTGGAGTCACCGGGCATAAAACCTGATTGGAAAGCAGATAGGAAATTATTATCACGAAGGAAGTTAAATATGTATTTGAAAAGTAGCCTTTCAAATACTTTATTGATTGCATTTAGGAAAGATATAGGTCTGTAGTTATGTACTTGTGACGGGTCACTCCTTTTGAAAGCAGCACACACGAATGCTTATTTCCATGTAGAAGGAACCTGACCAATAGTTAAGCATTTGTTAAAGATGCCACAAAGACGTTGGGACATTTCTTGGGTTATTTCGCGAAGAACGAAATTGTTTATTTCATCAGGGCCAGCGGCTTTTCCCGTGTGAAGTATTTTCAGTACTTCATGAACATCAAGTGGTGTAAAGGAAGGCAAATGGAGACTAATGTTGTTAACATACGGGTAATTGGTTGGAAAAACAATGTTTCGTCATTCAGTAGCGTTTTATTTTGAAAATAGTTGTTTAATTAGTTAGACTTTTCAAAAGCATCAGTGATAATTTTACCATCATCATTCAGAGATGGTATCGATTGTTTAAAGTTTGGTTTGATAAGGTTTTTAGAGTTTTCCCCCAGTCTTTAGAAGAAAATGATCCCGACGTTAGATTTTCTGGGAGAGTGTGATAATAAACTTGCGGACTAGGACGACTGTTTCATTTCGAATTCGTTAAATTGATCCAAATTAACTATAGAGTTAGTGCGTTTGGCTTTTTAGTAAGAGCGTTTACTTGAACGTATTTGTCATTTAATAGTATAGTTAATCCACGCCGGGAATACGATTTAAATTTCTGTTATCTAAACTTAAAAACACCATATATATGACAGTGATATTGTTGATATTGATTAAGAAATGGTTCAGCTACACCACTACTTAGTAAAATATCGTTATCAGAAACTAATAATATGTCTATAAAGGAGAATGAATTGTCAGCGCAATGAGTTGGTTCATTAATTGTTTGATTGAGACTGAATTGTTGGCAAAGCGATTCAATTTTGCGCGAACTATAGTTTGGGAGTTCATATTATAAATGAGGTGACCGGTAATGATTATATTGTATATGCCTTTATCGAAGGCAAGATTTATTGAGTCTTCTATCGTTTTATTGTAAATCGCATCAGAGTTAGGTGGTCTATAGAATACGCCTAGGAGTGTGCGTTTGTACCTAAGTGTAATCTCAATCCATATACACTCTAAGTGGTTTAGTTCCAAGTATTTTCTAATAAAGTGCAAATATTCTTTGATATAAACTAAAACTCCGCCATGGCTATCCCCGACCGATCCCTGTGTTCAGGTGTGTGAAAGGATGGAAATGTAAGTTCCTCTGTCTCCATCGACTCATTTAGCATTTAAAAAGTATCAAAACGGAGTAGTTCTGTTTTTAAGATGTCTAACTTGTGGTAAATACTCTGAACCTTGTAATGAACAACAGATAGGTTGATCTGTCGCTATCGCAGTCGAAAACAAAACGGAGTAGTTCTGTTGTTAAGATGTCTAACTTGTGGAAAATACTCTGAACCTTGTAATGAACAACAGATAGGTTGATGAGTTGTTTAACTCTGTCGCTATCGCAGTCGAAAACATTGGTTTTTACGACCAGTGTAAACCCAGATCAGCATGTACGTAATGGGATGACTGATCAGTGTTAACACTGTTCGCCACTCAACAAGACATTTTTCCATAAAACTTTATATATAAACTATTATCGGAAGGTTTGATTTCAAATTTAAGCAGACAACATTTGAGATTTGGCAGAAAAAATGTATCTATATTTAAAATGGAGAAATAATTAACTCTGGTCTACTTTTAAATTATAAAGGTAAAGTAAAGGACTATCACAAACTGACACCTTTATCAGTATTTATTATAAAGTGACGTTAATTAGACAGGATAATAGCGAGCTTGTGTACGCTTAAACTCGATTTAAGCTAACCGGTGGTCTTCACCACCCGTTCTGTTGTGTATTGTCTTTTTCGTTGTAAAGTTAATTTGCTCTTTGTTTGTGGTACAATGCGGATCTACGGTCTTTGCGTTTGGGTGCTGTGATTTCTATAGGACCATTTTTCTCGTCTTTGTTAAAAAGTTTATCAAAAGGGGTTACGAACTTATCATTTTGCAACGCACTACATGTTTAGTGGTTTACCCGTTTACTGTTCACCATTATGCTTTCCTTCTCTATGATTGTGCGATTACCAAACAGATTGTCGACCCTATGGTGACGTCTACCTAAATCCTGAAGGGACGGTAGCATTTGATGTTTGTCTTAAATCTTGTCTTGTCGTGGATTTAATGGTTTGTTCTCTTGTTTCTCTGGCTTCTGCCAAGTCATTGCGTACTTGCGTTTTAGCTTTCTATGCCTGTGTTGGTTTTTTATTCATAAATACATAATCATCTATGTATTATATTGACTATTAATCCTGTTTTAGAGAATATAACCTGTCGTGGATTTCTTTAGAGAGAGAGAGAGAGATGAAATTCTGGTTTCAATTTGTTTTGCACATGGTCAAGACCATGTAATCAGTCCATGTGTACACAATAGAAAATGGCGTCATTCAACAGCGGCGCAATTCATTCAATTCAATGTCTTTATATTCTCCACGCAGGAGATTATGAAATACAATAATGTGAATTATAATTATAGACGAACAACATTATCATGAAAACAAATCATATGACGTTTGCCATCCAAATGCATATTCGTGACAATTGTGTGAAAACATGAGAGAGAGAGAGAGAGAGAGAGATTTCCACATATGTTTACATAATTGCAATATCTAGTATTACTAATAAATAATCAATATCACTTGTGCGCTTTGCGCTCATATAATGCGTACTTTAACACTAGCAAACTAGATACTTCAAGAGACAAATTCGTGGCATATTTCGAATGACACTTAGCACATTTTCTTTTCTTTTAAATTGACAACATATTACATTTTTTGAGTGGATTATATAAATATATCAATACAGTACAGACACTGCTAAATCGTGTTGCTCGATAATGGCTCGGAAGTATCTAACTCAAGTTTCAGATTGGAAAAAAGAACAGTTTTGTCTATTAACATATGTCATTCTTATTGACAACGAAAAAGGAAACTCAATGGTGCAATAAGACCTGTAAAATAAATGTCTATATACTGCACACTTTATTCTACGGAATATTCTAGAGATTTCTTTTGTAAAACATAAAGTGTCGCTATTCAGAGAAAGGACACAACTCTGCTGTTGTAAACTTTTTTATCACGGTACACTTTGTGACACGAACTGCATAAATGTTAAAGTTTCACTTCGAAACTATTTGACCCATTTCAGTACAATAAAACGCGTATTCTGTCAATAATGAAACTTTAAAGGGTTGGACAAGGACTATCACAACCTGACTTCTATGGTGATGTGATTTATAAACTTCGTAAGATTCTTGGTCATGATCACTTTCATACTATCTTTGCTAAACTTGTTAAAAAGTTTATAAAAATAGGTTATGACCCTATCATTTTGCAACGTACTTGCTTGGTGGTGGACCCTTTTATAGTTCGCCACTACGCTTTCCTCTTTAATTGTACAATGACCGGACGGGCTGTGGACCCTATGATGACGCCTACCTAAAGCCCAATGGGACGGTGGCGTTTGATGTTTGTCTATGATCTTTCTTGTCGTGCCCTTAATGTTTTATTCTCTTGTTGCTCTGGCTTCTGCCAAGTTATTGAGTACCTTCATTGTGGCTTTCTAGGCTATTGTTTTTTTGTATTATATTTACACGAGCATATTTGTGTTTTACTTATATTGCCTATTGATGCTGCCTTGTTGGTTAGAGATTAGATCATGGCGGGGATTTCTTTATTTATACTGTCCTGTTTTAATGGGATGACAATAGGGTAAGTGTGAGGTTTGGTGCACGCTAGAATCGGTTTAACCCCCCCCCCGCCCCCCCCCCTCCCCCCCCCCCTGTGGGCTTTGTTGCCACTGACCGTTCCAAGGCGGTAGCCCTATTGTCAACTCTTTTGTGTTTGTGATGTCGTTTGCTTTTTTTTATTACTTTTGCCTTCTCGTTTGTCTGTTTGCGTGTTTGTTTTTGTGTTTTGTGGTTAACTGTCGTCCTTGAATGCTGTTTTCCCTGTCCGATCGTTTTGTCTTTCTTTAGCATTTCGTGTGATGCGTGTTGTTTTAGTCTTTTCCGAACGGAAAGATATAATGTAGCCATGTACCGTTAAATTAACAGCAACATATTATAGACAGATAAATAGATAGATATTTTATGCAAACATAATGCATTACGCTCAACAGTTCACATGCAAATAGTACATACATATAAACATGTATATGAAATGCACACACATATTATACATACAATATATAGCGGCAATTTCCGAGTTGCGTTTATTTTTTCATTTAGTATATATAGAACTAGCAAGGCAGACAAGCAAACATTCCCAGGAGATATTACCCGATGCGAATCGAGGAGAATACCAATAAGGACGTTGGAGGTAGCGTGCGGTAGCATTTTTAAACGAATAAGTACACTGGGAAAAGAAGGATTCAGTTTTGACCACAAAGACAATAGACAAAAAACAAGGATATTCAAAAGATACACTCGCATGACTACCGAACACTTTAGATCAAAACACATCAAACTTCAACTAAAGTTTCTTTACCTGTTCTTCCTATAACATTATTTAATCAAAAGGCTGAACTTGCATTTTATTGAAATACATTGTAGTTTTTCTAAAACAAGCGGCGCATTGAACACATATTTTAAAAGACATAACAATTGCTTTTTCACCTATAAGTAAAAGTGGGTACGTGCCTTTATTGTTTTCTTCCTAACCCAATAACCAAAAGGCTGAAATTATATTTATCGAAATATTTTGTACATTTTCTAAATCTTACGTTGTCCCAAAATAATGAAAAATATTG
Organism: Cyrtodaria siliqua; assembly: GCA_037043455.1. Taxonomy (NCBI): domain Eukaryota; kingdom Metazoa; phylum Mollusca; class Bivalvia; order Adapedonta; family Hiatellidae; genus Cyrtodaria; species Cyrtodaria siliqua. Next base: position 85,353 of record JAWPHD010000055.1, on the reverse strand, counting down.
TTAAACTGACATCAGCATATTTTCCTCCTAAGGTAATAGTGCAAGTCAGGAATATAGTTAACACCATACAAGACCATATAACTACTTAATATATGTATATTAGTTAATCACCCATCAAGCAAGTGGTGTTCTTAATTAATTTTAAGGGACACCCGACAATTTTATTTTCTTAAAGGCCGCTGAGTCCTAGTAGTTTTCTACATAACTTGAATAATTAAAAAGCATTCTTAGTAATTATTCGTATATATTTAAAGGGTTGATGAACTATTTTCAAACAAGGTTTATTTTAAAGGGCTCTGAAAAACTTGAAAAAAGATGAAAGAATTATCAAAATGCCATGAATCTGACCTATTGAAAAGTTGGAAAGAAACATAAATTGAGGCGGCCATCTTGGAACGATGACATCATCGCGCCTTTTTACCACATATGGCATATTGCCAAACTTTCTTTTAAAGCAAAGGAAATCACTTCAAATTAAAAATAAGCATACAATTTATACATTTTACAACTGTATATTTATTTTTAATCAATCTGCAGTGATTTTCTTTGCTTTAAAATATATTTTGTCAATATGGTAAAAAAGGGCGCGATGACGTCATCGTTCCAAGATGGCATTTTGATCAATCTTTCATCTTTTTTCAAGTTGTTCAGAGTCCTTTTCAATAAATCTTGTTTGAAAATAGTGCATCAACCCCTTTAAATTTGTTTTGCATATAACTAATTTTGATTATTGTACACCAATAATATGTTAAAGGAGAAAATTTAAAACAAATCAAAATGTAATTTGTTTTTATTAAATTGTATGCAAGCAGGTAAAGTGAAAATGGTAATTGAGAATTAAATTGAGATGCTATGTTAATGCTTGATACACTTTAAAGATTGTCGTAGTTTCCATTGTTTAAGAATCAGCGAGAGTTGTATTTGCCTCTCTGTAGCCTAAATTCGCTCTGTAATACCATCGCTGAATGCATGAACACGAACGCGTCGACCGACAATGACATAATTCTGTCAAATTTAATGCAAAGCCAAATCAATCAATATAATTTAGCAGTAAAATCTGCAATGACGTGCCAAAGTCTCGTATATAGTGATAAGTCGGTGAAATCAAATAGGTGGTTTCCTGACAGGAAGTCTGTCAACGTAAACACTATTGTAGACATCAGCAAATGCAATACTGTGTATGCGTGGTCAATAAAACTGTCTGAAAACAATCGGTTTATGTCTAATCTTTTTTAATTTGACATGTTCAATCTCGGCGTTTCCAACGAAGAATATTATCTACGAAGATCAGAAAGATTAATTCAGATACACATATCTCCAAACAGGCTCATCCAATTTGGATTAGGAAGTAACCTGATCAAACAAATAGATCTTCACATATGTTGCGTGTGCTGTTACATACACTGGGCTGAGTTAAAGTTGAGAAATTAGGGCTTGCGCAAACCAGTGGATAGAACGGTAAACTTAAAATCCGGAAGATCCGGGTTCTAGCCTCCCAGACGCCATTGAATATCATCCATATGTTCTGGGGAACAACCTCTTAACGTCATCCGTCGGGTGGGGGAAACACACTTTTAAATGCCCATTAAACTGAAATATCAGCTTAATATAGCATTAAAGCAAGTGGTGTATTATGGGTTGGCGACTCGCAATTACATGCTTTAAAGTAATGCTTACAACAACACGGAAAAAATATCAAAAAGGCGTATCTTCAATTTGCAAGTTGAAGTGTTTTATCTGAAAATGTCTTAACAAACTCATAGCTTAAAATATCATGCATATCAAGGTTAAATTGATCATTATTCGATGTTTTATGAAAAGTGAATTTAATATGGCTTCATTGAGTCCTTGTTTCGTAGCTTTCTAGGTTTTTGTTGTTTTATATTCATATTCATATTCATATTCATTTACGTGTTATACTTGTTTTGCCTATTAATGCAGCCTTGTTTGTTAGAGAATATAAACTGGGGAAGATATCTTCGTTTCATTATCCCGTTTTGTTGGAATGATAATAGGGTAAGAGTGCGGTTTGGCGCTCCCTAGAACCTGGTTTACATATCATGCGGTCTTTTTTGCCACTGACCTGTCCAAGGCGGTAGCCCTATTTACGTTTGTGAGGTCATATCTTGTCTTTTTATTCATCTTGTAATTAGTGTTTGTTTCTGTGCGTGTTTTTGGTTGACTGTGGTCCTTGAATGCTACATTTCCTGTTCGACTTGTTAACAGTTACCAGACAGCAAATCAGAGTAGTTATTACTTACTGATTCTTTGATCTCTTTAAGCCCAGTCTTCATTGCTTAAGCCGGTGCTAGGAAGCGTGAGAAGTTTTGCAAAACACACTATCTCTCATGAACAGACTCAATAAAACCAAGTCTGCTACTTTTATCACTTGTTTTTGTTGCTTCCAAGGGATCCCCTTTTCAGTATTTTTTTATTTACATTCACACTAACGTTTTTTAGTGCTGTGTGGCGGCCGTAAGAAGTTGCAACGACTACAAATCAGTAGTGTTATTACCCAATAGTCCTTTAGGATCGTCAAGCCCAGTATATGTGGCTTTAAAATAGAATATCGTTGAAGCTGGTGATAGGAGACGTGAGAGGTGTTGCACTTTACATTACCTCTCATGAACAGACTTAGTAAACCGAGTCTGCTACTTGTATTTCTTGTTTGTGTTTGTTGCTTCCAAGGGATCCCCTTTTCAATATTTATTGTATATCTAATTTAAATCTGAACCAGTTTGATAAAAATGTATGATATTGATTCCAAAACATCGTATCTGAGAATGAAGACTGATTAACAAATTACGATATTGGAAATATGTTGGATTTTTTCAATAAAAATGTCCATGGGTCTCTTATACAAAACTAACATATCATTAGATCTTTGACACGATAATTGGGCGGAACAACTATTTTCAAAAGAAAACTTTGATTTTCGTCGACGACCGACGATATGGATGTTTCAGTTACATTTGAGATATCTCGGAGAAAATGCGATAATTGCAAGATTGTTGAAAAACGTTAGCATTTTAAAAATGCCCTCTGCTACGCCGAGCAGCTAAAACAAGTTTCACCGCTTGATCATTTGTTACAGTAAATAAAAACGCAATGAGACATAAACGAGTATAATGACGTTTGAACATTTTCTGTTGTGTATAATCAAAATAGAACTGGTCCAATAGTCGATATACAAACTTTAACCACGCGAATGTCGAACGTTTATAATGACTTGTGTATATTAAATATAAATATAAAACATCGAACAGAAAAAGTAGCATTCAAGGACACCAGTCAACCAAAAACACACACATAAACAAAGGACAAATTTAAAGATGAATAAGAGGCCAAAAAATAAGACATCACAAACACAAAAGGGTTGACAATAGGGCTACCGACTTAAACCAGGTTCTAGGGTGCACCAAACCTCAAACTTACCTTATTGTCATCCCAATAAAACGGGACAGAGTAAATAAAGAAATCCCCGCCATGAAGTATTCTCCTACCAACAAGGTAGCATTAATAGGCAATTTAAGTAAAACACAAAGATTCTCGTGTATATATAAATACAAAAAAACAATAGTCTAGAAAGCCACAAAGAAGGTACGCAATGATTTGGCCGAAGCCAGAGCAACAAGAGAAAAAACAATTGAGGGCACGACAAGACAATCTAAACATTGACCTGTCAATATTAAAGTTTGAACATTGACTAGTTTGTGGTTGACTGTCGTCTTTGAATGTTATTTGTTTGCCTGTTCGATGTGTATATCTAGTTAATATTAAAGTTTGAACATTTACAAATAAGCCAGTTCTATTTGGGTTATACATGACAGGAAATTAACAATGCTTACAAAATTTACACAACACTATATCGGTCTATAAATGTCGTCTGTCGAGAAAAGGTCTTCAATGTCTCTGTGTTGTTATCTTTTTTGCAGCTTATTCAGACATAATCATCGGTATTTATCGAATATTGCATCAACCGGATTTCGTTTTAGACGAATACAGCATCGCATCTGAATACTGCATCCACCACATGTGCTTACAGAGAGTACACAGAATAACAATACTGGGTATTACAAGCTATTTGATGGCGTCTGCAATATGTTATCGTTTTGGTGTAAATGCGGCATTGTCGTATTCATGAATGTATGAATATTAAGATGCATTATTGGTGACTGTAATTCAAACCCGCTGAATGTGCATATTGCAGTTAAAGGTGGTGTATCAGACCTTTTATAAAATATTCTAAAATGTTAAAGAAGTTACGATAAAAATGGTCATGCAAAGGTCATGCAAATCAAAATAGAGTGTTGTTCAGGTCCAATCTAATGAAAATCAAATCCTAATATCGCTTCGATAATCTCCGCTATAGGATCTGACAACTCTGCCTTGGAGGTCACGTCAGATCGACCTGTCATCTAATCAATATTCATGAGACGATCAACTAAATTTAATCAATGAAATCGCGAGTTTTATATGCAATTCAGATGATTTTCGAGTGGACTGAACAAACGAAAATCCACATAAAACATATATACTGAAAGGAAAAAGAAACGCATAATGGGTATTTCCGCCATATATTGTATGTTTAACATGCTACTGCTAATCGAATGGTACAGGGCGACATTAGGCCTGTCTTTTCGGAAAAAAAGGTTTAAACAGCACCGAACACACCAATGGTTACCCCGTTAAAGTTTCATTATCGACAGAATGCGCTTTGGCTCAAGCAGGTGAGCAAACTTAGGCTTTAAACGTTGCAATTTCTTAACATTAAACACATTACTGAAATGGCTTGACTTTTTCAAGCGAAACTTCAACATTTATGAATTTCTAGTAACAAAGTATACTTTGATTAAAAGGTCTACTACATGACAGAGTTGTCCATTCTGTAATAAGTTGTAGCCCCTTTTTGTACAAAACACGTTGAGATATATCTGGAATATTACGTGGAATTAGGTGTGTATAATAATGTAGTATATGCAATATTGTGATTATGCGTTTCTTTTTCCTTTCGGTATATATCCGAACAAGATAAAGTCGCCTTGTGTTAATGCTGTGGATTGCACGATGAACTCAAAGAATGCACTAAATGGCATGTTTTACAGCAGCAAGAATACGAAGAAAATCATAGTCAATTTTTTTGAAAACATTCATAACTTGAAACATTAGGTTTTCTATATATTACGTATCAATACATTTGGCCCGGTAGCGCAGTCGTTAGCGAGGTAGACAATTATTATTATCCACGAGTGTAATTTTACTATGGTTTACGAGTTCAACCCTACGAAGCGATACCGTATCTTTTTTTGTACTGCTATTGAATTCCATCAAACAATCTTGGTTTTATTCAGCAAATATTCAATAATGGTTGATGTGTTATGTTTGTCACCGCAATTTTTGTGTGTTTTATAAGTTAAAAGTTACGGAATTGTCTCTTTCAATACCAAGTGTATACTGTTCCAAAGCGCTTGACTGAAACGCGACATGCGTAGTAAAGCAGTCTATACCGAACGATTTTGAAGGCTGAAATCTGATTGGCTAATCGTAATGTCAATCTGACGTGACCTCCAATGCTGCGTCGACTGTGGAGTATCGTAGCGTGATAAAGGGTCTGCTTTTAATGAGATTGGTTCAGGTTTAACATTTGTATTATTTATATATTTTGAATGACATCGGACATATATCCTTTAAATAACTCAGCTGTGTAACCTAGGATAGCACAGTACAGTACAGAACGATTTCATTGTAATAGAATAGAAAATACCACTAGCTCAAGAAAAGCATATTGTTCTCATTTAAAGAACACGTTTTAATTAAATAAAAAAATAATGATGCATACAGGTAAATACAAAGCTGAAATAAGTATAATTAACAGGTCAGATGCTTTGGTGGAGTGATTAGAACTTGCCTCTTGTTCAAGAAGTGCCGGATTCCATTTCCGATGAGGTAAGTTCCGGACTTTCAAAGAAACTCTCGCAGTATCTTACCCGGGCAAAGTACTGCGGAGGTATGCCATCCTTCGGAAGGGATGTAAATCAGTGGGTTCTGTGTGCAGGGATACATAATAGCAGATCTGGCTCTAAAGGTCTGTGCGATCCTCTGCATGTAATACATCGGGAATCTGATTCACATGACAGAAACTTACGATCATCCTACCCCTTGGACAAATAAAATATTTAAAACAAAACTGAACGCTACCCACCCCACCTAGAACAACCTAAAAAAACAACGTTAGCGTCCGGGGGATTGGGGCAATACTTTTATATATTCGTTGTACGGGGAGAGGAGTGTATTTTGATATTGTATTTGTTATAGGCTGTCCAAGGATGGCTGGGGGTCAGACAAAGTTTTCTAGTGGGGTAGTACCCAGGGGGATTTCCATGTAGAAGGGAGGTGGCTTAATCATAGAAAACCCCTTCTATAGGTTGTCCGGTGGGGGTGAGTGTAATCAGACAAAGTGTGTGGCTTTTGTCCAGCGCGGGTGAGGGGAGGAGGGATTAAATCATAGAAAAACCCTTCTACAGGTTGTCCGGTGTGTGTATGCGGGTGGGGGATTTTTTGTACCACTGAGTATAAAAAAAAGAATATGAAATGAGACAATTTCATAGTTTTAGGCTGAAACCACTGCACATAATCGCACACAATTGATTTTCAACTGCATAAATTGAAACATCAACCGCATATAATCGCGTTAAGAACCACCGAACATAATGATCAGTGATTTGAATATCATGACAAACCATTTACATATAAAAACACATGAACTGCATATAATGAAAAATGCAATGAATATAATTTAAAAAAAGATACTACATATAATGAAATGTGAACTGCATATAATGACAGATGTATCGCATATAATGAACAGTGCACTGCACATAATGACGAATGTATGGAACATAATGATGTTAAAGCTGCATATAATGTTTTCACCACTGCACATTAAGGCATATTTACCGAACATAAAGATAAATGCTCATCATAAGACATTCATGGCGTTCCATATTTATTAGTAATATCTCAGCATTATCATTAGTAGATTTGTTATCATCGTCATCATCATCAGCAGCGGCAGCAGTATCAGAAGCAACCGCAAAAGCAACAGTAATGTCAAGTACAGGAAACGGTCTAAAATTACGGTCATCGCATCAACACTGATTCGTGTTACTAACACTGCAAAAATTACACAATGTGGAAGTAAATCATCATCAGCAACATCATTAGTGTCATCATTTACGTGATGCAATTATGGTGTAAATACCATGGACATTTTAAAATCCCACATTAAAATATGGGTATAAAATCCCATGGCATTTAAAAAATAATCCCACAATAGTTTATGGGCATAAAAAAAAAAGAATCCCGTGGGATTTATTATTTAAAATCCCATTGGTAAAAAGTGAAATATAACATGTGAGATTTTTTCAAATGTTGATTTATCGCAAAATTATCAACACCTCGTACGACAGAATTGTAACTGAAACATAAAAATAGCAAAAAACATCTATTTCTTTCTCTTGTTTTCTACGTGGGATAAAGAAACCTGGGATTTTAAAAATCCCAACAGTAAAAATTCGCGTTAAATTAAAAAAAATCCGATGAGACAGCCACAATCCCGCGGGATTAATGCAATATCCCATGGAATTCTTCACATTGACATATAATGGCAGAATTCTTCACTTTGACATATAAGGGTCATTTCGATGGTAATTGATATAACCCAATGAACAATATCAAATGCACATAAGTACAGTACGTTGTGGCAAAAAATGGTGGCTGTTACAAGCTTTTTTCTGTAAATTGTACCCAGTAAACACGAAGCCTAAGAGGGCCTTTGGACGCTCTACTAGCTAAAACGGCTCTTATATCAAAGGTTTTCGGCATGAAATTCCCATCAGTACTTCTTTTAAAAAATTGCAAAACAACACGGCTAGGATGGCCTTAGATCGCTCACCTGGTAATCATGGGCAATAAGTCTGGTGTGTCTAGACTGGCATGGGTATTTTTTAATTTGTCCCACTTTCTTCTATGAATAAAATTTCATAAAAGTGGGTGAGGTGTTATATATGGGTTATTCGGTGGTTCCACTACTCCGGCCGATAAAAGGCTCTGGGTATTGTTTAACCACTTATAGGATATGCTTTCTGCTTTTTAATTTAGTCTTTTGGCTGTTACTTGTGATACGCAGGCTTCATAACCGCTGCTCCCAACTAAATTCCATTATGTTTATTTCGCTCTTCGGGGCATTTAATTTTATTAGATACTGGGACCATACGCCGTACGACATGGGGAAGCAAAAAACTCCATGTCCACCGCCGTATGCATGCCATCTTCGGGATGGTAAAAACTGTGTACTATTGATTTTATGAATATTGAGTTCTGCTCAACCCGGGGCTAGAGGGCGTGAGCGGTAGCTAGCATATTTCACTACCGCTCATGAACAGTCTCAATCAAACCGAGACTGCAATATTTCGTATGTGTCGTGCTCGGCCGTTTCCAAAGGTCCATTATCATACTCTTTTTTATATTAACATTCTAAGCAATCAGATAAAAAATAAAGTAATTACAGATTTAAAAAAGGAAAATAATATATAGCATTTTTCAACAAATCAATGGCCATAACTCTGTTGTTACTAACAACATCTAGCTGGTTTTAGAACTTGTCAAAGATTTCATTGATATATCGCGCTTTGCACAACTAGACATCATAATGAGGCTTCCTGTCAAATTTCATAGAAATCCAACAAGCCGTTTAGAAGGCGTAACACCGACAAGAAATTAAAAGTAAAAAATCAAAGGGCCATAACTCCGTCAAAAATCAACGAGCTGGAACCAAAGCTCGATATGCACAACTAGACATCTAACCCATGCTTCCTGCTAAGTTTCCTCGAAATTCAACACGGCGTTAACAAAAAAAACACAAAAAAAGTATTATAAAAAAATAAAAAATAAAAAAATAAAAATAAAAATGAATTTCAAAAAAAACATCGAAAAAATCAATGAATTTCAAAAAAAATTAAACAAATCAAAAACAAATCAATGATAAAAATTAAAAAAAAAAATTAAAAAAAATAGTAATAATAAAAAAAAAAGGTAAAAAAATCTGGTAAAATTTGGTAAGATCAGATGAAAAACGAAGGCCCTATCGTCTTAATAAGGCAAAATATAGCATTTTTAACTAAATCAATGGCCATAACTCCGTTGTTACTGGTCCGATCTGGCTGGTTTTCGAACTTGCCCGAGCTTTCATTGACATAAACAATCTGGTAAAGATCGGATGAAAAATGAAGGCCCTATCGTTTTAACGAGGCAAAATATAGCATTTTTAACTAAATCAATGGCCATAACTCCGCTGTTACTGGTCCGATCTGTCTGGTTTTCGAACTTGCCCGAGCTTTCATTGACATTAACAATCTGGTAAAGATCGGATGAAAAATGAAGGCCCTGTCGTTTTATCGAGGCGAAATATAGCATTTATAACTAAATCAAGGGCCATAACTCCGCTTTTACTGGTCCGATCTGGCTGGTTTTCGAATTTTTCTGAACTTTCATTGACGTTAACAATCTGATAAAGTTTGGTAAAGATCGGATGAAAAAAGAACACCCAATCGTCTTAACGAGGAAAAATATAGCATTTTTTAACTACATCAAGGGCCATAGCTCCGCTGTTACTAGTCCGATATGGCTGGTTTTCAAACTTATTCGAGCTTTCATTGATATTAACAACCTTTTACAGTTTGGTAAAGTTCGGATGAAAAATATAGGCCCTATCGTCTTTAACGACGGACGGACGACGGACAACTCGCCATCCCATAAGTTCTGCTGGCCCTTGGCCAGTAGAGCTAAAACACTATACAACCATACAGTTTGATGACTATCTTGATTTATCTCAGTTTCTAACAAAAAGCTTTGCCCTAAACGAGAAAACAATGGGCGAAATAAACAAAATGGGATTTAGCTGGGAGGTTATGAAGCCTGCGTATAACAGGTAACAGTCAAAAGACTAAAATAAAAAGCAGGCAACATATCCTAACGTTGATTAAACAATACTCAGAACCTATAAAAGCTGGAGTAGTGGAACCACCTATTCGAAATTCAAGTAAGAAACCAAACGTATTGAGAATGTACTACTATCTGTAAATATCGTGCTCAGCGATCTCCAAAAACAGTTCTGATTACAAGCATGGCGAAGTGTGAAGTATGAAGTGTGAAGTGTGAAGCATGAACTGTGATTTGTTAACTGCGAAGTATCACCACCAGTATTTTAAACGCAAGACTTACGAACTATGAAGTATGAAGTGGCGAAGTCACTACCAGTCTTTCGTATATAACCGACATTGACACATAAATTGGAGAAAGTAGATCACACTGACGCGAAAGTTACGGATCAATAGTATAGTAATAGTATAACGCATCACTTAAGATTATAATTTGACAATGAAAGAAAGCTTTAAAACCATTATTTGATTTCTTTACCAAATGAGATTATATCATTTTGATTACTAGAAATTTGCATGTATGATGTATGATCGAAGTGCTATTGAATACTTTATTTCTTATGTGAAACAATAAAGATCAACAGTAACACCACTGAGTTACAGTAGCACGTTAAGCCGTTGTATTGTAAGGTTGTCGAGAAGCCCGTGTAGTATTACCCATAATCATATTACATTGGCATCTATTATACTATTTTTTTGTTTTGCCGAATGGTTTATAATTAACTCGATGGACAAACAATGAGAATGAAACTGACAAGAAATGTATTCTTCCAGGTACATTTTCAGAGCAATTATTTTAATATGTTTGTTAGAGACATTTTCGAGTTTTGATTGGATCGCGGTATCAATCATTTTTTAATCCGGAGGTCACCGGTTCGAGATTCACTAGCGCCGATCTTGGTTACTTCCGTTTGCACTTAGGCAAGATATTTTCTTAAGCCTCTCGTCCGTGGGATGGGGACGTAAATCGGGTGGTCCCATGTGTCGAGGTCTATCATCAACGCACGTTAAAAAACATATGAATATATTCAATACTACGAGGGTTCCCGGATTCATAACCTTCCTTCTCCTCAAACCGGAGAGGCTCGAAATATACAAAATGTCACTCGGGCGTGAAACACAAATTCAATTCAATTTTACTTTTGATCTGGCAAATGTATACAGTGATGTCAAAGCATAGCAACAAAGCGAAATAACCGGTTTTGGGTAATATTGGAAATGGTCACTCTCAGTTGCGTTCCTTTAAACGTGTTGCCTTAGGATAGTTATACTACATAATTGGAAAATATAAGTATGTTTTGTGTGGGTTTTTTTTTCTTGAAATAATTATAATACTAGTATTATTTTTAAAGAAACAAAATGTTTGGTGGGGGTGTGGGGCTGGGGTAGGGGTTGATGTTTTTTGTTGTTGTTGTTGGGTTTTTAATTCACTGATTTATATAATGATTCCTTCTCTGTATTTAGAAACATTCGTAAGGCAAATATATACTGGTAGTCGTTTGACTGTAACAATGCTAAAGGTAACATTTCCGCTAAAGGTAACAACCGCCGGTAAAGGTAACAATTCCAACGCTAAAGGTAACAACCTCCGCTAAAGGTAATAATCACCTCTTCCGTTAAAGGTAACAACACTAACACTAAAGGTAACAACTTTTCAAGTTAACGCTGAAGGTAACAATTGTCAACGCTAAAGGTAACAACGTTTTTCAAAATCTACAGTTTCAATGAAAATGTTGTTAACAGACTCTTGTTAGTTGCTGAGGCACTTGATTCGCTTCCAACCGATGTGACATTAACATCACACAAATAAAAGGAAGGGTGTGTCTGGTGGGGGGTGTTGGGGAGGTGGTGGGGTGCGGTAAACATTTGAATTTTAGATTTGTTTTTCGTATTTTTACCATATATTTTAATTCAATAATTATGGATTGATCTCAACAATAACGAATATTGTCAAACAATTTATTTTGAACTCTGTGAGGATTTACAATCATCTATCATCATTATATCTCTGTATTGGGTTTCAAATAAAGTATCTGATCGGTCACATACGATGTCTTTCAATAGGAAACATAAATAGAGTTTATTCCACCGTATGATAAAATCAGCAAATGGAATTGAAATAAAACTCTGTCACAGGGAAACATACCGTTCATTTATTCTACATTATTTGAACGGTCACTAATTTCTTTAACATGGAATACCTATAACTATATTAATCCATGCTCAATGGATAAACTTACGCTCATAACTTTTAAAACCTGGCATTGCTTGAATAGCCCCTATTGTCTTAAAGAGACAACGTGGCGGAATAAAATGGATGTGATTCACACATTGGTCCAATATAACTGCAACGGAGCCGATAAGACCATATACTTCTTAAGAATTAGGGCTCGATCTGGCTTAATTTAAACCGCGACCTGCGCTTCATTCAATGTTTAACTTCTTGTCTTACTATCGTTAAAGATCACGTTAAACTATATTATGATAACATTTATGACGACTCTGGAATTAATTTATTTTGGTCTATAAAACATTCAGGAGACGTTCTTGATAAAATGTTCAATAAAGGTCAAGTTTCATTAATAAGCACTTATGACTTATTTACACTATATACAACCTTACCACATCACCTTATTAAAGACAAGCTAATTCCTCTTATTCAAAAACATTCGCTAGAGAAAATACTTTATATGGTATCTAGTTCATCGATTAACCATTAGCACAGACTTACTCTGAAATTCCTGTCAACCACGGTGGAGCTGGGGTGGCTTTGGCTCACATTCTGGAGGTCGTGGGCTCGATCCCCGACCGGGTCACACCAATTACTTAACTAGTAGCTACATTGCTTGACACTTATGATATAAGGGTTATGCTATGACTGGTCGGTCCGATGTCAGTTTAATGTGACTGGATGACTATGGCGTGATCCACTCCCATATATATGCACTATTTATGCACACTGCATGTTAGCATAATTTGTCCATTTTCTACTGATACACAGGTTTTTCAGTATATATTCTTATATATTGGATATCATATTCAGATTAAGATAGCATTTATGTTTTAAGATATTACATCAGTGAGGGCCTCCCAGCGGTTTTGGGGATCTGGGGAACATGGCCAATTATTTTTCGGGATATGGGGAACATTGGCATTTACTTTAAGGGATCTAGGGATCAAAGACTTACTTTTAGGGGTCTAGGGAACAGTGTCCTAAAAGAAAAAAGAAGAAGAAAAAATACCTAAGTTACTATGTACTGGATTCCTAAATTACATAAAAATCCGTATTAGGCTCGCACTTTTTCGAATTCTAGTGCCTGCACCACAACAAACATCTCCAAACTTTTAACTTCTTGTCTTACTGCCGTTAAAGATCACGTTAAACTATATTGTGATAAAACTTATGAAGACTCTGGGATTAATTTCTTTTGGTCTATAAAACATTCAGGAGACGTTCTTGATAAAATTTTCAATAAAAGTCAAGTTTCATCAATAAGCACTTATGACTTCTTTACACTATATACAACCTTACCACATCACCTTATTAAAGACAAGCTAATTTCTCTTATTCAAAAAACATTCGCTAGAGAAAATACTATATTTTTGGCATGTAATAATATTAAAGCGTTTTTACTAACGGCAGTTTAGACAATTATACTATGTGGACTTCCTATGAAGTTTGTGAAGCACTCATCTCCCTATTAGATAATATTTTCGTCAGGTATGGAACCACCGTTTATAGACATATTGTTGGTATCTGTGCACCACTTGTGGCAAATTTGTTTTTATTTTGCTATGAAAGAGATTTCATGTTGAGTCTTTCACCAGATAGCCAGGTAGATGTTATTGAAGCCTTTAATGACACCTCTGGGTATCTGGATGACATATTGAACATTGACAACCCTTTATTTCCAACTATGGTTAATAATAATTATCCTAAAGAACTTCAGCTTAACAAAGCTAATATATCTGATAATAACGCTTCTTTTCTTGATTTAGATCTCTCGATTGAAAATGGTGAAATATTTAGCAAAATCTATGACAAGAGAGATGGTTTTAATTTTGACATTGTTAATTATCCCCACTTGGATGGGGATGTTCCCCGAGTAACTTCTTATGGTGTGTATGTGTCTCAACTTATTCGTTTTTCAAGGGCTTGTACTCGAGTTGCGGACTTTAATATTCGTAATCTTTGTATAACTAAAAAGCTACTCAATCAGGGTTACCGTTACCATAAACTTCGTAAAACCTTTGCAAAATTGTATTATCGTAACCCTGATCTTCCTTCCAAATATGAAAGTAATTTAAGGACTCTTCTGCGACAAGGACTATCACAACCTGACTTCTATGGTGATGTGATTTATAAACTTCGTAAGATTCATGGTCATGATCTTTGTTAAACTTGTTAAAAAGTTTATCAAAAGAGGTTATGACCCTATCATTTTGCAACGTACTGCATGCTTGGCGGTGGACCTTTTTACAGTTCGCCACTATGCTTTCCTTTTTAATTGTACGATGACCGGACAGGCTGTGGACCCTATGATGACGCCTACCTAAAGCCCATTGGGACGGTGGCGTTTGATGTTTGTCTATGATCTTTCTTGTCGTGCCCGTAATGGTTTATTCTCTTGTTGCTCTGGCTTCTGCCAAGTCATTAAGTACCTTCATTGTGGCTTTCTAGGCTATCTTTTTTTTTGTATGATATTTACACGAGCATATTTGTGTTTTACTTATATTGCCTATTGATGCTGCCTTGTTGGTTAGAGATTAGATCATGGCGGGGATTTCTTTATTTACACTGTCCTGTTTTAATGGGATGAAAGTGGAGTAAGTGTGAGGTTTGGTGCACCCTAGAACCGGTTTAAACCCCCAGTGGCCTACTTTGCCACTGACCGTTCCAAGGCGGTAGCTCTATTGTCAACCCTTTTGTGTTTGTGATGTCGTTTGCATTTATTATTACTTTTGCCTTCTTGTTTGTCTGTTTGCGTGTTTGTTTCTGTGTTTTGTGGTTGACTGTCCTCCTTGAATGCTACTTTCCCTTTCCGATCTTTTTATATTTCTGTAATTATAATTGCTATAATTTGTTCTGCTTATCACTGCCGACTGTTTTGGGCGGCTTTCTGGATGGTTTTTCGTAGCGCTTTATTTTCAATCTTGATCAACAGGACGCTCTAACTTCAGAGAAGATCAATCCATGTGTGTGTTTTGTAATGCCGTGGTGCGTCGTCCCTCTATCTGTCCGTCCGCCCCGTCCATAAACTTTTTTTTGTGACGACTGCTCATCTAAAACTATGAGATGGATTTTTATGAAATTTTATAGGAAAGTTGCCCTTACGGTATAGTTGATTCAGGTTGATTAGAAACCCAAGATGGACACCAAAGCTAAAAATAGATTAAAAAAAGAAGTTTGTAGCGAATACTCCTCCGAAACCAGGCCCTCCTCTGAGCATCGCCAATGGTGCCAACGGCGGAAAAATAGAAAATGGACCTAAATTTCAAACTATGGCGAAAGTGTTTGGCGACATCAAAATTGCCGAAAAGCCAAACTTGTTTAATTGCTAGGCCTTAAGCGGCCTACCTAGACGAGTGTACATGGACTGTAGAAAAACTCGATAACCATCCAATTGACACATACCACGCGCGAGCACTGATAACCTTTACGGTAATAAGTTAATCCCTAAATAACAACTGATGATTGTCGTTTTTGCCTCAGGGGTAATCAAGTCTGTCATGCAACACATTCCAACCATAACTACACCTTGCTGAATAATATCTAGCCCCATCATGTTCTAACAAATCAAATACAAACGTCATTAATTTACATATTTTACAAGATTGACAAGACCCACGTGACATTTGTTTTGTTTTCGTTTTGCGAGGTGTCTGCATAGATCTGGATTTCACCAAAAAATACATGTTTTTAATGTTTATGGTAGTTCATCTTTTCAAAATAAGTTTTAAAAAATGTAGCTATAAGCGAATGTCATTGGTTTTCGCGGTTCCAGAAATACGAAAAAAACAGCAGGTTCTGAACTTGTTACTGATATATAGGCTTAACTATACATCTTAAATAATCAAATGAAAGCCTCCCTGTATGATTTCTACTGTCATTTGTTTCAGCTAGTTTATTTAACCAAAAAAGTGGTGTAGGAACATTCCAGATATTCCAGATAAAATTTGGATTTTTAGGAATCTTTACAAGAATTGATGTCTAGTTTGTCCTCAGTAAAAATCAGTATACAATTTCAAATTGGTCATCAAAGCTAAAAATAGATTTTAAAACTATAATTTTGTGGCGACTACCTCCCAAACACAATAAGAGATATTGATTTGGAACCTTTACCAAATTAACTGCATGACATATAGTTGATCCTAAACAAAATTTATTGTGATTCGATGTCAAACATGGCCGCCAATAGCCATCTTTGTTTACATTTAGTTATATAGGAGACACTTGTGGCGATTTACTCCGCTGGAACTACGTGATGGATTTTCATGAAACTTTACAGGAGTTTATCTTTGAGTCTAGTTGCTCCTAAATAAGTCAGGTTCATCGGAAATTCAAGATGGCAACCACAGCTAAAAATAGATTTTAAAAATAGAAGTTTCTGGCGACTACTCTCAAAAGCCGCAAGTGGTATTGATTTTGAACCTATACCAAAATGACTGGCTTGACAAGTAGTTGGTTTTAAACAAAATTAATTTGATTCAATGTCAAATATGGCCGCCATTGTTGCTCTTAATATCTTGTTGGTCTTGAGTAAAAATCAGACTGGCGGAAATTTCAAGATGACCGCCACAGCTGAAAATAGATTAAAAAATACAATTTTGTGGTGAGAACTTCTCTAATACCATAAGGTTATTGATTTGGTACCTTTATCGTATTGATTGGCATGAAGTTTAGTTGGTTTTAAACAGAATTCATGTTGATTCGATATCAAACATGGCTACCAGCAGACCTCTTTTACATAGAGTTATATAGGAAATCATGTTGGCTGGAAATTCAAGATGACCACCACATCTAACAATATATTTTAGAAATAAAACATTGTGACAACTACTTCTCACAAACCACAAATGGCATTGGTTTTGAACCTATACCAAAATGATTGGCTCGACATGTAGTTGGTTCTAAACAAAATTCATTTTGATTCGATGTCAAACATGTCCGCCAATGCCCATCGTTGTTTACATAGGAATGTTACTCTTGATGTCTAGTTGGTAATAAGTAAAAACTCAAGTTGGCCAAGATAAAGGCGAAAACTACTGCGGATTCGAGAACAGTGTATTAGACAGAAATATGAGGGGAATTGCTGAGCCAAGAAGGGAAAATGTAAACTATTTTGCTATGGGTTGGGCCCGAATTTTATCCCGTTTATGAAGGGAAAAAAGCCCTGGATGTGTAAAAGATAAAGAATACATTATGTGTTTTACATAAGGTATATTAAGCGAACAATATTTGGTACTTTTAGGGAACTATGTTTAACACTTTTGGGGATCTAGGGAACAGTGTAAATACTATTAGGGATCTAGGGAACATGGACAAAATACATTTGGGGAACATTAGCAAATACTTTCAGGGATCTGGGGAACAAGGACCCCCTGGGAAGTGGCCTCATCAGTATGTGCAACATCTCTTTGTGATGTTATCACAATATACTGTCCGATCTTTTTATATTTTTTTATATACTATATTTCAAATCTCCTTTACTCTTGCTACTTGTAAGAACCTTTTTCTAGGCATGAATGATTATATGTGAGAAGGTATATAAAGCGAAATATTTTTTCCACGTTTCTCACGAGTTTGCGCTATTAGGCTTTTTCCGTACTGCTAAAAACAACATGGACGCTTTTAATATCCATATTGCTGTATAATTATGTGCATTGGAACCAATGAAGCCATGTAACTGTATATTTGTTTTACTAAAGACGACATCGGCTGTAAAATTTAAATAATTGACATTCCGTCGAAAATGATGCTATCCACTTCATCGATACTCCTTAAAATAGGATTTTTTTTCTTTGTGTTTTCCATGATATCGGCCTTTTTGTTTACAACCATTTTCCCTCATCACAAAACTAACTCAACGGTACAGCTGCATTCTAAAAAGTCATAACTCTTTCCAGTGGGGTATTTTAATTAATGTATGGTCATTAGCCCAAAAGACATCTCTTCCTAATTAATTAGGATATCTTTTGATTTGCATTTCACATAATCTTTCTATTTGATAATATCTTTTCAGTAAGGCATCAACAAACTCTTAGTGAGCTCCTCCTGTCCTTCGTTACTATTTTAAAAAAGTTCAGTAAAACATCTTTAAGTTGACCCAGGATATTCATTGTCCGTTTGTTTGTTTGAGTGTAGTGTATACACTGTATTGTATTCATTAGGAGGGGTGATTATATTTGAGTATATACTACTTTTTCTGTATCATGTAAGCAGTCAGATGCAAAATTGGACTGAAATTATGTCCAATGTGGAAGGATCTCTGCTCTGTCATCCCAAAACATGTCACATCTACCAATTTTATACATAAAAAACATTAATCTCAAACATCTTACTAACATGATGTTACGTTTCTGATTTTAATGAGACTATTCAAACAGCAACTTTATTATAATGTCTACAGTTTACATTTTAATATTCCCTCTTCATAAACTGTACCGGTGCTCTGGTAAAATACTCCCGAATAAAATAGTCCTATGAGGAGAAATACTTTACAGTAGTTTTTTATGTATGACTACTTCTTAATAATTTAGAATAGAGTCTAGTTAAAATAAACGACTTTACATGATTAAATAAAACGAAATGTTTACTAAAATATCACATTGCATTAGCAAGATGTATTATACAGCCAACTTTTTGTTCAGTTTCATCCTCTCTTTTTATTTAATAATGTAATTAAAGATTCTAAAGGTATTTTGGTTCTTTTTATAGATATAACAGAAATGTATACTCCTTTAAATATAAAGCAGTTGATTTAAAAACAAAAACAATCATATAGTACATTTTGAAATATTATAAGACTGTAACACGTTTTTTTTTAATAATTGGCCGTATTGACCTAGATTTTGGCCTCTTTTGGAAATTAAAGGCACTCTTTTCTCTAAAAGGTTAAAGTAAGTATTAAATTGCAAAAACTGTGTAAGAATATAATATATAATATGGTATTTTATCTTCCTATAAGCTCCATACCAAACTTTACAAAAATGGCGGCCATATTGGATGCCATATTGGTTTACTCGGTTCGCTGATTATCTGATAAACTTTTGACCAAGACGAACATTTTGATATATACCATGTTTTGTTATATGTGTGTTACCACCTATCAATTCAGCCAACATGTTGTTTTTCCTACACTTTATTTTGTTAGATTTAGACATTAATTTAAAAGTTAATAATTGATCAAGACATACCCAATTTGTTTATTCCGTTAAAGCTACAGAGTCCCTATATCAATCGATTTCTTCTTTGTAGGCGTGTCTTTATTTGTAACTTCATGTTCACCAGCTCATGTCGAAATCGGGTATTTAAGCGAGCAAATATAGCGAAGGAAATCATTTACTGTATATACATCGACCAGTGCACATCGTACCTATACACAGGTAACAGAAATTTTTAGTAAAAAAAAAGTTAGCTTCTTTCGGGGCTCGAACACACGATCTTCTGATTCCAAGTCCTGTGCTCTATCCACTGTACTATAACGCTACTTGAGAAAAACAGTATACTAACTACCATATATTATGAGGCAAAATAACTTAACATATTTGAACGCAACTAATGATGGATCAATAAATATGCAGTCCATATTGTCGCACGTGTAAATTAACATTGCCTGGTGTAATATTGTATCTTATCAATATGAAACTAATACTTCGCTTCAAATCAACCATATCTCGACTTGTTATTTAGCGCTTGATGAGTTTGTGTGCGCGCTCTTGTTATTACTTAATGCCTATTTAGTATTAAAAATGCTACAAAATACCAATAAATAGCAGTGGTCTAGAGGTTCAGCGTACATCTTTCAAATATTACAAGTGCAAGGCTGTGGTTCAAATCCCGTTCCGGGCAACTATTTTTTTATCACATATATTCTGGAGCCGTATATTTATCGATGTTACCTGTACGGAGGCTAAATAAAAATGTGAAATTTTACGTATCGATTTCTCCTTATATACCGACTTTTGGGGTGTTTGTCGATTTGAAACTACTTCACACGTGACTCATTCATATTCATGAGTTATAACCTGTTAAAATAGGGACTGTACAGCTTTAAGTAGCCTTGAGCACATGGTGACCTATATCATTTTGAACATTAAACCCTTCGAATATATTTATATTTTAATATTGATTGATATTGTCGAAAAGCAAATATTGGCCGGATCAGCAGCTCATAATTACGGCAATTGTTCGTTATGTATAAATCATATATTTGAGAGGAATTATTGTTTACGAATGATCATTTCTGCCATACATTACAGTGGCGTAGGAAGGTTTTAGATACTCTGGAGGCAGGTGGGACCAAAATGACCATTTTCAATTTTTTTCGTTCGATTATGTTACGTTGATAACTATACTGAAGCGGAAAAAAACGCATCTCGGGAATTCCCGCTATATAGTGTATATACTGCAATCTTAATTCCATATAATACGCCAAAGAAATCCAAAGACGTTTTGTAAAATATGTTGCTGTTAGTTAGAGAAAGGACACAACTGTGATGTTGTAGACGTTTTAATCACAGACCACTTTGTAACAAGAAATACATATTTTGTTGAAATTCCTCTTGGAAATATTGAGCCATTTCAGTACTGTATTTAACGTAAAGAGTTTGCAAACTTTTGCATCCTAAATTTGCTCACATGCTTGAGCCAAACGCGTTCTCTGTCAGTATTTGAAGGAATACTATTTGCTGTGTTATGTGTTGTTTTAGTCTTCTGTTCTGAAAGGAAAGGTCTTATGTGGCTATGTACAGTAGATGCGCAGCCTTGATATTTTCCTATATCTATTAAATATTTGGTAACACATGGCAGTTCCGCTTTAAGTTTCGTGATTTTAGGCTGTACCGACTTTTTTTCAGAAGCATTACTGCGTGAGAAATGCAGATCCGCCAATGTAAAATTTCGAAGCCAGGTGCGGTAATCTAAGAGATGCCATTTTTAAAATACGTTTAAAATGACAACAATCGTGTGTGTTTGTTTAAATAAAATACGAGGAGATACTTGAATTATGTTGTTTTAGCTCACAGATTACATGAATGTTGCTGCATGTCACGAAATGCATGTTATTTCTTTATCAAAAGTACACGCAAAAACGAGTTGTTCGACTCCACTGTATATTTGACTTGACTGTCCCCGCAAGATCTACAGGCGCATATTTGATGGAGCGGATAGTATTGGGCACCATCTTATATGTGGAAAGTGTACGTAACAATCGCCACTATTCAAGGTGGGAGTTAAGGGTAGAGGGGGGTGAAGGAATCTGATCTGAGATTTAAAAGGATTCGCCCCATCCCCTTCCCACCCCCTACCCCAACTAAAATCATGAAAGTCTGTTTTGAATATTCTTGCAAGAATACATTTTTAAACATATTCATAGATTTATTGCTATGTGTCCAGTGTCTAATTGTCATCCGCGACTGCACTCCTCACTGTCATATTTAGCTGTCCCATGATGGTATCATGAATCAACCGCAGAATATATCACCCACGCATCAAAGGGTTTGAGGGGATCTTACTTTTATTAGTTTGAATATAGATCATTTGTCAGTTGAAACCTAAGATTAATTTTCTATCAGACAGAAACACTGTCGTAATACTTATTCAATGATTCTGATCGAAGGAAAGAAAAGAAGTCCTTTTTTTTTTACTTTATATTTTTAAAGAGTATTTTCATGCTGTTTTAGGTTTGTTTGTTTGAATGATGTGTTATGTCATTATAGCATATTTTATGCCATATATGACGGTCGATGTTTTTTGTGGTAGCGACAGACCACCCCGTTTTTTCTGGGCAGAACCAGTACTGTATACTTTCTGCAATCCGTAAGAATCGACACTTTCTCACCTACAAGTTGAGTGGGATTTGAACCCGCAGCGGTGAGAGTTGAAAATGAGAATGTATACACATATAAAAAGGGCAAAAATAACTCAATATGTACATGGGACACGAATGACCGCACTGAAAACAATCCGTGGAAAACTGTACAAGGCAAGAGTATATACTCATAAATAATGTTGATTTTGATGCAAAATCGATATGCACCTCTTGACATCATAGATAAACATTTAAAGTTTCGAAACCTTTGGTTAAAAACTGTGGAAGAATATAGACGCACAGATGACTAACACCATATGCCGCCTCACCATTCGATGGTAAACAATAAACATTTAAGGTACATAAGGTCTTAACTATTATCTTTTATGACTAAGTTAAAAATATGTAACAAGTCAGATATCAAAGTCAATTATTTAATTGATTCAAACCATTTTATTTCAAATATTTACATCAATACATCCCAAATATAAATGGTATTACATAAAAAAAAGTTGCATCATACAATAATTGTTTTTATTTATTAAAGGGACACACGATATTTTTAAAGTATTTATCAAGCATTTAAATTAGCACGTTGATTGATTAATCAAATATGATTTTCACTATACACCCGCTTGCATATATTTAAATTATAGGTTATAACATTTTGGAGTTTAATATGCGCACCTCTCAGCCTGTATTGTTTATATGGTGTAAGTCATTTTCAACACATGTTGGGTTATATATACATGTATCTATTATTATTTTTTTACTGAAGAGGCAGACCACCCACTTTTCTGGGTAGAACCAGTAATATACATCTCCCGCCAACTGTTCTTCCACACTTTATAATCCAATAAAATTCAGAAAACATCATTTTAATCCAATAAAAAAAATTGGGCATGGTCGGTCAGAATAACAGAAATACATTTATATTTTTGTATTAGCCCTTATTTTGAGCCAATCCAATGAACTTTTAAGCTGGAATTAAATATGGTGCTTTCTGGATACTGTCCAAAATGTCACAGACACAGTCAGAGGTGGCATTCATGAACAAATAGTATTTTCAAAGCTTACATTTTCATCAATCATTCATCACTCATGTGTTCTAAAAATGATCAGAATTAAGTTAATATATATGAACCGCCACTATTTTATATGTTTCAACGTTAAACACTTGTCCTACAGTAATCAAAGGTGTATTTACTTACAAAAATCCCTACACAGACTACAGACAATACATGCCATGACCCATTTGCTTGGTGTGTTTCACTTTCAATTTTAATTCTCCGACATGGATGATAGATCTATTTGTTTGTAGTTTGTAAATTACGCACTCACTCAAGTCAGGAAATTATATACGATCACTGTTTCGATAAAGGCCTTAATTCCACTCCTGTACAAATCTATCTATGTGTGTATGCATTAGCATAATTTGACCTTTGAATACACACCGTGTGTGAGCTATTTTTAGCACATCGTTTGGGCTGTGTGAATGGAAATGCAACAGTTCAATTCAATTCACAATTGTTTCACTGACAGTGTAAACCTGTTTGTCATTATGATATTTTAACATGTCCAGGGAGAAGTGGGGTTTATGGAGTGCGGTTGACTGGCCCTAGGCTTGGTGTTTTTCTGTGTCGCAGTCATTTTGAATAGCCTCCGAAAGAGTGAAATGGAGGTACCAACTTTCAAAACGGTCACGCAAAATGTATATTCACGAAAAAATAAGAGATTTTCAGAAAAGGTAGAACAGGTATGATCTTCGACTCCTGACAATTTCAACAATATTTAAGAATATACAATTTTGTGACCGTTTTGAAACATTGGCAATTTCGAAGAAGACAAAACATTTTCGATCTTCGCATTTGTACCGCGATTTTCATATGATATCTATAAAAACCTGTCAACACGATTGTTTGATGAATCTCCGACATAATAATTTACTTTAGATAAGATTTGTTTTCTCTGTCATCTAGTATAAGCTTTAAACTAGGGTTTTTTAAAAGAGTACTATAAAATTCACGCATCTGCACATGCTTGCAAAATGGGAACTACGTTGCCTCCAACCCCAATTATTTATGTTTGAGTTATGCGATCCAGGCACGTGAATGATTCAGCGGCGCCCCAACTGGTACCATTCGATTAACAGCAGTATCTTGTGCATACAATATATAGCGGAAATTCCCGAGTTGCGTTTCTTTTTCGCTTCAGTATACTTCTCTGTTTTAGTTTTATATAGTAAAGACAAATCAATATTCGATCTTTTCTGACATCGCTCCATTGCAGTTTACAGTGACAGGAGTGCACGTTTACAGCTAAACATGTTCACTCAATCTGTAGATTTTGAAAAACGTTGTTACCTTTAGCTTATATAGTTGTTACCTTTAGCGTTAACTCGAAAAGTTGTTACCTTTAGCATTAGCGTTATTACCTTTAGCGGAAGAGGTGATTGTTACCTTTAGCGGAGGTTGTTACCTTTAGCGTTGGAAATGTTACCTTTAGCGGTGGTTTTTACCTTTAGTGGAATTGTTACCTTTAGCGTTGTTACAATGACCACAAATGAGTGCGAACAGCATACGGTTAGTGACGAAAGTCCCTGTTCTAGGGAGTGGGGGTCGGGGGAGTGGGGACGTAGACTTCTATGAGAGTTGTACCCACATTTGATTGCACCACGGGCGGAGAGGCGTAGTGGTAGAGCGTCCGCTACACATGCCGAATACCGTGCCGTGTAATACCAAAGACTTCATTAAACATAGTACTCGTAGAACTCCCTTGCTTGAATAAAAGGATTGTTGGTGTGACAGCACTATAACGTTGAGCATTGAGCTCACTGCTACAAATACATTACGTGGTCCCGCCTTAATTCCATTAAGCGATGTGTAAACTGATTATTTTAGCAGGATTTTATAACGGATATTTTGAAAATAAACATTTTACTGAAAAATGTGATCACCTATTAAATGTTTTAATTTTACAAATAAGCAAGCTTTTTAGACCGAAATTAAGGTTTTATTTCATACCCCAAACAACCCCGTTTTCGCTACATGGAGATGGGCTTGGATGGTGTATGAAGGTTAATACTCGGACCACGTAATGTATGCCGTCGTGATATGACTGAAATATTGTTAAAAGCCACGTTAATCGCCCAAACCTCCCACCACCACACACACACAACCCTACCCCACACACACAGAAAATGTTACTTAGGACCTCCAACTGGTTGAAAGGAGGAGGGACTATAATCCTTAGAACCACACACACACGCACGCACACAGTATTTCAGCAGTTTTAACAAAGATCTAAGAACACTTTGCTGAAAGATTGGCTGCTCCCAAGGATGCATCCAGTTTATGTTTTCCTGTCCATGATAGCTACTTCGAAAGTATAAGTTTTTAATGACTTAATAGAACCTATGATACGAAAAACATATCCTAAAAGCTGTGAAATCGTGGAGTAAAAGAAGACAATTCAAAAATAGCAAATATTATGCAAGCACTTGTGTCAGTGCCGCTTAATCAATAAAGCAGATGGTCACCATGTCGATAAAAGCACTAGAGCAGGTGGGAGGAGCAAGGTAATTTCCATCGTATATTCGCAGGAAGCCGGAAACATAGGATTCTGGATAATTTGAACGACGTTCGAGCCATTGTTACTATATATACCTCTTTCTTGTGAAAGTGTTTTGAGAGAAATATTTAGAAAAATAAATGAAACAACTAAGGAGAAAAAGGAGCAATTACATGATATAATCGCGTCTAAGCGATATTACAAACCGTTGCCTCTTATAACCAAAATACTCGACAATAATACCAAATTATGATTACCAAGTAAATTAGCAAAATAAACGAGCAAGAATGACTGGGTTATAGTCGTCATATTGCAAAAGTAGGGTAGACAACCACGTGCCTTAGGAAATAGTGCCCAAGGACATCGTTACTTCAAAGTCATTTCGAATTCCCAAAAGCAATGATTTGAAGGTAATATCATTTCAAAATAATTTAGAGTCGCCTCAAATATTTTAGAAAAGATCAGATAATCGGAGACGACCAGTGGATATTGTTCAGTGGTAAAGCATGGTTACAAATATCGAATTTTTCGCAAAACCCCACCAGAGGGATTCTGTTTTTATGAAATCAAAGATAGTTTATTGGAAGATAAAGTCTCTTTTATTAATAGCTGAGTATTGAGTATTGATCAATACACACTTATCAAGTTAGTATTTATTATTTAAGTATAGCACAGTCTAGATAAAAGTGAGACATGTAAAAATATGCAGGATTATTTGAATTCTATTTTTTACTTTTGTTAATACACTTTAAATGGGATTCCACAAAAGGGGACATAATCCTGAAGCTGTCCAATGGCGTATAGAATATGGTATCGGTTATGTCTAAAATTACCTGAGTGAAAATAATTGTTCATATTCATTTCAATAACACATATATCATCTTCGTATGGTGCAAAATGTAACCCATTACATTAACTGATGAACACGCACTTAAAATGTCATTACATGAATATGTGTAAATGGTTTTTTAAATAGGTAACTCATTATATAATAGTGCATATTAGTAAACACACGTTATTTACCTTGTATACCGTGTATACCTCATCTTCGTAGAAACAGGGGGATGCAAGTGGGGGTCAAGGGCGGACAGACTCCCATAACTCTCAAGCATTTGACATGGGGACTAGCTCCCCAACCCTCAAAAACTTATACATATAGTAGAGTAGAGTTGACACTTTTAACGTCTGTCCATTTATTGAATCACATTCTTTTTGCCCTATACATATATATGTTACATGTTTTAATCACCCACCAGCTCTGTGTGATTTTGGACGGGTTTAAACTCCATCATTATTGGAAATGAGAACGTTTGTTTTTTGTTTGTTTCTTGCTGGTCCCCCTCTCTCTTTGTCTTTTGCTGGTCCCCTTATCCACACCCCACACACCCCTAACCCCATTATATTTCAACTAAGTATTCTCTCTTTAAATCATCACTATCACTATTCACAACACCATCTTCTTGTTGGTCCCTCAAAATAAAATATTTCCAGGAATATATCTATGAGAAGATATAATAGTACTGTGGTCGGCAACATTCTACTCGCTATATAAATATATAAAAAAATATACATCTACATCAGTCAAGTCATTTTGGAAAAGGTCACTTGTGTGTTAGACCACAATTAAACTCTTCAGTCTTAGTTAATAAATGATAAATATAGATATAAAATCGAACAGGAAAAGCAGCATTCAATGACAACAGTCAACCACAAATACACACAGAAACAAAGAACAAATTTAAACATGAATAAAAGGCCGAATAAGACATCACAAACACAAAAAGGTTGACAATAGGACTACCGCCTTAAAATGGTCAGTGGCAAAAAAGGCCGCTGGTGGTTTAAACCTGGTTCTAGGGTGCACCAAACCTCACACTTACCCTTCTGCCAACCCAATAAAACGGGACAGTGTAAATAAAGAAATCCCCGCCATGAACTATTCTCTAACAACCAAGGCAGCATTAATAGGCAATATAAATAAAACACAAAGATGCTCGTGTATATATAAATACAAAAAAAACAATAGCCTAGAAAGCCACAAAGAAGGTATTCAATGACTTGGCAGAAGCCAGAGCAACAAGATAATAAACCATTGAGGGCACGACAAGACAAGACTGCAGACAAACATCAAACGTCACCGTCATTTTGGCTTTTAGGTAGACGTCATCATAGGGTCCACAGCCTGTCAGATCATCGAACAATTAAATAGGAAGGCATAGTGGCGAACTGTAAATGGGTCCACCACCATGCATGCAGTGCATTACAAAATGATAGGGTCATAACCTCTTTTGATAAACCTTTTAACAAGTTTAACAAATATAGTATGAGAGTGATCATGGCCAAGGATCTTACGAAGTTTGTAAATCACGTCACCTCAACTCAGTAGCAGCTCTAGAAAAACGAATAAGAAGACCCCATAAGATGTTGCTCGGGAACATCCCCATCTAAATGGGGAATAATTAACAGTATCATAATTATAATCGTCTCTCGTCTCATACATTTTGCTAATTATTTCACCATTTTCAATGGAGAGATGTAAATCAAGAAAAGAAGCGTTAGTATCAGAAATATTAGCTTTGTCTAGTTGAAGTTCTTTAGGCTATATATTATTAACCATAGTAGAAAAGAAAGGGTTATCAATGTTTAATATATCATCCAGATACCGAAAGGTGTCATTAACGGCCTCAATAATATCTTCCTGGGTATCTGATGAAAGACTCAACATGAACTCTCTTTAATATCAATATGAAAACGAATCTACGACAAGCGGTGCACAATTCATACCCATAAGGATACCAACAGCATGACTATAACTTCCATGCTAACCAGTATAGCTTAATTCAAAAGTAAGAAACGAAATCTTAGGTAATAACCTAGGGAATCAGTCTTGTACACGCATAACCTAGGGAGCTAGTCTTGTGCACGTGCCAACGTGTGATGGGATGCCAAGAGATTTGTTCTCATGTTTTGTCGTTATTCAATTCTTCGTATTTGCCAAACACATTTGGTCGAACTGTGCACTGAAAAAAATAAAAAATAAATAAAAATAATAATAATAACGCTGAGTTTAAAATATAAAATATATAGACAGACAATGGGGTTTCTACATCCATCATATTTGTTTCATTAATGGTATTGTTATTATTCTTTGCCCCTGCCCCCATCCCACCCTCGTCTGTTAAATACGCTTCTGAGTTACAATTGTGTATTCAAGAACATACCAACAAGGACAATGCTCGTACACAAATAAAAGGTTTTGTTAACAGTGTTCTTAGTATTTAATATTGTTATTTTTGTGTATGCTATTTTAGGCGCAAATTGCTATGTCGTCTTCAACAATATTTCTATTATGAACGTGCCTCGAGCTAACTATAGGTGACCGTAACAAGATTATATAGCAATTTCAGTTGCCAAGTTACAACTATATACTCACTGCATCCCAGTGATACCAAAACACTGGTATTCAGTGGTTAAAGCCTCTTCCTTCGATTCGGTAGACTGCGGGTTCAAGTCCCCTGGTCTTGTCATATCAAAGACTTTAAAAATGTTAGTAGTCAATTGTAACATTTTCTTGACGAGCAAATAATGGGTTCCTATGTATGGTTGGCCCAGTGCCAGAAAACAAGTGACAGGGTACGGTATCACGTAATACGGCGTGGTATTTTAGTCTAGCAGCAGTATATCTGCTACATGTAGACAGTAGATAGATCCACATTGCACTACGCACATACATTTATAAATCCAGACTATATTGTGTCAATACCGGTGGATGTCCTATCGGTTGAAATATGGCGGAGGGACTATAAACCTTTGCACTACACACACACACACATTGTATTCCAGTGAGGTTGACAGTGCATACTGTCTACCTGGAGAAAACAAAAAAGTCGGCTGCATCTCGGTCGACATGTCAAAAATTTCGACTGTCACCCAAACTGGCCATATGTATTGTACCGAATCTCATTTCTGATATCATAGATGTTGTACACGGGTGTGTTTACAGGAAGTATTCTTAACAAAAATATGTAATTGCTCACCTTCTGAATAATGAGAAATACAATCATGTTTACAAATGAAGCTACAGCAAATATCCAGAATGTAACACGTGCGCCGTACATCTCCACAGATATTCCACCTATCATGTTACCAGAGCCTCCTCCGAGACCCCAGTAAACCCTGTGCAGAAATCCTTGTAGAGTGCCGAGGTATTCTGCGGGGACGTTACTGAATAGATATTTTACATATACCGACCATACACCAGCAAAGGTAGCCCCTGAAATACAGGTATTAAACACATTCGTAACGTTGCACCTAACAGCTACCAGTTGTCGTTTTTGCCACACCCGAAATTTGGCAAACATGCCAAGTAATTCTAAAAGTTATACAGTACTTCTGTGCGTCTGATATCGTTTATTGGGTCATATCCTTTACATCCTAAACCAATTTGGCCCAAATTTTAGAAAGAGATGATATTACATGTCAAAGTGGAAAATCCCTTGGGATTTTTCATTAATCCCCTGGCTTATAGGCTGTCCTATGGGATTTTTGAAAATCCTTTCGGATTTTTAAATTCCCATGGATTTTTTATCCATCGTGGGGAAACAAGAGAAAAAATAAATTAGCTGTTTCTTTTTATTTTTAAGTCTCAATTGCAATTCTGTCTTACGCAGTGTTGATAATTTTGCGCTAAAGTTATCACTTCTGTGACTTTTCTGCACTGGATATTGTTCTACTTTACTTCTGTCAACATTTGAAGACATACCACTTTTTATATGGGACTTGTTAACCATGGGATTTTAAAAAATAAATCCCTCAGGATTTTAGCCCATTATCAATTGTGGGATTCTTTTTAAATCACGTGGAAATTTATACCCATATTTAATATAGGATTTTTGAATTCCCATGGGATTTAGACCATAATTGAATCATGAAATATATGACAATGATAATGATGCTGATGATGTTGTTTCATATCATAATCGGCATTACAGCCTGTCGGTCTCTATCTAAGTATTCCATTTAAGATTATCTTAAGTTCTCACTTCACAGTTAGCTTCCTTAAAACCCATGGTAGGCTAATTCTTGCGCCATAAAAAGTAGTAGTATGTTCTTCGGTTTTAACTATTTTTAATAATTGCTGACATATTGTTTATTGTAATTTGCTGATGACTTGCACACAGTCTGAAATTGGGTGTGTAGCTATTTGAGGACAATGCCACCAAAATATGGCTGTTTTATGGGTGTTAAAAAAGAGTAGGAATTCTGGTCCAAACTCTGGAGTGAAAGTCCAAAATAGTGCAATCGATGACACTTCGCAAATAAAAAAGGAAACATGCTCAACGTATGACTACGTTTAAAAAAAAAGTAACTTTTAGCTTGGAAACCTCCTGTTCGGAATGGCTCGGTAAATGTTATTCATATAGGCCTTGATCCACGCAATATTAAAAACACGCATCCCATACATGTTACAAGACGAATTTTGATGCAATGCATCAAAGACGCCGAAAGTTTTTGTAAGAAAATCAAGGAATGTAACTCCGCAATTGCTGGTCCAATCTTGATTGAATTCAGACTTTTCCCAGATTTCATTCATATATGTTTGGTAAAATCATAAGAAAATTGAAGACCCCATCACCTGTACATGGCAAAATATAGCATTTTACATAACATAGCTCTGGTGTTACTGGTCCAATCTGTTTGGTTTTCAAACTTGTCCTACTTTTCATTAAATATTAACAATCCGGTAAAGATCAGATGAAAACTTAAGTCTCTATTGTCTTAAGTAGGCAACATATAGCAATTTTACATATATCAAGGTCGTTAATCCGGTGTTTATGGTCTGATAGAAGGTGTGTTTTTTTAACTTGTTTAAGATTTCATTGATATCAATGTAAAGTTTGTTAAAGGTTGGGAGAAAAGTATCCACAAGACACAAGTT
Organism: Cyrtodaria siliqua; assembly: GCA_037043455.1. Lineage (NCBI taxonomy): Eukaryota > Metazoa > Mollusca > Bivalvia > Adapedonta > Hiatellidae > Cyrtodaria > Cyrtodaria siliqua. The sequence continues at coordinate 53,815 of JAWPHD010000055.1, read as the reverse complement.
TAGCAATGTTTTTTAATTGAAGGGCTTTTTAATTTGAAGGGTTTTTTAACTATTGTGTTACAGGTCCGATTTGGCTGGTTTTGAATTTATCTAAGCTATCATTAATATTAACAACGTGATACAGTTTGCTAAAGATCATATGAAAAAATAAAGGGGAAGGAGTGTAGACACGAAAAAATATAGCAGTTTTCGTTAATTCAAGGGCCATAACTCTAGTGTTTCTGGTCAGAACTTGCTGGTTATCGAATTTGTCCGAACTTTTACTTATATTAACAATCTGGTAAAGTTTGATATAGATCGGATGAAAAAAGAAAATCCTACACTGCGGGAACAAAAAAAGTTAACAGACGGACGGATGGACCAAGTAGAGCTAAAAAATAATTATGTACAAAAAATGGTAACATATATATATACCATCGACCATCGCATCTTATTTTCGACCATCGCACCTTACCATCGCATCATCGCATCTTACCATCGACCATCGCATCTATCGTAAAGTACATTCGTTTTATCAACAGCCCTCTCTACTCTCTCTCTCTACCCCCTCTCTCTCTCTCTCTCTCTCTCAATATAATCTCAGATTTGTCAGTGAGACAATTTTATTAATTATTAAATTGATAAATATGTTAAGGCGAGTGCAAGGAAACTATTTAACCATGTTGGGTATGTGGGTGGGTGGGTGGTTGTGGGTGTGGGTGAACAAAACCTGCTTTGTTCAATTCTAATTCATTTTATGTGAGCGTTCAACTTAGGCCTTTCAAAATATTATGTGTGTTTTGGGTAACCCGACCGTACTCACCAACCTCGAATTGCGGACATCCTTGTTAAAACCTGGATCTATACCCTGTATGTTGATTGACTAGATAAATTCCAGACCGCCTCTGCCCCCACCATTCTCTTTACGCCCTCAGACAACTAGTAAAATATAAAGATGCTTGACCTTAAATAGTGAGGCACTGCATGTTTTATGCATAGTTATAATAAATTAGTGTCATTTAAAAAGTTGATTGTGAAATGTGTCCGCTTTCCTTTATATGATCATGTTTCACGTATTCCTCCAATGTATGCACTCCTCACTCGCCTACAAACACTTGTTTGCAATATTCGAGAATTGAAAACTTGGTCAAGTTCAATACCAAGAGTGGCCGTAGCACGCGTGTCGTAAGTCGATGGTCGATTGTAAGATGCGATGGTAAGATGTGATGGTAAGATGCGATGGTCGATGGTAAGATGCGATGGTAAGATGTGATGGTCGATGGTAAGATGCGATGGTAAGATACAATGGTCGAAGGTAAGATGCGATGGTCGATGGTAAGATGCGATGGTCGATGGTAAGATGCGATGGTCGATGGTCCATCGCATCTTACCATGGTCCATCGCATCTTACCATCGGCCATCGCATCTTAAAACAATATTAAGTATAGCCATTAATGACGTGTCAATGAAACGACATTTTTCTTATGACGTATCCGTTTCCATAATAACAGAAGTTTAGCCCTATCCTATTTTTTCTCGGGAGATATAATTATTTTATTCATAAATTGTATTTACTTTCCCTCTTATTATAAATACAAGTGTCTATACTATTAAAATACGTATCTCATAATGTACTACTACAATAATTGTTTTTTATGTATTTTTATGTAAAAAAAATCTGTATTGCATTTACTGATGTTTTCATAATAACACAAGTTTCTTCCAAATCGATGACTCATCTCCACAGGAGAAATTTCCATCATATTCCTTCTAGCCGCCGCCTTCAGGCGGCGTTTAATAATACGTGAAAACATCATTTAAAGCAGTTCGGTATATATATATGGAAGAATTGTTTTGCAGATTAATTTTATTTTGTGGGGAAAGTAATAAACGTTACCACATAAAATGTTCTTAACTAAAAACAAAATCAATGAAAACAGAAGCGATGTCAATATCTTTGTTATTTCCAGCCACTAATTCCCTAGCAAGAAAGGTTCAGACTTCTCTTAATGTTATTACGTTAGACGTGTCAGCTATTGCTATGTGATATGCGTCAAGATTTTCCATCAAGTCAGGGTTTGAAGAAACTTAAAGACGTTCGACATAGGCTTTATCAAAATCATCATTTACAAGGATAGTTACATACAATTGTATGATACGAGACTTATGAGTTTAACATATTCAATATAAAAAGAAAAATCTTATTAATACTTTTACAACACACACAGGCAATAAAATGCATTTAGATAATTACAATAATTACAATAGTACCTGTAAATATACAGAGGTTACAAAACAGTTTACATGCATTTTTCGTTCGTTGTATGATTATAGTTTTTAAAAACACATTTTATTGAACCCTTAGCCCACTATGAATGTCCATTCTTTCCATTTATGTTACAAAGGGGTGTTTTGAAGAAATGACTGATGAGCAATAGACGCTATTGTAGTCGTCCTTAGCAGGCTAAGGGGTTTAAAGGGTGAATAATTAGAATTGATGAAGAAGAGAACAAGGCAGTTCTATCGTTTTATAATATTAATATTATGGCGTTGTTATTATTATTATTAGTTTATTATATGTAGAGCAGTAGCATTAGTAGTAGCAGTAGGAGCAGCAAAGCAGCAGCAGTATTATTAGACTAGTAGTAGTAGTAGTAGTAGTAGTAGTAGCAGTAGCAGTATTAGCAGTATTAGCAACAGTAGTAGTAGTAGTAGTAGTAGTAGCAGCAGTAGTAGTAATAGTAGTAGTATCAGCAGCAGCAGTGATCAAAATAATTTGAGGGTCAACAAGATGGAACTCTGATTTATCTTGACAGGCAGCAACATTTACAATAAACCAAGTTTCAAAGAAGGGTGCATGTATGTTTAAACATTTATATGGAAATTAGTTTTCACCTTGAAGAACTTCGAATGGCAGAACAAGCCATGCGTCGTCGATAAGTGCAAACACGATGAATCGGATTGAGTACCCTGTCATACCCACGACCATCAACAGCAGACACCCAGTCTTCTCTAGGAGGCGGAATACGACAAGAAACATCACCATCTCGGAAACGAGTGACACGCCGTTGGCTAGTCCAAGGACAAGTTGCGTACCACCTAAAAGTTTAAATTTAAGGGTTACATTTATTTTATCTCCAATATCGAAATCCACACAGCTTATATTAACCCTTTTGCTTCCACAATTTTGGAGGTAAAAGGCTTCATGTTAAGTGAAAGACCTCATTAAAATATACAAAAGAAAAAATGGATCTGTTTTCACAATTTATATTTCAGCAATATAATGTGAACGTTCACTATTTTCTTGTCAAATAAGCAATTTTCAATCATGGCCAATTCCGTCAAAATACGTTGATAAAATGAATCATTAAATGTAACTACATATATACGTGTTACAGGCAGTTTTTCCTCTTCATCTTTATTAATTTGGTATACCACTTGTAACAGACAGGAATTGCATGTACAAGTTAAGATTATCAACATTGCAATACACACCCAGTATAGTAAAATCATCTTTAATGTGTTCAAAATGTAGTGTCCAAACAAACACTTTATTCGTGACACTCGATGCTTAAGAGATTTGTATTTAAAGGGATGTAAGTAGTGTCATACTGTCATGTACATGCAGGTAGTAGTTCTCTTTTCCTTTCTATGATAGTAGTATTTTCACAAAACAACACATTAGAGAACAAATCAATTTCTCCTTGCCATTCATGACGGAGTTGCTTTCACTTTCCCCAAATGCTAATTAACTACTTAGTGATCGGTGCATACCGTACCAATATTTTCTAAATGCCAAAAAAGAAATCCATGTATAACGCCATTGCATATTCCCGTGAAGAACATGCTAAGAAGCCAAGAGCCATAATGTAGAGTCAGAAACATTCGGAACACCTTCAGTGGATTCGGCTTTGATTTTGAGCCAACGTGGTCGTCAGCTTGTTTCTGTAATGAGATGTTGTACAAATATAACTCTAATGAAAGTTTAAAATTCCCAACGAAAATATGTAAAATGGTCTTATTTTAAGTGCTGTGTTATATTGTATACCATCAGAAATAAAATTAAAATTGCGATATCCGCGTAGTTCATAATCATAAGATAAAATTTACAATGGACAATACGGTATAGGACATAAATATTGAGGCTTTAAATCGCGATAGCCTTGTAGTTCCAATCATAAGATCAAATTTACAATGGACAATGGAGGCTTTCAATAGCGATAGCCTTGTAGTTCCAATCATAAGGTCAAATTCACAACAGACAATGGATTCTTTAAATCGCGATAGCCTTGTAGTTCCAATCATAACATCAAATTCACAATGGACAATGGAGGCTTTAAATAGCGAAAGCGTTGTAGTTCCAATCATAAGATCAAATTCACAACAGATAATGGATTCTTTAAATCGCGATAGCCTTGTAGTTCCAATCATAAGATCAAATTCACAATGGACAATGAAGGCTTTAAATCGTGATAGCCTCGTAGTTCCAATCATAAGACCAAATCCATGAATGATAATGGAGACTTTAAATCGCGATAGCCTCGTACTTTCGATCATAATATCAAATTAATAATGGACAATGGAGGCTTAAATTCGCGAGCGGATATAGCCTCGTAGTTCACAATGGACAATGTGGGCTTTAAATCGCGATAGCCTTGTAATTCCACTCATAAGCTCCAGTTTACAATTCACAATGGACACTGAAGTCTTTAAATCGCAATAGCATCTCTGCTACAGTCATAATACCTAATTCAAAATGGACAATATGGTATTGGACACAAATATGGAGGCGTGCTTTAAAAATCCCTTAATGTCATATATAAATAAGCTTACTTGGAATTTAAAGAAGAACGTGGTCACGAGACAACAAAACATGCTCCCGGCGAAGATGTAGAACGCCCAGTGATAATCGCTGATGGTCACGTGAACGCCACATATATTTACTCCCTTTCTTGTGAAGCTTATCACTGCCCCAACCGACATGGAACTGAAACAAAACCACTGATTATATACAAATGCTAAAAAATTGTAATTCAAACCTCATCTGCATACTTGTATTTAATGTTAATTCATATCAAGTGACGTCGTTTCAACAAGTTAATGCATAAACTCGTCTTTCAGGAACTAAGCTTTGTGCGATAATAATAATATGTATTGTCTAAATTTAAAAAGACACGTGTCAATCTTGATTTTTCAAAAACTCGCGGTGTCTCGTTTGTTTGATTACATAACTTACATTGTCCAATTTATTATAAAGAAATATAAAAAGACCGGACAGGGACAGTAGCATTCAAGGAGGACAGTCAACCACAAAACACAGAAACAAACACGCAAACAGACAAACGAGAAGGCAAAAGTAATAAAAAATGCAAACGACATCACAAACACAAAAGGGTTGACAATACTGTTAATGCCTGATAACCACTTCAAGAATGCCGTTTGTCCCTTTAAGTAAGTTCCCCAATATGTAAATGGCATTTTAATGAAAGGTTTGAATTATAAGGATTCATTTGTCATGGCCGTTACGTTTTTACTTTGCCGAATTCCGCACATAAAGTCAACTCATGCGAAATCATGCATAACTCATTTAATCATAAAAATCTTGAAATGTGTGCTATGCAGGTAAATGACACAATATATAAATATTGCATACCAGTGAGGGTGACAGTGGATATTGTCAACCTGAGGAAAATAATGTCAACCTCGGTGGAGGCGAATTTATTTTATTATACCAAACAAAAAATGTTTTGATTAACATTTAAATATATCAGGGGTGAAAATCCCAATAACAAAAATGTATATTTTTTTGTTTTTTTAATTTATATTTTTATAAAAGTTTTGATTTAAAGTAACAAAATGTTTATTGTCGTTTGGTAAACCAAGCGTCTTACAATTGACATAACTTCAACTGTATTTTAATAAGCGCTAATCGTGTCGTAATTGGAAAAACCCAAAACCTATTTTATACTTCCCATGACGTCACACTCGTGAGATAGTATATAGTTATTTCATGGGTGTTTTGGGAGCAGTCAAAACTATTGTCCCAAGGTATCGGGGACGACCTGGGCAACAGTTCCCCAGGTCGTCTCTGATACCGAGGGACAATAGTTTTGACTGTTCCAAAAATACCCATGAAGCTGTTTTATTACCTAATTCTCTATATAATCAGATTATTGCAAATCGGGATTCATTTGAGTTAGCTATAGGGAAACAAAATAATAAACGTTTAATGATTATATTTCATAATCGCTAAATCAGGCCTGTGGCTATACTGAGTCACACTGGGAATGTATATACTTTAAATATAAACAACTTGAGTACAGTATCAACAAATAATCAATCATTGGAAAAAAACGTCGTCATGTCTTGCTTCGAACAGAAAATGCACTTAAATACAGGAAATCGCATGTAGAAAACAAAGCAGGTGGGAGTTGGGGCGCGATGTGCATGCCACCGGACCTCCATATAAAGGGATGTGTTTTCGGTTAAGTTATATGAGCTGGCTAAAGGCCAGTAAATATTAATTACTAACTCCAAATAAAAAAAATACTGTGACGTTGAGTCATGACGTCAATAACGTGTTAATGACGTCGACGTCATCCGCCTAATAAAGCTAAAACATTTTGCATATAATACTCATAACTTATTTAAAATATAATAAATACATTATTTAACTGCTTGGTTAGATTATACGGAAATCATTCAGTCGATGTTAATTGTGTTATCCCGACGGAATAATTCTACGCGCATTCATATCGCGCATGAAACAGTTCATTGTCAGGAGGGCAACAGTCGAACTGTTTCACCCATGTGACGTCAATAGCGGGAAACTGTCAGAAATTATTAATAACCATTTATATAGAGAGTTAGGTAGTAATATATAAATATTACATCCCAGTGAGGGTGACAGTGGATATTGTCAACCTGAGGAAAATGATGTCAACCGAGACGAAGACGAGGTTATTATTTTTCCGAAGGTTGACAATATCCACTGTCACCCTCACTGGGATGCAATATTTATTTTATTATACCGAACACAATGTTTTGATTAAAATGTAAATATATGAGGGTGAAAAAATCCCAATATCATTTTTTTTTTTTTTTTAAATTTATATTTGTATACCAGTTTTGATTTAAAGTAACAAATCTGCTCGCCAATAGGCCGAGGGAAACAGTTCACACTGACATCCCCCGACACCAAGGGAAAACAGTTTTGACTGTTCCCCAAACACACGTGATAATTGTTTTATTACCTGATTAATGTTACTGCACGAAACAGTGAAAATGAAAATTTGTTTTATAATGGGAACCTATGGTAAAAAAAGCAACATGACGTCACGCAAACGAAATTCCAGCACGTGAGGGAAACAGTCGAAACTAAAGCCCGGTAACAGTTCGTTTTCACCGGGAACAGTCTTTTCCATAGTGAATTAGCAAGAAATGACGATATAGCATTTATATAGGAGATCAGGTAATAATAAAAATTGCTTCACGCTAAGAGTATGGGCAATTTATAAAGGAGTGTAAACGCGAGGTTGTTTACCGGTGAACAGTATGCAGTTATGTCATGGGTGCTTTGGGAACAGTCAAAACCATTGTCCAAGGTTACGGGGACCACCTGGGAAGCTGTTGCCCGAGGCCGCTAGGCCGAGGGCAACAGTTCCCCCAGGTCGTCCCCGATACCGAGGGACAATAGCTTTGACTGTTCGAAAAACACCCGCGAAATAACGGTTTTAATACCTAATTCTCTGTATAATCAGTTATTGAAAATCGGGATTAGTTTGAGTTAGCTATAGGAAAACAAAATGATAAAAGTTTAACGATTTAATTATATTTCATAATCGCTAAATTATGGCTAGACCGAGGCTGTTTCCTAGGTAGAATTTTGGGATTGTACATATTTCACATAAAAACAACTTCAGAAAAATAATCAATCATTGAAAAAAAACACGTCGTGCTTCGAACTGAAAATGCACTTAAACACATGAGATCGCATGTAGAAAAAAAAGTGGTTGGGAGTTTGGGCGCGATGTGCATGCCACCGGATCTCCATATAAAAGGATTTGCCTCGGTTAAAGTTTAGGACTGGCTAAAGGCCTGTAACTATTAATTACTGACTCCTAACAAACAAAAACTTACTGTGACGTTGAGTCATGACGTCAATAAGGTGTTGAAGACGTCGACGTCATCCGTCGAATAAAGCTAAAACATTTAGCTTATAGCATACATTAATTTATTTAAAATCTAATAAATAGTCTATTTAACTGCTGGGTTAGATTATACGGAAATCATTCATTCGATGTTAATTGTGTTATCCCGTCGCGATACTTCTTCGTGCATCCAGATCGCGCATGAAACAGTTCATCAGTCGAACTTTTGCTATTAGTTTAGAAATAACTGAATAATATGTATTATATTGTTTAACGGCTCGTCAACATATAGCTCGGGTTATTTCGAGACGCCCGAAAGAGACAGAGAAGAAAGATACACAGGCATTACGTGGGCCGAGTATTAACTTTCATACCCCATCCAACCCCTTCTCCAAGAAGGGAAAACGATTTTGGCTGGAGTATGAAATAAAATATTAATTTCAGCTTTAAAATGTTTGCATATTGTAAAAAAGTAGGTTTATTGTAAAATTAAAACATTTTATAGGTAATTTTAAACAGGTTATCGCATTGTTTCCGTAAACAATGTTTTAAAACGTATTTTATTGTCGCACTATCCGTTATAAAATCCTGCTTATATAAGCTTTTCCATCGCTTAATGGAATTAAGGCGGGACCATGTAATGACTACGGGACTTCTCTTACTACCCAATAGATTTCGATGGTTCTTTAGCAAGTTCGGGTGATAGGCTCATATACATGGAACGAGGGTATGTGTAGTGTATTGAATAAGGACACATCTCAAAACAAAATCAGCTGCGCCGCCGGTGAGTCTCGCATCCGTGTTTTTGGATTCATAGTCGAACGGGGTATACACTGGGTTACCATGGTTTCCATTAGAGTGGGAAGACTGTTTAATTATTTTTTTCATGGAATGCAATTGGACTTTAAAAACCCATTATGCACATAAATGACATAGACAAATGAAAAAAATACCCAAGACATATGACACATTGCCATTCGATAGACCTTTGATTTCAAAACGTTCAACATAGTTTCAGGAGAGGCACTCTATACTAGTTTGTTTTTTTCGTTCCAATCCTATTAACTACGCATTGACTATATATGTTGTAAAATGCTGAAATAATATATTATTAAACCAACATAGTTTCATTATGAGTATTAACATTCAAAGCTGTGTTTTATTTTAATATCTTAATATACTAAATCAATCAGCACCAGTAGACAATACCTTTACTATCTCAATAATAACAATGAATAATTCAAAGCAAATTTCATTCTGAACGAGACAGATATCTTGTCAATAACGACTGTAAATTAAAAAAATCATTCAAACCACCTGTCTCCAACGGTACCAGTCGTAAGTTATTACGTGTAAGTTTATACATTAAAGGTATTGTCTACTGGTGCGTTAGCTGTTTGGTTCAGTATAGTTAAAACACTGTAATGTTTTTCAATATACATACAATACTCCTATCCCAAGTGAGCCCCACGCCCTCTGGTGGCCATATTTGTACATTTCGTTATCCCCTAACTGATCTATACAACCCGCGTCTGCCAGGGCTCCACACGGGGACTGTAAAAACTCGCCTAGGACGACAAGAACTATTATTGTTGTAAATGCCCGCCCTACGTCAGAACTGTCGAACATCCAACCACGTGACTCCATCAGACTTTCTATCGGTGAATTATCCTTTCTGATTATATGCATTTTGTCGAAATCTTCACGAGATACGTCACTTTGTTGTGTCTGAGATTCGTTTAATTTTGAAGACTGGTTGGTATGAGAAACGTTTAATGTTGCACCAATAAAGTCTTTGACATAGTTACACTGTGAATCCGAATATTTAGCTGGGGGTACAAACCCAATGCTTGTTACAAATGCTAGCCAGCCGAGCGCACTTACAATTAGCAGTATCCTTCGTATACGAAAACGATCAGCCAGTGAACCCCAAATAGGGCCGCTGCAAAAGCCCACTAATGGTCTCACACCGGAAATAATTCCAATTTGATTTGGACTGAATCCCATTTGTTTGTAATAGATAGAGAAATATGGGAACACAGAGCCTATCCCACCTCCAAAAAAGAAAAAGAAAGCTTTAAACTTTATGAGTTGTTTATCCACTTTAAAGAACGTTGTATTACAGCATAAGTTGTTAGGCGTTTTGGCATCAACAGACGCAGGAACTGTCTGTATAGGACAAGTTTCGTCTCTGACAGGTTTGTCCGGTGTATCAAACATATGCATCTCCATGTTAAAGGCCGACATCTTGGATACTTTATTCCGCCGTTATTATTAAACAAACATTGTTTTGTGGTTAAAACAGTTGACGTCAAAAACACGAACTCACTCCGATATGTAGTGTTGGTCAAACTCCGCTTATCGTGGCCAACAAATCCTAGAATGTGATGTCCTTAACCGCATTCTGAAAAAAAGAAAGAAAAAAAAGTAAGTTTTTATGTATCATATGTCACAATCTCTGGAGCGCATCTGTGACCGGGAGGGTGTCTAACACTTTCTTGCCTCTCACCGCTGCCGGTTCGAATCCCACTGGTAGCTCGACTTGTCAAGTGAGAAAATGTCGATCCTTACGAATGGCGGGAAGTATACAGTACTGGTTCAACACAGGAAAAATGGGATGGTCTGCCTCTACCGCGAAAAAGATCAACCGCAATATATAGCCTAACATGTGCTAAAATGACGAAAAAAACATTCAAAACAAACAATCTTCACGAATCCTGTTAACTTCGAGAACCAAATGATACGAGCTGTTGTGAATGATAATGTTGTTAATAAATGTGTCTACAAGCTGTTACTTCTGTATAGCTTGTTAATCGCTAAACTGCTGGTGAATGTATAGATGCCGACAATCGATACGAATTACTAGAACGTTTAATATTGTTGACGTTAGCCATATATTGTACCAGACGGCCGGTAGTCTCACTGATACTTGGAACTGAAACATAGATGTGCTTTATGAGTATAACCAATAAAAACCCACACACAAAAACATCTTGTTTTGTTTGTTCAGTATAGCGGGTGGGGAGCCACTTTTAAAAAAAACACCTGTTGACTAACAAAACAAAAAGAAAGAAAAGAAAAACGCATTTTACACATCAATTTTCATAACCTTTCAGATTTTAGGGGCCGGGTGCGCTCGCCCCCGCCCTTTGGATCCGCCACTGCGAACTATCATATCCGCTTATCATGGCCTTTGGACTATTATTATATTTGATTATCTTAACAAATTCCAATGGCAACATATATGACACAAACAACAAATATAAACTATATTATGACGAAACAAAACACACAAAAACCAACAAGAACGTACTCATAAGCACGCACGCATGCATGCACACACAAACAATGGGCACGCACGTACGCGCATATACATCCAAATACAAAACCAAACGACACTAAAACACAGAACAACGTTTAACATATGTTTCAGAAATCCTGTGTCAAATGATGCAATTAATAATATACCATATTTACCATAATTTTAATGTTTTCCCTATTTTTTCGTAATTTATCTAATTGTTGATTTTATTAAAATGATCACTGACGTATACGCTGTCCAGAGCAATTATGTAAAGGACGTGTTACACCAAGAAAATCGATAAATGATATCGCGGGGAATATTAAACCCAATATAAATAGTGTTGAGAACAATACTGAATGTTGGCGAGTACTCGGCAGAGGCAATCCATATCTGAACAAGGTATAGAGTTTAATAACCCGTGTTTTTCAGATACGGGAAATATCTCCGAGGTAGAGAAATGACCCCGATATAAGAACGAGTGCGGAGCGAGGGAGATATTTTCAGTATCTCAAAAAACACTGGTTATTAAACTATATATTACATAATTTAAATGATATTTTATTAATATTTCTAATGATTCACGCCTTTTTACACCAGTTTGCACGAGAACGCCAAGACGACGTTACATCATCCAAGACGACGTTACGTCATACAACAAAACAAGTGGAACCGGAACTCTTCGTTAATTTCCGTACTCGTTATTTCCTAGTGACGGAATCTGACGAAGACGTCCGTAAAACAATCGAAACGTCATTTGGCATTTCCGCCACTGACGGAAAAGGCCGAGCAATGTTCCGTACTGGGAAATTCCCAGTAGAGCAAACGAGTAGATATAGCTTTTCTATTCCCAGTATTTAGTATAAATCAGAGACAATTATGTAATATTACTTGATACAACTGACATGTCACTCATTATAATTCCTCTTAACACGTTTTCCAATTCGGTTTCTCAGAAAATGTATGCAGTAAATTGTATTTATTTTAGCAATTTAAACCTTTTACTGAAATATGTGTTAGGATGACTTTTGCCATATATTGATTAAAATTGTCCACTACATCAACATATACATACATTCTGTTTTGCTGGATCACACATGCCACTTACAATAAGATAAGATAAACATAATGGATTTTACAGCAGTAGCATCTCTATGTTGAACTGGGAAAAGCAGTTGTACGTACTGCATGCTTGGTGGTGGACCCTTTTAACAGTTAGCCACTATGCTTTCCTCTTTAATTGTACGATGACCGGACAGGTTGTGGACCCTATAATGACGCCTATTGCCCATTGGGACGGTGGCGTTTGATGTTTGTCTATGATCTTTCTTGTCGTGCCCTTAATGGTTTATTCTCTTGTTGCTCTGGCTTCTGCCAAGCCAATGAGTACCTTCATTGTGGCTTTCTAGGCTATTGTTGTTTTGTATTATATTTACACGAGCAAGTTTGTGTTTTATTTATATTGCCTATTGATGCTGCCTTGTTGGTTAGAGATTAGATCATGGCGGGGATTTCTTTAGTTACACTGTCCTGTTTTAATTGGATGACAGTAGGCTAAGTGAGAGGTTTGGTGCACCCTAGAACCGGTTTAAACCCCCAGTGGGCTACTTTGTCACTGACCGTTCCAAGGCGGTAGCCCTATTGTCAACCCTTTTTTGTTTGTGATGTCGTTTGCTTTTATTATTACTTTTGCATTCTTGTTTGTCTGTTTGCATGTTTGTTTCTGTGTTTTGTGGTTGACTGTCCTCCTTGTATGCTACTTTCCCTGTCCGATCTTTTTATATTTCTTTCTTACTAAGTCATTGACTTTTGATTTTAACAATCTCTGTTCAAAGAATGTATGTATAGATCAGTTACTTTAATATATTTCTAAAACTAACGTATCCCACATGTTCATTGAATATTATTCATAGTTCCACAAATTAATATATAGAACAACATGTTTTCAGTGACTGTCAGGAGTTTATGAATAAAAACTAACAGTTCCACAAACAACATGCATTCAGTCGCTGTTACGAGTTTATGAATAAAACTCAACACTTCTCCAGTTTATATGTACAAAAATATGCATTCACTGGCTGTCACGAGTTGATAAATAATAACTAACACTTCTCCAGTTTATATACACAACAATATGCATTCACTGGCTGTTACGAGTTGATGAATAATAACTAACTCTTCTCCAGGTTATATATACATCAATATGCATTCACTGGCAATATAGTGCATAATAATTATTCAAGTGCATACTAATTAGCACTTCTCCAGTTTATCACTGGCTGTCAAGAGTTTATGAATAAACTTTACCAACCGTTCTCCAGTTTATATTTACAACACTATACATTCATTGGCTGTCACGAGTATATGAATAATAATTAACACTCCTCCAGTATATATATTTGCATTCACTGGCTGTCACGAGTTTATGAATCAAAACTACCAACCCTTCCACAGTTTATATATACAACAATATGCATTCATTGGCTGTCAAGAGTTTATGAAGAATAATTAACACTCCTCCAGTATATAAATATGCATTCACTGGCTGTCACGAGTTTATGAATCAAAACTACCAACCCTTCCCCCAGTATATATATACAACACTATGCATTCACTGGCTGTCACGAGTTTATTAATAAAAGCTACCTACCCTTCCCCAGTTTATATATACAACAATATGCATTCATTGGCTGTTACGAGTTTATGAATCAAAACTACCAACCCTTCTCCAGTTTATATATACAACACTATGCATTCACTGGCTGTCACGAGTTTATGAATCAAAACTACCAACCCTTCCCCAGTTTATATATACAACACTATGCATTCATTGGCTGTCACGAGTTTATGACTCAAAACTACCAACCCTTCCCCAGTTTATATATACAACACTATGCATTCACTGGCTATCACGAGTTTATGAATCAAAACTACCAACCCTTCCCCAGTTTATATATACAACACTATGCATTCATTGGCTGTCACGAGTTTATGAATAATAATTAACACTCCTCCAGTATATATATATGCATTCAATGTCTGTCACGAGTTTATGAATCAAAACTACCAACCCTTCCCCAGTTTATATATACAACACTATGCATTCATTGGCTGTCACGAGTTTATGAATCAAAACTACCAACCCTTCCCCAGTTTATATATACAACACTATGCATTCACTGGCTGTCACGAGTTTATGATTAATAATTAACATTCCTCCAGTTTATATATATGCATTCATTGGCTGTCACGAGTTTATGAATCAAAACTACCTACCCTTCACCAGTTTATATATACAACACTATGCATTCACTGGCTGTCAAGAGTTTATGAATCAAAACTACCTACCCTTCACCAGTTTATATATACAACACTATGCATTCACTGGCTGTCAAGAGTTTATGAATCAAAACTACCAACCCTTCCCCAGTTTATATAAACAACAATATGCATTTATTGGCTGTCACGAGTTTATGAATCAAAACTACCAACCCTCCCAGTTTATATATACAACACTATGCATTCATTGGCTGTCACGAGTTTATGAATCAAAACTACCAACCCTTCCCCAGTTTATATATACAACACTATGCATTCATTGGCTGTCACGAGTTTATGAATAATAATTAACACTCCTCCAGTATATATATACAACACTATGCATTCACGGGCTGTCAGGACTTTATGAATCAAAACTACCTACCCTTGCCCAGTTTATATATGCAACACTATGCATTTACTGGCTGTCACGGGTTTATGAATCAAAACTACCTACCCTTCCCCAGTTTACATATACAACAATATGCATTCAGTGGCTGTCTTATGAATTAAACCATCAGGACTTCTCCAAAGTACATCTATATGAATAAAAGTACGTATTTACTGGTTGTCACGAGTTACCAAGACACATCCAGTTTGTCACGAGCTTTGTTAAAATAGAATAGTGTATATCTTCAGGCGCGTGTCTCTATGGCTATATCGGTCATCTCAATTTAGTGAGAATGGGAATCCATCTTCTTTCGTTCGTATTTACATGTGTATAGTATACACTTCTCAAAACTGCTAACTACACCGCTCACGTTTTGGGTTATATATATCGATGGGTTGAATGTTTTTCATGTAGATATGGGAAAAGTGTGACTTTAGTGTTTACATGGGTCGTTTGTAATTGCTTATTGTGGTTTAGTTCTAGCATTGCCCATGAAAAAAATAAAATGAAATGATGTAAAAATGATTGAATTGGTATTTCCTTTTTATTTTATTGAAAAACATTCAACCCATCGATATATATAACCCAAAACGTGAGCGGTGTAGTTAGCAGTTTTGAGAAGTGTAGATATACGTACATGACTGTATGGATAATATATTGTGAACAGCTGAGATAGCTGTCAGGATAATAGGATCATACATGATAGCAATCATAGCCGGAATAAAGGACGCATAGTGCAATGCTTGTTAAGTGTTTGAACTTGTCAGAGGGAAAAAAATATATCCGGTTAAACATGTTACTGTTTCGCCTACATGGACAAGCTCTCGAATCCGGTTATACTATAATTTGCTACTTCAATATCCTAGACGGAGCATGTGTGGTTACCCTGTGAAAAACGCTGGATAATGCTGTTTTGCGCCAATAAATGTAAGGTAGATCTACTGGCACCAGAATAGTTCTGGATACTATAATTAGTTCTTATTTGCAGAAGGTATGCAGTATTGATCCTACCCAGGAATAAGTGGGTGGTCTGCCTCCACCACTAAAATTGACCGGTATATATAGCCTAAAATGTGCTGAATTGTCGTAAAAAACATTCAACCAACCATATTTTAATTCATAATTTTTTGTAAGCATTTTACTTACCTTTATTTATCGCATAAATTGACGCCTGGGATTGTAATAAAAATAGATATAGAAGTCGAAAACTATATGCAGCATTCAAGGACCGCAATCAACCACAACTTACTAAAATAATGAATAAAAGACAAGATAGGACATCA
Organism: Cyrtodaria siliqua; assembly: GCA_037043455.1. Lineage (NCBI taxonomy): Eukaryota > Metazoa > Mollusca > Bivalvia > Adapedonta > Hiatellidae > Cyrtodaria > Cyrtodaria siliqua. Next base: position 37,393 of record JAWPHD010000055.1, on the reverse strand, counting down.
CAAACATAAAATGGTTGACAATAGGGCTAACGCCTTGGAACGGTCAGTGGCAAAACAGGCCACTGTGTGTTTAAACCAGGTTCTAGGGTGCACCAAACCTCACTCAACCCTCGCTCAAACACTATTGTCATCCCGATAATGCGAGACGGCGTAAATAAATATATCCCCGCCAATCCATATTATTAAACCTGTTTTTGACAGGGCTCAAGTTTAAGCTGTTTTACTGGCATTTTGCCAGTAATTTTTTCAAAATGCCAGTAAACTTCTGAAGCACTGGCAATAATATGCATATGCTTAACAGTCTTTTAGTTTAGAATATTGATAGAAAGTAAAACTATATAGGCATAATATAGTTCATAGGCATAAATGACCTGCCAAAATGATAAGTAAAAGAGCTATTGTGTATTGTTTGCTAGAGAGAGCTATAATTTGCCAGTTCATTTTTTATCAGCTGGCAAAAAGCGCCAATTGAAAAAAACGCTTCGAGACCTGTATGACGTCACATTAGGCACGCTTTCTGACATTATATGACGTCATTTTATGCGAGTTATGTGATGTAATCTTACATTCATGTTAAACTATTCCCATTAAAGTTGTCAGTTTCAAAGTTGACCTAGATTATTAGTAAATTAAATACAACTCGTTGACAACAATGATATGATGTTTGACATTATAGGCCTATCGTACGTGTCAATCGTTGCTCATATTTACATAACATTTCAGGGGCATAACTGACCTGAAATGCATATATAGGCCCGATAAATGAGAGGTTCTGGGGGCATTTTTGGCGGTGCGAAAGCACCGTCAGAGGTATAATGGGGGTTTTCAATGGCATTCTAGGAATGTGACAAACTTAACAGCACAACAATATGCAACACTACGCTAGAAAAATTAGTCTCTCATGCATGCCTTTAATTTGATGCCCTAAATAAGAAACAATGTTCAGAATAAAGGCAATTGATTATTTATTTAGGTCATACATACCTATTTTATCAAAATTTCACTAAGTCATTTTATCATCTGTTTAAAAGGTTATAACTCAGTTATAATCGTGCTACAAGCAGACGGTATGTGTATAATAAAATGTATCATGTTACTATAGAACATTCAGTGCTCGCTGAAGGGCATAGTATATTATATAGAGTGGAGTCTTGGTGTGGAGTCTTGGTGTGGAGTCTTGGAGTGGAGTGGAATGAATAATTGGAGTGACCTTGGAGTCACATTTTGGAGTGACCTTGGAGTCAAATTTGGAGTGAATATTTTGGAGTCAATTGTTTAGTCTTGTTTAGTTGAAGTCTTAATTTCTCTTACAATTAATAACTTTTTAGAAACTAATACATTTACATGGGTTACTTCATTTGCACATACACCTATTTATTTATTAAATAATTCTTTAAAATGCATGTGTCTCTTGAGCTACCCAATTTCAACAACTAATTCCAAAACTGCAGATCTAATTTTAACTTGGGCACTGTTACTACATCTTCTAAAATAATCCATGTTTGTGAAACAGTTAGGCTGAGAGAGCTCAAAGTTCCCATAAACTTTATTGCTTTTTGTTTTCAGACTCTGTGGTATGACTGACATATTGGACATATTGGAACCCTGTATACCCCTGACACAGGATGTCAGTGTCCTGATCTAAGATTAGTTGGTCACTCGGGACTAGTTTATGTCAGGCCAAAGGATCACTGGGGTTAATGTTTGGGTATGGTCTGTCCCTCACATTAAGGTTAGCACATGTCTCACGGGACAATGCAGCTGTACTGAGTATGTTAGGAACTGTGCACCTTGTGAGGGTCAAATTAAATTGATAATTATCCAAAATAGTCACTCCAAATCTGACTCCAAGGTCACTCCAACATGTGACTCCAAGGTCACTCCAATTATTCACTCCACTCCACTCCAAGACTCCACACCAAGACTCCACTCTATATAATATACTATGCCTCGCTGAAGAGCTTGCTCAGAAAAAAATCTACGGAAGCTAATTCGGGTCATATGAGTTAGCTAAAATATGTTTAAATATGAAATTGGTAATGAATATCAATCATCTGAAACATCACTGAATGTAAAACACAAACCATGGAAGTTACATTTACAGCACTTCCATTTCCCATGCATTCCAACACTTACAAAAAGCACCGCCCATCAGTGCCTTCAGCACTTTGATTTAAACTAAGCTATGTAATGGTGCGTTTTGACGTATATCTGACAGAACATGTGTGTGGTATTTGAAAAAAATATTTCCAGTTTCTGAAATGTGTAATTTCTGATGAGAGAATTGGAGATAATTATGTTGTTGCAATAAGCATGTCCTTGGGTCTCTTATACAAAACTAACATATCATTAGATCTTTGGCACGATAATTGATAAGAAATTGTTGATTTTGTTCGCCGACCGACGATATGGATGTTTCAATTACATTTGAGATATCTAGGAAGATATGCGATAATTGCAAGGTTATTGAAAAACGTTAGCATTTTAAAAATGCCCTAAATGATTTAAAAACTTGATCAATTTGAAAAGCATGTTGCTGCTACGTCGAGCAGCTTAAACAAGTTTCACCATTTGATCACTTCTTACAGTACATAAAACCCCAATGAGACCTATACGAATATAATAATGTTTGAACATTTTCTGTTCTGTAGAATCAAAATATAACTGGTCCAATAGTCGATATGCAAACTTTATATACGCGACTGTCGAACGTTTATCTTGAAATTTGAGCATCGACTTGTCCTGTATTATTGGGTTGACAGTAGGGTAAGTGTGAGGTTTGGTGCACCCTAGAACCGGTTTAAACCCCCAGTGGCCTACTTTGCCACTGACCGTTCTAGGGCGGTAGCCCCTTTTGTGTTTGTGATGTCGTTTGCATTTATTATTGCTTTTGCCTTCTTGTTTGTCTGTTTGCGTGTTTGTTTCTGTGTTTTGTGGTTTAGTGTCCTCCTTGAATGCTACTTTCCCTGTCCGATCTTTTTATATTTCTTTTTGTGTATATTAAATATAGGTATAAAGTTCTAACAGAAAAGTAGCATTCAAGGACGACAGTTTACCAAAAACACACAGAGAAACAAAGAACAACTTCAAAGATGAATAAAAGGCCAAATAAGACATCACAAACACAAAAGATTTGCCAATAGGATTACCGTATTGGAACGGTCAGTGGCAAACAAGGTCGCTGGGGGTTTTAAACCAGGTTCTAGGGTGCACCAAACCTCACACTTACCCTACTGTCATCCCAATAAAACGGGACAGTGTTAATAAAGAAATCCCTGCCATGAACTATTTTCTAACCAACAAGGCAGCATTAATAGGCAATATAAGTAAAACACAAAGATGCTCGTGTATATATAAATACAAAAAAAACAATATCCTAGAAAGCCACAAAGAATGTACCCACTCACTTGCCAGAAGCCAGAGCAAACCATTAAGGGCACGACAAGACTATGACTAGTTAATATTAAAGTTTGAACATTGACTAGTTTCTGGCTGACTGTCGTCGTGGAATGCTACTTTTCCTGTTTGATTTTTATGTCTAGTTAATATTAAAGTTTGAACATTGACAAATAAGCAAGTCCAATTTTGATTATACACGACAGCAAATTAACAATACTCTACAAAAACTATATTGGTCTATAAATGTCGTCTGCCGAGACAACTTCTTCGATGTTTCCGTGTTCTTATCATTTTGCAGCATATTCAGACATAATCCTCTGCATTTATTCAATATTGCGACAACCGCATTTCGTTTAAGACGATACAGCATCGCATCTAAATACTGCTTCCACCAAATGGACTTATCGAGAGACCAGACTAGTCTTAATTGTAAATACCCAGAATAACAATACTGGGTATTACAAGCTCATTGATGGCGTCTGCAACATTTTATCTGTTTGGTGTAAATGCGACATTGACGAATTCATGAATGTATAAATATTAAGGCGCATTATTGGTGACTGTTATTCAATCCCGCTAAATTTGCATATTGCAGTTAAAGGTGGTGTATCAGACCTTTTATAAAATATTCTAAAATTTTAAAGTAGTTACGATAAAAAAGGTCATGCAAAGGTCGTGCAAAGGTCATACAATTCAAAATATAGTGATGTTCATGTTCAATCTCATTTAAATCAAGTCCTAATAACGCTAAGATAATTTCCGCTATAGGATTTGACAACTCTGCCTTGGAGGTAACGTCAGATCGACCTTTCATCTAATCAATATTCATGAGACGATCAACTAAATTTAACCAATGAAATCGCGCGTTTTATATTCAATTCAGATGATGTTCGAGTGGACTGAACAAACGAAAATCCACCTAAACACATATATACGAACAAGATAAAGTCGCCGTATGTTGTTAATGACGTGGATTGCACGATGAATTCAAAGAAATGCACTAAATGGCATGTTTTACAGCAGCAAGCATACGAAGAAAATCATAGTCAATTTTTTTTGAAAACATTCAGAACATTATTCTACCGAGATCAATAAATTGCAACATTAGGTTTTCTGTATAGTACGTATCAATACATTTGGCCCGCTAGCGCTGTCGGTAGCGAGGTAGGACATTTTTATTATCCACGAGTGTACTTTTCCTGTGGGTTACGAGTTCAACCCAACGATTCGGTACCGTAAATCTTCTTTCTTTTTGTATCGCTATTGAATTCCGTCAAACAATCTTGGTTTTATTCAGCAAATATTCAATCATGCTTGATGTGTTATGTTCGTCAACGCAATTTGTGTGTGTTTTATCAGCTAAAAGTTACGGACTTGTCTCTTTCAATACCAAGTGTAGACTGTTCCATAGCGTTTGAATGAAACGCGACATGCGCAGTGAAGCAGTCTATACCGAAAGATTTTGAAGGCTGAAATCTGCTTGGCGAATCGTAAGGTCAATCTGACGTGATCTCCAATGCGGTGTCGTCAGAGTGTGGTGTATCGTAGCGTGATAAATGGTCTGATTTTAATGAGATTGGTTCAGGTTTAACATTTGTATTAATTATTTGAATGACATCGGGCATATATGCTTTAAATAACTCAGTTGTGTAACATAGGATATCACAGTACAGTACAGAACGATTTCCTTGTAATAAAATAGAAAATACCACTAGCTCAAGAAAAGCATAGCTCAAGAAAAGCATATTGTTCCCGTTTAAAGAAAATGTTTTAATTAATAAAATAAATAATGATCGCATACAGGTAAATACAAAGCCGAAATAAGTATAATTAACAGGTAAGATGCTTTGGTGGAGTGATTAGCATACTTGCCTCTTGTTCAAGAAGTGCCGGATTCCATTTCCGATGAGGTAAATTTCAGGATTTTCAAAGAAAGTCTCGCAGTATCTTACCCGGGCAAAGTACTGCGGAGGTATGCCATCTTTCGAAAGGGATGTATATCAGTGGGTTCTGTCTGCAGGGATACATAACAGCAGATCTGGCTCTAAAGGTCTGTGCGATCCTCTGCATGTAATACATCGGCATTCTGATTCACATGACAGAAACTTACGATCATCCTACCCACCCCACCTAGAAAAACGTTAGCGTCCTGAGCATGGGGGCGCAATAGTTTTATATATTCGTTGTACGGGGAGGGGGAGGGTATTTTGATAGTGTATGTGTTATAGGCTGTCCGGGGGTGGCTGGGGTGTCAGACAAAGTTTGTCTAGTGGGGTAGTACCCAGGGGAATGTCCATGTAGAAGGGAGGTGGCTTAATCATAGAAAACCCCTTCTATAGGTTGTCCGGTGTGGGTGGGTGTAATCAGACAAAGTGTGTTTATGCAGATAGCAGCAGGTTTTGGGTTTTTTCCAGCGGGGGTGAGGGGAAGGACGGATTACATCAAAGAAAACACCTTCTGCAGGTTGTCCGGTGTGTGTGTATGCGGTTGGGGGATTTTTAGTACCACTGAGTATTAAAACAAGAATATGAAATGGGACAATTTCATAGTTTAAGATTGAAACCACTCCACATAATTGCACACAATTGATTTTCAACTGCATATATTGAAACAGCAACCGCACATAATCGCGTTAAGAACCACCGAACATAATGGTCAGTGATCTGAATATCATGACAAACCATATACATATAAAAACACATGAACTGCATATAATGAAAAAAATCATTGAATATAATTTTAAAAAAAGGCACTGCATGCAATGAAATGTGAACTGCATATAATGACAGATGTATCGCATATAATGAAAAATGCACTGCACATGATGACGAATGTATGGAACATAATGATGTTAAAGCTGCATATAATGTTTTCACCACTTCACATTAAGACATAATTACCGAACATAAAAATAAATGCTCATCATAAGATCATATTTATTAGTAATATGTATTAGTAATATCTCAGCATTATCGTTAGTAGTTTTGTTATCATAGTCATCATCTTCAGCAGCAGCAGCAGTATCAGAAGCAACCGCAAAATCAACAGTAATATCAGGTGCAGAAAATGGTCTAAAATTACGGTCATCGCATAAAAAGAAAGATAAAAATATCGAACAGGGAAAGCAGCATTCAAGGACGACAGTCAATCACAAAACACAAAAACAAACACGCAAATAGACAAACGAGAAGGCAAAAGTAATAAAAAATGGAAACGACATCACAAACACGAAAGGGTTGACAATAGGGATTCGTGTTACTAACACTGCAAAAATTACACAATATGAAAGTAAATCATCATCATCAGCATCACTAGTATCATCATTTACGTGATGCAATTATTTTGTATATACCACGGACATTTTAAAATCCCACATTAAAATAAAAGAATCCCGTGGGATTTATTATTTAAAATCCCATGGGTAAAAAGTCACATATAAAATGTGAGATTTCTTCAAATGTTGATTTATCGCAAAATTATCAACACTCCGTACGACAGAATTATAACTGAAACATAAAAATAACAACAAACCTCTATTTTCTTTCCCTTTTTTTTGTCTACGTGGGATAAAGAAACATGGGATTTTAAAAACCCAAGAGTAAAAATTCGAGTTGGATTTTTAAAAAAAAATCCCATGAGACAGCCACAATTCCGCGGGATTAATGAAATATCCCATTTTTTTTATCACACCGAGACGGTTGATTATTTTATTTACAACACGTTGTAATTCGGTTAAAAAAACTCGTTCTTCGAACTCTTTTTTTAAACGATTTACGTCTTCTCGTGACATATTTTCGTATCACACCTAGACTGTTGATTATTCTCTATATAACGCATCACTTAAGATTATAATTTGACAATGAAAGACAGCTTTAAAACCATTATTTGATTTCTTAACCAAAAAATGAGATAATATCATTTTGATTACTAGAAATTTGCATGTATGATGTATGATCGAAGTCAACTGAATATTTTATTTCTTATGTGAAACAATGAAGATCAATAGTAACACCACTGAGATACAGTAGCACGTTAAGCCGTCTTATTGTACGGTAGTCGAGAAGCCCGTGTAGTAATACCCATAATAATATTACATTGGTATCTATTATACTATTTTTGTGTTTTGCCGAATGGTTTATAATTAGAATTGAAACAGACAAGAAGTGTCGTATGTCCATGTACATTTTCAGAGCAATAATTTAATATGTTTATTCGAGACATTTTCGAGTTTTGACTGGATCGCGGTAGCCAATCATTTTTTTAATCCGGAGGTCACAGGTTCGAGACTCACTAGCGTGTGGGTTACTTCGGTTTGTACTTAGGCAAGACATATCCTTAAGCCGCTCGTCAAAGCGAAATACCCGGTCTTGGGTAATATTGGAAATGGTCACTCCCAGTTGCGTCCCTTTAAACATGTTGCCTTAGGATAGTTATACTACATAATTAGAAAATATGCATTCACACATTGGTCCAATATAACTGCAACGGATCCGATAAGCCCATATACTTCTTAGGAATTAGGGCTCGATCTTGCTTGGTTTAAACCGTGACCTGCTCTTCATTCAACGTTTGAATCTGTGATGTTTATGGTATCTAGTTCATCGATTAACCTTTAGCACAGACTTATTCGTCTGAAATTCCTGTCAACCACGGTCCAGCAGGGGTGGCTTTGGCTCACATTCTGGAGGTCGTGGGCTCGATCCCCGACCGGGTCACACCAATTATTTAACTAGTAGCTCAATTGCTTTGCGCTTATGATATAAGGGTTATGCTATGACTGGTCGGTCCGATGTCAGTTTGATGTGAATGAATGAGTCATGGCACGTGTCTACGGCGTGATCCACTCCCATATATATGCACTATTTATGCACACTGCATGTACTTGGCGTATTAGAGCTTAATTTTAGTCCATATTTACTAATACACAGGTGTTTCAGTATACATTAAATAATATTCTGATTAAGATAGCATTGATGTTTTAAGATTTTACTTCAGTATCTGCAACATCTCGTTGTGATATAATCACAATATATTATAAATAAATCTCAAATCCCAGGGCTTATCTGAAAGCTTCATCATGAAAATGCATGCATAATTATTAACACGGCTGTTCATTTGACGAACTAGCATCATTAATACTCCAATTCCAGAGGTTAATTTATTCAGAAATCATCATCATTCTAAATAGATGCATAAGTATACACACGGCTGTTCATTTGACGAACTAACATCATTACATGTAGTATTGATCATCACAGAAGCAAACCAACGCACTCGGTAATTCTGATCGTTAACAGCTGGTTCATAACATGAGGACCTGTGTTTATCAATCTCATAGCCACACTCTGTTGGGTCTGGCACATTTAGCATATCCTCTCCAAAATAGTAACTGACATGCACACTTTATAGAGGTTTTGGGGTGGGGCTTAACTTCCTTGGGTTTAAACTCTTGTTTTCAAGTACCCTTTTTTATTCCCAACGTATTCAGAGACATGCATTTATCGGACATATAATTCTTAAGCCTAAACAGCACTGTTCATCATTACATTATATGCCATTTTATTTGTCAATTTCAAAGGAAGAATTACAGGTGTCGCACTCTGTGAATGTGTAAACCATCGAGAAGATCCGCTCACGTTAACGTTTATCAACACTATCATGTATATGGATTAACCTGGTCAAATCTAAATGCTTTTCTTGTCAATCCCAAAGAATAGTTTTCCACGCCCAAATGGTCCAAGTGGTATTCTAGAAATTTAAGTCCATCCGTGTCTGGTCTAAGAAGAACAACAACACCCAGTCTGGCTGTGGGCTTAGCTGCAAAGCTTTCTCGTAGTTAGATTCAAGATCTCCATTGACACCTACACAGGTATATGCTATTTCCAATGGCTGATGTATATACTATTGGTCCGCTCCAAGAAGTTCATGGGCACTTCCAGCTATATACAATATTTCAAATCTCCTTTACTCTTGCTACTTTTAAGAACCTTTTTCTAGGCATGAATGATTATTTTTTTCTGTATGTGAGATGGTATATAAAGCAAAATATTCTTTCCACGTTTCTCAAGAGTTATTAGGCTTTTCTCCTACTGCTCAAATCAACATGGACGCTTTTAATATCAATACTTCTGTATAATTATGTGCATTGAATATGAAGATATGTAACTGTATGTTTGTTTTACTAAAGACGACATCGGCTGTAAAATTTGAATAATTGCCATTCCTTCGAAAATGATGCTATCCTCTTCATCGATACTCCTTAAAACCGATACTGGTGGATTTTCTTTTCTTCATGTTTTCCATGATCATCGGTCGTTTTGTTTGCAACCGTTTTCCCTCATCAAAACACTAACTCAAAGGTACAGCTGCATTCTCAAAAGTCATAACTCTTTCCAGTGGGGTATTTTTTGAATTATTGTATGATCATTAGACCTAAATACATCTCTTCCGCATTAATTAGAATATGTTTTGATCTGCATTTCACATAATCTTTCTATTTGATATTGACTTTTTAGTAAGCATTAAAAAACTCTTAGTGAGCTCCTCCTGTCCTTCGTTTACTATTTTTTAAAAACTTTCAGTAAAACATATTTAAGTTGACCTATGACATTCATTGTCCGTTTGTTTGTTTGAGTGAAGTGTACACTGTATTGTAATCATTTGGAGGGGTGATTATAATTGAGAATATACTACTTTTTCCGTATCATGTAAGCAGTCAGGTGCAAAAGTGGACTGAAAGTATGTCCAATGTGGAAGGAGCTCTGCTCTGTCATCACAAAACATATCACATATACTAATGTTATACATTAATTTCTTTAATCTCAAACATCTTACTAACATGATGTTACGTTTCTGATTTTAATGAGATTGTTCAAACAGCAACTTTATTCCAATGACTACAGTTCACATTTGAATGTTCCCTCTTCATAAACTGTACCGGTGCTCTGGTAAAATACTCCGAAGTAAAATAATCATATGAGGAGAAATACTTTAGAGTAGTTTGTTATGTATGACTAGTTCTTAATAATTTAGAATACACTGTAGTTAAAATAAACAACTTGACAAGATTAAATGAAACTAAATATTTACTAAAGATGTATATAAACAGCAAACATATTGTTCAGTTTCATCCTTTTGTTTTATAAAATAATGTAATTAAAGATTTTAAAGGTATTTTGGTTATTTTTATAGATATAACAGAAATATATACTCCTTTAAATATAAAGCAGTTGATTTAAAAACAAAAACCAGCATATAGTACATTTTGAAATATTATAAGACTGTAACACGTTTTTTTTAAATAATTTGCAGCATTAACCTAGCTTTTGGCCCCTTTTGGAAATTATAGACATTTTATTTCTATAAAGGTTAAAATAAGTATTAAATTGCTCAAACTATTTAAGAATATACTCAATAATACTGACCTATTGTATTTTATCTTCCTATAAGCTCCATACCAATCTTTACAAAAATGGCGGCCATCTTGGATGTCATATTGGTTTACTCGGTTCGCCCTCATTTTGGCAATTTATGCTGATTACTTTCTGATAAACTTTATACCAAGACGAACATTTTGATATACATTTTTGTTAAAACTTACCTATTCAGGCAACATGTTGTTTTGTCTACACTTTATTTTGTTAGAATAGACATTACTTTTAAAAGTTAGTAACTGATCAAGACATATCCAATTTGTTTATTCCGTTAAGTAGCTTTAAGTAGCCTTGAGCACATGGTGGCCTATATCATTTTGAAAATTAAACCTTTCGAATATATTGATATTTTAATATTGACTGATATTGGCTTACATCGAAAAGCAAATCATAATTACGATAATTGTTCCTTATGCATACATCATATATTTGAGAGGTATTATTGTTTAAGAATGATCATTGCTGCCGTACATTAAAGTGGCGTAGGAAGGTTTTAGATACTCGAGAGGCAGTTGGGACCGAAATGAACATTTTCAATTTTTGATAAGACCCCACAACCTCCACCCCCACCCCCACCCCCCACCCGCCACCTCTCCTCCCAAACCCACCTTCGTTTTGCTTGTCACATATTTTAATGAACAAAATATCTACTTTTCTTTGTCAGTTGATAAGTGTTATGCACTGCTGGCCACAATCACTTGTGTTGGATCAAAACGTGAATTGGCAAAATATGTGATTGGATGTGGGGGGAAAACATACACCAGGCCCACACTTGTCAGATTATTGAGATGTGCCTGCCCTCCCTGTCCCCACCGCGTTCCTTGCTATGCATTAATATGTGCATAGTATGATCGAAACAATGTCTACACAATTTACATCAATAAGTATTAGTGGTTGCGGATTCAGAAGTGGACGGAGTGGGGAATGGGATCTGAGGAATTCAGCGTTGCGACCCCAACCTACCCCCGCACGCCATCTACCCCCACATACACAAATAAATCCATTCCATTCTATATTGTGTCTATACATTTAGGATATCATATTGGTTAAATGGTGGAGGGAATATAAACCTTAGAACTAAACATACACATACATAAACTCAAATTGTGTATCTGCCATGGCTTTTATTCTGCTTTTATCAACAGCTCTAAGTTCAGACTCGTGTCTAAAGGTTGAGGAGTACATTCTTTAAATAGTTTGTTCGTTCGATTATGTTACGTTGATAACTATACTGAAGCGACAAAGAAACCCAACTCGGGAAATTCCGCTATATATTGTAAATACTGCACACTTAATTCCACAAAATATTCCAAAACAATCCCAAGATGTTTTGTAAAAAAAGTTGCAGTTAGATAGAAAAAGGACACAACTGAGATGTTGTAGAAGTTTTAATCATAGTCCACGTTGTAACATTTTGAAGTTCCTCTTGGAAATATTGAGCCATTACAGTATTGTATTTAACGTTAAGAGTTTACAAAACGTTGCATCCTAAATTTGCTCACATGCTTGAGCCAAACGCCTACTTTGCCAATCTTTGAAGGAATACTATTTGCTGTCGTATGTGTTGTTTTAGTCTTCTTTTCCGAAAGGAAAGGTCTTACGTAGCTATGAACCATTCGATTAACAGCAGCATATTGTGCTTACAGTATATAGGGGAAATACCCGAATTGCGTTTCTTTTTCTCTTCAGTATACTTATCTGTTTTAGTTTTATATAGTAAAGACAAATCAATATTCGATCTTTTCTGAGGTCGCTCCATACCAGAGCGTACGTGTACAGCCAAAAATGTTGAATCAGGTGGCACAGTAACTAGCAAGAACCTGTTTACTCAATTTTCGTTGAAACTGTACATTTTGAAAAACGTTTTTACCTTAAGCGTAGATAGTTGTTACCTTTAGCGTTAACACGAAAAGTTGTTACCTTAAGCGTTAGCATTATTGCCTTTAGCAGAAGAGGTAAATGTTACCTTTAGCGGAGGATGTTACCTTTAGCGTTGGATGTGTTACCTCTAGCGGCGGTTGTTTTAGCGGAATTGTTACCTTTAGCGTTATTACAATGACCATAAATGAGTGAGAACAGCATACGGTTAGTAAAGAACGTCCCTGTTTTCGGGAGTGGGGTCGGGGGCGCGTAGACTTCTGTGAGAGTTGTACCCACATTTGTTTGCACCGCGGGCGGAGAGGCGTAGTGGTAGAGTGTCCGCTTCGCATGCGGGAGACCGTGGGTTATTTCCCCAACCGGGTCATGCCAAAGACTTCATAAAAATAGTATTGGTAGAGCTCCCTTGCTTGACGTTCAGAATAAAAGGTTAGTTCTAGGACTTGTCGGACGTATAATGTGACTGTGTGGGCTATCGTTGCATGTGTCTACGGCGTGGTATTAGTGTGACAGCACTATAAAGTTGAGCATTGAGCTCACTGCTACAAATATATGCCTTCGTGATATGACTGAAATATTGTTAAAAGCCACGTTAATCGCCCACCACCACCACACACACACATACACACACCCCTACCCAACACATACAGTGAATTTAAACTTAGTTCAGACTTTTGTACTTATACCTTTAGGACGTCAAACTGGTTATAAGGAGGAGGGACTATAATCCTTAGAATCACACACACACGCACGCATGCAAGCACACAGTATTTCAGCATTTTTAACAAAGATCTATGAACACTTTGTTGAAAGTTTGGCTGCTCCCAAGGATGCATCCAATGTATGTTTTCCAGTCCATGATAACTCTTTCGAAAGTGTACGTTTTTAATGACTGCTGTGGAAAACATATCCTAAAAGCTGTGAAATCGTGGAGTAACGGAAGACAACTCAAATATAGCAAATATTAAGCAAGGACTTTTGTCAGTGCCACTTAATCAATAAGGCAGATGGTCACCATGTCGATCAAAGCACTAGAGCAGGTGGGAAGAACAATGGGCGTTCCATCGTATATTCACAGAAAGTCGGAAACATATGACGCTGGATAATTTGAACGACGTTCGAGCCAAGTGAAATATTAAGAAAAATAAATGAAACACCGTAAGGAGAAAAAAGAGCAATTGCATGATATAATTGCGTCTATGCGAGATAACAAACCGTTGCCTGAAAATAAATAAAATTACTCGAAAAGAATACCAAACAAGAAATAACTGATGCAAAGCAGGGCAGAATATTATCCAAAGGAGAAAAAACAAACATGTGTTTTTTTTGCACATTTTTATTATATAACAACGAAAATGTAGAAATATTTTAAAAAGTATAACATGTTTTATGGCAACAGTAAGCAATAGTAACTTGAGAACAAAGGCACATACTTAAGATATCAAAACATAATTCAGTGTTTGCTTTAACTGCTGATGATATATATTTCTAGAATGTTATGAAGATTTTTAGAATGTTTAGGTAGTTTGAATTAAGTAAAATAATATATCAAAAAAGAAGCTGATATGATCAGTGAAATGTGTACTATGACAAATGGCTGGGGTAGGTGGACATGCGTTCGGAAGAAGTGGTTTGTAGTGGTAAGATATCATACAGTTTGGTTTTCTGAATGTTTGACACTGATTTGTGTCATAGGTATGTGCCATGACCTATGACATAGCGCCAATTTCAATACAGCAATTTCAATACAACAACACGATTTTATGGCCACTGCCCCAGTATTTTACCCGCAACGTTTTGGCCAGTCGTTTACCCCAAACGTTTTTAATCACGTGCTCCTCCATATGTTACGTGCTCCTCCATATGCAGCATCAAAATGGAAATACAAATATAGGATGCGCGCTGAAGGCGCGCCGCCAATAATGATTACCAAGTAAATTAGCAAAATAAACGACCAAGAATGACTGTGTCACAGTCGTCATATTGCAAAAGTAGGGTAGACAAACACGTGCCTTAGACTTTTGATCTGTCAATTATAAGGAAAGGGGTTCTCAAGGACATCGGTTCTTCAACGTCCTTTCGAATCCCCAAAATCAAATCCCCAAAAGCAATGAATGAAGGTAAGATCATTTTAAAATAATTTAGAGTCGCCTCAAATATTTTAGAAAATATCAGACAATCGGAGACGACCAGTGGATATTGTCAGTGGTAAAGCACGGTTACAAATCTCGATTTTTCACAAAACCCTACCAGAGGGGTTGTGTTTCCGTGAAATCAAAGATAATTAAATAGAATAAATAGTCTCTTTCATTAATAGACGTTATATATCCTATGTCATCTCCACGTCAGCTGACGAAAAAAAACGTTATTAGCCTGGTTACTAGCAGGGAACATATCTCGACGATTTGTTAGCTCTGAATAAGTCAAGATTAAATCTAATTCAAGATAAGGGGACATGCATGGATCGTTTGTGTCCCAAGGCTTCATCATAAACGACGGGAAGTCGAGTCTGATTCCAAGGCAAAACATCACTGGAATATGAGTATTTTCCATATGTTCAAACAGATTTCAGACAGAATATCAAAGTAAGTTTTGGCCATAGTTTGTTGCATGGTGTTTTATGTCATTATAGCGCCTGTTAAACCATTTATGACGATCGTTTTTTGTGGTAGAGGCAGACCACTCCATTTTTCCTGAGTAGAACCAGTACTGAATAACTCTCTCCTCCCCTAGAAATCGACATTTTCTCATTTGACAGGTCGAGCCCTGCCGAGGTGAGAGGCGAGAATTTTTTAGACGCAGCGTCTTTACTATTCCAGCCATGGATGCTATAGTTTTGGCAATATTGAAGATAATATAAGGCCATACCCGGGCAATGAATTTCTTCATTTCCTACTGATAATGGTCTCTGGTATGAAAATCATTTCCAATGCCTGACTTTACAAGCGGCGACCAATATGATATTTTGGAAACATTCAACACACAGTTCAGACAACACAGTCCATGTAAACAACATATACATCGCATCTGCATTGGTGGTTAAATCCAGTGAACGTCACAAAAATATGATCCCTAGTTCAGTTTATTACAAATGCAATCATAACAACGAATGTTTCGATAACAGTTAATGACTGCTCCATGAATCATATCTCCGATTATCTCGAAGGTTTATTGGTTGTACGTCATTCTAGCATGGCGTGGAAAAGGATTCCCTCTAAATGGAAATTGCATTCAAAATTAAAGTTATCATCAATGTTTTGCAAAGTCATTTAGCCGATTGCTCCATCTATAGTTTATCTGCATGAAAGCAGTGAGTAAACCTTCATCAGTCTGTAGTTTAAATAACAAACGTTCCACGCAAAGCATACATGATATGTGTGTGGATTAACGGCCATATTGTTTTGATAGCAACAGTGTCCTATTTCCTGTTCCGTTGTCTTACGGCTAACAAAATGTCGAGATTTTGAAAATACCGCTCCGTCGCAATACAAACGAGGCACGATTCCGAAGAATGACGGAACTGGCCGAGTTGTCACATATGCTTTACGGTAAGACAGTAAACTAAATATTCTTATTATTAGGTAGTGTGTTTGTGTATAGGGCACTTTGATTGGTCACTGTTAGCCAATCAGATTCAGATTTACAGAAGAGTTGTTTATCGTATATTGTGTCCAATACAAAAGGGGCACGGTGCTCTCTGTCACATGACCACGATAATAAACGTCAGATTAGTATTTAAGGTCCGGCTGATTCAGTGGCACTCGTATTATGACTTGTCGCCGCCAATTGTCAGTTGCACATACAGACAAACCTCGCTAACTCTAATTTGGCATCCCCCGTTTGGCTTACTAGTAGAGCCATTTCCATAGAGAGATAGGTGAATTTCTATCTGCAGTAGACTGTCATATTTTCTAATTAGTTTAAATTAAAAGTATTTCAAAGCTGGAATAACGACAAGTTAGGGTATATAATCAGCAGGTTCGATTTGCATTTAACTTATTAGGAGTTAGGATGGCTCATCCTCGTGTGGATTCAATTGTATATTTATATTTGAATTATATAATGAAAACTGTCTGGTATTGTTTATATTTGAATAAGCACTGCAAGCGAGTTTAGCCCCCAGGTTATGACAATAGAGTGTTACTCTTGAGTCGATAGAAAGCCGGACCTTTACAATATTTGTGGTGGCCTTCAAAGATGTTTCGATTCGACTTCCATTAAAGAAACGAAGAACCACACTATTGATTCCGTAATTCCCGTACAAATACTGAACATATTTGTTGTTTTTTTCGTCCGTTTATTTGTTGGCGTGTATTTTGTGTTATGTTGCCAGTTAGCCATACGGTGTCATGTGACAAAGAAGTATTGCCCCATGAAGAGGCCAAGCTATCCAAGGGTACAATCGAATTGCAGCATTAATATTGACATACTGAAGTTTTGAAGGTTTTGAAAATGCGTTATACTTCAAGTATGACATAACTCTTTCTAATATTCATAATCATAAATTTTAAAAGACTTGCATGTTATTCTTTCAGTTTCATATTTTAATAATTTCTAAAAGGTCGACATGCTTGTTGAGTGCACTCATTCATTCATTCATTATTAACAACGTCCGTTTGTAAGGATTATGACCCCTTTTGTGTAATCCCATTGTGATTGCATTTGAAAGAGATAAAAAATCAGAACTCAAATAATCTTGAATATTTTTGCATAACATTTTCAGTATAATATGTTTACACATTTTTCTTGGCAGTGCTATCCTTGAATTTTAAAGACATTTTTGACATATATGTGAATTAGTCAATACATACATGACCTTGAGCATGACATAAGCTGAGTATGAATCAATACACACTTATCAAGTTAGTATTTATTATTTAAGTATAGCACAGTCTAGATAAAAGTGAAACATATTAATCCGCATGTTACAGGTAAAAAAATATGCATGATAATTTGAGTTCTATTTTTTACTTTTGTTAATGCACTTTAAATGGGATTCCTTAAAAGGGGACATATTCCTTAAGCTGTCCAATGGCGTATAGAATGTGGTTTCGGTTATGTCCAAAATTACTTGTATAAAATAATTGTCCATATACATTTCAATAACAAATATACCAACTTCGTATGGTGCAAAATTTAACCCAATACATTAATTGAAGAACACACAATTAAAATGTCATAACATGAATATGTGTCAGATGTTTTTAAGTTTTAACTCATTATACAATAGCGCATATTATCACATAATCCCACGGTGTGGATTGTAATAACATCATTCTATATTTTCGATATACCACTAGTTATATAAGAATGCAAATAAGGCTAGTATGCGCTGTAACAATGACTATGATCCAATTCCTACGGTTTATGTCGGTTTCGCGTGTTAAAGCGACAGGCAAAATGCAATAAAAGTCGATATGTGAGTAATGTGATAAATAGAATCTAACATTCGTTCTCATTCATTATTGAATTTAGTAAACGCGTTAGCAAAAATGATATAATGCTCGCCAAGAGCCTCGTATTATATCATTTTGCTCGTTTAATAAATGCATTAATGAATGAGTACTCATGTAAGATCATCTATTTATTAAACACATCTTATTTACCTTGTATGCATCATCTGCGTAGAAACAGTGGGGTGGGGTGCAAGTGGGAGCCAAGGGCGGACAGACTCCCATAACTCTCAAATATTTGACAGGGGGACTAGCTCCCCAACCTTCAATAATTTATACATATATTGTTTTTTGTCCATCCAAATGTAGAGTTGACACTTTAACTTCTGTCCATTTATTGAATGAATTTCTATTTGGATGAGAGAACAAATGCCAAGAGTTCACAAAAAAATACTTTTTACCCTATACATGTATATGTTACATGTTTTAATCACCCACCAGTTCTGTGTGATTTTGGTCGGGTTGTAACTCCACCATATAATATGCATCATTGGGAATGAGAACGTTTGTTTTTTGTTTGTTTTTTGCTGGCCCCACTCCTCTCTTTGTCTTTTGCTGGTCCTCTTACCCTCATCCCACACACCCCTACCCCCATTTTATTTCAACTAAATATTCTCATCCATACATATTCACTAACATTGTTCACAACACCATCTTCATGTTGGTCCCTCAAAATAAAATATTTCCAGAAATATATCTATGAGAAAATATAATAGTGGCCGGCAGCATTCTACTCGTTATATAAATATATAACAAAATATACAACTACATCATTCAAGTCATTTTGGAAAATATCACTTGTGTGTTACACTACAATTAAACTTTTAAGTCCTGGTTAATAAATGATAAAGCTTACAGCGTGACTCTAACGTCCATGCTTACCAGTCATGCTTAATTCAAAAGTAAGGAACGAAATCTTAGAGAATCAGTCTTGTACACGCATGCACAAAGGAAACAGTCTTGTAAACGCGCCGGCTTGTGATGGCCCAGGATGCGTGATTGAGAGTCAAGACATTTGTACTCATGTTTTGTCATTATTCAATTCTTCGTATTTGCCAAACACATGTGGTCTAACTGTGCACTGAAAAAAACACAAAAATAATAATAAGTAAATACAGCGTGCATAAATACTGAAAAGGGATCACTAACAAAGACAAACAAGAGATAAAAGTAGCAGACTCGGTTTTATTGAGTCTGTACATGGGGGGTAATGTAAAGTGCAACAACTCTCACGCCTTCTATCAACGGCTTAAGCGATATTCTACTTTAAACCACATAGATTGTTCTTGATTATCCCAAAGGACCAGTAAGTAATAACACTAATGATTTGTAGTAGGGCTATATTTTACGGCCGCCACACAGCACTAAACAAACGCTAGTGTGAATAAGTACGATTAGCCTAATAAATTGGACTTCTGTGCAGCTTTTTCAATATTCTAAAGTTTCATATGTCTGCATTACTAGGTTCCAATAATGTCATAAGCTGAGTTTAAAATATAAAATATATATAGAGACAATGGGGTTTCTACACCCATCATATTTGTTTTATTAATGGTATTGTTATTTAAATTATGGTGTTTTGCCCTCAAATTTCCCGCCCCATCCTCTGTTAAATCCACTACTGAGTTATAATTGTGTATTCAAGAACATGCTAACAAGGACTATGTTCGTACACAACTAAAAGGTTGTGTTAACATTGCTCTTAGTGTTTTATATTGTAATTTTTGTGTATGCTATTGTCGTGTCGTCTTCAACAACATTTTTAACGTTTGTAAACCTTCGCCTCTCATCGCTGCGGGTTCAAATTCCACTGGGAGTTCGACTTGTAAGTTATGAAGTGTCGATTCTTACAGATGGCTGGAGGTGTAAAGTACTGGTTCTACCAAGGAAAAGTGGGTGGTCTGCCTCCATCACAAAAAAAATCGACCGTCCAAAATCACCTTACATGTGTTGAAAATGACGTAAAACACCATACAAACCAACAAACCTTAGTGGTTAAAGCCTCTTCCTTCGATTCGGGAAACCGCGGGTTCAAGTCCCTTGGTCGTGTCATACCAAAGACTTTAAAAATGGTAGTAGTCAATTGTAACATTTTCTTGACGACCAAATAATGGGTATTCCTTTATATGGTTGGTTGGCCATGTGTCAGAAAACAAGTGACAGGATGCGGTACCACGTACTAAGGCGTGGTATTTTAGTCCAGCAGCACTATGTCTGCTACAAGTAGACTGTAAATAGATCCACATTGCACTACACACACACATTTATAAATTCAGACTATATTGTCTATACCGGTGGATGTCATATCGGGTGAAATATGCCGGAAGGACTATAAACCTTTGCACTACACAAACACACACATTGCATTCCAGTGAGTTTGATAGTTTGACGGTCTGCCTGGAGAAATGCACCTCGGTCGACATTATTCGACTGTCACCCAAACTGGCAATATGTGTTATACCGAATCTCATATCAGATAGAATTGAAATTGTACACGGGTGTGTTTATAAAGAAGTATTTTAAACGAAAATATACAACTGCTCACCTTTTGAATAATGAGAAATATAATCATGTTTACAAAAGAAGCTACAGCACATATCCAGAATGTAACACGTGCGCCGTACATCTCCACAGAGATTCCACCAATCATGCTACCCGAGCCTGCTCCGAGACCCCAGTACACCCCGTGCAGAAATCCTTGTAGAGTGCCCATGTATTCTGCGGGGACGTTACAGCATAGATATTTTATATAAGCCGACCATACACCAGCAAATGTAGCCCCTGAAATAAAGGTATTAAACACATTCATAACGTTGCACAAAACAGCTACCAGTTGTTATTTTTGCCACATCCGGAATTTGGCAAACATGCCAAGTAATTCTAAGAGATCTACAGTACTTCTGTGCGTCTGATATTGTTCATGGTCATATCCTTTATTATATCCACCCTATTCCATTTTGGTCCAACTTTTACTTTAGAAAGAGATGACATTATATGTCAAAGTGGAAAACCCCGTGGCATTTATCAGTAATCCCGCGGGTTTATGGGCTGCAATTGGGATTTTTGAAACTCCCACGAGATATTTTACCCATGGGATTTTTAAATTCCCAAAGTTTTTTTTATCCCACGTGGGGAAAAAATGAGAAATAAATTAGAAGTTTCTTTTTATTTTAAAGTTTCATTTGCAATTCTATCATACGCAGTGTTGATAATTGTACGCTAAATTAACATTTGAAGACATTCCACTTTTTATATGTGACTTGGTCCTGGACTTGGTATATACTTTCCCTGTCCGATCTTTTTATATTTCTTGGTACCCATGGGATTTTAAAAAAGAAATCCATCAGGATTTTAGCCAATTATCAATTGTGGGATCTTTTTAAATCCCGTGGAATGTTATACCCATGTTATACCCATATTTAATGTAGGATTTTTAAATTCCCATGGGATTTAGACCATAATTGCATCATGAGGATGACACTGATGACAATGATAATGATGCTGATGGTGTTGTTTCATATCATAATCGGCATTACAGCCTGTCGGTCTCTATCTAAGTATCCATTTAAAATTATCTTAAGCTCTCACTACACAGTTAGCTTCTTTACAACCCTTGCTCATTCTTGCGCCATAAATTCTTCGGTTTTAACTATTTTTAATAATTACTGACATATGTGTTTATTGTTGTTTGCAGGTGACATGCACACAGTCTGAAATTGGATGTGAAGCTTAGAGGACAATGTTAAAAAAGAGTAGGAATGCTTGTCCAAACTCTGGAGTGAAAACCCAAAATAGTGCAATCGATGACACCGGGAAAATAAAAAAGAGAATATGGTCAACGGACCAGATTGGTTTAAACATATTTTATTTCACAAGCTTTTTACATATTATTTGTACACAATAAAAGAAAAGGGATTATAACGAAAGTAAGATAATTATGATGTTCTTCTCCTATAACGGACCAGATTGAGAGGGCAAATGACTACGTTTACAAAACAAAACAAACTTTTAGCTTGGAAACATAGTACACACGCTCTGTGTGGTGCTACCTTGATCCACCCAATATTAAAAACTTGCATCCCATATATGTTATATATTATAGGTTATTGAATTTGTATGACTTAATTTTACTTGGAACGAGTTGTTTTGGCAACGAGTTCCAAGTAATATTTAGCCATACAAATTCAATAACCTTTTTATTGTATACTTTCATATTGTTTTCGATCAATGTTAATTGTATGACTATTACTTTTCATTGTATTTGTGTTATTTTTATAGCTTTTGATGGAATTCCTATCTTGTCATTCAGTTTCATTTTGTGTGGATGATTATTTTGCGCGAAAACGACGTCGACGTCGGATGACGTCATTAAAAACATCAAGCGATTTTCTAAAGATTGTTTACCATTAGAATAAAGTTAAAAACAGTGGGTGAGTGACCATTTCAGTTATTTTATCAATTTCTGCCATAAAAGGTTGAAAAAAAACACGTATTTTTTTGATGACACTATAGGAAGGATTCCGTTATTTTTATTTGAAAGTAGTTCCTTATTTCTATTTCGCGGCTCTTAGCAAGCACGAGAAAAAGTTCCGGTGCAATATCAATGTGTGCAATATCGTAGAATATTGCACACTTAGCTCAATGCAAACTAAACGGGACAATATGAAAGTATACAATAAACGTGAAAACAACATTTAAAGGACAGATCGGCATAAACATGTGGAAGAATTATTTTGCAGATTAATTTTATTTTGTGGGGGAAGTAATAAACTTTACCATAATACATGTTCTTAACTAAAAACAAAATCAATGAAAACAGAAGCGATGTTATTATCTTTGTTATTTCCAGCCACTAATTCCCTAGCAAGAAAGGTTCAGACTTCACAGGTTACGTTAGACGTGTCAACTGTTGCTATGGGATATGCGTCAAGATTTTTCATCAAGTCTGGGTTTGAAGAAACTTAAAGACGTTTGATATAGGCTTTCAACTTCCGCGCAGGTTTATTGTAGCCACGAATCCCTGCCATCACACAAATCACGTGACGATAGTTGAGGCCATGTGATTACAAAAAAAGACGATACACTAGGTAATGCTTGGTACAGCAAACTCTTGCCGTAAACAACAGGCAATTGACAATAACATTGATCATCACTTTCGAAAAGATGTTGAAAACCTTCAACCTGGTTTTGGCTTGGGTGTTATATCTTTATTAAATTTACGCACAGCTTCTGTAATGTTCTCAACGGAATACATGTTTGTTTACAAGTACTATAACTTAGTAACCGGTGTCCATGTTCGCTAAAATTGAATTTTTTTTATATAAATAAATTGTTTTTGTATCCAGACACCGATTTTTACACTATTTTCCTATATTATGAACAAAGCAAGTTGAGATATTGGCCTAAACTATATTTAACAAAGAAATTAAACTTAGCTGGATTTCAGCTATAAATGTGTGTGGTGGCAGTGATTACTGTAACAGACAGGGAAAGTATCCACTGCGGGGAGTTTGATAGGCTTCGTCAAAATCATTATTTACAAAGACAGTTACATACAATTGTGTGAAACGAGACTTAGGAGTTTAACATATTCTGTATAAAAAAGCACCTTTACAACACATACAGGCAATAAACTGTATTTAGATATACAGAGGTAACACAACAGTTTGTATGCACTTTTCGTTCGTTGTCTGATTATAGTTAACCCTTAGCCCGCTATGAATTTATAATGGACTGTCCTTTCTTTAAATTTAGACCATTCAATTTATGTTACATAGGAGTGTTTTGAAGAAATGACTGATGAGCAGCCGGACATTGTAAACCCTGATGAGCCTGTGAGTTACTCGCAGGATGATTTGGGTTTACAATAGACGCCAAGGCTATTGTAGTCGTCCTGAGCAGCTAAAGTGGTTAAAGGGTAAATAGTATTTATGAAGAAGAGAACTAGGCAGTTAATCGTTTTATAATATTAATATTATGACGTTGTTATTATTATTATTTTATTTTATCACATAACGTCCCTTGTTGGCAGTGTCGAACACCCATGTAATATTTTGTTGTATGACACACGTGTAATACAACCTGGAACGATTTTGATCGGTTGAGTTAAACCTGTAACACTACGCAAGTTTATTAACTGAAACTATTTTATTTATTACAAATTCACTCAGATCTGAGTAATAAACTTATTATTTGTGACAGCTTATAAAAATAATGCACGTTATACAAAACATTGTTTTTGGTTTGTTAAAAAGTTGGCGTAAACTGCTATTTTGTAAAGAGGTAAAACACGAACTCTTCTATACGCAACATTATGTGTGACACGCGACGTTACGACGTCACATATTTTATGACGTTATGGCGCTAAAGTGTGTATGACGTCGTGGCGGTTCTATGTCAATCTGAATTATTTTTTACTAATTTGATTGCAATGTTATGTGATAAAAATTATCTTAAACTCGTTCCCATTCCATATAAGATTTATGAAACGCGTTATGAATTATTTTTAATTTTAACTCGCCAAAAGGCTCTTTAAAATTAAAATAATTCATAACTCGTTTCATAAATATTATATGAAATGGGAACTTGTTTAAGATCCTCTATATCTGTAGTAGCAGTAGGATTAGTAGTAATAGTAGAGCAGTAGCAGCAATAGCAACAGTAGTAGTAGCAGCAGCAGCAGCAGTAGTAGTAGACTAGTATTAGTAGTGATAGTAGTATTAGTAGTAGTAGCAGCAGCAGCAGAAGTAGCAGCAGCAGTATTAGTAACAGTAGTACGGGCAAAGCCCGACTATAGGTTTCACGTATGCATGCAAATACTCACTAACTAACGCTACTAATTTTCATTTTCATAATGCATCCAACTTCAATTTCGTCTCCAAAATGACGGACGCCCGCCATTCCGCCATTTTGAAATCTTCGGTCTCGTTCTAGACCAGCTTCCTAACTCACGGTGAAGTCACAAACACGTGATTAACAGTTGAAAGCTAAAAGTAACTTACCGGCGTTTTATTATGAACAGAAATAATGAATTTTAAAGAATGCTTACATTTGTTTGCAGGATTTCTGTCGATTGTGGTACAACGTAATAAGCGTTAATTTTAAAATACACATTCGTAAAATCTCGATCGAAGCCAGGACAATTGACCGGGAAAGAACAAATGTATTAACAAGCAAGGTTATACACAAGCGTAAAATAGCTGTCGAGAGACAAGAAGTTAACATAATAATATATCAAGTCACGGATGTTAAAACAATATTGAAAAAAAAATGTTGTCACGGAGACATAAACACGCCACGACCGTTTTTTCTTACATTCTTCCCGATTTTTACCATCAGTTCTTCCTACCAATCCTTTTAAATCAACTTGGGCGACCTCGCTTCTTTCTGTTCAAATACCTTGACATGACTTAAATATTGATCACAATTACCTTGTAACACGACGTGCTAGAAGTACACATCAGCACACTATAGAAATACAATTGTTCCGTGTAAGGGATACGTGTGCGTTAGAGCGTGCATTAAAACACATATAAACTGTTCACTGTTACCATGTGTAATTATAAGATTGCATTATCAAAGTGAAAAATGTAAAGGAACTGTTGCTACCTTACCATCAGCAATAATGAAAACCAATGAAAATTAAAAATAAATAAAATATAAAATCAGCAGGCTTGAACCCTATCTTCCTTGGCACTAACACGGTGCCTCGAACAACTGCGCTATTGATACTTGTGAATGTTGCGTCGTTAATATACATATAATAGTAATGATTACATGCTACATTTCAGTAGACTGGTTTACGAAAACGTCATTTCATCAAGTGAAATGGTAACCTTTCAACATTACAAAATATGTGTTTATACCATTCAAGTTTTTCAGACGAGTTCTCTAGAGATTCAAGTTGTAAAACATGCTTATTGTCACTTGCATGAGTCACAGTCTGTTAACCATAGACAATTATAAAACCCATATAAGAGAATAAAGGGAGGCTATTCTCTTTGACTGTTTAAATAGGACACGTTCAAAACACGGCGAGATTTCCGGATTTCGGGTTCTCCGTCGAATTTTGAATCAGTTCCGAGTATGTGAGTTTTACTGCAATAATATGGGGTAAAATACTTTTTTTGAAACGGAATGGGTCAAATTTCGGCCCTTATGACTAAAAATGATAACAGCAATGGTGATTAAATGTAACATTATGTTTTTAATATTAAACAGGCACTGCATAGATAAGGGCAAATTACTTTGATACAATTAATAATTAATTGTGTATGGAATGGATGGGGAGTGGGGTTAGAATTTGATGATAACATGTAACAAAGATTAAATAAATTTTCCCAATAACACTTAAACAGATAATAAAAACGAAAGGCATATCTATAAATATTTCAAGACTTTAAGATTAAGATCTGATCAAATTTATAGTTAGTTCTCACCCTTAAAATAGAGATGGGTAGATATTAAGACATATAACTGTATAAGGTGTACATTCTATCAAAGTGCTTTGCCCGTTACATAGGTAGTGCCTATTTCATATTAGTAGTAGTAGCAACAGCAGTAGTAGTAGTAGCAGCAGCAGCAGTAGCAGCAGCAGTAGCAGCAGTGATCAAATAATTTGAGGGTCAAAAAGATGGAACCCTGATTTATCTTGACATGCTTATATAGTCTACACCAGGCAGCAACATTTACAATAAAACAAGTTTAAAAGAAGCGTGCATGTATGTTTAAACATGTATAGGAAAATTAGTTTTCACCTTGAAGTACTTCGAATGGCAGAACAAGCCATGCGTTGTCGATAAGTGCAAACACCATGAATCGGATTGAGTAACCTGTCATGCCAACGACCATCAACAGCAGACACCCAGTTTTCTCTATCAGGCGGAATACGACAAGGAACATCACCATCTCGGAAGCGAGTGACACGCCGTTGGCTAGTCCTAGGACAAGTTGCGTACCACCTAAAAGTTTAAATTTAAAGGTTACATTAATTGTATCTCCAATATCGAAATAGACAGCTTATATTAACCCTTTTTCTTCCACAGTTTTGACATCAAAATATACAAAAGGAAAAAATGGATCTGTTTTACACAATTTATATATATATATATATATTTCAGCAAGATAATGTGAACGTTCACTATTTTCTGGTCAAATAAGAAATTTTCAGTCATGGCCAATTCCGTCAAAACAGGTTGATAGAATGAATCATTAAATGTAACTATATATCTCTGTTACAGGAAGTTCTTTCCTCTTCATCTCTATTAATGAATTATACCACTTGTTATAGACAGGAATTGTATGTATAAAGTTAAGATTATCACCATTACAATTCACACCCAGTATACTAAAATCATCTTTAATAAGTACAAAAAGTAGTGTCCAAACAAACGTTAAACAGAATTCACAAACAAAACTGACATACATGGCAGAACAAAAATCCTACCTACTTGTCTCAAAAACCTAAGGTTGGGTTTTCGCAAACGAAGATTTTATTAATTGTAACATAAGGTTCTATTCATCTCCGTTTGATTAATTAAAATCATACATCACTGTTTTATTTGTAACCATTTTGCTGATAAAAAACAATATTCGTGACACTCGATGCTTAAAAGATTTGCCTATGCAGAGATGTAAGTAGTGTCATAATACCATGTACATGCAGGTAGTAGTTCTTTTTTCCTGAAACACTGTCTGTGATATTCATTTTCACGAAACAACAAAAAATACATCAATTAAAGGTTCTTGCAATTCATGACGGAGTTGCTTTCCTTTTCCCCAAATGGTAATTAACCACTTAGAGATCGGTGCATACCGTACCAATATTTTCTAAATGCCAAAAAAGGAATCCCCATATAACGCCATTGCATATTCCCGTGAAGAACATGCTAAGAAGCCAAGAGCCATAATGCAGAGTCAGAAACATTCGGAACACCTTCAGTGGATTCGGCTTTGGTTTTGAGCCCACGTGGTCGTCAGCTTGTTTCTGTAACGAGATGTTGAATAAATATAACGTCAATGAAAGTTTAAAATTCCCAACGAAAATTTGTAAAGCGGTCTCATTTTAAGTGCTGCGTTATATCGTATACCATCCGAAATAAAATTAAAATTGTGTAGTTGCAATTCACAATGGACAATACGGTATAGGACATTACTATGGAGGCTTTAAATAGCGATAGCCTCGTAGTTTCTACCATAAGTTCAAACTTACAACGGACAGTGGAAGCTTTAAATGGCGATGGCCTCGTAGTTCCTATCATAAGTTCAAATTTAAAAAGGACAATAGTGGCTTTAAATAGCGATAGCCTAGTAGTTCCTATCATAAGATCAAATTTACAATAAACAATGGCGGCTTTAAATCGCAATAGCCTCGTAGTTACAATCATAAGATCAAATTCACAATGGACAATTGAGGCTTTAAATCGCGATAGCCTTGCAGTTCCAATCATAAAATCAAATCCAAAAAAGACAATGGCGACTTTAAATCACGATAGCCTCGTAGTTCCTATCATAAGATCAAATTCAAATGGACAATGGAGGCTTTAAATCACGATAGCCTTGTAGTTCCAATAATAAGATCAAATCCACAAGAGACAATGGCGACTTTAAATCGCGATATCCTCGTAGTTCCAATCATAAGATCAAATTCACAATGGATAATAGAGGCTTCAAATCGCGATAGCCTCGTACTTCCAATCATATGATCAAATTCACAATCGACAATGGAGGCTTTAAATCGCGATAGCCTCGTAGTTCAAATCATAAGATCAAATTCACAATGGACAATGGAGGCTTTAAATCGCGATAGCCTCGTAGTTCCAATAATAAGATCAAATTCACAATGGACAATGGAGACTTTAAATCACGATAGCCTCGTACTTCCAATCATATGATCATATTAATAATGGACAATGGAGGCTTTAATTCACGAGCGGCGATAGCCTTGTACTTCCAATCATAAGATCAAATGCATAATGGACAATGGAGGTTTTAAATCGCGATAGTCTTGTAGTTCCAAACATAAGAAAAATTCAGTGGTCAAGGGAGGCTTTAAATCGCGATGGGCTTGTAGTTCCACTCATAAGATCAAATTCACAATTCACAATGGACAATGATATCTTTAAATCGCAATAGCATCGCTGCTACAATCATAATACCAAATTCACAATGGACAATATGGTATTGGACACAAATATGGAGGCGTGCTTTAAACATCCCGTAATGTCATATATAAATATGCTTACTTGGAATTTAAAGAAGAACGTGGTCACGAGACAACAAAACATACTCCCGGCGAAGATGTAGAACGCCCAGTGATAATCGCTGATGGTCACTTGAACGCCACATATATTTACTCCCTTTCTTGTGAAGCTTATCACCGCCCCAACCGACAGGGAACTGAAAGATATATACTGATTATATACAAATGCTGAAAAATTGTAATTCAAACCTCATCTGCATACCTGAATTTAACGTTAATTCATTGGACGATCCTATCACGTGACGTCGTTTTCAAAAGTTAATATGCATGAACCCGTTTTTGAGGAACTAAGATTTTGTGTGATAATTATAATAAGTGTTGTCTGTAACTTTAATTGTCCGATCAAGAATATTAATTATAAGAATAGTTTAAAACAAAGTATGTTTGCATATTACTAATTTTAATTATGAAGGCACCAATAAAATAATTATATATTTAAAACTATGTTAGAATGAAAATAAAAAATTAAAATCTTTCTTTTGATTTAATCATATATACAAGCAGGTTTAAAGTTGACATGATACTCGATTAATAAACTGAGACGATACTGTTAATATCTGATAACAACTTCAATATTGCCGTGTGTCCCTTTAAATAGGTTACTCAATCTTAAAAATGTCGTTTTAATGAAAAGTTTGAATTATAAGATTATTTTTTTATGGCCGTTATAGTTTTACTTATTTAATATAACTCATTTAATCATATAAATCTTGAAATGTGTGCTATGGAGGTAAATTACATTATTAAATTTTACACTTATACGGTGTTTGATTAACGTATATATTACATTTATTTACAAGAATGTGACGTTAATTCAATAAATATTTCTGGATTCAATAGGGATCTATAGTTACTTTCGAACTTCGCGAAAGAATACACCACAACTGTCAAAACAATGTAATTAAAAATCTTATAATTTCCCTAGGGATTTATTTCCCAAGGGAATTACAACTTTTAATTCTCTCAGAATCACAGGTAGAAATGTAATATAATGATGTAATAAAAACATTTTCAAACATACTTCCCTTCGTAAAGCAGAATATTTGCTATTAGTTTTCAATTAACTGAACAATATGTATTATATTGATTAACGGCTCGTCAACACATAGTTCGGGTTATTTCGAGCCGCCCCAGAGAGACAGAGAAAAAAGATACACAGACATTACGTGGTCCGAGTATTAACTTTCATACCCCATCCAACCCCTTCTCCAAGAAGGGAAAACGGTGTTGGCTGGAGCATAAAATAAAACCTTAAATTCAGCTTTAAAAGTTTGCATATTGTAAAAAGGTTGGTATATTGTAAAATTAAAACATTTAATATGTAATTTTAAACAGGTTATCGCATTTTTTCAGTAAAAAAATGTTTTAAAACGTGTTTTATTGTCACAATATCCGTTATAAAATACTGCTAATATAAGCTTTCCCATCGCTTAATGGAATTAAGGCGGGACCATGTAATGACTCCAGAACTTCTCTTACTACCAATAGATTTCGATGGTTCTTTAACATGTTCGGGTGATAGACTCCGATACATGGGACCGCCCGGTTTACGTCTTTATGGACGAGACTAGGGGGAGTGTCTTGCCTAAGGACACATCTCAGTAAAATTTCAGCTGCGCCGCCGGTGAGTCTCGCATCCGTGCTTTTGGATTCAAAATCGAACGTGCTATACACTGGGTTACCATGGTTTCCATTAGAGTTGGAAGACTGTTTAATTATATTGTTCATGGAATGCAATTGTACTTTAAAAAACTCATTATACACATGAATGACATGGACAAATGAAAAAAAAATACACAAGACATATGACACATTTCAATTCGATAGACCTTTGATTTCAAAACGTTCATCATAGTTTCAAGAGAGGCACTCTATAATAGTTGTTTTTCGTTCCAATCCTATTAACTACGCATTGCACTATATATGTTCTAAAATGCTGAAATAAAATATTGTTAAACCAACATAGTTTCATTTCGATTATTAACATTAAAAGCTGTGTGTTTTATTTTAATATCTTAATAGTTAAAAAAGTGTAATGTTTTTTAATAATATACTTACAGTACTCCTATCCCAAGTGAGCCCCACGCCCTCTGGTGGCCATATGTGTGCATTTCGGTATCCCCTAACTGATCTATACAACCCGAGTCTGCCAGGGCTCCACACGGGGACTGTAAAAGCTCTCCTAGGACGACAAGAACTATTATTGTTGTAAATGCCCGCCCTACGTCAGAACTGTCAAACATCCAACCACGTGACTCCATCAGGCTTTCGACCGGTGAATTATCCTTTCTGACTATATGCATTTTGTCGAAATCTTCACGTGATACGTCACTTTGTTGTGTCTGAGATTCGTTTAATGTTGAAGACTGGTTGATCTGAGAAACGTTTAATGTTGCACCAATAAAGTCTTTGACATAGTTACACTGGGAATCCGAATATTTAGCTGGGGCTACAAACCCAATGCTTGTTACAAATGCTAGCCAGCCGAGCGCACTTACGATTAGCAGTATCCTTCGTATACGAAAACGATCAGCTAGTGAACCCAAAATGGAGCCGCTGCAAAAGCCCACTAATGGTCTCACACCGGAAATAATTCCAATTTGATTTGGACTGAATCCCATTTGTTTGAAATAGATAGAGAAATATGGAAACACAGAGCCTATCGCACCTCCAAAAAAGAAAAAGAAAGCTTTAAACTTTAAGAGTTCTTTTTCCACTTTAAAGAACGTTGTATTACAGCATAAGTTGTTAGGCGTTTTGGCATCAACAGACGCAGGAACTGTCTGTATAGGACAAGTTTCGTCTGTGACATGTTTGTCCGGTTTATCAATGACAAACATATTCATCTCCATGTTGAGGGTCGACATTTTTGATACTTTATTCCGCCGTTATACTAAACAGACCTTGTTTTGTGGTTAAAACAGTTGACTTCAAAAACACGAACCCACTCCGATATGTAGTATTGGTCAAACACCGCTTATCGTGACCAACAACTCCTTGAATGTGATGTCCTTACCCGCATTCTGAAATAAAAGGAAAAAGAAAAATTAAGTTTTCATGTAGCATGTGTACAATCACTGGATCGCATCCGTGGCCGGGAGGGTAAAGACGTTGCGTCTAAAACTGTCTCGCCTCTCACCGCCGCCGGTTCAAATCCCACTGGTAGCTAGACTCGTCAAGTCAGAAAATGTCGCTACTTACGGATGGCTGGAGGTATACAGTACTGGTTCAACCCAGGGAAAATGAGGTTGTCTGCCTCTACCGCAAAAATATCAACCGCAATATATAGCATGTGCTAAAATGACGTAAAACACCATAAAAAAAAAACAATCTTCGCTAACTCTGTTAACTTCGACAACCAAATGATACGAGCTGCTGTGTATATAGTAATGTTGTTAATAAATGTGTCGACAAGCTGTTACTTCGGTATAGCTTGCTACATGCCGGTTATCGATATAGTCTAGTCTCGGTGGGGTTTGAGTGTGCATAAAAGGTCCCCTGAATATTTCTCCAGAAATGATTAGGGGGATGTCTGATAGGTCATAAAATCGATGGTGGTAAGTCTGAATCATGGTACGTTTTTAGAAATCCAAGATAGCGAACAAAATGGCCGCCAAAAAAAATAAAAACTTAGTACATTTGATACTTACAATATTTTTTCTTTTTTTCACAAACATAAGCTGTTTTTTGTTGTTTGAAATGAAAAATATATGCAGTTCAGTAAAAAAAGATGACTTAAAGCAGAAATGTTGCACAAATTGTTTTTTTGGCTAAATATCGGATGAAAAATGGCCCAAAAATGACAAAATTTGGGGTACCACCTAAAATTTTAAACATTTTAATATAGTATTTCTTTATTTTTTACCTATTTTTGTTTATTAAAATGTACAATGATGCATATCCTGCACAAAAATGTATACTTTTAGGTTTGAGTTGACCCCAAAACTCTCCAAATCGAGAAAAACTTGGGTGGGGTATTTTGACATGAATAAACCTAAAATTACCAGCAAAATTTAGAAATTCACTATAATGCTAATATTGCTAAGATGGATAGTCTCTTTTGTTTTCTTTCGTTTTTATTTCTATAAACTGAAAAAAAATAGACACCAGTTATCAGATTAATTTCATGTTTTAGTGAACTTTTGGTATTTTTTCGAAAAAAAAAAGCAAATTTAAGCAGAAAAACACTCTAAAATGCCCATTCTGCTTGATATTTTAATTTATTGTTAGAAAGTGTTATCGCTGTATGATGTTTTTCAGTTATTGAAATAACAT
Source organism: Cyrtodaria siliqua (assembly GCA_037043455.1). NCBI lineage: Eukaryota > Metazoa > Mollusca > Bivalvia > Adapedonta > Hiatellidae > Cyrtodaria > Cyrtodaria siliqua. The sequence goes on along the minus strand of JAWPHD010000055.1, from coordinate 3,695 downwards.
GATGCATGTGGGCAAATCACATGTTTCATTTTGACTTTCAAAAACAATGAGTTTTCATTTATAAGCCATAAAAGTGGGTGGGGTAATTCAACATGCATTTCAGCTTGACGAATATGTAATTATACCGAGACAGTTTTCTATCATTATCATATTGTTTATAATTGTAAATTAATTGTTTTCCTAGTTGCTTTATTTCAGTTTGTTTCTTTTCTTCATTTGTACATATGAGATTGGACAAAATTCAAAATGGCGTCCAAAATGGCCGCCAACATCATTTAAAAGTCATGTATAGGACTCAATATGCTTAATTAACGACTCTTAAGCGTGGCGGTCATTCAGAGTTTTGTAGAGTAATTGATAGTGCATATTACATTTATGTAATAGTGAAGAACATGTGAAAAGGTCAGCCATTTATTTTTCACTCTAAATGGAAGGGATAAGTTATATGTTCTTAATTGTTAGCGAAATAGTTATTTAAATCAAAAAGATAATTATAGATTCGAACGTACACAGTAAAATGCTGAGATTTTTAATAGCAGATTCTTTTAAAATAAAGAAACAAATCCCAAATAAGATCACAAATGATGAATTTAATGAATTATTTCCCATATACAATTAATACATGTTATTTTTTTCATTTTTTTCCAATTTTAAGAACTAGTGTGTCTCAATGATGTTGTGACATAGTATACAGTTTTGTTATTATCTAAATTATTACTATATTATTATCATAAAATAATGTTAATTCAATGAATAATACTATTTACATTTTACTAAAGATCCTTAAACCATCAGGCACATTAAATTATTCAACTGTAATTAACATTTTATGCTTTCACTTATTTGAAGTCACATCAGCAAACAATTATTGCTCTTGTTTTATAATACAACTGGAATCGACAGCACCGCATTTGCATTGTCACAATTGTTTAACTCCTGTGGTTTTCCTTGCATTAACAGAAGACACAGCAACTAATCCCAGCTTTTCTACAAGCGCAACGTTTTGTTGAACATTTTTTGCGCTGACACACCAACACTAGATTTTCCGAGTATTTCAGGAGTTGATTGGTCGGTAGGAGTAGATCATTGCAAACCTCATAGCCATATTCCTTCGGGTTTGGTTCATTTGTTTCATGCATTGAATTTTGATGAAGTGGAACACCAACACCTGAGTATGTGCTGTCGTTGGGCATAACTTGTTGGTGGCAGAGACAGTAAGTCTAGTGTTTTACTGTAAAGGTAGAGTGTGTATCTAAGCTCATCCATAGTTTTGCAAGGGGATTTGTACTTAATCACGTGTACAAGATATTGTTCCGCTTTAGTGATGATTTCTTGCCGATTTGGATTGTCCAGAGATGTTCTGAATTAAGCCAAGTACCTGACTGGATCAGCTTCGTTCCAACTTTGCTTGTCGTATCACAACTTGTGAGTATATGCGCAGCCGGTAGTACAATGCACAGATCTTTATTTTTCACTGCTACTATGTGTACAGGGATGTATCTCGTAGAGTCCCTAATTCCTGCTCTGATCCACATCTCTTTGAGTCCTCGGCATTGTAGCGCACTCCAAATGTACAACATCACGACCATGACGTCCGTATCGGATGGCAACACAACTGTGCATTTGGTTCCTGATTCAGATGCATGAAATGCATGTGGTACAAGACGAATATCAGCGTCTTCAATCGGAAACTCAGGACAGTTGGTGTTGATTCCTGCTGAAATCAGTTGTCAAGAAATATTTATCTTCTTTCTTCCTGAGCTAAAGCTGTTATTTTGTCATGTTTGAGTTTGATGGCCAGAATGTGTTAATATTCACAGGTAGTGGTGTATCTTCATTTACAGGTTTAGTTCTATTGGTTTTGTACTGCCACGCCTTAGCCTCTCTGTATCTTTTATGGATCCATCGATATAGGGGTCAAACATAAGATGGATTTGGAATGCACATTTGCAAATGTTCAATATCATTCGTACAAAGGCTGCACACAGGTCATGGAACGTTTTCAAACTTTTATGGTTCACCTTTCTCATATTGGCCATGACATCGATTAGGTACACATTCGGTGATGAATCCAAATGTGACAATACTGGTACGTTTTCTTTGCCAATTAATTTTTCCAGTTCATGACATAATGCACTCTTATTTGGTTTCTTCATAAACCCTTCTTCGTCAAATAAGTAGTTGTCTGAGACCAAGTCATACTTAAGCAGTTCTTTTGTTTCATGCCCTCTGGCCTGTTCTATTTCTATCAGTTTGTGTCCTGCTCCTGTTCCATTTCAAATCCTGCTTGTTGATGCTGTTGACTGGGTCTTTGCTGACTGGATGGACTGGAATGTTTCGGATTGTTTCTATGGATATGTTAATCGTTTTGACTTGTCGAGAAATCTTTCCGTTCTAAACTCTTGGTAAAAGTTTTGCCCTTCTGTTTCCATCTTCAAAATGCTGTTTCTTATTTCCTCTGTCATCACCTTTTGTGTGGTGATATTGTGTAGTTTCTTCTCTGTACTGGAGTAATGTGAAACGGATTGTCATATATATGCATGTATGATGTCATGTCTTTGATATTTGCTTCTCTTTGATATCTGCTTGATCTGCAGATATAGCTTTGAACTTTCCCGGTGTTATTTTTACGGCAAACTCGCCTTCTACGAAGTGCTGATAGATTGTTGGAGCAGTCACTGGAATTTTTCGCATGTCTTCAAGATATACCGAGCACCATCGCAAGTAACTGTGTCAAACAAGGCAAACAATTGAAGTACTGTACAGATGTGGAGAATACAGTTGCCTTCTCTGTCTGCTCTTATTAAGTCCTTCAATAAGCCAACAAGCATAATATACGTGACCCAGTATTGGAATGTTTCGCTTGCACTTCTCTGTTTTGAATGTGTGAAAATCTTTCAGCAGTTCATCCGATGAGTCTTGGAACTCCTTCAGATTCTGCTTCCTTCTTGCGGTATCCTTGTCCGCAGCATAGGTCTTTAACTCACTCAGTATGACTAACTGCTGTTGGTATGGATGAATTCCCTTTCGTGCGAAGAACCCTTGCCATTGCAACCTTTCCATTGCCTCACTGAGAAGAAGATTGCCTTTCACTGAACGAACACAGTAAGTTCCTGCTAATACAGACTGTACAATGTGTTGCTCAAATGGTTACACTATTTATGTACACTATTGTTGGTTTGCTAGCATCTGTTGGTTTAGCTATGCTGATATTTGAACCGTAAACACTATACAGTAGTAGTTTCAGCTCTCTGTTACTGAATTTTCAATTGACCATTTGCTTTGTCTCTTAATTCATTAAGTGTGAACGCATCACCTTCATATAATCTTGGCTCTATTTCATTCACAATAGCACACAATATATCTTTCTTGGCGGATTTCCGTTTCTTGGGAGTCTTTTCATCCTCGTATTTCTTGAGATAAGAACGTATACAGTTCTTGATAAAACAAGTCTGCTCCAAAAACCGCATGCACATCTTGTATGTTACACGTTCTAACATAGACCTCGTCTTAAAAATAAACAACCGGTTCAATAAATGTATTTGCCCTTTCACATTCTGATATACGATATTTCTCAACCTCACCCTTGCACTTAATTTGGCCACATACAATACATGCAATTTTGATATTTGGTACATTAGAAGTAGTGGGTGCAGGTCTTGGTTCAATTGTAGAACGACTGGATCTGACATCTT